>CM067363.1:32468469-33112663 GCA_034401795.1 Chaetoderma sp. LZ-2023a | reverse complement strand
ACGACACGACGATGTTGCAACGCTACCTAGCATGCAATTCCCTGACTCCATAATCATTGTAACTATTGGACGCCTTTAGTCTATTGTCTAAATAAGCCAAGATTTCTTAAACAAAACCAATCCGCTTGCACGTGCAAATCGTCATTTGTTCTCCAGCTCTGGAAGCGCAAGCATGCATGTAGGACGTATTCACTGAAGTACAGCCTGCATTTTAATACTGTTCAGTGCAACTTTGTCAATTTCCAGGAGAAAATTGGAGAAAGCTTTTATGTACTTTGACAATATTTTGCGTGAAAGTTGCTGCTATCAATGCCAGCAACAACATTTAGTCCAATTATTGTCAAAATAATTATTAGGTAATGCGATTACTATCTGCTACAGATTTGATACTAATTTGAATGAAAATAGTTGTGACAACAGCTTTCAGTCTATATATTCTAAAATAATCATCATAATTTTTAGGCCACTCTTGCTACGGATTTGTATAGCAATTTGACTAAGTTTTTGATTTGTAAGGCACCAACAACATTGTCGAATTGCAGACCTGGAGGACAAATGACTATTTGGACGTGCAGGCTGGTTGGTTTTGTTTGGGAAATCCTGGCCTATACAGACAATAGTCTGAATGAATATGGTGTCCAATAGTTATAACGATTATGGAAACAAACAAGTGGAGTAAATGGAAACACCTATCACTTACTTCCAGTGCCACACACACCCTTAAAGCAAAAAACAAACTGTACAAAACATACAAGAAAACAAAGAGTTCTGATGAGTGTAACCAATATAAAATGGCAAGGAATAATTCTACATCATGTATCAAAAAAGCCAAATGGTCATTTGAACGACATACAGCAACAGAATGCAAGAAAAAACCCACGTCCTTTTGGAAATATGTCAAAAGCAAAACAACTCTCAAAGAAACAGTAGGCCAACTTAAATATTCAAACAATGATATGTGTACAAATGATATAGAAAAGGAAGAAGTTTTGAACATCTATTTTGCAAGCATATTTACAGAACAGAACGTAAATACAATGCCAGAAAATATCCCCAATATCATAAACACTGTTTTACCAGACATTTCTATAAGCCCAGAGACTATTGAAGCCAAACTAAAAAACTAAACCCAAATAAAAGTCATGGACCAGACGGCATATCCATACGAATTTTGATTGAACTAACAAAAGAGATCAGTGTACCCCTTAGCATCCTATTTAACAAATCTTTAGAGGAAGCCATAATACCTGAGATTTGGAAAATGGCTAATGTCTGTCCAATTTATAAGAAAGGCCCAAAAAGTAATCCAAGCAACTACAGACCCATTAGTCTAACTTGCTCACTTTGCAAACTTTTAGAAACATTTGTACGTGATGCAATAATGAACCTCATGGAAACAAACAACCTTCTCACCAGCTGTCAACATGGCTTCAGACATAACAGATCATGCAAAACACAGTTACTGGAGTACATGGAATCCATACCATCTAATCTAGATGAAAATAAATCCATAGAGGCAATATATTTAGATTTTTCCAAAGCTTTCGATACAGTACCACACAAAAGACTTCTAAAGAAAATGAGAATGTACAGTCTAGGAGAGCAACTAATTAACTGGACTGAAGCATTTCTAACCGAAAGAAAACACTGTGTACAGATCAATGCAGCAGCATCCAACTGGACAGCCGTCACTAGTGGCGTGCCTCAAGGCAGTGTTTTGGGACCTACACCTTTCCTTTTGTATATAAACAATCGACACGATTCCGTAACCTGCCCTTGTAAGATCTTTGCGGATGATACAAAAATGTTTGGTAACCCTAGCACTGTGAAAGTTAAAGACACTATAAATAATGTATGTAATTGGTCTCAGATTTGGCAGTTACACTTTAATACAGACAAAACACATGTAATACACTTTGGTTCAAATAATCCTAAGACCCAGTATTATATGATATACACTACATCCCAGTCACAAACCATTGAAATCATACCGTCCACAAGTGAAAAAGATCTTGGCGTACACATAGATGAAAACCTCTCCTTCAATACCCATATAAATGCAACTGTATCAAAGGCTAACAGCATAGTTGGTCTAATTAACAGAACCTTCAATTACATAGATTGAAAACACGCATACCCTGTTATTCAAATCACTAGTCCGACCAATTTTGGAATACTGTAACTGCATATGGTCTCCTCGTTTTAAAAGACAATCTTGTATAATCGAAAGGGTCCAGCGCAGAGCCACCAAACTTGCTCCCCATTTGAGAAACTACTGCTACACAGACAGGTTAAAGGCTTTGAACCCCATGTCACTAAAATACAGAAGGCTTAGAGGAGACTTAATCGAAACATACAAATTTATCCATGATGATTACAACATTGACAAAAACACATTCTTTGCCCGATCAAGTAACACATGTACTAGAGATCACACATTCAAGCTCAACAGTAAACGCAGCAGAATAGAAATTCGTAGGCATTTTTTCCCAAACCGAATTATTAACACATGGAACTCACTCCCTTCTGTTTTGGTCGAGGCAGCCACGCTCAGCGTGTTTAAATCAAAACTAGATATGCACCTAACTGACATCATATACGATCATGACATAACCAACTAATAGATATATAATAATAAGACAATATAGAAATATCCCCAAATGCTAGGCACAGAAGGGTGTAACCATGAGCGTAGGTGGCACACCGCAGCTGATGCGGGGATAACCCATCTGCCCCACAGCACCTCCCAAAGTCACACAGGGTCCTGATTAATGTCAATGAATAATGCCAACCAAACAAATAAACAATTGTAGCGTAACAAAGTACAAGCACTAGTAATACAATACCAACACAGCTCCAGAGGAAATAACAAGCCATGGGCTTAAAATGATGATGATGATGATGATGGAGTCAGGGAATTGCGTGCTGGGTAGCATGACATGCACGGTAAATTGAACAGAAATCAGCAGGCATCTCATATCTCCTGCAAATAATCTTCTCTTGGTCTGCAAATGGGTATTTCTCAAGACCACTGCAGAAGCGGTTTTTGGCTGATATGAGTGTTAAAGGATTAAGTCTGGTGAATGCATTTTCCATGGGGTTGAAATTAAAACCTTCTGAATATTTTTTAACTAATTTGACTGAAAGTTGTTGGTGACTAATTAGCAACAGGGCAACAACTTTCAGTCAAATTGTTTACAAAACATTGAGCAGGTTCTTTATAGTTCTTGCCGGGCATTGAAATTATTTTCTGGTGGCTAATGCACATAGTCAGACATTCCATAAAGTTAGATATTAAAGTTAAAGTTTCATAAAGTCTTTTAAATTTGAATTTCAGAACAACTATACAGGAAAGTTGTTGAATATTTTGAAACTGATTCGACTGGGATCTGAACAGAATATTTATTTCATCTCAATCCTTACCACTCTGATGCCAAAATTGTAAATTTTCTAATTAGATTTAAAGATGAACTAGTGTTAATTTTTCAACAAATTTGGTGAAAGATACACCATGAGCAACATCATCCACCAAATTTGTGAAAAATGTACACCAGTTTCTTCACTATTGACACAGTAAAAGATGGAATATTAACATGAGAGTGGTCAGGGTTAAATGATTTGGTGTGTTGGTTTATGGGGTTCAGATGGTTAATAGGAACTTAATCCTTCAACCCTCAAATTAATTTTTTTAAATTTCAGTTCTCTCATAGAAAATGTCCAGTTGCAGACTATTTTTGACAAATTTACCACTGGAATGACTGGCTCAGTTATGAGCCAGTCACTCCAGTGGTAAATTTTCAAAAATAGTCTTCTTGGTCTGCAAATGGACATTTCACAAGACCAATGTAGAAGCCGTTTTTGGCTGCTATGAGGGATGAAGGGTTAAGCTTCGAATCTTGCTATCATGATTACCGGTACCAGATTAACTCTTCTAATGCAGAGTCAGTATTTGTGAGAAATTATATAAAATATTGACAAACTATAGTTACAGCTTATTATCATTAATACATGTATAATTATTATCACCTTTAAACAATTAAATTTTACACTTGTAAACATTATTCTTTATATATTATCAAATAATTATATAATAATAACAAACATTATTAACAGCATTTAGGCCTTGAATTCTCAAATTATCTACAGTTATGTTATGTTTATAAATTATATAAAAACCCTTCAACAACTATTAACCCTTTAATGATTAAACCGGCCAAAACCAGCCTCTACAGGGTCTTGAGAAATGTCAATAACTGAGCCAGTCATTTCAGTGGTAAATTTTAAAAAATAGTCTCCTCTGATCCTGCAAATGGACATCCAGTGAATAAATATTTACATTTTTAAAGACAATTTTGACCATTAAAGGGTTAAGGCAGGAACCTGCTTTTTTTATATGAAACGTGAAAAATGTGCAGTTGGACAATTTTGCGTCTAAACAATGCCTCATTCATAGATGCGTTTGTCGACAGACATTGATGCTAAGCTCATTCTTGTTTCACCTGTCAGGCAAAGAGTGAGATGTATAGGTATCCATTTTCTGACAATGACGATGGAGTCAACGGGAACGTATTGTACTTAAAGGAAATCTCACATTAATTTATACTTAGCCTGTTCATGTGATAGAATTTGTCATCCATAATCCATCCCTGACATTTTAGTTTTTTATCATGCCAACAACAAAACATCTTCAGGCTTTAGTAGCTAAATGTTGATCCATTTCAACAGCCGATGATGGCTGTCATGATTTACGTTTCAACCGATCAGAAAAAACCTAGCATGTCTGCCTCGTTATATGGGCTCAGTCATAGAGGTGTCAGCTATAGCCTGGCAATGTGGTATAAAAACAATCAATCAGGTAAGCTGTTGAATATTTCGAAACTAATTTGACTGGAAGTTGTTGCTGAGTTTCAAAACATTTAATGGGGTGAGTATTAATAATAAAGAGTGTAATGGATTGGCACTTACATGATATCACACATTATCGCTTGAGGAGACAAAATGGTGGTGATCACTGTTCAACATTTACGCGATATTACCATGCAGATAGTAGTGATACAGATAAGGGAAAGTAACAGAATATTAATGATATGGAATATATAAGCAATAATCTATCGGTACAATACAATATTTGAGACGAGATTAGCATCCCTTTAACAGAGTTTTTCACATACGAATCAGTAACGGTTCTCTGCTTTAAGACAGTAACTGATTCATCTTGGATGATCGAGTTTTGACTAAAATATCTCCAGAATGGTTGAATGGATCCGGCCATAAATTGGGAGATGTGATTAAGCATTAAGACCCGTTAAAGTTTGTTCAAGGGAGGTTGATACGTAAAAAAACATGGCCACCATGGACCAATTAAAATTTATCATGTTTGGCGGCCCTATTGAATTTTTTTATTTGATGGATTTTGAAGCCGAAATTGGTTTTACATAGGTTTTTAGGTATACCGATTTCAAATTTACCACATTTGAAAAAGACAGACTAACAGGTTCCCTGGCGGCCATCTTGAATTCTTTTCCAGTCAAAATGTCGATAGTAAAGCAATGGGGAATTTAAAATCTCTTCTAGAATGACTGAACCAATCTTAACGAAATTTGGTAGGACACATTCTTGTTGTTGCTACAATTCTGGCCACAAACTTATGGTTCTACTTATAGGTGAGGGACTTTCTAGTTGAAATTCCTATGTTCCTGGTGAGCCATACAGGCCTCTTGGGCCTCTTGTTTTTGCAATGGCCTGCAAATTAAGCTTGTTGTCAGTCACAACCTTATTCAAAAAGCGCTTAATATTTCAACAAGCCTTACGTCTTTGTTCCGTGCAATGGAGATGCGTATCCTGTCCCATAAGCACATGTAATATTTAGACTTCTATAAATAGTCTTCGTGTGAGGTAAAATGATATAAAACTTTTGAGTTCCATGATTGTATTGAAATAATTTTTGCATAGAAAGTAAAATAGTTACAACATTTAATAACTGTTTGCCTGCTGATGTTCTGCTACATTTTCCATGTGGTTTAACTCTACGTATGCTGAATATTTTGAAAATGATTTGACTGAAAGTTGTTGGTGTCTAAACCACCAACAACATTCAGTCAAATTGTTTTCAAAAATATTCAGCAGGTCCAGAGTTTGAACATATTGTCCTTTGTCTTGCATTTGTCGGACAGTTAATTCACACCAGAATTCAATGTAAAATTTGTTTGTGGTATATTCACTGATTCTTTGTATTAAAACTTTCAATGGTTTCTAAACAAATACATACTAAAATTTGTATCCTTTTACGGGCAGAAGTCCTGAGATGTCACGATTTTGTTAAGAACAAGATCTGAAGTGTTTTCTTATCCATTCAGATGTTGACATTCTGAATTATATGTTTAAAATCTTTAAAGCCTTGATGTACGATTGGCATACTTTCTGGCAGTATAATACACGTACCTCTTAACAAGAATCAATATAGGTAAAAACAAGTCGGCTGATTTGGTCAAAGATTTAGTGCAAGAAACGGTGTGACAGTACACTAAGATTCTACAACTTTGCTCATAATCCGGAAAAAAATGCAACAAAATCCAAAAATAAAAAAGATGTTTGCAATGAGACAAAAACCGGAGGATGAGTGTTTGCAATCCCTAGCCGCTCTTCTTATGCCTTACATTATAAATTACACCATGTCCTCTCGTTAATTGCGCATAGAGAGTTACTTCCCTTTATCATGCATGGAGAGTTACCTCCCTTGATTGTGCATGGAGAGTTACATCACTTCCTTATGCAGAGAGTTGCCTCCCTTCATCATGCATGTGAGAATTATGTCCCTTCATTGTGCATTGATAGAACTTACATTCCCTTCATCATACATAGAGAGTTACTTCCTTTCATTGTGCATGAAGAATTACCTCCCTTCATTGTGAATGGAGAATTACACACCCCACACACCCCCGGCCTTCATTGCGAATGGTGAGTTACCTCCCTTCATCATACATGAAGAGTTACCTCCCTTCATTGTGCACTGGGAGTTACCTACCTTCATCATGCATCATAGATCTCCTCTTTGAATCAGTAGATAGAATAATTCTTTCACTAACTGAAAGCGACAGTAATTTTATCTCGTTGCTTATAACTTACTACAATTCATAAGAATAATTTTACTGCAACTTGCTACTGCGGCAGACACACACAACTGTCAATCAAACAGTCAAATTGTTTCATTGTATCAAGTAACGCTTCAATCTTTACATGTATATGGTTATAATCACGAATGTCTTAACGCTTTACTTTGTAGAGCGTTAATTACAATGACATAAGGAACATTCTCTTAAATATTTTGAAACTAATTTGACTGGGAGACGTTGCTGCCTATGGCATCAGCAGGCCCCAGTCTACATGTAATTAGAATCAGCTTTCTTGGAATGTCAAGATGAATGCACATTTACAGGCCAAGAGAAGACTAGTTTTAGAAAATTTACCACTCGGATGACTGGCTTGATTATAATCGAAAATAATCATCTTTTGACGTGTAAATGTATATATTCGCAAGGCAAGAATCACAATTTCACGTATTAATAAAGCTGATCGACCTCCGTATCACTGTATTCATAGCTTGGCACTTGGTAAGCGGAACTCCGTCTAGTGGGCTGGATATCTTCCCCTCTATGATTTACATCTGAATCAGACTTTGTTTTCCGCTTCGGCTTAACTCGCACTTTTCCTGACGCCTTTGAACATTTATATATCGCTGTATTCACATCTACATTTAGTGGTGAACGTTTATCTGTGTTGATGTGGCCGATGTTATTTCCGAGAATCACTTCAGGACCTGCCGGGTTAAAGCTTACTCGGGATCTATGCGCAAACACGGGTGAATTCTCACCAGTTGATTCATTGACCACTCGTCTGCTTATCTCCGATATCGTGTCCTCGGCCGAGCCGTCGTAAGCAGTTTTATGTAATGTTTCCGGCGAACTATCGCCATTCTCGTCATCAAATATATCGCTTTCTGGGTCATTGATTTCAGAAACGAACATCATATTACGCTCTGACATGTCAGATGGCGTTGGCGACGCTATCTCATCCATTATGTACGCGTTACCATTTGCGATACCATTATAATTGGTTCCATTATGCAAATTATTACCAACAAAGTATATATTCTCAGTACTGGTTGCATTCTTTCCACCATTTTGTTTGCTTAGATTTGACAGTTTCGACCTTTGACTCCCGCTAGTGTGCTGTTTGCTAATAGGGTGACGTATTATTCCACCGTCTATGAGGTGTTTGACGGATGCTCTCGGAACATAGCGGCCTTGAATAATGTAGTACAGGTACTGACGACGACGTCGTGAATTCTTCCTGCAAAAACAGTGAAATACATAGCTTTAACTCACAAATACGTTCAAGAAAACTTCATTTTTCTCATTAAAATGTCCATTTGCAGACCAAGAGGTTATTTTTTAGGATTTGCCAATGGAATGACTGGCTCAACTATCGAGCCAGTCATTCCACTGGTAATTTTTCAAAAATACTCTTCTTGATTTGTAAATGGACATTTTTCAAAGCTACTGCAAAGCCATTTGATGATAACTGAGCCAGTCATTCTGGTGGTAAAATTTCAAAATAATCTTAGCTTGCAAATTGATATTGATTGTGACCACTGCAGTGGCCGGTTTTGGCCAGCTTCACTGTTAACTGTTTAATGGTCAAATTTGGTCAAACAAATCAAGCTATTGACTTACTGAATGTCCATTTGCAGGCCAAAACATGATTATTTTTTTTAATTTACCACTGGAATGACTGGCTCGGTTATCGAGCCAGGCATTCAAGTAGTAAAATTTCAAAAATAGTTATCTCTTGGCCTGCAAAATGCGAAGAATTTTTACTTATTAATTTATAAATAAAATAAATTTGAATTAAAAGCAATAATTAGTATATGAAGAATGTATGAGTTGTAATGAAGAAATTAACCCTTTAACCCTCGAATTTATTCATGAAAATTTCAATTTTCTCATAGATAATGTCTATTTGCAGACCAAGAGAAGACTATTTTTGAAAATTTACCACTGGAATGACTGGCTTCATTATCGAGCCAGTCATTCCAGTGGTATGTTTTCAAAAAATAGTCTTCGTTGTCTGCAAATAGACATTTCCCAAGACCGCTGCAGAAGCCGTTTTTGGCTGATATGAGTGTTAAAGGGTTAAGTGAGATGTACTTGTGAGTAGAAACAAGTGCTGCTTTATAATTTAAAACAATGCTAAAATAACAAAATCAAAACTGTCATCTTAAAAGCTGTATGGTAGATATAATAAACATATTTTAGCATAGAAATTTAAGCAAAAATTAATTAAAATCCAGTTTAAAATAAGTACATTGGACAATGAAATACAGCACAGTAACCCTTTAATGGTCAAGCCGATCAAAACCGACCTCTGCACTGGTCTTGAAGAATGTCCATTTGCAGGCCAAGAGAAGAGTATTTTTGAAAATTTATCACTAGAATGACTGGCTTGATAACTGAGCCAGTCATTCCAGTGGTAACTTTTTAAAAATAATCCTCTTGGCCTGCAAATGGACATTGAATGAACAAATATTTAGATTTTTTGACAAAATTTGACCATTAAAGGGTTAAAGCAAGTGAGATATTGTAAGCATGGTGTCGTCATATTATAGCTGGTTTACAAATTGACAGCATGTGAGATATTGTAAGTGTGGTGTCGTCATATTATAGCTGGTTTACAAATTGACAGCATGTGAGATATTGTAAGTGTGGTGTCGTCATATTATAGCTGGTTTACAAATTGACAGCATGTGAGATATTGTAAGTGTGGTGTCGTCATATTATAGCTGGTTTACAAATTGACAGCATGTGAGATATTGTAAGTGTGGTGTCGTCATATTATAGCTGGTTTACAAATTGACAGCATGTGAGATATTGTACGTGTCTTCATATTATAGCTGGTTTGCAAATTGACAGCATGTGAGATATTGTAAGTGTGGTGTCGTCATATTATAGCTGGTTTACAAATTGGCAGCATGTGAGATATTGTACGTGTCTTCATATTATAGCTGGTTTACAAATTGACAGCATGTGAGATATTGTAAGTGTGGTGTCGTCATATTATAGCTGGTTTACAAATTGACAGCATGTGAGATATTGTACGTGTCTTCATATTATAGCTGGTTTACAAATTGACAGCATGTGAGATATTGTAAGCATGGGGTCGTCATATTATAGCTGGTTTACAAATTGACAGCATGTGAGATATTGTAAGTGTGTCTTCATATTATAGCTGGTTTACAAATTGACAGCATGTGAGATATTGTAAGCATGGTGTCGTCATATTATAGCTGGTTTACAAATTGACAGCAAGTGAGATATTGTAAGCATGGTGTCGTCATATTATAGCTGGTTTACAAATTGACAGCATGTGAGATATTGTAAGCATGGTGTCGTCATATTATAGCTGGTTTACAAATTGACAGCAAGTGAGATATTGTAAGCATGGTGTCATCATATTATAGCTGGTTTACAAATTGATAGCATGTGAGATATTGTAAGTGTGTTGTCATCATATTATAGCTGGTTTACAAATTGACAGCAAGTGAGATATTGTAAGCATGGTGTCGTCATATTATAGCTGGTTTACAAATTGACAGCATGTGAGATATTGTAAGTGTGGTGTCGTCATATTATAGCTGGTTTACAAATTGACAGCAAGTGAGATATTGTAAGTGTGGTGTCGTCATATTATAGCTGGTTTACAAATTGACAGCATGTGAGATATTGTAAGTGTGGTGTCGTCATATTATAGCTGGTTTACAAATTGACAGCAAGTGAGATATTGTAAGCATGGTGTCGTCATATTATAGCTGGTTTACAAATTGACAGCATGTGAGATATTGTAAGTGTGGTGTCGTCATATTATAGCTGGTTTACAAATTGACAGCAAGTGAGATATTGTAAGTGTGGTGTCGTCATATTATAGCTGGTTTACAAATTGACAGCATGTGAGATATTGTAAGTGTGGTGTCATCATATTATAGCTGGTTTACAAATTGACAGCAAGTGAGATATTGTAAGCATGGTGTCGTCATATTATAGCTGGTTTACAAATTGACAGCATGTGAGATATTGTAAGTGTGGTGTCGTCATATTATAGCTGGTTTACAAATTGACAGCATGTGAGATATTGTAAGTGTGGTGTCGTCATATTATAGCTGGTTTACAAATTGACAGCATGTGAGATATTGTAAGTGTGGTGTCGTCATATTATAGCTGGTTTACAAATTGACAGCAAGTGAGATATTGTAAGCATGGTGTCGTCATATTATAGCTGGTTTACAAATTGACAGCATGTGAGATATTGTAAGTGTGATGTCGTCATATTATAGCTGGTTTACAAATTGACAGCATGTGAGATATTGTAAGCATGGTGTCGTCATATTATAGCTGGTTTACAAATTGACAGCATGTGAGATATTGTAAGTGTGGTGTCGTCATATTATAGCTGGTTTACAAATTGACAGCATGTGAGATATTGTAAGTGTGGTGTCGTCATATTATGGCTGGTTTACAAATTGACAGCATGTGAGATATTGTACGTGTCTTCATATTATAGCTGGTTTACAAATTGACAGCATGTGAGATATTGTAAGTGTGGTGTCGTCATATAACTGGTTTACAAATTGACAGCAAGTGAGATATTGTAAGCATGGTGTCGTCATATTATAGCTGGTTTACAAATTGACAGCAAGTGAGATATTGTAAGTGTGGTGTCGTCATATTATAACTGGTTTACAAATTGACAGCAAGTGAGATATTGTAAGCATGGTGTCGTCATATTATAGCTTGTGAGATATTGTAAGTGTCTTCATATTATAACTGGTTTACAAATTCACAGCATGTGAGATATTGTAAGTGTGTCTTCATATTATAACTGGTTTACAAATTGACAGCATGTGAGATATTGTAAGTGTGTCTTCATATTATAACTGGTTTACAAATTGACACCATGTGAGATGCTGTAAGTGTGTCTTCATATTATAACTGGTTTACAAATTGACAGCATGTGAAATATTCTAAGTGTGTCTTCATATTATAACTGGTTTACAAATTGACACCATGTGAGATGTTGTAAGTGTGTCTTCATATTATAACGGGTTTACAAATTTAATCGAACCTGAATCGAAATTTAACTCTTTACGCAAAAGTAAAAGTATTAAAAATGAAGTCTGTGGAATAGATAAAAAATTTCAGGCAGTTTTTTGCCCAGCGTCTAGCTTGCCATACAAATAAACAGATTGCTGTCCCAGTTTCGACCACATGTATCCATCGGAAAGAAGCCTGATTAGGACTTTGTAATCATACAACTGTTATTTTTATACCCCAATCATAAGACAGGTTGTTTTACGTGATGGCACATGGTGTTTATCTGTCCGTCAGCTCATCTGTTTGCAAATTTATGTCCAGGCCAAACATGCCAGATCTCGAAAAGCTTAGAATCTACATTTGAATTTTTTCTTCTTTGGACATATTAGGTGCAGACGAAGGTGTCATGATTTCATATCGTCAAGATCTCTCCATATTTCCGAGAGTTATCCCCCCCCTAAAAGGTTTATAACACGTTCAAATTTTCTTTCTTGTTTGAGCCTCAGATATCACAGAGTTTTGAAGTTATGTTTGAAGTTAGAGATATTGTGTGAAAGAATTATTGTCCGAGCCAGATCTCAAAGAGTTTTGAACCGACATTCAAAATTCTCTTCACTGGACATATTAGGTGGATATTAGGTGGAAATAAAGTGTCATAATTTGGTTCGGCAAGATCTGTACATATTTACGAGTTCTCATCCTGGAAAGAGTTAAAATTGAGCAAAGACAGATGTATTAACCCCCATTAGGCAGTGCTCTTGCTACATTTGTGCAACTGCCATCATTTTGTAATAGAACCAATTCTCATACCTACCTCCCTATATGTATGTGCAAATAGCTGACCACAGAGTCACTCAGAATGTGCAACTGAATTTAAAGCCTGTGTACTGTATGTATGATGACAGTATTCTGCGGCTGTAGTAGGTGAAACATCCTACAGGTGCAATCAATCCTTCTTAACTTTTGCCCACTGTGTCTAGTCCTCAACCGAAATCCTTAGCTTCCTCAGGTCCATTCTTGATTTGAGTGTACCGAGTCCTGCTTTCTTGAGGTCACCTCATAGAACACTTAACAGATTTATGCAATGACATCCTCTCCTGGCTTTGTGTTTGCTGGCTCCCAGTTGGCCGAATTCCAAGGCTCTGTGTGCTGATGTCGCTTCTGGCATCCTTAGCACATGGCCAAACATGGACCATGTTTGCTGGGCACCTTTTACAGACAGAACGCTGGGAACTCAATAATATTCTGTGAATGTTTAAAAGATCTTGCTATTCAACAAGCAGACTCCCATACAGATGAAATCACTGCCATGGATGACTGTCACAAAATGTTTCGGGCAGCCCGAGCCCTGAGAGTTACTGAAAACACACCACCACTCACTGTATAAAACTCTGAAGGACACTTTATCGGGACTCACCAGGGTAAATCCAACGCAATTCGAGAACGATTCAAGGAACAGTTCACTGACCATGATGATGACCCTTTCCACCCGTTCTCAGGAGTCCCCTGGCCATTACTAACACCAATTAAAACAGCAGAAGTTGAGAAGGTACTTAAAGCCCTGAAAAATGGACGTGCCTCTGAACCTGATGACATGAGCAATGAACTATTCAAATATGCAAGTGACATTATCTCAAAACTGATCATGCACCTAATCAATTTAGTCTTTATGCACCACCTTCCCATCGATGCTGTAGCCCAAGACATCCTTATCGCGGTTGCCAAAACAAAACAAAGCTATAATCACGTAATCGTACAAGCCTCTGGGCGGAGCTAAAACGGGATTCCTCTATTTCTGCCATTAAAGCTTACCACTCTGGTGTCAAAATTTTGGTGGGGGATGCTGTTGTCGTAGACAGCAACATCTTCCACCAAAATTGTGGGAAAATGTACACCAGTTTCTTTGATATTGACACAATAAAAGGTAGAATATTGGCATCAGAGTAGTAAGGGTTAAATAGAATGATAGCTATGTTGTTCCAGTTATGTTGGGAAATATAAATGAAACACTTGGTCGTGATGGGTAAAGACAACGGTGATAAATGGTCACGGTAAACGTTTTGAAAATAACAACACATAAAAATATAAATAACGCCTTGTGATTATTACATTGAACACGCTGAATATCAACTCGTTTAACTGTCTGCCCACTGAGTTTCAACAAACTACATATTCTGGATATATGTTGAATATTTTGAAAACAATTTGACTGAGCTTAAAACCACCAACAACTTTCTGTCAAATTGTTTTCAAGATATTCAGCCGGGCTAGAGTCATTGCTCATTGAAATTATTGTGCAGCAATGGATGCATCCAGTTTTTGCTATGCCGCACCCATCTAGCTAAGCTCCGCCCACAATTCCGGCACTCTGAATCTCAACATCCAGAAAACAATACAGGTAAGTTGTAGAATATTTTGAAACTAATTTAACTGGGTGCTATTGCCCACCTATGTTTGTTCAATAGTAAAGACATACAATTCATACAACAATGCTTAGTCCGACATCAATCAAGAGTTTGTGACAAAATTAGGTACATCATTCATGACGTAATTGATTATGACATGATCATGTGGACATACGTGTCATGTAGTTGATTATGATGTCATATGATTGATGGATAAACTGGAATCCCCTATTATGCAGTTAACCATTTAATGATCAAACTTACCTAAAGCAGCATTGGCAGTCATCTTATGAAATGTCTAGATTTAAAGGTCAAGGGAAGACTTTTAGAAAATTTACTACTTGAATGACTGCCTCAATAACTGAGGCAGTCATTCTAGTGGTAAATTGTCAAAAATAATCATCTCTTGGCCTACAAATGGAATGGAGGATACCACTTTATCAGTCAATCATATGATGTCTTAATCAACTACGTGACATGTAGGCCGATGTCATAATAATTTACGCCATGAATGACATAGCTAAGTTTGTCACAAACACTTAATTGATGATGACTATAAGCATTTTTGTACAAATTTTACGTCTTTACTATTTAATAAACATGCCATTGAATATTGTGAAAGTAATTTGACTGGACGCTGTTGCTGCCATAGACCATTAGTTTCAAAATATTCAACAGCTTACCTGTAAAGCTTTCTGGAAAATGATAGTCAGAGAGATCAGGGATCGATCGATCCCAACACGGGGAAGTGTGGGCAGAGCTTAGCTAAAGATGGATTCCTGTATTTATGCATAGTCAAAATAGAACGATAACAACAAACTTTGTAAAAGTCCACAAAGTTACCTTCTGACATATTAGTGTCAGCATCAGAAAATTTGAACCTTGTTCTGTTTTAATGCACTATAATAATAATAATAATAATAATAATAATAATAATAATAATAATAATAATAATAATAACCAGACTACACTTAGTGGCCTAGATATTGTGACCCTTTAACTTAAATAACTTCTATACCCTGTTTTCCTGACCATGGTTTGATCATGAATTGACAATGCAGGTTAAATGGCACCACAGTCAGACCATGGTCGACCGGTTCCTCATGACCATTATAAAACCATGTTTGATGGTCGGAGACAGACCATGGTCAGACCGTAGTTAAACAGACTATGGTCATACCATGGTTAAACAGAATATGGTCTGACTGTAGTGTCATTTAACCTGCATGGTCAGAAGGTTGGTGCCATTTATCATGCATATTTGACCATTGTTCAGCAATCTGGCGCCACTTTTCTAAAAAAAAAAGGGTACTGTGCTACACTGTACAACTGACAAAATTGTTCTACTTTGATCATAACCAAAAGGCTGAGAGGCGATTACAACATTAGAAGTATTGTACAAGTCATGAGCTGATGGTAATAATCATGAAGATATCAAATAATGATCAAATTTTCTAGATATATAAGACTATGAAAATTTTGGAATGGTTAACTACATTGGCATTGTTTGAAATAAAGTGTATACAAAAATTCAGTGTGTGTTATTACTGTTATGTTTCTATGTATATGACATTTACTATTCAAATGTCATAATTAATGATGATTAGATAATTTATGTGCAATAGAATTATTAAGACCTTAAATGCAAAGAAAACAGTCGTTTTCAGTGAAAGACTTGCCACCCTTATTAAATTACACTGACCATGGACAAAACATGGTCAAATAGTTGTTCCTGAAAATGTTCAAAAACAGTTTTAAACAGGGCATTTTAAGAACTTTTAAAGTTTAGGAACTGTTCTTGTTGTTCCATAAAATATTCAAGAGCAGTTTAGAGATATTTTAAGACCTGAAGTTCAAGAATTATTCTTTAGTAATATTTTTTTAAATATTGAGTAACATAGCTGACCACCATATCACTGTCAATAGAAATAACATTGAAATTCTCCACTAACCATGGTCGACCATAATATATCATAATCAATGAGGGACATTGATAATTCTTAAAAATATTGGTGACATATCTGACCATGAACTACCATGGTCGACCGTGATATCATGGTCAGCAGGAAATTGTGGTAGCTAACCACAAGTTGAAGCCAAATAAAATATGAATGGATAAGCTAAATTTGATAATTCTGCATTCTTGTATTCCTGAGTCCTGGCCTCAAATGAGCATTCTGGTAAGCACTGATCTATATATGATGCCATGATTTAGACGTTAGACCATTTGACCTAAAACTTACATTATTTATAACCTGACACAATATGAATAGATGTGCCATATTAGCTGATTGTACTTCCTACATTCACGTGATATAATCAAAAATGTGTATTTTGATATAAACATAGTGACTGCACAACTTAGATGTTTGACCATTTGACCCATAACTTCAGCTCTCTCTAGCGCCAACAATATGATTGTATGTACCAAATTTGGTGATTCTACTAGTTTTCTTTACAGAGATATGCTGCAAACAAACAGACAGACAGATAGACAGACAGGCGACACCAACCGTAACACACCAGTCCCTTCGGCAGTGTAAGTAATAATTTCAGCGATCCACTATTCCCTCGTTGCCACCTTGTAAGATTTTCAAGGTCAAGTCCTCTGGTTTCATATTAGATATTGCTGTTTGTTGTATTTATAAATAATGTCTGTCGGGTGCTGTACAGTTTTACGGTGGTCTTGTTAATAGACAATTCCAATTTCTCCTTCCATCATATGACATCATAATTAACTACGTGATGTAGGATGGCATCATAATCATGATGTCATGACTGACTCGATTTAGTCCGTCTTGAACACTTAATAGTCTGACACGGTGTATGACTTGTATGTCTTTACTATTTAATAAACATTCTGTTGAATATTTTCAAACTAATTTGACCTTGCGCTGTTGCTTCCTATGGCAACAACAGCATGCAGTCAAATTAGTTTAGTTTTCTGGAAAGTGATAGTCAAGGCATTTGCAGATCGATCGATCCCAACACGGCTGAGTTGTGGGTGGAGCTTAGCTTGAGATTGACGCAGCAAAGCTAAAACTGGAAAGATTAAGTGCTGTCTATATAAAGGCAGTAAATGTTTCAATTTCAATATTAATTCTTGACAAATAAATGGTTTAAAATGAACTTTAATATTTAAGTGGTTACTGAACTTTATATTCTGCTTAGTTTAAGCATACTTACCCACATACAAGAATGAGGAGGACGATCACAGCAAACAGCACTAAGATACCCAGTACAACGCCGATGATAATGCCAGCTGTTAATGAAAGATTATATAATTATGCATAAGTATAACTGTCTCCCTGCTGAATTTCTGCAGACAACTTTCCATAGGGTGTAACTTTAGAAACACTGATTATTTTGAAAACAATTTGACTGAAAGTTGTTGGTGGCTAAGCCACCAACAACTATCGGTCAAATTGTTTTCAAAATATTCAGCAGCTTCATCTGACATGTCTGATGCTAAGACTTATTGTAAATAAAACTTTAAAGGAAGGGAAATAACAGATCATGTTTATTGGTAATTTCATACAATATTAAATAAACTACTCCGGTAAAAAATGGAAATGAATCTGGATTATTTGAGAAATTTGTAGCATTTACTAAATCAAGAAGCGCTTAGCTTGGACCCAATTAGTGATATAGTTGGTGCTTCGCACTCTGCCGTATGTCAACTGTGTGTGCAGGTATACCGCATACTCAAATATAATAACAAAAGCAAATGTCAATACGGTTTTGTAAGCGGTATGAATAGTATTCTCTATAGGCACCGATGTAGAGTGATTAACTCGCTACTGTTAAATCACTATTGATCCTTTTGAAAACATTATATTTGAAAGTCACTGCTTCTGATGGAAGCAACGAGTTTCAGTCAAATGATTTCAAAATACACTGCTGGTTTGCACGGTTGCAACATGATTCTTACTGGATATTTTGAAATTTGTTTAACTGAATGTAGATCCTGTCTCTGGAAACAATGGCTTTCAGTCAAATTGTTTTAAGATTAGACAGTATTTTACCCGCAGGAAGTAGTGGCTTGATTAGCTTAAAGTGAATATAACTGAGCTTATATGACCGGCTATAGTGGGTATTACTTAATCGCTCGGCATACACAAAAGCTCATAGGACCAGCTGCATTGGTTCCCGCCAGAGTGATATATTAATAGTATTTATTTGCTTTTTTCAAATTTCCGAATTATTTTTGTTTTTACTGGTGTCTATAGGTTGATTATTATCTAAATCTATCATTCAAGAGCTTTTGTTAGTTCCCTGGTCCTTTCCTTTAATTCAAATATCCATAAGGATTATAATAACTTACCTTAAGGAAACAATTCAAAATAAACCTTGATTATTAAATTTAAATTGATAGTGAGATAAGACAATTCAATTTTATATGCCGTAATAGCCACTTTAAATATTCTATGTTTCAAGGAATTTGCATTTTGGGTGAATTCATAAATTATATCATTTTGTTGAGTATTTTGAAAATAATTTGATTACCTTAAGTATATGTAGGCAATAATTTTAATGAAAATGTTCTCAAAATATTCAACAGAAATTTAATTGTTGCTGGTATTTGCTATCATTCACCAGGGGGTGTGGTGTTTTCACTTCAAGAGTATACTTACCTCCCTAATACTTTTGATATTGCTAAATATTGGCTTTCACTCAATAAACACTCAGATTTAAAACAGTTAGGTGCCCCTACTGGGCAGGGAGTCAGAGCGTAGTCTGGCGGATGCCAGCCCCACCACCGCGCATGCGCAGACTAGCACTACCTCTTTGCTAGATTATTGGCAAAGAGAACACACATGTCTTTTTGAGTCATAAGCTTTTTTGCTCTTAAACTGTTATTTCGTGTATCTTTTGGTGTGATAGTCACTTTTTTGGATGGCGGGAGGTTTCAATTCGCCACAGAAGGACTTAGGACCTTTAAATCAGGTGACTTCTAGTAAAATTAGCGAGTTTTCTTCCCGGTGTATTGTGTTTCCGGGACTCGCGTTTACCGTGATAAGCGCCTTAGTTAGTTGGGTTAGGTCAACTCGGTGCTTCCTAGGACTAATTTCTCTTTCTGTTTATGTCCACAGGTCTGTATGACGCTAGGTGGAGACAATCACAGTTGCTGAGAGTTAGTTTTCTCTCCACCATGGTTCCATTTCCTACTAACACTGTTAGGTTATCTAACCAAATGAAAAATATGTCCAGTGAGTTGGAGGCCTAGTATAAAGGTCTTCTCACTTTGCCCTCTTGATCCAATTCCTTCCCCATGAGGTGGAGAGAGTTAAGAGGCGTGCAGATGGTGGAGTTCTCCGGTTCGTCACGTTGGATGGTTTGTCTATACAAAGTGTCAGGTATCTAGTTATTGATAATGTGGTGATGTTAATTATTGTAAACAAACAAAGGGAGATAATTAACATTTTTGCCAGAAAAGAGTTATCTATATGTATCTGATGGTTGTGTAGTCAACTTATCCATTCAGCATACAATTCGTCCTTGCACTTGGATGTTTTGTTGGGATCGAATTTTTCCTGTCACGGGATTAATGACGTCATAATCAGCCTGGCTATGTGTTTATCAAGCAATTCAAGCGCTATGCTGGTTTCTGATGTATTTTGATCTTTATGATCGTTTTCCTTCTCTTTGAGTTGGATTGAGTTTCTAAGCTTAACTAGTTGCTCATACTCCTTGTCCTTTGCCCTGTTTCAGGGACCGGGTTGCGCGTCCTGTGGTCGTTTTCTGCCGGATAAGTTCTGGCCGCATCTGTGCTGTCAATGTAGCCCTTGTGGTCCATTGGTTAATTGTGACATATGTAAGCACTGGGGGGGCGAGTTAATGTCCGAATTCTTGTGCTGTTTACAGGCGACGGACAAGGTGGTAGAGGAGGAGAAGAAGAAGAAGCGGAAACGAGAGGTTGTAAGTAGGAAGGGTAAGGGGAAGGTCTCGTCCGCGGTGGATATGGAGGCCTTCCGGACCGAGATGTTGGGAGAGATGAAGAGGACAATAAAGGATTTGGTTCCAGGGTTGCTTCGTGGCATGCTTCCTGGACCAAATCCTTTACTGTCCTCATCATCGGCTTCGGAGCAGGTAATCCCCGCCTCTGGATCGATTTTCCTTAGTCCGCTTCCGTTGTCCGACGATTCAGAGGTGGCCCCATTAGAGGGGGCGTTCCACGGCCCTGGCAGCAGGCTTATTGCCGCGCCGATAGGGGACCGTGGACGGTTGTCGCTGGAACCCGCGGGCTGCTTATCAGTCCAGGGGTATCCGCACGCCGCGGTGGCCAGTACCTCCTATGGCACCGTTCCTGGTCAGCCCGGGTTAGCTCTCTTTGCTAACCCGGGGTCTAATCTTTCTGACCAGGGTAATGAGGATTACCTGCTAGGGTCGCCGTCTGACGACGTGGACATGGATGAAGACGTTTGTGCACCCCTCGCGGGGAATACAGGCGCCTTGTTCCACGGTTTTACTCACCCTGGAGTAAAGTCCGCGGCTCAGGTGGTGGCCCAGGGCGCTGCTGATGGCCAGCGGTACCGCATACCTCGGCTTGCCGAGGGTGTTGCTGGTGCTGGCCGGGCCCGTGGTGAGCCTATATATACCCCGCGCTCTGCCACGGTGCCTGCTCCTGGTCAAACCAGTGATATTCTCATGCCGGTGCTGTCAGGCCCGCGTGTTTTCCCTGGCTTGCCAGGTGTATCAGCATACCCGCCGTCAAGCTCTACTGCTTGCGCTCAGGAGGAAGACGAAGGACCCCGTCTTGTAGAGCGCTCGCAGTTAGCCACGGAGGAGGATTGGTATGACGCTTGCCAGTGGTTGGTGAGCGTTAGGCCTGATCTGCCCGTGGAGCAGTCGGCTAGCCAGCGTGTTCACACGCCGTGGTTAGCTGGGAAACCGACTGCTAACGCTATGCCTTCTCTGCCGCTGGCGGAGCATGTCGTTGACATGTTCAAGGCGGCGGAGGCGTCCATTAAGTCGAGTGGACGTCTCGCGAAGGCCCCTCGCGAGGTGGCCAGGCGTTGTCGCATCGTGCCCCTGGATTACCAGCGGTACGGTGTGGTACCCAAGCCCGGCGTGGATGACCGCGCGGCTTTGGGTGAGGATGCGCGGCCAGGCACCCGTTCTGACACGGGTGTCTTGTGCGCGAACGCGTTGCGTTCGGCGAATACCGCGTTGCGTGATGCGGAGGAGAGTGGGAGGGCTTCGATTGCCGCTCTGTCCCACGTCTCCCAGCTGTTACAGGGGGTAGTAACGGCATCCGCATCGCGCCAGCCAAGTCCGGTCACTGTCCAGCGAACCATCCAGGATGGTATTAACCTGGCGCTGGACTGTGTGACTCGGGCGGTGACCAGGAGTGTCAGGGCAAGACGCACGTTTGCCCTGGACAATCTGTGCCCGTCTCAGGACCTGTACAATAGGCTACTGCGTACGCCTATGACGGGCCCTGGTCTTTTTGGAGGTGAGGGATGTCGCCACCTCCAGGAGACGGTCACCCTGGTGAATAACCAGAGGGCGCTGCGCGAGCAGTTTGATGTGCTGCGTCGTGCTAACGCTCGCGCCGCGGCCCCGGCGTATCGTCCCCTGCAGGCTCGAGGTGGTGCTGGCCAGGTCAGTGGCCAGCCACCGTCGCAGCGTCGGCCTCGGCCGCGTGCGATTCGGCCAGCAGCGAGGGGGGCGCAGGTTCCACAGCCGCCGTCAGCCAGGCAGCCGCCCGCGCACCGAGGTGCGCGCGGGGCGGGGCGGGGTGCGCGAGGATCTGGGCGTGGTTATCGGTCCTGACAGGACGCTTACCGCGGTAAGAACCACTCCGGTGTGTATGGCGGAGACAGTGCCGCTCTTGCATGCCTCGTGTCCACCGCGGTCCCTAGGTGGGCCGGTGGGAGGCCGGCTAGCCGGCCACATGCAAGAGTGGGAACGGTTAACTCAGGACCGTTTAGTCTTGCGATGGCTTTCCGTCGGGTATCATCCAGAGTGGGTGACAGGCCCGCCGTCGCGACTGTCTCTGGTGCCAATCTGGACTCCCATTCCGAGAGATCCAGAGCAAAGGTTGTGTATCGAGGAGGAGATAAATTCCCTCATACAAAAAGGAGCTATTCAGCCGGCACAAAGGTGTCCGGGCTTCTATTCAACCCTGTTCTTAGTAACAAAACGCACCGGTGGGTGGAGACCGATTCTCAACCTCAAGCCATTGAACAAGTTCATCGAGACGCCCAGTTTCAAGATGGAAACGGTGCGCTCGGTGTTGGCGGGGTTGGAGAGGGGGATGTGGACGGCGTCGATAGATTTGAAGGACGCTTATTTCCACATCCCCATCCACGGGAGTTTCTGTCACTTCCTGAGATTTGCATTCCAGGGCAGACAGTGGGAATTCAGGGTGTTGCCCTTCGGAATTTCCACGGCTCCTCGGGTTTTCACCCGTGTGGTTCTTGCGATCACAGCATACCTCCGCAGGAGAAGCATAGCAGTCCACACGTACATAGACGACTGGCTGTTGAAAGCGCACACCCGGGAAAGTTTGTCCGCCAATCTGGAGATTGTTTTGAAAATTCTCACAGACTTGGGCTGGATGATCAATTTCCCAAAATCAGAGCTGACTCCATCCCAGAAGTTTGTTTACCTGGGGATGTTCTTCGATCTAGAGACAGGATATGTTTATCCTACTCAGGAGAGAGTTCAAATACTCATCTCGTTGATTCAGTCAGTGTGCGACAGTCGTCATGTCCTGGCACGGGTTTACTTGAGAATGCTGGGGTTGATGGTTTCGTTGGAACCAGTCATTCCTCAGGCCGCCTTACGCAGGCGGCCGATCCAGTTGTTTCTCATGACACAATGGACCCAGAGTACAGGTTCGCTGGACTCGAATGTGTCAGTGTTGGCGCCTCTGATTCACCACCTGCAATGGTGGTTGAATACAGAGAATCTCTTGCCGGGGGTTTTGCTAACCCCTCCCCACCCTCAGGTGACTGTGTATACAGATGCATCGATGGAGGGCTGGGGAGCTTGCCTGGAAGAATCCACGATATCAGGGCTTTGGAATCTGGAACAGTCACAGGAACATATAAATCTACTGGAGCTAAGAGCAGTAGTCCTGGGCCTGGAACATTTCTTACAGAAAGTTCAGGGCAAGATTGTTCTTATTCGTTCAGACAACTCAACAGTTGTGACTTACATAAACCGCCAGGGCGGAACGAAGTCGCCCAGTCTCTGTATGATGACATGGAAACTGCTTTGTTGGTGTCTGGATCACCAGATTACCTTGAAAGCAGTTCATATTCCGGGAAGGTTAAACCTGCTAGCAGACTCATTGAGCCGAAGGATGAGTGTTTTACCCACGGAATGGCAACTAAATCAATGTGTGGCGGATCGTCTGTTCGACCATTGGGGGAAACCCAACATCGATTTGTTCGCAACGAAGAAGAATGCGAAGATGACGACGTACGTCTCTCCGATTCCGGATCCAAGCGCTTTCGCAACAGATGCGTTAGCTATCAGCTGGGGGAGAATGTATGCATACGCATTCCCTCCAGCAATCCTGATTCCAAAAATTCTTCAGAAAATCAGACAAGAGGAATGCCAAGTGCTTCTGATCGCCCCGGATTGGCCAAGCCGATCATGGTATACGGATCTGCTGGACCTTCTGGTCTGCAATCCGGTTCCTCTGCCTCTGATGGACGATATTATCTTCCAGGGCAAGGCCCTTCACAACAATCCGTCAATGTTCAGATTGACTGCGTGGATGTTGTCAAGGAATCTAGAATTAAGGAGGGCTTTTCTGAGCAAGCAGCCATGTTTATGGCCAAAGCCAGGAGGGGGTCAACCTCCAGAGCATATAATTATAAAATCAACAGATTTGCAGAATGGTGCTCAAAAAGATGTATTGATCCAATGGATTCATCTATTCAAGTAGTAGCTGATTTCCTCTGTCACCTCTATGATGCCTATAGCCTCAAGCCTAACTCTATTGCTGGTTATAAGTCAGCATTAATGTCTGTTATTCCTTGCTTGGCTAAGAGGGGAAGTGATGAAGTAAATACATTGAATGTATTAATTAAAGGCATGGGCAATCTAAGACCAAGGAATCCACCTGTGATTCCGTCTTGGAGTTTATCGCTAGTGCTTCAAGTACTAGGTGATAAGCCTTTTGAACCACTTAGTTCCATTTCTATGAAACTATTAACACTGAAGACTGTGTTTTTAATTGCTGCGGCCTCGGCTAGGCGTAGGAGTGAGATTCATGCCTTATCAGCCGAGGATGACCGTTTTGTGGTTTCAGGGGAAGGCCTTAAGCTGCTACCTAGGATTAATTTCTTGGCTAAAAATCAGTCGTTGAAATATCCAGGTCAACCTATTATTTTGCCTGCTTTAACTAGATATGATCCTAATTCTAAAGCATGGTGTCCCGTCCGGGCGCTGCGCCGGTACAAACAACGTACGGCGGCATGGCGCACCGACCAGTCAGCGTTATGGTTGTCATATATTGAACCCCATGGGAGGGCTTCTAAGGACACCATTTCCAGGTGGATTGTGGAATGCATTCAGTTTTGCCATAAATCCGCCACCGGGAAGCAGGTTGACGTGGCCAAGGCTCACAGTGTCCGCGGCGTAGTGACATCCACGGCCCTATTTAATGGGGTCCCTGTGGATGATATTATGTCGGTGGCTCAGTGGCACTGTGAGTCAAGTTTTACAGACCATTATCTCCGTGACACCTCTAATCCTCTCGCCTTGTCGGTTTTGAAAAAATAAATCGGTTTATATTTTTTGAGGTGATTTCCTCATTACTTATATATATCACAATTAATTTATGGAAACACCCACTTTTTTGGGCCTGCATCAGTCTTTACCAATGGGAAGATGATGTCAGCAGCCATTTTCAACAAGGTCAGTCTTGTTCATGTGTTGTCCGTTGTTGATTGTATTGTCACGATTACCCGTTATTAATATGGTGATGGTTTGTGTATTTGTGTGGTTCATTGTTGAGAGTTACGAAAATGGAGCTTTTTCGTCTCTGTCCTGTAGTACATGGCACTTGTACGTAGAGAGCGTATAGGACATTGAGGTCAGTCGACTCTTCCTCCCAGGAAGGAGGGGGGGGGAGCGCATATGACATTCGGTCATCTCTCATACATCGGTGGTGTTATCCGATTGTTAGTCAAATCCTGACTGTTTTTTCTTACAGTTTCAGAAGTTTAAGTGCCTTAAACGCAGAAAAGCGTATAGGGATGAGCTGGTCTTTTGACCTCGCCTCCCTCCCGCCAGATTCACTTTCGAATTCTGGCAATATCAAAAGTATTAGGGAGGTAAGTATACTCTTGAAGTGAAATAAACGAAATCTAGGATTTCTTTTTTCACGAGAGAGTTGATACTTACCTCCCTAGATACGGACCCGGCCTCTCCACCCCACAGAGGCTCGGTCTTCAGGCTCTTAATAGTTGCATGTGTGTCAGCCAATAATCTAGTCAGAGGAAGTGCTAGTCTGCGCATGCGCGGTGGTGGGGCTGGCATCCGCCAGACTACGCTCTGACTCCCTGCCCAGTAGGGGCACCTAACTGTTTTAAATCTGAGTGTTTATTGAGTGAAAGCCAATATTTAGCAATATCAAAAGTATTAGGGAGGTAAGTATCAACTCTCTCGTGAAAAAAGAAATCCTAGATTTCGTTTAGTGTGTGTGTGTGTGTGTGTGTGTGTGTTCCACCAAATGTGTTGTAAAGATTTCATCTTTTAATTTAATTTGAAAATTTAGAATTCTGGCATCAAGTGTGGTATGGGTTAAATTAATGCAACACAGATGTGATGTGCTATAGGTCTGATTAGGGCAAGCTTTAATGCTGCGGTCACACAGATGTGATGTGCTATAGGTCTGATTAGGGCAAGCTTTATTGCCACGGTCACACAGATGTGATGTGCTATAAGTCTGATTAGGGCAAGCTTTATTGCCGCGGTCACACGGATGTGATGTGCTATAGGTCTGATTAGGGCAAGCTTTATTACCACGGTCACACGGATGTGATGTGCTATAAGTCTGATTAGGGCAAGCTTTATTGCCGCGGTCACACAGATGTGATGTGCTATAGGTCTGATTAGGGCAAGCTTTATTACCACGGTCACACGGATGTGATGTGCTATAGTTCTGACTAGGGCAAGCTTTATTGTCATGGTCACACAGATGTGATGGGCTATAGGTCTGATTAGGGCAAGCTTTATTGCCGCGGTCACACAGATGTGATGTGCTATAAGTCTGATTAGGGCAAGCTTTATTGCCACGGTCACACAGATGTGATGTGCTATAAGTCTGATTAGGGCAAGCTTTATTGCTGCGGTCACACAGATGTGATGTGCTATAGGTCTGATTAGGGCAAGCTTTATTGCCGTGGTCACACAGATATGATGTGCTATAGGTCTGATTAGGGCAAGCTTTATTGCCATGGTCACACAGAAGTGATGTGCTATAGGTATGATTATGGCAAGCTTTATTGCCGTGGCCATGCAGAAGTGATGTGCTATAGGTCTGATTAGGGCAAGCTTTATTGTCGCAGTCACACAGATGTGATGTGCTATAGGTCTGATTAGGGCAAGCTTTATTGCCGCGGTCACACAGATGTGATGTGCTATAGGTCTGATTATGGCAAGCTTTAGTGCCACGGTCACACGGATGTGATGTGCTATAGGTCTGATTATGGCAAGCTTTAGTGCCGCGGTCACACAGATGCGATGTGCTATAGGTCTGATTAGAGCAAGCTTTAATGCCGCGGCCACGCAGAAGTGATGTGCTATAGGTCTGATTAGGGCAAGCTTTATTGTCGCGGTCACACGGATGTGATGTGCTATAGTTCTGACTAGGGCAAGCTTTAGTGCCGCGGCCACGCAGAAGTGATGTGCTATAGTTCCGATTATGGCAAGCTTTATTGCCGTGGTCACACAAATGTGATGTGCTATAGGTCTGATTAGGACAAGCATTATTGTCGTGGTCACACAACTGTGATATGCTATAGGTCTGATTAGAGCAAGCTTTATTGCCGCTGTCACACCATGCAAATCTTGGTGATTTCGTAATGGGGCTGAATTTATGCATGTTAATCAACTGGTCCCACCGAAAGTTCCAACCCTGGGTTGTGCACACTGCGTGACCTTTGGCCTTTTGTATCAGAATCTTTCTATTGATTAATTGCAAAACATGATGGCAACATTTGGCAAGCTATCACATGGTACAAAGTCCTAGCTTGATTTGGTGGGCTTGAACCAAATTTCTTCACCTGATTGATTGATATTTGGTTTAAATTAATGACCGATTTTCAGCAAAGGTTTGGCAGTGCCAGAGTTAGAGTCTTCCCGATATTCCAAAATTGTAGGATAAGTTTAAGATTGTTTGGTACAGAGAGCTCATATTATACAAATCTTGGACAATAAGTCAGACACATAGTAACCAAATCACCGCACTAATGTACAGTATGACCAGCCAGCATATGTCAAAACTTATGTCAGACATGTGAAAATGGACATACCAACATACAAACAGACAGACTTATGTACCAGGTGTGAGCTGCTACACTTTTTAATGGGTCGGTTGAAGGGATTAGCTCAGCTGACTATTTTGAAACTAATTTGACTTAAAGTTGTTGCTGCCATTGCCAGCAACAACTTCCAGTAAAATTAGTTTCAAAATATTGAACAAGAAGATTTTTATATAATAAAGAATGTAATTTATTGGCACTTAAATGACATCACACTATTGTTTGAAGAGACAAAACGGTGGTGATCACTGTTTGAACAACAATTCCGCGATGTTACAAAGCAGATAATTGTGATACAGAAAACAGAATCTGACAGGATGTGAGTGATATGGAATCTATAAATGTCGGTGAAGTACAACATTTGATATGAGATTAGCATCACTCTTTAGTTGCCTCAGTCATGATAATGTTACGCCAAGAAAACTTGAATTTTATTTGACACGGGTGACTGCCGGTACATATAGTGATCAATGGTCACATGGTAGTATTGACCGATCAATGATCACATGCTAGTATTGATCGATCAATGATCACATGCTAGTATTGACCGATCAATGGTCACATGGTAATGTTGACCGATCAACGGTTACATGCTAGTATTGACCGATCAATGGTCACATAGTAATATGGACCGATCAATGGTCACATGCTGGTATTGACCGATCATGCAATGATCACATGCTAGTATTGCACATGCTAGTATTGACCAATCAATGGTCACATGCTAGTATTGACTGATCAATGGTGACATGGTAGTATTGACCAATCAATAGTCACATGGTAGTATTGACCGATCAATGGGCGCATGGTAGTATTGACCAACCAATGATCACATGCTAGTATTGACCGATCAATGGTCACATGCTAGTATTGACCGACCAATGATCACATGCTAGTATTGACCGATCAATGGTCACATGGTAGTTTTGACCGATCATGCAATGATCACATGCTAGTATTGACTGATCAATGGTCACATGGTAGTATTGACCAATCAATAGTCACATGGTAGTATTGACCGATCAATGGGCGCATGGTAGTATTGACCAACCAATGACCACATGCTAGTATTGACCGACCAATGATCACATGCTAGTATTGACCGATCAATGGTCACATGCTAGTATTGACCAACCAATGATCACATGCTAGTATTGACCGATCAGTGGTCACATGCTAGTATTGACCGATCAATGGTCACATGCTAGTATTGACCGACCAATGATCACATGTAAGTATTGACCGATCAATGGTCACATGCTAGTATTGACCGATCAATGATCACATGCTAGTATTGACCGATCAATGGTCACATGCCAGTATTGACCGATCAATGGTCACATGCTAGTATTGACCGACCAATGATCACATGTAAGTATTGACTGATCAATGGTCACGTGCTAGTATTGACCGATCAATGATCACATGCTAGTATTGACCGACCAATGATCACATGCTAGTATTGACCGATCAATGGTCACATGGTAGTATTGACTGACTAATGGTGTTTGCTGAATGTATAAAATTTAGGGATCTATTATCATCACTTTAACCCTCAAATTTGTTCAACAAGATTTCAATTTTCTCATAGAAAATGTCCAAGAGAAGACTATTTTTGAAAATGTACAACTGGAATAAATGGCTCGGTTATCGAGCAAGTCATTTCAGTGGTAGATTTTCAAAGATAATCTTCTCTTGGTCTGCAAATGGGCATGTGTCAAGACCACTGCAGAAGGCGTTTTTGGCTGATATGAGTGTTAATAGACAAAGCGTACAAGATGATATGAAGACAACAAGTAGCATTTTCTTTAACCCTTTAGTGGTCAAAATTTGTTTAATATTTTCTTATTGTATGCCCATTTACATTTCAAGACAATACAATTTTTGAAAATTTATCACTAGAATGACTGGCTCGGTTATCGAGGCAGTCATTCCAGTGTTAAATTTTCCAAAATAGTCTGCTCTTGGTCTGTAAATGAACATTCTGAAGACCAGTGTAGAGGCCTGTTTTGCCATGAAGGCTTAACCGTATGTATAGTGATTTTCTGAAGACTACATTTTACATATGCTGAATATTTTGAAAACAATTTGACTGAAAGTTGTTGGTGGCTAAGCCACCAACAATTTTCAATCAAATTGTTTTCAAAATATTCAGCGGAACCAGAGTTATTGCCCATTGAAAGTATTGCCTGGTGGCTTGCAGCAGTCAGACAGTTAAAGGAAATTACCTAAGCCTTTGTCAAATGCAGTGAACAACGAATACTTATGCCACAGTCTCATATTACAGTGAACAAAGAATACTTATGCCACAGTATCATATTACAGTGAACAAGGAATACTTATGCCACAGTATCATATTACAGTGAACAAGGAATACTTATGCCACAGTCTCATATTACAGTGGACAAGGAATACTTATGCCACAGTATCATATTACAGTGAACAAGGAATACTTATGCCACAGTCTCATATTACAGTGAACAAAGAATACTTATGCCACAGTCTCATATTACAGTGAACAAGGAATACTTATGTCACAGTATCATATTACAGTGAACAAAGAATACTTATGCCACAGTCTCGTATTACAGTGAACAACGAATACTTATGCCACAGTCTCATATTACAGTGAACAAAGAATACTTATGCCACAGTCTCATATTACAGTGAACAAAGAATACTTATGCCACAGTCTCATATTACAGTGAACAAGGAATACTTATGCCGCAGTCTCATATTACAGTGAACAAATAATACTTATGCCACAGTCTCATATTACAGTGAACAAGGAATACTTATGCCACAGTCTCATATTACAGTGAACAAATAATACTTATGCCACAGTCTCATATTACAGTGAACAAGGAATACTTATGCCACAGTCTCATATTACAGTGAACAAGGAATACTTATGCCACAGTCTCATATTACAATGAACAAGGAATATTTATGCCACAGTCTCATATTACAATGAACAAGGAATATTTATGCCACAGTCTCATATTACAGTGAACAAAGAATACTTATGTCACAGTCTCATATTACAGTGAACAAAGAATACTTATGCCACAGTCTCATATTACAGTGAACAAAGAATACTTATGCCACAGTCTCATATTACAGTGAACAAAGAATACTTATGCCACAGTTTCATATTACAGAGAACAAGGAATACTTATGCCACAGTCTCATATTACAGTGAACAAGGAATACTTATGCCACAGTCTCATATTACAGTGAAAAAAGGAATACTTATGCCACAGTCTCATATTACAATGAACAAGGAATATGTATGCCACAGTCTCATATTACAGTGAACAAAGAATACTTATGTCACAGTCTCATATTACAGTGAACAAAGAATACTTATGCCACAGTCTCATATTACAGTGAACAAAGAATACTTATGCCACAGTCTCATATTACAGTGAACAAAGAATACTTATGCCACAGTTTCATATTACAGAGAACAAGGAATACTTATGCCACAGTCTCATATTACAGTGAACAAGGAATACTTATGCCACAGTCTCATATTACAGTGAAAAAAGGAATACTTATGCCACAGTCTCATATTACAATGAACAAGGAATATGTATGCCACAGTCTCATATTACAATGAACAAGGAATATTTATGCCACAGTCTCATATTACAGTGAACAAAGAATACTTATGCCACAGTCTCATATTACAGTGAACAAAGAATACTTATGCCACAGTTTCATATTACAGAGAACAAGGAATACTTATGCCACCGTCTCATATTACAGTGAACAAGGAATACTTATGCCACAGTCTCATATTACAGTGAACAAGGAATACTTATGCCACAGTCTCATATTACAATGAACAAGGAATATGTATGCCACAGTCTCATATTACAATGAACAAGGAATATTTATGCCACAGTCTCATATTACAGTGAACAAAGAATACTTATGTCACAGTCTCATATTACAGTGAACAAAGAATACTTATGCCACAGTCTCATATTACAGTGAACAAGGAATACTTATGCCACAGTCTCATATTACAGTGAACAAAGAATACTTATGCCACAGTCTCATATTACAGAGAACAAGGAATACTTATGCCACAGTCTCATATTACAGTGAACAAGGAATACTTATGTCACAGTCTCATATTACAGATATATATTACCATATGGTTTGTTAGATTTATAAGCAGTTGACCGGATATTTCCTGTTTTAGGTGTCACGGGAACATTAGTGCTGCTCTGTGGACCTGCAATATTATCATCACTTTTGTTATCTAATTTGTCATCATCTCTAATATTCAAATCATTAATATATTTCATGTGCACGCTCACGTTCGATGATGTACATCTTTAAAGAAAACTGTCGTATAAATTTAATGCAGGATGCCATGTATAGATTGAAGCCTCCATTTCTTGGAAGGCAATTTGTTATATGTACAGAATGTCAGCTCATCATAAGTTAACATCTTTCAGAAACAAAACAAATTTGAACACAATGTAATAATTGTTTTGCTGAATATTTTTAACATAATTGCCATAGGCATCAATGTCTCCCAATCTATCATAAAATATTCAAAATGTTCAACAGTACATTTTTATTTTGTTTTGGACACATTTTACGCTATTTTTACTTTTCTATGGACTGAATTTAACCCGTTACTGGTTATTGAGCCAGTCATTTTATTGGTAAATTTTCAAAAGTAGCCTTCTGCTGTGCAAATGGTCATTTTTCAAGACCATAAAGCAGAGGCCACTTTCAGTTGAATCGACCAGTGAAGGAAGATTTTTGTATTTCGTGTCTAAAAGTGTCTAAGAATTGACAGCAATGCAAGAAACTTGAACGTGAGCTGTCACTTCTCATCATAAAGCAATCTACCAATTTTTATTTTAACAATAGATTGAAAGAAAGTGAAAAAACATCTGGAAAGCTGATCTGATAGCTTACCTGTATAGTTTTCTGTTAATTGATAGTCCGGAAGTTCAGAGATCGACCGATCCCAATACGAGCGGGGGGTGGGTGGAGCTTAGATAGAAATGGGCGGGCCATTGCTAAGAGTTGAAAGGTCCATTGCAATAACTAGCTATAATATATACCTTTACTGTCTGGTTCTGTCTGGATAAACCCTGGCTCAGTTACAGGAGTGTCTGTTTGAGCTGTAGATGGCTCATCGGTTGACGACGTACCATTGTCGGGTGTGGTTGAAGTTTCAATCTGTGTTGTATATTCTGTTGTTGTGATATGTTTGGTACTGGTTGGACTGATCACTTCAGTATATAGTTCTGTTATAGAGTGGTCTAGTGATGATGTCATAAGTGATGATGTCGAAGATTGAAAGGTTGATGGTGATAGGGAGGAGACTGATGGGGATACGGCTGTTGATGATGATGATGATGATGATGATGATGAATAGGTGGGGGTGTCTAATGTTGATGAGGAAGAAGATCGTGTTGGCAACACTGATGATGATGCTGTTGGTGTTGTTGTTGATGATAAGGATGATGTTGATGCTAATGTTGTTGATGGTATTGCTGAAGTTGATGATGATGATGATGATGATGATGATGATGATGATGATGATGATGATGATGAATAGGTGGGGGTGTCTAATGTTGATGAGGAAGAAGATGGTGTTGGCAACACTGATGATGATGCTGTTGGTGTTGTTGTTGATGATAAGGATGATGTTGATGCTAATGTTGTTGATGGTATTGCTGAAGTTGATGATGATGATGATGATGATGATGATGATGATGATGAGGACATTGATGACAATGTTGTTAATGATGATGATGATGATGATGATGATGATGTTAATGATAATGATAATGATGATCTGGGTGAGGATGTAGACTCTGTAGTAGAATAATAGTCTGTTGTCATCAGTGACGTATTCGATGATACATGTTTAGATGATGTAGTTGATTGTGTATTTGATGTTGACACTGAGGATAATGTTGTTAAAGAACTGGTTGTTGGTTCTGTAGGTAGTATGGTCGGTGTCGGTGTCGGCAGGGGTGGTGTTGGAGTTATCAAACCCTGACCACATCTGACAATCAGGCCTCCATTTCCTGAAAGAAGTAGGTATTGAATACATTGACATTAAAGTTCTTGTGTCCTCTTAAATAGAAAAACCTTTGCACGAGATGAGATGCCTGGTGATTTCTGTGCAATTTACCCAGCATACAATTCTACCCAGTGTGCATAATGCCTTGACTCCATATTATCACTTGGATGCCATATTCGATAAGTATAAATTGTTTCTAGTGATTTCTCAAAGAAAAGACACACCCCCACCCTCCCCCCACCCCCGTCTTCTCACAAAATTCTCGCAAATTGTCATTAAATGTCAGCTAGCTTTTAAAGCGTAGGCAGTCATAAGAAGTGTTCACAGCAGTTCACATGACATTGCATATTTTCAATACTGTTCAGAGCAGGTGTCTCAATTTCCAGGAGAAAATATGAGAAAACTTCTGGGTACTTTGACAAGAATATGCGTGTTGCTGTCAATGGCAACAGTAACATTTAGTCAAATTATTGTCAAAATAATTAGTAGACAGTGCGATTCCTACTTGTTATGATATGATACAAATTTGAATGAAAAACAGTGATCTTGAGAAATGTCCATTTGCAGGCCAAGAGAAGCGTGTTTGCAATGATGAATGATTGGCTTGATGACCAATCAGTCATTCCAATGATAAGTTTTCAAAAATATACCTTTCTCTCCTCACACTCTTGCTCTCCCTTTCTCTCTCTCCCTCTCTCTCCCTCCCTCCCTCTCTCTCTCTCGCTCTACCTTCCTCCCACACTTTCTCTCCTCTCTGACCCCCTCCCTCTATCTCTCTCTCTCCCTCCCTCATTCTCTCATCCCTCTCTGACCCCACTCCCTCTCCCCTCACACTCTTGCTCTCCCTTTCTCTCTCTCCCTCTCTCTCCCTCTCTCTCTCTCTCTCTCTCTCTTTCCCTCCCTCCCTTCTTCCCTCCCTCCCTTCTTCCCTCGCTCCCTCCCTCCCTCCCTCCCTCTCTCTCTCTCGCTCTACCTCCCTCCCTCACTTTCTCTCCTCTCTGACCCCCTCCCTCTATCTCTCTCTCTCCCTCCCTCATTCTCTCATCCCTCTCTGACCCCACTCCCTCTCTCTCCCTCTCTCTTCTCTTCATCCGTCTCCCTCCCTCACTTCCTCTCAACTCTCTCACTCTCTCTCTCTCTCTCTCTCTCTCTCTCTCTCTCTCTCTCTCTCTCTCTCTCTCTCTCTCTCTCTCTCTCTCTCTCTCACTTTTTCATGTGCGTGAAAACATACAGAAGATGTGTCTTAAGCCGCGCTTACCTGGCATGCGGAAAGCGGGTTGCGGAAACTGAATGCGGAATATACTTCAGATCGTTCTTTGCTATTTTCCCTCATCCATTTACCTGCACACGGCATGCGGAATGCGGAATGGCGGGATGTGGAAAACCGATCGCTCGGTGTAGTGATTTTCTGGATGGAAAATATTCCATTGCCGAATAGAGCACATGTAACCTAGCAATGAAAGGATAATCCAAGTAGTTAAAGCTGATGCATCGTCTAAAATTATAAGAACTAATTTGTCCCAAAAAAATTGCAAATCAGTAATATTATAATTACATGTTATTAGATTAGACCAAGGTATCATTTTTTAATCTAGTCGTCAATATACGCCATTTTGGATCTGCATCTCTTGCCTCCATACATAAACATTTTGTAATGGTCTCAGTGGAAAGCTAGATATCAAAGCGTAAAAAAAGGTGTTGTCGCTTTTCAAAGAAATTTGATATAAATATCGCAATATCACCAATAAAAATGCAATAAAATAACGCAATGATTCCGCATGCAGGTGAATGGTACACGCGATATTTTACCCGAATTCCGCATACCCTCTTTCCGTTCCGCATTCCGCATTCCGCACCCCGTGTGCCAGGTAAACGCAGCTTTAGGAGCATATATCAGCTTATGTATTCAATCGGTACAATAAAATACCTTACCATGTGTAATGTAAAACTTGAAGCACATATCCACTGGTGTGGCTCTGTGAAAATATTTCAATAAAATCAGACTCTGTGGTGGCATGACAACGGCATGACCTAGATTCCTGTTGTCGGAGCAAGTTAGGTAATCTGCCAAGGATGGTTCTGTGCCAATTTGTAAATATGACGTACAGGTTGTAGGTACAGCATCGAATACTGTCGATATGTAAACAGTTAATCTGGAGGTTGCTTGTAGAGTGCAGTCACATGCCTCTTGCATTGGAACACCAACTCCACTCCCATATCCAGTGTCACCCACTGTGATTCTGCCGGTCTGACACAGATCTAATTCTGAAAGCACACATTTATAACAGTCCCAATCACAACAATATAATACATACATATACAGGTACTGGTCTATGTGCTAGCCAATTATCCAAATGCTAGTAAAACTGAAATCTGGCTAATAAAATGCAGAATTGGCTAAATCATTGGCTAATGATTAAAATTAATTTTCTTGAATGGCTGAATTCTGACTAATTCCCATTGCTACAATTGCAGTCATATTAGTTTCAAAATATTCAACACAATTTGTTATATATTAAGACTCTTGTATCTGGACTGTAAGTTTCATAGTATTAACTGATGATGAGTGATTGCAAACATGTTCATAAGTAAACATGTGGCTAAAATAATTACTATTTAGCTAACAAAAATGGTATTTGGCTAATCTATTGGCTAGAACATTTGAAAAGCCCGTTCTGTCCCTGATATATGCTCATCAGTCTTGTCTCAAAGCGTTGCTTGACTATTGTAATAATTTTATGTCTGTGTACATGCATGCATGCATGCATGTGCGTGCATGCATGTGCGTGTGCGCATGCAACTGTCCAGTGCAGTGACTCAAATTACTTTGGGTTGACCGTCAAGAACCTTGGGTGAGAGCTTGTCAGGTGTGGCAGCTGTGTCAGGTTCCAAAGATCCTTGTTGATTTTGGTGGCTATTGGACCATTGTCCAAGCAATCAAATTTCAAGCTTATTGAAAATAGAGTGTACCTCTCTGCTACCTGTATATACATGTATATATACTTGTTTATTCATTCATATAGAATCACTTGTATGATGTAATGCTAAGTTTTGATATAAAATATATAATAATTTAATTGTATTATTAGTTCACCTGGCCTGAAAGGCCAAGTGAGCTTATGCCATGGCAACCACCTGTCGTCCGTCCATCATCCATCCATCAACTTTTCCTTTAAACAACTTCTCAAGAATCACTGGGCCGATTTCAATTATATTTGGCAGGAAGCATCATTAGGCCATAGGGCTCCAAGTTTTTTCAAACAAAGTTGATTGGCCAATTTAGCCGACGGCCATCTTGGATTGGGCCGATTTTAGGAAACGTCTTTAAAAATCTTCTCCGAAACTGCTTGGGAGATTGATGCAAACCTCATGAAATATGATCTAGGGCAAGAACTGAACCAAGTTTGTTCAAGAGAACTAGATTGGTCAAATGGTTCGGTGGCCATCTTGGTTGACCTACTTTTAGCGAAAACGACTTCTCCAGAACTGCTGAAGGGATCGGGTCGAAATTTGGCAGATATGATTACCGACTAAGTGCCATTAAAGTTTGTTTACGGGAAGTTCAACCATAAAAAAGCATGACCGCCATAAGCCAATCAAAATATAGCATGTTTGGTGGCCATATTGGATTTTTTTATTCGAAATTGGTGTTATATGTTTTTTTGTGTATTCTGATCTCAAATTTGTAATTTTCGAAAGGGTCGGATAAACGGTTTGGTGGCCATCTTGGATAATTTTCCCGCCATAAGCTCTCATGCTAAATGGGAAACTTAAAATGTCTTCTCGAGAACTACTGGGACAATTTCAATTATATTTGGCAGGAAGCATCGTTAGGGTATAGAGATTCAAGTTTGTTCAAACGATTCCGATCGGCTAATTGGGCCGGTGGCCATCTTTGATTTTGGCTGATTTTTAGAAACATCTTTAAAAATCTTCTCCAAATCCGCTTGTGGAATTGATGCAAACCCCATGAAATATTATCTAGGGCGAGAGCTGAACCAAGTTTGTTCAAGGGAACTTGATTGGTCAAATGGTGTGGTGGTCATCTTGGTTGACCTAGTTTTAGCGAAAACGACATCTCCAGAACCACTGCACGGATTGGGTCGAAATTTGGCAGATATGATTAGGGACTAAGGGCCATTAACATTTGTTCAAGGGACGTTGAATCGGCAAAAAAACATGGCCGCCCTGGACTAATCAAAATATAACGTATTTTGCGGCCATATTGGATTTTTTTATTTAATGGATTTTGAGGCCGAATTTGGTTTTTATTTGTTTTTGAGTAATCTTATCTCAAATAAATGCAATTTTCGAAATGGTCGGATAATCGCTTTGGCGGCCATCTTGGATCATTTTCCTGCCAAAAGCTCCCATACTAAAGCAATGGGAATTTAAATATTTCTTCTCGATAACTGCTGGGACAATTTCAGTTATATTTGGCAGGAAGCATCCTTAGGGCATAAAGATTCAAATCTGTTCAAAGGAAGACGATCAGCCAATTGGGCCAGCGGCCATCCTGGGTTTTGGCTGATTTTTTAAATTTTCTTTTCTACTTATTGTTAATGAGCATTCTAGTTAAAATGCCTATGGTCCAGGTGAGTGATACAGGCCCCTTATTTATGCATTGTCAGCAAACTCATGACCACACCTTAGGTTGTGACAGATTCAGCCAACAACATTCAGCCTTATAACTACCATGTCATTTTACACCCGCCCCAATATAGGACCTATAAATGTACTATACTCACTTGGGTATCCTGGTCTGCCACCCATGCCAATATAGGACATATAAATGTACTATACTCACTTGGGTATATCCTGGTCTGCCACCCGCGCCAATATAGGACCTATAAATGTACTATTCTCACTTGGGTATATCCTGGTCTGCCACCCACACCAATGTAAGACCTATAAATGTACTATTCTCACTTGGGTATCCTGGTCTGCCACCCGCGCCAATATAGGACCTATAAATGTACTATACTCACTTGGGTATCCTGGTCTGCCACCCGCGCCAATATAGGGCCTATAAATGTACTATACTCACTTGGGTATCCTGGTCTGCCACCCGCGCCAATATAGGACCTATAAATGTACTATACTCACTTGGGTATCCTGGTCTGCCACCACATTGACTCATCACATCTGTAATAAATTAATAAGAAATACAGTTATTATAAAATATGGGGTGGATCCATATAAATATTGCGTTTGGTTGTGAAATTCAATATATGGCCACCTGAGCCAACCATTTTGAAAATCGTGTGTGTGCGTGTATCCCTGCGTGCATGTGCGTGCGTGTGTGTGTGTGCATGCATGCATTTGTGAGAGCATGCATTTACATGCGTGTGTGTGTGTGCATGCATGCATTTGTGAGAGCATGCATTTACATGCGTGCATGCGTGCGTGTGTCCGTGCGTGGATGCGTGTGTGCATGCATTTGTGTGTGCATGCGTGCGTGCGTGCATGTGTGCATGCGTTTGTGTGTGTATGTGCGTGTGTGTGTGTGCGTGTGTGCAATGCGTGCGTGCGTGCGTGCATGCGTGTGTGCATGCGTGCATGTGTTTGTGCGTTGTGTGTGTGTGTGTGTGTGCGTGCATGTGTTTGTGCATTGTGTGTGTGCGTTCGTTCGTTCACGTGCGTGCATGCAAATTTTTTACAATTTATCACTGGAATGACTGGCTTGGTTATCAAACCAGCAATTCTAGTGGTAAATTTTAAAATATTGTATTCTCTTGGCCTGTAAATGGACATTCCACAAGACCATAACAGAGGCTGGTTTTGGCCGACTTGAAAATTAAAGGGTTAATAGAGGGGTAAAGTTCTAGCTATATGTCCCATCCAGTTCCTAGCTATGTGTCCCATCCAGTTCTAGCTCTGTCCCATCCAGTTCCTAGCTATGTGTCCCATCCAGTTCTAGCTCTGTCCCATCCAGTTCCTAGCTATATGGCCCATCCAGTTCTAGCTCTGTCCCATCCAGTTCCTAGCTATGTGTCCCATCCAGTTCCTAGCTATGTGTCCCATCCAGTTCCTAGCTATGTGTCCCATCCAGTTCTAGCTCTGTCCCATCCAGTTCCTAGCTATGTGTCCCATCCAGTTCTAGCTCTGTCCCATCCAGTTCCTAGCTATGTGTCCCATCCAGTTCTAGCTCTGTCCCATCCACTTTCTAGCTATATGTCCCATCCAGTTCTAGCTCTGTCCCATCCACTTTCTAGCTATATGTCCCATCCAGTTCTAGCTCTGTCCCATCCAGTTCTAGCTATATGTCCCAGCCAGTTCTAGCTATATGTCCCAGCCAATTCCTAGCTATATGTCCCAGCCAGTTCCTAGCTATTTGTCCCAGCGCATTTTAGCTATATGTCCCAGCCTGGTCTAGCTATATGTCCCATCCAGTTCTTGGTATATGTCCCAGCCTGGTCTAGCTATATGTCCCATCCAGTTCTTGGTATATGTCCCATTCAGTTCTAGCTATATGTCCCATCCAGTTCTAGCTATATGTCCCAGCCAGTTCTTGGTATATGTCCCATCCAGTTCTTGGTATATGTCCCATCCAGTTCTAGTTATATGTCCCATTCAGTTCTAGCTATATGTCCCATCCAGTTCTAGCTATATGTCCCATCCAGTTCTAGCTATATGTCCCATCATGTTCTAGCTATATATCCCATCCAGTTCTAGCTATATGTCCCAGCCAGTTCTAGCTATATGTCCCATCCACTACCTAGCTATATGTCCCAGCCAGTTCTAGCTCTGTGTCCCATCCAGTTCCTAGCTATATGTTCCATCCAGTTCTAGCTATATGTCCCAGCCAGTTCTAGCTATATTTCCCATCCAGTTCTAGCTATATGTGCCATCCAGTTCTAGCTCTATGTCCCAGCCAATTCTAACTATATGTCCCAGCCAGTTCTAGCTATATGTCCCAGCCAGTTCTAGCTATATGTCCTGGCCAGTTCTAGCTATATGTCCCATCCAGTTCTAGCTATATGTCCCATCATGTTCTAGCTATATATCCCATCCCTTTATAGCTCTATGTCCCGCCAGTTCTAGCTACATGTCACAACAAATTCCTAGCTATATGTGCCATCCAGTTCTAACTATATGTCCCATCCTGTTCTAGCTATTTGTCCCATTCAGTTCTAACTCTATGTCCCATCCAGCTCTAGCTACATGTCCTATCATGTTCTAGCTACATGTCCCATCATGTTCTAGCAATATGTCCCAACCAGTTCCTAGCTATATGTCCCAACCAGTTCTAGCTATATATCCCATCCAGTCCTAGCTCTATGTCACAGCCAGTTCTAACTACATGCCACAGCCAGTTCTAGCGCTATGTCCTAGCCAGTTCTAACTCTATGTCCCATCCAGTTCTAGCTCTATGGCCCAGCAAGTTCTACCTATATGTCCCAGCCAGTTCCTATCTATATGTCCCAGCCATTTCTAGCTATATGTCCATCCATTTCTAACTATATGTCCCAGCCAGTTCTAGCTATATGTCCCAGCCAGTTCTAGCTATATGCCCCAGCTAATTCCTAGCTATATGTCCCAGCCAGTTCTAGCTATATGTCCCAACCAATTCTAGCTATTTGTCATGTCTAGCTAGGCCCCGCACACTGTGTACTCACACAGGCATTTCTCGTTAGGCCCCACACACTGTGTCCTCACCCAGCCATGTCTAGCTAGACCCCGCACACCGTGTACTCACCCAGCCATGTCTAGCTAGACCCCACACACTGTGTACTCACCCAGCCATTAGCTAGACCCCACACTGTGTACTCACCCAGCCATTTCTAGCTAGGCCCCGCACACTGTGTACTCAACCAGCCATGTCTAGCTAGGCCCCGCACACTGTGTACTCACCCAGACATTTCTAGCTAGGCCCCACACACTTTGTACTCACCCAGCCATGTCTAGCTAGACCCCGTACACTGTGTACTCAACCAGCCATGTCTAGCTAGGCCCCCGCACACTGTGTACTCACACAGCCATTTCTAGCTAGGCCCTGCACACTGTGTACTCACCCAGCCATGTCTAGCTAGGCCCCCGCACACTGTGTACTCACACAGCAATTTCTAGCTAGGCCCTGCACACTGTGTACTCACCCAGCCATTTCTAGCTAGGCCCCACAAACTGTGTACTCACCCAGCCATTTCTAGCAAGGCCCCACACACTGTGTACACACCCAGCCATTTCTAGCTAGACCCCACACACTGTACTCACCCAGCCATTTCTAGCTTGGCCCTGCACACTGTACTCACCCAGCCATTTCTAGCTAGGCCACACACTGTGTACTCCCCCAGCCATTTCTAACTAGGCCCTGCAGACTGTGTACTCACCCAGCCATGTCTAGCTAGATCCTGCACACTGTACTCACCCAGCCGTTTCTAGCTAGACCCCACACACTGTGTACTAACCCAGCCATTTCTAGCTAGACCCCACACACTGTGTACTCACCCAGCCATTTCTAACTAGGCCCCGCAGACTGTGTACTCAACCAGCCATGTCTAGCTAGGCCCCCGCACACCGTGTACTCACACAGCAATTTCTAGCTAGGCTCTGCACACTGTGTACTCACCCAGCCATTTCTAGCTAGGCCCTACAAACTGTGTACTCACCCAGCCATTTCTAGCGAGGCCCCACACACTGTGTACGCACCCAGCCATTTCTAGCTGGACCCCACACACTGTACTCACCCAGCCATTTCTAGCTTGGCCCTGCACACTGTACTCACCCAGCCATTTCTAGCTAGGCCACACACTGTGTACTCCCCCAGCCATTTCTAACTAGGCCTCACAGACTGTGTACTCAACCAGCCATGTCTAGATAGATCCCGCACACTGTACTCACCCAGCCATTTCTAGCTAGACCCCACACACTGTGTACTAACCCAGCCATTTCTAGCTAGACCCCACACACTGTGTACTCCCCCAGCCATTTCTAACTAGGCCCTGCAGACTGTGTACTCACCCAGCCATGTCTAGCTAGGCCCCCGCACACTGTGTACTCACACAGCAATTTCTAGCTAGGCCCTGCACACTGTGTACTCACCCAGCCATTTCTAGCTAGGCCCCACAAACTGTGTACTCACCCAGCCATTTCTAGCAAGGCCCCACACACTGTGTACACACCCAGCCATTTCTAGCTAGACCCCACACACTGTACTCACCCAGCCATTTCTAGCTTGGCCCTGCACACTGTACTCACCCAGCCATTTCTAGCTAGGCCACACACTGTGTACTCCCCCAGCCATTTCTAACTAGGCCCTGCAGACTGTGTACTCACCCAGCCATGTCTAGCTAGATCCTGCACACTGTACTCACCCAGCCGTTTCTAGCTAGACCCCACACACTGTGTACTAACCCAGCCATTTCTAGCTAGACCCCACACACTGTGTAATCACCCAGCCATTTCTAACTAGGCCCCGCAGACTGTGTACTCAACCAGCCATGTCTAGCTAGGCCCCCGCACACCGTGTACTCACACAGCAATTTCTAGCTAGGCCCTGCACACTGTGTACTCACCCAGCCATTTCTAGCTAGGCCCCACAAACTGTGTACTCACCCAGCCATTTCTAGCGAGGCCCCACACACTGTGTATGCACCCAGCCATTTCTAGCTGGACCCCACACACTGTACTCACCCAGCCATTTCTAGCTTGGCCCTGCACACTGTACTCACCCAGCCATTTCTAGCTAGGCCACACACTGTGTACTCCCCCAGCCATTTCTAACTAGGCCTCACAGACTGTGTACTCAACCAGCCATGTCTAGCTAGATCCCGCACACTGTACTCACCCAGCCATTTCTAGCTAGACCCCACACACTGTGTACTAACCCAGCCATTTCTAGCTAGACCCCACACACTGTGTACTCCCCCAGCCATTTCTAACTAGGCCCTGCAGACTGTGTACTCACCCAGCCATGTCTAGCTAGATCCTGCACACTGTACTCACCCAGCCATTTCTAGCCAGACCCCACACACTGTGTACTCACCCAGCCATTTCTAACTAGGCCCCACACACTGTGTACTCACCCAGCCATTTTTTGCTAGGCCCTGCACACTTTAAATATACACTGAAACCTAAATTCCCAGAATCATAATTTTGTTTTCTAGTTTTTCAGATAAGCTGTTGAATATTTGAAACAAATTTGACAGGGACCTGCCCAGGCTAAAAAAAAGCTTGGATATTCTTAAATATCCAAGTTCTGTGGAGCTTGAGTAAACCAGCTAATCCTACCTAATCCAAGCTTTTACTAACTTGGAATAGCTTAGATTAGCTTGCTGGTATGGGCCACTTAAAATTCAAGATAATTTAATCAAATTGGTTTCAAAATACAGAATATTTATTAAATAATAGAGACATACAGTTTGTGCAACATCTCAGACTATTAAGAGTTAAAGACGGGCCTAATAGAATAATTTATGATGTAATAATTATGACATCATCCTGCATGCCGTTTAGTATGATGTCATATGAGGTCAAATCATTGATGGATACTCTGGAAAGGTGAATTAAGTATTATAAAGAAATTTGTAAATCAGTTGAGCATATTAGTGTGAGCAAGATCTCATAGCATGGTATAATATTACATGTGAGGATCTGCTCTATCTGTCAACTAATATGACATCAGTAGAGGATCTGAAATGAGGTCCCATTTCATATCACTATTATCAACTTAAAAATATAGTTAAAAATTATCACATTAGCTTTAGCGGGTTCAATATGATAATTTTCGACGACTGTTGATAATAGTGATATAATGAAATGGGAGCTAGTTTGGGATTTGATTTATCATATAAAGTGCTTTTTTCCAATAAAGTAGATCCGTGAAACCCATTTAATGCTTTAAGCACTCTGGTGTGTCAAAAATTATACATTTTCAGATTAAATTAAAAAATGAACTGGGTTAAATTTTTCAACAAATTTGGTGGGAGACCATGCTGTCGTAGAAAATTGTTGAAAAATGTACACCAGTTTCTTTGATATTGACACAATAAAAGATAAAATATTGACATCAGAGACTTTTGGATCTGACATAGACAGACCAAGCGTCAGGCATTTATTCAGTACTAAAATATTTTGTTATTATCATAGGTAGTATATATACCAGTATTACAAAATTTAAATCAGCAACATGGCGTATTCTGTCTTGTTTACATTTACGCCATCATCGTCACTTAAAGAAACATTTGTGATGTCATGCCAGGCATATGGAATTATTACGAGTTATCTCACTAAACCTATGAAAGTATTTCTTACGCATTAGCCAATAAAAGTCACATGTGTTCATATCGAGAAATATTAAACAGACGTATCAGCTGCTGAGAGAAGAGATCTGGCCTTTGTCAACCTCTTCTTGAAAAGCTGTATGGGCCTGTGGAAGAACTGCAGAAAACCACAGATTTCATCTTGAGAACGGCTCTCCAAGTGTGATACCAGCGATCGAAAAGAAGAAGAAGAACAGACTGAAAGCCGTGTTTATATGATAATCAATACATCACATGTAGGCTGATGTCATAATCAATACATCACATGTAGGCTGATGTCATAATCAATACATCACATGTAGGCTGATGTCATAATCAATACATCACATGTAGGCTGATGTCATAATCAATACATTACATGTAGGCTGATGTCATAATCAATACATCACATGTAGGTTGATGTCATAATCAGTACATCACATGTAGGCTGATGTCATAATCAATATGCCACATGTAAGCTGATGTCATAATCAATATGCCACATGTAGGCTGATGTCATAATCAATATGCCACCTGTAGGCTGATGTCATAATCAATATGCCACATATAGGCTGATGTCATAATCAATATGCCACATATAGACTGATGTCATAATCATTTAACGAATGATGTATCTAGTTCTGACTTATGAAAATTCAATAGTTTGTCAATTGTATGTCTTCGATGGATTTACTTTCTAATAAACTATCTGTTGAATATTTTGAAACTAATTTGACTTGGCGCTGTTGTTGCCATAATTTGAAAAAATATTCAGCAGCTTAACCTTGAAATTGGGATTCTCAGGGAAGTCATGGTACAGCACATAATTCCCACCACTGGAAGCCACCATACACTAATTTCAATAGGCAAAAACTCTGAACCTGCAGAATATTTTGGCACTAACAACTTTCAGTCAAATTTTTTTCCAAATATTTAGCAGGTCTAGCGAAATAACCCTTGGATTATGTCGTCTGCAAAAACTCAGCAGACAGTTAAGTTTAAAATGTGTCTCAAAAGCAAGTTAGTAAATAGTACAATTTTGAACACGATGTAAGAAATCTTCTGTTAAATAATTTGAAAATAAGTGCATTGGAAGACATTAATTGCTGCCTTTCAATCCGACTTATGTTCAGAATATTCAGCAGTCATTTTCTTTTTGTTTTGCAATATACATTATTTCTGAGTTCAATGCACTATATAAATTTCATATCCTATAATCTTCTTACCGTTAATGAGGGTACATAATAATGCTATCAGATAGAGAGTCCTTCCTGCTCTTCTCCGCAATAATTCCATTTCAATATCTTTCATTCCGTAAGAAAAACGAAACACTAAAATATGTTGCCGTAACCTTTCTATGATGGTTAAACTCTATCCGCTAGTCTGTTTACTGAATCACTGTCAAGTGTATTCTACTTTTAACTGATTATCTATTAGTACGTTAGAATTACAAACGTCACACCGATCTTTAGTTTCATTCCAGACTTTGGAAATAGCCTTTATGATTGCATTCATTGTGTCTGTTTTATTATACTCATGTACTTGACACTTTTGTCTAATATTATCTGATGGTGATATAGGTTTTCATCAGATATGTCAATCCTGCGTTATCATCTTCGCGGCATGATTTGCAAGTCCTATAAATTGTCGACACCTCAATATTGTTATTAATTAGAGTCTAGGAAAATCATCCTGAAGTCTAGGATTTTCTGCGTCAATAGGTAATATTGGTCAATGGTTAGACATGACTTCTTTATCCAAACCTGAAAATAGAAAAATCTTTAAATAATAACCAACAAGTAGGTCCATATATATTACCTGAAGATAGTAAATTATAATCAACAATTATGGTCATGTACATGCTTGCACAGGAGCACATATGCACACACACTCACAATGCACACACACACACACCCATGCATGCATGCACACACGATGCACACACACACACGCACACACACGACACACACACACACCCACACACACACATGACGCACGCACACACACACACACACACACGACGCACGCACACACACACACGCACGCACACACACATGCACGCGCATGCACGCACACACGCACGCACGCACACACACACGGCGCACGCACACACACACACGACGCACCACACACAACCACACACACATGCACGCACGCACGCACGCACGCATGCATGCACACATGTCATCTTGATTTGAATAATTTCCATACCAGTTACCATGTTCTCGGTGCGATATATATCCTCTTCTATATAACATTCCCAGTTTAAATTGCGTATGAGAACAAGAATTTTGTTCTTGTCCCAAAAATTGAATTTTCCATTATTCATGTAATATAAAAGCTTTCTTTCAGTCCCAAATGTGCTTAGCAAATTCTAACATACCCTTTGACAGAAGCTTCAAGATCTGAATAAATTTAGGGACCAGTTTGGAAAAATACCATCACTGATTATTGAGATTAAACCAGTTAAACCCTGAATTTACAGAATCCTAATTTCAAGTTAGCTTGGTCCGATAAACTATTGAACATTTTAAAACAAATTTTACAGTAACCTACTGCTGCCAGTAATGTCAGCAGCTCTCAGTCAATTTAGTTTCAAAATTTTCAACATAATTTTTATTAAATTTTAATGAGTTTTAAAATTTTTAATGCCACGTTTAAAGTGTTAATTATCTATTATGTTTCCCTATATATACCTCGTATAACAGTATTATGTTGTCTCTTTTCAATTTACCCACACACTGGCCGATGTCGCTGTTTACTTCAATCACACCTGAATGCCACGGTAACAAGAGGTTTGGGTGACCTCCACCAGTATATTGTGACCCTGTTTTTACTGGAATTTCACCCTATATTTTATGAATTGACGCTTTAACCCTGTAGTGGGCATACCGGCCAAAACTGGCCTCTGTTATGGTCTTGAGGAATGGACATTTACAGGCCAAGAGTATACAACTTTTGAAAATCTACCACTCGAATGAGTAGCTTGATAACTGAGCCAGTCATTCCAGTTGAAAATTGACCACTGGAATGACTAGCTTGATAACCAAGCCAGTCATTCCAGTGATAAATTTTCAAAAATAGTCTTCTCATGGTCTGCAAATAGTAATTTTCTATGAGAAAATTTTAATTTTCTTTAACAAATTCTAGGGTTAAAGAGTTAACACTGAAGCTTGTCAAAAACGGCTCCTGCAGGCCTCTTGAGAAATGTCCATTTGCAGACCATGAGAAAACTATTTTTGAAAATTTACCACTGGAGTCACTGGCTCGATAACTGAGCCAGTCATTCCAGTGATAAATCTTCAAAAAAAGTCTTCTCTGAGAAAATTTAAATTTTCATGAACAAATTTGACGGTTGTAAAGAGTTAAATAGTTAATTCTGTAGGAACTTTACTCTGGATATGCTAAGCCACCAAGAACTATCAGTCAAATTGATTTCAAAATATTCAGTAGGTCCAGACTTATTGTATGATGCCTGGCAGTGGTCAGAAAGCTGATTGAACACTATATTGTCATACAAGATTTAAGGGGAAAGTTTTGACAGATCAAATCATTTAATCTATTAGTATTCAGCTTAACAAGTGGCATGTAATTTTTTTCATAATTGTGAAGTTTTCTTTTATTAAAATTACATACCAGCTAGACGTAGTTCTGTTGAAACTGAGCAGAATAAGTCTTTTGTGAGTTTTATTTAATTTAGATTTCATTTTTGAAAGACTGCGTACAATTCTTTGGCTGTGAAAGTGAATTGTGAATTTATAGATATTCCTAATGCGGATACAACACAACTCAGAAATATCACCAACCTAAAACCAAAACAGGTGGTCTTGAGAAATGTCCATTTGCAGACCAAGAAAAGACTATTTTTTGAAAATTTACCACTGGAATGACTGGCTCGATAACCAAGCCAGTCATTCCAGTGGTAAATTTTCAAAAATAGTCTTTGGTCTAAAAATTTACATATTTTATGAGAAAATTTGATTTTTTCAAATAAATTCAAGGGTTAAAGGGTTAACTACCCCCACCACCCCCACACACACCCCACCCCCTCACACACACACCCCCCCCCCCCCCTCTTCCTCTCTGTTATGGACACAAAAAGTATAATACAGCTCATAAATAACTCACTATGTTTCCAAAACAAAATAAAACGTACTGTTGAGTATTTTGAAAATATTTGCATTGCCTATTTAGGCAGCAATGTTTTCCAATCCAATTATATTCAAAATATTCAGCAGAACATTTCTTAGATAGTGTTCAAAATTGTACTATATAATTATCATGTTTGTGCATTTTCTGTGGAAACCTGTTCGCTTATTAATGAGCTGTACTGTGTATTAACCCCTCCTGTCTCAAGTTAACCCTTTAATACACCTTTCCCACATTGACGTCATTACGCCGGGATTTCCCTAAATCAATGCTCAGAGCAAAACTGCTGGCTGGTATAGCCGCCAACAAGCCGCTGACCCGCATTGAGTTACTTTTGCACCAAAATACAGCGCAATCTAAACCATTTCTATGATAAACTAAAATCATTATATTATTTAAATCATATATCATTGGAAAGCGCATTCAATTGCCGAAACATTAATGCATTATTCTTTATATTTTTTTATGTTTTCACTGAGTTATTTACTTATATAAAATACACCATTCGACTTAGATTCGTTAAATCAAGTGGACAATAGGGGATATTTTAATATTGCAATCAACGTATTAAATTTTACAAAACTATAAAAACTAATACATAAATGTATAGACAATTGGCTTAGCTTTCCAATGATGTATGACTTCAATAATATTATAAACTTAGTTTTTCATATGCACTGCTTAAATTATAGGAAAGGTCTATTGTCACGATGGCCCAAAGGTCTATGATCTGTGTTGAGAAATGTCCATTTGTAGGCCAAGAGTATCCTATTTTTGACAATTTACCACTGGAATGACTGGCTCGGTTACCATATGGACACTGGGTAGGCTAAATTTGTGATTTTCTTATCTATTAATCCATGAATAGTCTGGCCCGCTAAAAACGGCACCTGTAATGGCCATGAGGAAAATCCGTTTGTAGAAAATTTAAGTGTGAAAATTATAATTTTCTTGGAAACGATCTTGACCGGCCATTAAATGGTTAATTAATATGGGTAGCATTTTGAGCGCTTTGAGGTGCAGTTGACACAAGAACAAAATGTCATTAATTGGTCCTACTACTTAGTATTTGTCTGGGTCTCTAATTGAAACTTTATTAAATTATTTACCTGAATGTAACATCTGCACCATTCTTTCTTGTTTGAGTATTACTCCCTTGAAGGAATCAAGTATAGCTCTAGCTATGATGAGACATGTGGGTGGGTGGGTGAGGGATTCAACCGAGTCAGTCATTCCAGTGGTAAATTTTCAAAAATACTGAGTCAGGTGTGCTTGCAGCCTGTCTACATGCCTGCATGTGTGTATGCTCGCGTATGATTGAGTGTGTGCGTACTACCATTAATCCTTTAGCGCTTAAACCGACCAAAAATTACTTCTACCGTGGTGGTGGACACTGCCCATTTGCAGACCTTAAGAGAAGAGTATTTTTGAAAATTTACCACTGGAATGACTGCCTCGATAACCGAGCCAGTCATTCCTGTGGTAAATTTTCAAAAATAATCTCTTGGTCTGTAAATAGATATTTTCTTTAACAAATTTGAGGGTTAAAGGGGTAAACATTTATTAGCTCACCTGGCCAGAATGGCGAATTGAGCTTATGGCATGGTGACCATCCATCTGTCCGTCTGTCCGTCTGTCCATCCAGCCGGCTGGCATCTGGCCGTCAACTTTTGCTTAAAAACGCTACTCCTCATTAACCGCTGGGCGGATTTCAACCTAATTTGGCTGGAAGGACCCTATGGTGGGAGGCTTCAGAACTTATATGCAGAATTTTGATTGCTCTATTTTTCCGGTGGCCATCTTGAATTTTTCAAATAATTGCAGGAAATAGTTTAAAATGCTACTCCCCATTAACTCCTTGAGCAATTTCAACCAGACTTGGTTGGAAGGATACTAGGCTGGTAGGTTTCAAAACTTGTATACAGAATTTTGATTGGTAAATTTTTCCGGCAACCATCTTGGATTTTCTGAAAACTTCTGGAAATCACTTAATAGCTTACTCCTCAATAACCACTGGGCCGATTTCAATCAAACTTGGGCCATGAAGAGCCCTAGCTTAGTATGCTTCACAAGTTCTATACAGAATTTTGATTGTTCAATTTTTCTGGCGGCCATCTTGAATTTGTCAAATAATTGCGGGAAATAGTTTAAAATGCTACTCCTCATTAACTGCTTGAGCAATTTCAACCAGACTTGGTTGGAAGGATACTAGGCTGGTAGATTTCAAAACTTGTATACGGAATTTTGATTGGTCAATTTTTCCGGCGACCATCTTGGATTTTCTGAAAATTTCTGGAAATCACTTAAAAGCCTACTCCTCAATAACCTCTGTGCCGATTTCAATCAAACTTGGACCAGGAAGACCTCTAGCCTAGTGTGCTTCACAAGTTCTATACAGAATTTTGATTGTTCAATTTTTCCGGCAATCATCTTGGATTTTCTGAAAAATTGTGGGGAATCGTTTAAAACGGTACTCCTCATTAACTGGTTGAGCAATTTCAACCAGACTTGGCTGGAAGGATACTAGGCTGGTAGATTTTAGAACTTTTATACACAATTTTGATTGGTCAATTTTTCCGGCGACCATCTTGGATTTTCTGAAAATTCCTGCAAATCACTTAAAAGCCTACTCCTCAATAACCACTGGGCCGATTTCAATCAAACTTGGATCAGGAAGAGCCCTAGCTTAGTATGCTTCACAAGTTCTATATAGAATTTTGATTGTTCAATTTTTCCGGCAATCATCTTGGATTTTCTGAAAAATTGTGGGAAATCATTTAAAACGCTACTCCTCATTAACTGCTTGAGCAATTTCAACCAGACTTGGCTGGAAGGATACTAAGCAGGTAGATTTCAGAACTTTTATACACATTTTGATTGGTTCATTTTTCCGTTTGCCATCTTGGATTTTCTGAAAATTTTGGGAAATCAGGTAAAAGTCTACTCCTCATTAACCACTTGAATGAGTTCAAGCAAACTCGGCTGGAAAGACCCTAAAGCACTATGCTTAAGAGCCTTTATACAGAATTTTGATTGGTCAATTTATTGGCGGCCATATTGAATTGTCCGAAAAATGGCTGAAAATCGTCTACTCATTAACTGCTTGGGCGATTTCAATGAGCCTAGTTTGGTAGGCTTTAGAAGTTGCATATAGAATTTTGATTGGTCAATTTTTCCGGCGGTCATTTTTGATTTTCTGAATATTTTGCGAAATCTGTTAAGACTACTCCTCATTAACTGCTTGGCCGATTTCAACCAAACTGAGCCCCAATTTTGGCTGGAAGGGTCCTATTGTTGTAGCCTCTAGAAATTCTATTCAGAATTTCAATAGGTCAATGTTTTGGCAGCAAGCTCTGATTTTCTGAAAGTTTTACGAAACCATTTAAAAACGGTAGTCCTTCAATCAATAATTTGATTTCAACAAAACTTGGGTGAAACGATCCTATGACAGTAGGCTTCAACATGTTAAATGAGAGTTTTGATTGGTAAAATTTTTGGTGGCCATCTTAGATTTTCCGAAAATGATCCATCATGTCTATTTAAATGCAAATGGTTTAAATTCCAATGGGCCAGGTGAGCGCCACAGGCCCTTGGGCTTCTTGTTTTAGTTACTGTGAGGAATATGATTGAAGCCTGAGTTGACATCAATGCCAACCTTTTCCTTATTGTCAATATATTAAATATTCAAAATATTTTTCTAGCATATACATATAGTCTAGAGTATGCCATAGAATGAAATGCTTAAATAAGTTTTCAAAAACAAAAACCGCAACAGGTTATAATGGACGTTTCCAGTTTATCCATCCATTATTATGATGTAATAATCAACTATGTGACATGTAGGATGATGTCATAATCAATTACAGCGTGAATGATTCGATTTCAAGTCCTTCTTAAGCGCTTAATAAGTCCAACATTTTAACAGCTTACCCGTGTAGTTTTTTGGAAATTGATAGTCAGGGTGTTCAGAGATCGATAAATCCCAACATGAGTGAGGTGTGGGTGGAGCTTAGCTAGAGTAGGGTGTGGCATAGCTAAACCTGGAAAGGTCAATTACTCAGCACTATTATTTTGAACATGATGTAAGAAATGTTCTGTTATATCCAATTATTTAACAAACTATTTAACTCTTTAACCCTTGAATTTGTTAAAAAATAAAAGTTTTCTCATAGAAAATGTCCATTTGCAGACCAAGAGAAGATGATTTTTGACAAATTTACCACTGGAATGACTGGCTCTGTTATCGAGGCAGTCATTCCAGTGGTAAATTTCTAAAAATAGTTTTCTTGGTCTGTAAAATTGACATTTCCCAAGACAACTGCAGAAGCCATTTTTGGCTGATATGAGTGCTAAAGGGTTAAAAGTATATAATTAATTTTGTTTTAAAACTTTAAAATTATTTCTGAGATGTACTGTAGCAAATTAGTCCTGCTTGAAGACTTTATTTTGTTAAATTTGAAAATAACATTATTTAAAGTCAACAACTAAATACAAGGTATTACCAGTGGGCAAGATTTCTTTGAGAGAGAGAGTAAGTCGCTATTGTACGTGAATCTGTTTTTTCTAAGATGTCTAAACTCTATATTGTAAGGCTTTCAGTTCTATCATTCAAAGAGAGATGTATACCTGAAATGTTTATTCTATGGATGAATTTTAGTTGACTGGTTTTATCAAATATAATTGGATCTCCTTGACAACGAATAATAATCATTAATTCTTTAAGATTTGATATTTTTATTTCTAAGGACTTAGCGAAATAATTTATAAATTCGATGAAAACAGGGTATTTAAAGTTTATTAATCCCAAGTGCAGGAAATTATTATTTGTTGCAATATGTAAAAGATACAGGAAATTGATTCGTTCTTATATGCCCGTCACAATTTGTGATGATGAGTGGTGTCCGTCTGTCTATCTGTCTGTCTGTCCATTTGTCTGTCCATCTGTTAGCAAATTTGTGTCTGGTCCAGATCTCAAAAAGCTTTGAATTTACATTTGAAATTTTTTCAGTGAACATTTAATGGACCTTTCCATTTTTAGCTTGAAATGAGCGGGACAAAGCTAGAAATGGGAGGGTCTAAGCTAGAAATGGGTGGGACAAAGCTAGAAATGGGTGGGACAAAGCTAGAAATGGGTGGGACAAAGCTAGAAATGGGTGGGACAAAGCTAGAAATGGGCGGGTCTAAGCTAGAAATGGGTGGGACAAAGCTAGAAATGGGTGGGACAAAGCTAGAAATGGGTGGGACAAAGCTAGAAATGGGCGGGTCTAAGCTAGAAATGGGCGGGTCTAAGCTAGAAATGGATGGGGAATAAGCTAGAAATGGGTGGGACAAAGCTAGAAATGGGTGGGACAAAGCTAGAAATGGGCGGGTCTAAGCTAGAAATGGGAGGGTCTAAGCTAGAAATGGGTGGGACAAAGCTAGAAATGGGTGGGACAAAGCTTGAAATGGGTGGGCAAAGTTAGAAATTGGTCGGACAATGCGTGAAATGTGTGGGACAAAGCTTGAAATTGGCGGGACAAAGATTGAAATGGTGGGACAAAGCTTGAAATGGGTGGGACAAAGCTAGAAATGAGTGGGACAAAGCTTGAAATGGGTGGGCAAAGTTAGAAATTGGTCGAACAATGCTTGAAATGGGTGGGACAAAGCTTGAAATGGGCAGGACAAAGATTGAAATGGTGGGACAAAGCTTGAAATGGGCGGGACAAAGTTAGAAATGGGCGGGACAAAGCCTGAAATGGGTGGGACAAAGCTTGAAATGGGTGGGCAAAGTTAGAAATTGGTCGAACAATGATTGAAATGGGTGGGACAAAGCTTGAAATTGGCAGGACAAAGCTAGAAATTGGTGGGACAAAGCTAGAAATGGGCGGGAGAAAGATAGAAATGGGCGGGACAAAGCTAGAAATGGGCAGGACAAAGCTACAAATGGATGAGACAAAGCTACAAATGGGTGGGAGACAGCTAGAAATGGACGGAACTAAGCTAGAAATGGGCGGAAGAAAGCTAGAAATGGGCGGGACAAAGGTTGGGAAGGACAACGCTAGAAATGGGCAGGACAAAGCTTGAAATGGGTGGTACAAAGCTTGAAATTGGTGGGACAAAGCTTGAAATGGGCGAGATGAAGATTGAAATAGATGCTTGTAACTTCATGCATGTTACTGTGTGTTTTTGTCTGGTTATATGCGTGTAACTTCACGCATGTTACTGTGTATTTGTGTCTGGTTATACACTTGTAACTTCACGCATGTTACTGTGTGTTTGTGTCTGGTTATACACGTGTAACTTCATGCATCTTACTGTGTGTTTTTGTCTGGTTATACATGTGCAACTTCACGCATGTTACTGTGTATTTGTGTCTGGTTATACGCTTGTATATTCATGCATGTTACTGTGTATTTGTCTCTCGTCATACGCTTGTAACTTCACGCATGTTACTGTGTATTTGTGTCTGGTTATACGCGTGTAACCTCATGCATGTTGCTGTGTTATTGTGTCTGGTTATACGCGTGTAACTTCATGCTTGTTGCTGTGTTATTGTGTCAGGTTATATGCTTGTAACTTCATGCATATTACTGTGTGTGTGTGTGGCTCATCATACACTGGTAACTTCATGCATGTTACTGTGTGTTTGTGTCTGGTTATACACGTGTAACTTCATGCATGTTACTGTGTGTTTGTGTCTGGTTATACGAGTGTAACTTCATGCATGTTACTGTGTGTTTGTGTCTGGTTATATGTGTGGAACTTCATGCATGTTACTGTATGTGTGTGTCTGTTATACGCGTGTAACTTCATGCGTGTTACTGTGTGTTTGTGTCTGGTTATACGCGTGTAACTTCATGCATGTTACTGTATGTTTGTGTCTGGTTATACGCGTGTAACTTCATGCGTGTTACTGTGCGTTTGTGTCTGGTTATGCGTGTGCAACTTTATGCATGTTACTCTATGTTTGTGTCTGGTTGTACGCGTGTAACTTCATGCATGTTACTGTGCGTTTGTGTCTGGTTATATGCGTGTAACTTCATGCGTGTTACTGTGTGTTTGTGTCTGGTTATACGCGTGTAACTTCATGCATGTTACTGTATGTTTGTGTCTGGTTATACGCATGTAACTTCATGCGTGTTACTGTGCGTTTGTGTCTGGTTATACGTGTGCAACTTCATGCATGTTACTCTATGTTTGTGTTTGGTTTTACGCATGCAACCTCATGCGTGTTACTGTGCGTTTGTGTCTGGTTATACGTGTGTAACTTCATGCATGTTACTGTGTGTTTGTGTCTGGTTATACGCGTGTAACTTCATGCATGTTACTGTATGTTTGTGTCTGATTATACACGTGTAACTTCATGCATGTTACTGTGCGTTTGTGTCTGGTTATACGTGTGCAACTTCATGTATGTTACTGTATGTTTGTGTCTGGTTGTATGCATGCAACCTCATGCATGTTACTGTGTGTTTGTGTCCGGTTATACATGTACAACTTCATACGTGTTACTGTATGTTTGTGTGTATCATCATGCATTTACTGTAAAGGATGTTATTGCTCTAAATCTACATGTTCCAAAAGAAGGCTATTTCTGAAAATTTATTAGTGGAATGCCTGACTCGGTTATCAAATTTTCAAAAATCATCTTATTTTTTTATGCGTATGTGCCAATCATCATCCAGTTACAGTAAAGGACTATTAAAAACATTCTAGAAAATCATTTTTGGAAAACTTATCACTTGAATGACACCTGCTAGCTTAAGGGGTAAGACTCATTTCAGACTTCCCAGCAGTTTTTATTTTTGTGGATAATGTACCAATCAGTATCCTTTTACAATAAAGGGCTTAACTTACTCTACATGTAGGTCATATGTATCATTTCTATATATTCTGTTATTTATTTTCTGATGAAGAATTGTTGAATATGAATTAATTAAGAATGTGTTTACATACACGTATATGTACCTTGGAATATTAAACCCTATTGCAAGTCATTTCTACCACGTTCTACCAAATTATAATGTGTTCTGGTTAATGAAAAATCTAAATCTGACTTTAAAGCAAAAATTGTATATGTCGCTATCGATATCAAAGCCTAAATTTCCAGTGGCCACTTCTCACATTTGTTTCTATGAAAGGCTGAAGTGTGATTGCTGCAAATATCAGTGACAGTGCCGAAATTGAAAACTTAGAATCTGAATAGTTTTACGTAGTTTGTGCATTTTCAAATTTGCATTCCACTTTTCTTTCTTCTTGCATGTAAATGTATTTATATGTGTGAAAATTGCCCCGATTCTGATTATATTTTATGTATATAGCGCTCCGCATTTTATTTAGAGCTGCTGATTGAAATTATGTTGCTTGAAATTCACCCTTCTTAATAAACCATTTAACTGTCAAAAGTGTTCAAGAAAATTGAATTGGTCAGTAAGTGAATGTTCATTTGCATGAATAGATATAACGTGGTAAACCACAATATTTAATACTTGTGCTCAATTTGAGGATGTATGTCTGATGCTTAGCACAGGGTTTGTGCTCGCTATTTATATGCCTTAGAACCCAGCAAGGGTCCCCTCAACTGTGCATGCACATGCTCCTTATTTGTACCCCATATCAGGGTTCCAAAAGCAAGGGTACCATTCAATATGCATGTCCATGCACATGCACATTGGGATGGATGCATGCTGAAAGGGGACCCTTGTGTTCAAGGGTCCGATTTTTAAGGGTTCCATACAAGGTGTGTGCGCATGCGCAGTGGTGAGGACCCTTGAGAAGATATTTAATTAAGGGTACTTGTACCTTACTTAGTGCCATGGAGGTACCCTTAAAAATCGAACCCATGAACACATGGGTCCCCTTTCAGCATGCGTCCATCCCAATGTGCATGGTACCCTTGCTTTTGGGACCCTGATTTGGGTTAAACAAACAAGGAGCATGCGCATGCACAGTTGAGGGGGCCATTGCTGCATTCCTAGGCATATAAATACCGAGTGCAAAACAGTGCTAAGCATCCGACTAACATTTCATCCTCAAATCTAGGACAAGCATCAGGTATACATTAAATATTGTGGCTTACCACGTTATATCTATTCTAGAAAAGCAGCAAAAATATGGCATTAGCTAATACAGAGAATCTCCAAGAGAAGCTGGTCCTACCTTCAATCTGAAAGCTAACCTTGCTTGCAGAAGGAGAGAAAGGAGAGGAGGAAGAATCGTGGAAGCCAGCGACACCACCTTGGCTACCATCAACCTCGATGAGCACACCACTCAGAAAGAGAAAAAGAACCCGGATCCGGAGCAGTCAGAGACCACAGCCCCAATAAACATGGACCCGTCCCCAGGATCCTGCCAACCCTTGTACTGCAAACGAGCAAGGCTGGAACTGACTATAGCCAACCAGGTTACTGGCATCAAAACAGACCCCTTGCACTTGGCTCCATATGATAACTGTTTTTCCCGGCACCAGAGGAAAAAGAATTCTGCCTGAATGGAGAGACATGCAGAAAACTCAGGGCCTAGACAGCGCACATCTCGTCCAGCAGTTCCTAGAAAGGAAATGCAATAGACTGCAGACAGTCACCCCTTAGAGTTCAAAACTGCTTCCACTCAGGCCACCAGCAGCAACCTAGAAGCTTTTCAGGTAGGGGAAAAAGGCATAACTATCACTGTCACCAGATCTCACCAGTACCCACGAAGCAGATCCAGGAGTCCATGCAGAAAGCGAGGCGCCACATCCAGAAACACCAGACAGAGGGGTCCCCCCGGTTACAAATTAGGGTCAAACAGGGCACCAAGTTACAACCCGTACCTAGGCATGTTCATTTAATCGATAGTTCATCGATAGTTGAATAATTTTCCTGGCGATTATATAATCGAGTGTAAAATAAAATAATCGAAAAATCACAAAAAAACCCCGATGTAATCGAGCAAAATCGATTATTTATTTTAATCAGGAATAATTTTGTGCTTAATTTTTGTAATACTGCTTAATGCATCAGTAGTTGGATTGTTCTAGCAGGGTGGTTGTATCAACATCTTTTCCTGATGTTCAAGCCCGCTGCACCTCCCGAGTCATAATCCATACATGCAAATGTTTATATAAGTAATTGCATGATAAGCTGGTGATCGGAAACATTTGATTGCTACTGTTTATGGAACAACATGCTCTAAAAGCTATAGGCTGGTGTTGGCAGCCACCTTGCGGAAGAGTGTTAAATAATTAATTACTGTTTTTCATAGTAATTTCGTAGTAAATTCATAAAATTTTGATGCAAATTTTCTCAAATTCTGCCGCTTGTTTTGGAACTAGTTTAACTTGAATCTGTTGCTACCTTGGAGTCAAATCGTTCTCAAAATATTCAACTTCTAGTGTTGGAAAGGTAGGGAGACTACGACTAGATTTCACATGTGGTGAAATCTATAGCATAATAAAAAATAATCATAATATGGGCATTTCGCGAAAATTTGCGCAAAAGTTACTTAGTGTTTTTCGTAGTAAATTCACAAATTTTCTATAAATTTTTTTAATAAATTCTCCCGATTGTTTTGGAACTAATTTGACTTAAAGTTGTTGCTGTCTAATGCAGCAATAACCCACTGTTAAATGATTTTCAGAATATTCAGCTTTTCCAACACTGGAAAATAGTGAAACATCGTAGATAGGCACTACTGGCAATCTCTATATGATTAAAAGTTGATCTAATGTTAAAATTAAATTGCTGCCTTTTTACTGGCTTGAAAATCTGGGCATACATGCCTGTTTCTTAAAACTATTATCCAATGCAACAAGTGGACAATGGATTCCAAATTGACATCATCATACTTGGCGGGTTTGTTCATCACGTTCAGCCAATGAGAGGACTTCTTCTTCTTCCAGAATAAACTAACTACGGGTCAGGGTACTAACCACCCAGAAATTGGCCTGGGTGCTAATATCATTAACCTAACTGGTTCTACATTGTTTGAAGCAGAAAGATCTTTGCTAAATCTCGGTCTAACATATGTACCAACACCACGGCCCAAAGTTGACATAGATGCCATTATAGATAATGGCTTATGGGAAATTGAAGAATTTTCTCACCGTGTAAAATTAGCAGACTTTTTTCGAAATTCCAAGAAAAACAACTTTCTACCTTTTGTTGAAAAAACTGGATGGGCACCTAACTCGAAGTTGGTTGACCCTGCGATCCCTGATAGTATAAAAGCTATCAAGGAGCGTGTTGAAAATTTAGAATTTCCTAAAAATCATCAAAATTTGTCATATCAAGAACGTTTAGCCTTAACAGGTTTGCGTAAAAACAATGACATCATTATAAAGCCTGCTGACAAGGGATCTGCTACTGTAATAATGTGTAAGGATAATTATATTCGTGAAGCGCATCGACAACTCGGTAATCTGAAACACTACCGCAAATTAGACGAACCACTCTGGCAAAATAATTGTGATAAATTTAATGGAATCCTTCAAGAAATGGCTGACAACAAGGCCATAACGAAAAAGCAGTTTAAATACCTTACTGCTAAACGAGATTCAAAACCACGTACGTTTTACCTTTTGCCAAAAATTCATAAACCTATTGAGTCATGGTCCGACCCTATGATACCACCGGGTCGACCTATTATCTCTGATTGCGGCTCTGAATCTTATCGAATTAGTGAAATTATTGATTACCACCTACAACCAATTGCGAATAGACATTTCAGCTTTTTGAACAACACTGAGGATTTCCTATCCGAGGTCTCCAAAATTTCTGTTCCTCCAAACTCACTCTTGATAACCCTCGACATCGATGCTATGTACACAAACATTGACATCGAAAGGGGTTTGACTTCTGTTCGCAGAGCATTTGATAAATATCCTGATAACAATAGGCCCACTAGCGAAATATTAGCTCTCCTGGAGCTGAGTTTAAAGAGCAATGATTTCGAATTCGCTGGCGAAATCTACCAACAAATCTGTGGATGCACTATGGGTAAACGTTTTAGTCCTAGTTTTGCCAACATCTATGTAGCTGAGTGGGAAGAAGATGCGCTTAAAAAATGTCCTAAGCAGTCCTTATTTTACCGCCGGTACCTCGATGATATTGTTATGATCTGGAATCATTCGAGGGAGGAGTTTGATGAATTTTTCACTATTTTGAACAATCACGATCCTAACATCAAACTTAAAGCCAACATCGACCAGTCGTCCGTAGACTTTTTAGACATTACTCTCTACAAAGGTGTAAATTATAACACGAGTGGGTTTCTTGATTACAAAGTATTCTTTAAGCCCACCGATTCCCATCAACTACTGCATAAGAAATCTTTCCATCCACCTCATACTTTTAAAGGTATTGTCAAATCACAGATTATCCGATTTCACCGAAATTCTAGTGATAGAAAGAATTTTGAATCTGCGTGTTCCATCTTATTTAAAGCCCTCAAACCGAGGGGATATTCAACACGATTTTTGCGCAAAATAAAATCCGAAACTTTACATGATTTGGAAACTATTACTGATAAGGCTGCCGATCAAAAGCCTACCAAAATTCGTCACAATCGTCCGCTTATAGGTGTAGGACAATCTCAGAAATGTGGAAAGAAGAGGTGTAAATTAGACCTCTATCTACCTAATCAGAAAACATTTGTCAGTTATCAGAACAAAAGCAAATTCCAACTTCAGTCTAATTTAGATTGCGATTCTAAAAATGTTATCTATTTAATATCTTGCAAATTATGCCAAAAGCAGTATGTCGGTGAAACAAAATGCCCTTTAAGATGGCGAGCAACTAGACACCTTTGCGATATTAGACACGACGAGGACACCAACGTAGCTCAACATTTCAATCTTCCTGGTCATTCTGTCGATAGACACTTTGAAATTATGCCTATTGAGCAACTGCCTCTTTCTGATAAACAAAGAAAACTTCGAGAATCATTTTGGATTAAGCAACTGAAAACAAAATGGCTGAGAGGCATAAATGTGGACCCTGGTCTTGCTGATCAACATGAAATTATTCCATTCAGTTTAACATACAATCGAAAAAATGTTGAAATTTCTGAAATTTTGAAAGATGAATATCATAAATTGCAGGATAAAATGAAAGAACCTCTCAATTTGCGTCCAGTGATAGCCTTTAAGAAAAACTCCAATCTACGTGACATCTTGGTTAATTCGAAATTAACTCTTTAAAAACCTTCAGAATGAATGATATATATTATTCATATTTTATAGGCCATACCGCCTCTATCAAACAAACATAACAAATCTCAGACAATAAAATAAATAAAAAATATCTCCCAACCTTGGGAGATCCTGAGCCAGTGTGTTTAATCATATAACCACCACCACCACCACCACCACCACCACCACCACCACCACCACCACCACTATCAGCAGCAGCAGCAGCACCACCATCACCATTTTTATGTACAGAGACTTAATTTATGTCCTATGTGAAACAAAACATAAATCTTCGCTAATGATTATTATTTTTTAATTATATAATTACAAATTTAAATACATACCTTCAATTTTAATGTGAAGAAAACTTTAAAACCAGATATATTTCAATCTTGATCTGCATGTAGGTGGGTGTCATGTGATCTATGCTTCATGCATTGCTTCTGTCAATAAACTCATCCTTCAGATCTGTGTAGCTTCTCCGCATCAGTCTTAAACCTCTTTCATTTTAATTTATTTATATTATTGACAATATTTATTATGCAGTTCCCATTCAGAATCCTGCTGATTATTTTGTAAACAATTTGACTGAAAGATGTTGCTGCCTCAGGCAGCAAAAGCTTTCAATCAAATAGTTTACAAAATAATTAGCAGGTTTCCTGTATAGCTTTCTCAAAATGTGTTCATGTAATCAAGCTTTTCAGGGTTAATTCTTTTACACCAGTGACCTGTTTTCTTTTCATTATACTCAGCTTTCTATCCTGAATTTCCGGAAAAAGGGGTTTAATCACTCAGGGCTGATTTACCTGATCAACAGTGTGAAAATTATTTGAAAGAATTTCTTTATTGAATGCCTGTAAATAATTTCTATAGTTATCCGTATTACTCAAAACTGCAGTCATCCTAGCAGAGGTGTGAGTAGGTGGGCAAATGTGCTGAGGTGGTCTGTGCTGTTTCTGGAATTTGTGTGGTGTGTGTAGGAGTGGTGTGGAGAGGCAGTGTTCTGGCTTGTTGATGATCTTTAATTGTGTTCCGTTTTGTTTACTTCACCAAGGTAACATGCAACGATTCAGAGACGACAAAAGATACTGGAATGTCTGCCACTTTAACCCTTTGACCCTCATATCAGCCAAAAACAGCTTTTGAAGTGGTATTGAGAAATGTCCATTTGCAGACCATGAAAAAAATATTTTTGAAAATTAACCACTGAAATGACTGGCTCAATAACAGAGTCAGTTATTCCAGTGGTAAATTTTCAAAAATGGTCTTCTCATGGTCTGTAAATGGACATTTTCTATGAGAAAATTGAAATTTTCTTGAACAAATTTGAGTGTTAAAGGGTTATTTTATCCACTGTTTCACAACAAACGTGGGAGAAAATGTACATTCAGTTTTAATCACATCTGATGAAGACTCTGACAAAGAGGTTCACTGAATGTTACTTGTCCGTTTGACAGCAGTAACTTTCAGTCAAATTATTTTCAAAATAATGCGTTCTATTTGAAATAGGACCGCTATAATGATGATACAAACTAATTTCTTGACCATGAAGCTCAATTGTTAATGATTCCAATGACATTTTAATATTGACACATGTCAACCATTCATTATGTTTTTATTATCCAACACTCACTCACAATGAAAAGATCTGTCTGTCTGTGTCTCTGTCCATCTGTCTGTTAATCTATCCATCCGTCCATCCATTACTCCATGTATCCATCTTCTCTCATTCATTGGTTTGTCCCGATTGAGTCCTCTGCCCTCCCTTTTGGACGGCAGTCTGTCTCTTCACCTTTGACCCTTTGACCCCCAAACTAATAAATTCACCTCTGCTTTATTGTTTCAGTGATGAAATACTGGGCTGTTTTTCCTAGCTAGATCCTTTCTCAAATGAGTGCATGTAATTCAATCAGTATTTTTACAAACAATTAACCTTTCCAGTTTATCCATCGATCATTTGAGGTCGTATGATGTCATAATTTACTAAATGACATGTAGGATGACATCATAATTAATTATGACATGAATGACTCAATTTAATCATTAATGCTAAATAGTCCGTACAAATTGTATGTCTTTATCATTTAATAATCATTCTGTTAAATATTTTGAGACGAATTTGACTGGATGCTGTTGCTGCCATACAATTCAAGTTAGTTTCAAAATATTTAACAGCTTACCTGTATAGTTTTCTAGAAATTCTTAGTCAGAGAGTTCAGAGATCGATCGATCCCAACGCAGACGAGGTGTGGGTGGAGCTTATATAGATATGGGTGGGGCATGGCTAAAACTGGAAAGGTCCATTCAATCTGTATTACTACAAACACTTTATTGCAGGGTTGATGTGGCCGTATAATGGCCAGTGTATTGTGCAAGTTATTGAATCACTGACCATTGATGACCAGCTGGTTGTCTTACACATACTGTAAAATGGCCAGTGTATTGTGCAAGTTATTGAATCACTGACCATTGATGACCAGCTGGTTGTCTTACACATACTATATAATAGCCAGTGTATTGTGCAAGTTATTGAATCACTGACCAGTGATGACCAGCTGGGTTGTCTTACACATACCGTATAATGGCCAGTGTATTGTGCAGGTTATTGAATCACTCACCATTGATGACAAGCTGGTTGTCTTACACATACTGTATAATGGTCAGTGTATTGTGCAAGTTATTGAATCACTGACCATTGATGACCAGCTGGTTGTCTTACACATACTGTATAATGGTCAGTGTATTGTGCAAGTTATTGAATCACTGACCATTGATGACCAGCTGGTTGTCTTAAACATACCGTATAATGGCCAGTGTATTGTGCAAGTTATTGAATCACTGACCAGTGATAACCAGCTGGTTGTCTTACACATACAGTATACTGGCCAGTGTATTGTGCAAGTTATTGAATCACTGACCATTGATGACCTGCTGGTTTGTCTTACACATACCGTATAATGGCCAGTGTATTGTGCAAGTTATTGAATCACTGACCATTGATAACCTGCTGGGTTGTCTTACACATACACCTGTCGATTAACCCTTACCACGCTGATGTCAAAGTTAAATGGACAACTGATTTTAGCATACAATATTTTAGTTCTGTAAGATGGGTGGTTATAGCACCTTAAGAAACCACTGTCATATTCCATATTGTAATAGCCTCTTAATATAACCTCATAAATATATTGTAATAGCCTCTTAATATAACCTAGTAAACATATTGTAATAGCCTCTTAATATAACCTCATACACATATTGTAATAGCCTCTTAATATAACCTCATAAACATATTGTAATAGCCTCTTAATATAACCTCATAAACATATTGTAATAGCCTCTTAATATAACCTCTTAAACATATTGTAATAACCTCTTAATATAACCTCGTAAACATATTGTAATAGCCTCTTAATATAACCTCGATCACATATTGTAATAACCTCTTAATATAACCTCGTAAACATATTGTATTAACCTCTTAATATAACCTCGTAAACATATTGTAATAGCCTCTTAATATAACCTCGTAAACATATTGTAATGACCTCTTAATATAACCTCATACACATATTGTAATAGCCTCTTAATATAACCTCATAAACATATTGTAATAGCCTCTTAATATAACCTCATAAACATATTGTAATAGCCTCTTAATATAACCTCTTAAACATATTGTAATAACCTCTTAATATAACCTCGTAAACATATTGTAATAGCCTCTTAATATAACCTCGTAAACATATTGTAATAACCTCTTAATATAACCTCGTAAACATATTGTAATAGCCTCTTAATATAACCTCGTAAACATATTGTAATAACCTCTTAATATAACCTCGTAAACATATTGTAATAGCCTCTTAATATAACCTCATAAACATATTGTAATAACCTCTTAATATAACCTCATAAACGTATTGTAATAGCCGCTTAATATAACCTCGTAAACATATTGTAATAGCCTCTTAATATAACCTCGTAAACATATTGTAATAGCCTTTTAATATAACCTCGTAAACATATTGTAATAGCCTCTTAATATAACCTCGTAAACATATTGTAATAGCCTCTTAATATAACCTCGTACACATATTGTAATGGCCTATTGATATAACCTCGTACACATATTGTAATAGCCTCTTAATATTACCTCGTAAACATATTGTAATAGCCTCTTAATATAACCTCTTAAACATATTGTAATAGCCTCTTAATATAACCTCGTAAACATATTGTAATAGCCTCTTAATGTAACCTCATAAACATATTGTAATAGCCTCTTAATATAACCTCGTACACATATTGTAATAGCCTCTTAATATAACCTTGTACACATATTGTAATAGCCTCTTAATATAACCTCATAAACATATTGTAATAGCCTCTTAATATAACCTCGTAAACATAGTGTAATAGCCTCTTAATATAACCTCGTAAACGTATTGTAATAGCCTCTTAATATAACCTCGTAAACATATTGTAATAGCCTCTTAATATAACCTCATAAACGTATTGTAATAGCCTCTTAATATAACCTCGTAAACATATTGTAATAGCCTCTTAATATAACCTCATAAACATATTGTAATAGCCTCTTAATATAACCTCGTAAACATATTGTAATAGCCGCTTAATATAACCTCGTAAACATATTGTAATAGCCTCTTAATATAACCTCATAAACATATTGTAATAGCCTCTTAATATAACCTCGTACACATATTGTAATAGCCTCTTAATATAACCTCGTAAACATATTGTAATAGCCTCTTAATATAACCTTGTAAACATATTGTAATAGCCTCTTAATATAACCTCGTAAACATATTGTAATAGCCTCTTAATATAACCTCGTAAACGTATTGTAATAGCCTCTTAATATAACCTAGTAAACATATTGTAATAGCCTCTTAATATAACCTCGTAAACATATTGTAATAGCCTCTTAATATAACCTCGTAAACATATTGTAATAGCCTCTTAATATAACCTCGTACACATATTGTAATGGCCTATTGATATAACCTCGTACACATATTGTAATAGCCTTTTAATATTACCTCGTAAACATATTGTAATAGCCTCTTAATATAACCTCGTAAACATATTGTAATAGCCTCTTAATATAACCTCGTACACATATTGTAATAGCCTCTTAATATAACCTCGTAAACGTATTGTAATAATCGACCTCACGTCTGTTAACCCTTCAACCCTCAAATTTATTCAAGAAAATTTCAATTTTTTCACAGAAAATGTTGATTTGCAGAGCAAGAGAAGACTATTTTCAAAGAATGATCACTGGAATGACTGGCTCAGTTATCGACCCACTTATTCCAGTGATAAATTTTCAAAAACAGTCACCCAGACACACATAATAACATTTCCCATGAGCACTGCAGAAGTCGGTTTTGTCAGTTTTGAGTGTTAACGGGTTAAGTGACCACAATTTGATGGGTCACAAAAGGTCCACTATAAATACATTGTAGAAAACTGCAGAAAGCTGCGGTATGAGCTTAGTACAAAGGTTGTATAATGCCATGAAAATCATTGATTAATTCTTAGGAAAGTCTGACTGAAATGAATTCCCATCTTTTGAAAAACAATGGGTCCATAATTGATTGGAGTTTATTGTTTATTCCTATGTCACCGTGACTACTGCGTATTGATATTTTGGTCCAGCGACCTCACAAGTGCTTAGTCTTAATAGAAGAGAATAGTTAAATACACACAAACATGCTAATGGAATGAAGTATCTTCCCAAATTAATTAGCTCAGTTAAATTTGCTTGCAATGAAATAAAAGCAACATTTTGAATTTTCCAACTTTTTAAATATGTGTATATGGCTTTCATATTTTGAAAATTAAATATATTATTTTTAAGTTTGAATGTTTTGATCCGACGTAAAGTATGTGGCAAGTGCAATATATAAAAATATACAAACATGAATACTTGCATGTGAATGTAGACTCACAGATGTCTCTAATGGCCACCTGTTTTGGGTCCAGGCAGTGGTGGGATTTAAAACGGGTTATCATAACACCACTTATCTTGAAGCACAATCGTCTTATGGCTCTAAAAGCCATTTTTATGATACTCTCTGAGTTTTAGTAAGTGATCATCTGTATTTAGTGACCATTCTTTGATGTTCCCCAAGGTGTATGTTATAAACAGGTTTGACTATTTGTTTATTGGCATGACACTCAAAATTGTCATATTGATATTAGTTAAATTAACAATAGGCCCAAGGCCTGTGTCACATACATGTATAAGGAATATCAGCATTTTCGACTATTTTCTATAAACTGGAACAAAATCAAGGAGGATACTCAGTCATTTAGTTCAGCCTACCTAACTTCAAGTGGTAGTAGACCTGTAAATGACAACTGGCAGGCCCTGAACGAACACCTACAACTCATGATGGAGAAAGACATACCATCAAAAGTAAAATCCACAAGGTATAACTTGCCATGGCTCACAAGAGCTTTGAGAGGCCAAATTAGGCGAAAACATAGATTATATAACAAGTCGCGCAAAAGCAAACAACCTGAAGATTGGATTTCATACAAAAGATTTTACAAATTTTTACACCAATCTATTAACAATGCCCACAATGAGTTTATCAATAGAACATTAACCAATGCATTAAATGAAGGGAACTGTAAACCATTCTGGTCATATATAAAGTCAAAGAGGAAGGATGCCGGAGGTGCCGCTCCATTCAAATCGAACGGCATATTACATAGTTCCTGTACAGAGAAAGCCGAGATTTTAAATAATCAGTTCAGTTCCGTATTCACCCACGACAAAATGGAGGCCATCCCGCCTATACAAAGTCCCTTATTTCCAGACATTGACCCTATCATTATCTCAGAGAATGGCGTGCAGAAGCTGTTATCAAAACTCTCCTAACAAAGCATCTGTATCAGACCGCATCCCCAATCGCTTACTCAAGGAACTCTCATTTGAACTCGTGCCAGTACTGTCATTATTATTCACACAATCGCTTAGAGCAGGCCAGCACCCAGATGATTGGAAAAATGCAAACGTATCACCCATCTACAAGAAAGATGACAAGCATACAGCTTCCAATTACCGCACAGTCTAACTAACATGTGTAATATTCTAAACTACTTGAGCACATTGTTGTATCTCATCTAAGGAAACACACGGAGAGGCACAGTATTCTCACAGATCTCCAGCATGGGTGTCACTAGCGCCAATGCTGGTCTTGTGTTACTCAGTTAGCAAAGACCTTTGACTTAGGCCATCAAGTTGATATCTGCATCTTGGACTTCTCCTGAAGGCCTTCGACATGGTTTCACATCAGAAGCTCATATCCAAGTTGAATCACTATGGTATATGGGGTGATCTGTCAAACTGGATAAATGGCTTCTTAGTGGGAAGAGAATGAAGGGTATATATAATCATGGATAGAGTATCATCAAAACCAGTACCAGTTCTCTCCGGTGTCCCCCAGGGCACATGCCTAGGTCCCATCCTATTCTTGTGCTATATTAATGACATCACAAATAGTATAAAATCCCAGATGTGATTATTTGCAGATGATGCCTTGCTATATAGTCCAATTCATTCGCTTGAGGACCATCATGCAATGCAGCAAGACTTACTTAGGCTTGGGGAATTTGCACAGAACTGGGGCATGAAGTTCAATGCATCAAAATGCTACATTCTTTCCATGAAATGAGTCGATGAGAAGTCTACCCACTTCTACACTTTATATAACCACCTCCTGGAGTCTGTCACCACTAACCCATACTTAGGGGGCATGTTCAGCGAAGGCATGCGCTTTACAATATGCATTGGAAACATCATGTGTGTCAAAACTAGTCGAACCCTAGGTTTTCTTAGCCACAACCTTAAGAACTGCCCTAAAAAGCTTTGTGAAACCGCCTATGTCCCCATTTGCCGGTCGATTCTGGAATATGCCTCGATAATATGGGATCCACACCTGACCCAGGATTAACACCAAATAGAGCGCATTCAACGTGAGGCAGGACGATTTGTGCTAAGGGACTACAGACGTCAATCCAGTGTAACATCCATGATGAGAACTTTTGACTGGGAACCTCTAGCGGAAATACGTAAAAAAGCTAGACTTACATTACTCTATCAAATTTTTAATGGCATGGTTGCAGTCCCCCCTGACATAGAGTACCTAGTACCAGGAAGAGGAGGACGTTTAAAATACTTAACGCATAGTCACATTGACTACAAGCACAGTTTCTTCCCCAAAATGATCTGGGACTGGAACGCATTACCTATTGGAACCAAAGAGAGTCAGAGCCTGAGTGCAGTGGGCACACACTTCCTCGTCATGATACCCGATAGGGGTTTTGATGAGTATTGAACATAGCATAACATAATAACATAACATTCTTAAAATCTAGCCATACAAGCCTTAAAATGCCAAAATGGATGTTAACTAACCTTGTATTAGAGTCCGTCAACACAAATTTTGGGGAAGTCCAAGATATCCGTCAAAAGAATTGTTGAATCAGATATCTGTGTCTAAGTTTTCTGATGCCTATGAGGTTATGACATTTCCAGCCAAGTCTGATTAAAATTGGCCCAGCGATTAATGGATGATACTGAATTGATGGATGGATGATGGATGGGTGGATGGGTGGGTGGGCGGATGGATGGATGGATGGATGGTGGATGTATCTTTGAAGGTCACCATGGCATAAACTCCCTTTCGCCTTTCAGACCAAGTGAGCTAAGTGTTCAGAATGTAGGTTTTTACATGCCATTACATCTTGGCCCTGACACTTGTAGTAGGAGGTACATGAGAGACTTACTGATTTGCAGCTACACATATTACACAAATTACAATTACTATCTGAAGAAGACATGTAGGACACACTCTTTAGCAGCGCTGGGGGGGGGGGGTCATCAAAGTTATGTCTGGGATATGTTATGGTGCTTCAGTGACAATGTTCCAAACATCATCTTGAATAGTTCCTTTCTGAAGAGCCATAATAATAATGCAGACTTCCATAGCAACACTTGCAAATGTGCTCGTAGAATTTGTTGAACTACTTTGTACCATCTGTTGTCCAGAGGTAATGATTTAATTTTAGGAGCATCTGATCTGCTAAAGAATATCTTGTATCTGAGTTCTCCAATTATGACATCCGATTCAGATCCCTGCAACAAGTAAAAGAAGTGTAGACCTGTCAGCATTGATTAGCTCTTTTACTGCACACAGCTAATCCTGGTTGCAGATTGACATTTGCATCTGCATATCTACAATGATCTGCAGCACATGTTTTGGTTTGTATTTCTCTACAAACCTTTATATAAAACTCAATGCTGAGAGGACAGTAGCCGGATGTCTAGGTGTGGCATCTATCAAAGGTCCAAATACACACTTGCTAGCTCTACCTGGGGAAGCTCTTCCCTTTGCTTAATGTGTCACTATGACCTGTACCTTCACCCTGGTTTATCACTGCTGTTTACAACTGAAGACATCTACCTAAGTTCTGCATCTAGAGGTAGAGAAGACTATCTTAAAACTGTTTGATGTTATTTACATGACTGACTTGTGATGTAACAGATGACCTGAATTGCAAAACCTCATCATAGCTAAGCTAGATAACCATATGTATGATTACTGTATTTTATGGCTGTAGTAGTAGAAATGGGTGCAGGATATCTCGTACCATTGCCAACTCGTACCAAGTCAACTCGTACCATATGTATGGTCAACTCGTACCAGTTTTTGGACAACTCGTACCAAATCATGGTCAACTCGTACCACCATTACTTCCATTATAAACATGGTACGAGTTGACTATTTTCTGGTACGAGTTGTCTCTGACTCTGGTACGAGTTGTCCATAGATTTTGGTACGAGTTGACCATCCATTTGGTACGATTTGACTTAAAATCTGGTACAAGTTGTCCATAGATTTTGCTATGGTTTGGGCCATCGATTTGGTACAAGTTGACTTTAGAAAATTGGTACGAGTTGTCCATAGATTTTGACACGACTTGGCCATCGATTTGGTACGAGTTGACTTAAAATCGGGCAGGCTTACGAGTTGTGAGGCCTATGAGCTGTCAAAATATTTTAAAGGTGCATATTCTCGCCAGAATGGTTGAAATTAAAATTGTGGAAATTATTTACTTTTAGAGGCTTAAATTGTGTACCTCGATGCAATGAAACAAAATAAAGCTTAACATTTGATGATTTCATTCCACATAAATAAATTTTGTAGGTTTAGTTATGAATTTGAATTAGGGACTTGTGCCTCTAATTCAATTTGACAACATAAAAAATCATATTAATTTATCCGTAATGAAATCATCATATGGTAAGATTTATTTCATTTCATTACATCTAGGCACACAATTTAAACCTCTAAAAGTATATAATTTTAATAATAATTTTTTAACCATTTGCTGTGAATATGCACCTTTAATAGCATTTAGCACTGCATAATTGGTCTGAGTTGACCATCCATCTGGTACGCGGTTTCCAAGTATTTATTACGCTCGCCCCATATCGTTGCTTTAAGACTGCTTTAAGACTGGAATAGACACACTGTAAATTTATTAACCATCTTGTTTTCAAGAGGTTTAGAGCTACATCCCTCAATTAGGATGAGTCTGTGTTTTCTATAACTTTCTGAACTATAAAAATATCTGACACGACGAGCTGCCCATCATATCAGATTTTTAAAATAATGTTTGCTGGTAAGTTTCAAACAAAACTAAAGAAACTAAAGCTTTGTAAAGATTTGCTGATTAGGAAATGGTGAATAAATACGAACACAACGATACACTGTATCAATTTAGTTACTATAAACATGAACAGATTAATATAGGGATCCAATTCTAGCTATGCCTCGACCATCTATATCTAAACTCCGCCCAGTCTTTTGACGTGTTGTGATCGATTTATATACTTTGAACCCTGACTTCCTAGAAATCGAACTTTGAACCCTGACTTCCTAGAAATCGAACTTTGAACCCTGACTTCCCAAAATCCCATTTTCAAGGTCACTATACAGGTAGGCTGTTGAACATTTTGAAACTGACGGACTTTCCAGGGGGGAATCCAGTAGGTGAACTGCCGGAGGGGCACAGTGATGTTGGTGGGGTACGCGCACACACACACCCATGCACGAACGCACACATGCACGCACACACGCACGCACGCACGCACGCACTCACACACACACACACACACACACACACACAAATGCACGTACATATGTACGAATGCATGCATGCACACACATACGTATGAACGAATGCACACTCGCACGAAAACACGCATGCATGAGGAGGTTTTACAAGAATGGCCGAGACAATTTTTGGCTGATATTAGAAATATTAATGTATTAACCTATCTTGTGTCAACAGCGTCTCAAAGTGCTAGAAACACAGTTAACCATTTAATGATCAAGACATTTCAAGAAAACATTAGCAGGGCAGTTGTCCTGCATATGAACATTTATCAAGACGACGACATATATCCTGTTTTGGTCAGCTTGATCGTCAAAGGGTTAATGGTCAAGAAAGTTCTGTGATCTTAGCCTAGCTATTGTCCATTTGAAGAGTATTTTTGAAAATTTACCACTGGAATGACTGGCTTGGTAATCAAGCCAGTCATTCCAGTGGTAAATGTTAAAAAATGCTCTTCTTTTGACCTTCAAATAGACATTCCCCAAGACCACTGCAGATGTGGTTTTGGCCAGCGTGGCCATTAAAGTGTTAAATGCGCAGAATAGGTGTCAACTTTATTAATTGCTTAATTTTTGTAACATTATTCCGATTTTCACCATGACATCACCACAAAGAAGGATAATATTGCTTGATTCTATTTAAATGTTTGTCGGTGAATAGGAATATGATTTTATTACTCACTTTGAATTGCACAATGTATTTAATATTTGTCCAATTTTTCTCAAACAACCACAATCTGACTCAAAGTAAATTCCTCCTAGCATACATATGTACACGTTTTGGACATATTTTGCTCTTAGATCTGAATGATACATTTGGGATTTAAAATAATCTAGGATTTTTACAACAGGCTTACCGCTTAAAGGTGTGAATTACAACCTGTGTTAAAAGGGATTAACTCCAATTAAAGCCAGGCCCGCTGACACATTCCATGCATCGTCCCCTTATCACTGTTTGTTGACACAGCATTTAGCTCAATCTAAGTGGGCTGCGTATTGCATAAGTCTTGAATTGACCTTTCCAGTTTTAACTAGTGCCCAAAATGCTACTCATAGCAGTTTACCATTTAATGATCAAGACATTTCAAGAAAACTTTTGCAGGACAAAGAGACCATTTACGATCTTTGTAAATTTAACAGCTATAAGCTCCACCCACACCTCGCTCGTGTTGTCACTCTGTCACTCAAGTTTCAAAATAATAATACAGATTCAACAGGTTACCCGTTTACAATCATGCAGCTAGGACACGGTACTGCACTGAAGGATGCTGGACATCTTAAAAATGGGATTCTGGGTAGTCATAGCCAGTCAAATTAATTTCAAATTATTCAACACACTAAGTTTAAATTCGTAAGTAATTTACTTTTACATGGATTTGTCCGTGAAATGGTTAATAAAATTATATAAATCTATGCGTAAAGAAATCATATGTTAATATTTATTTCATTTCAATAAATTTAGGCACACAATGTAAGCCTCTAATAGTACAAATAAACCTAAAAAATCGTAGTGTGAATATCCACCTTCAACGCGTGCCGTTAAAAATTCATACGGGTAAAATGTCTAGAATATGCGGTAAAAACTAAAAGTTATGTCAAAGTTGTGCCAACATTTTCTTATTATTACGTTTATATTTCTTATTTTAATTTAGTCAAGAAGATCTAAATATTTGCTTATTGAATGTCCATTCGCAGGCCAAGAGAAGTATTTTTTTAATTTATCACTGAAATGACTGGTTCGGTAATTAAGCCAGTCATACCCCCGCCAGACACCAGCCTCCCCACCCCCTACTGTCCTGTACAGTTACGTTAGTATATCATTATTTGCTAACTGTTGAGTTGGTCCTTATTGCAACTTATTGCAAATAGTCTTATTCCTACCCACCTTTAATCAATTATTAACTGTGAATCCATAAACTAACGCCCACCCCCATACTACCCTGTACAGTTAAGCTGGTATATTATTTTGACTGCATTGAAGTCCTAGTGTACATATAATATGTAGTCAAAATGGGCATTGTGCAGTAAATAATAATCCTGAAATTTGAACTTGTTAGGATATTAAGTCATTTACCTATCGTGCGGTTTTCCTATGAAGGAGGCAAAAATAAAACAAGAACAAGATAGGCGCTAATTAGAGAGAGGCGCTTTTAAGACACAGTAACTTTATCTTAGTGTCTATCCCAATTCTCCAGGACAGGGAAGATTGCATTGTCAATATATATGGTTGTGAAACATGTGTGGGCCATATACACATATACACGCTGGTTACATATAGCATTGGTCTCGTGCCAGATTTTCAATCTGAGAATCAAAAATGTATTTTCAGCACGAAGCCATGCCTCTAACTTTAGATTGAAACTAGCAGAGTTCTTTCATCACATCTGTGATGGGGATTGAGGGGGTGGGATGGTGGTGGTGGTTGGGGGGGGTGTTGGAGTAGAGGCATCTAGACTTACAACCATGATAACACTGGATATGGGGCTGGTATTAAGCCATTACCAAATCAGTATGTTCCCGTATTAGCCCAGTAATCTGCGTAATCTGTGCTAACAAAGAGGCTTGTAGGGGCATACATCGGCTTTAGTTTCTTTACATTCGACTGTTCTATTTTCATAAAATTTGGTTCAAATTGGATCTCTTATTCACATATGTAAGATAAACTATGCATTAGTTCCTTTTCAATTTATGTAGAACTAGAGCCCAATTGCAATATGTCTTAGTCTTGCTATTATAATATTTGGACAGCTCGTACAGGATTTTATGGCAACTCGTACCAAATCGATGGCCAAGTCATCCAAAGTCTATGGACAACTCGTACCATGTTCAGAGACAACTCATATCAGAACAAGGTCAACTAGTACCATTTTTATATTGGAAGTAATGGTGGTACGATTTGACCATGGTTTGGTATGAGTTGTCTGAAAATCTGGTACGAGTTGTCCAAAAACTGGTACGAGTTGATCATGCATTTGGTATGAGTTGACTTGGTACGAGTTGGCAATGGTACGAGATGTCTAGAATTCGTAGAAACATCCTACAGCTGCAATCAGTCCTTCTTCGCTTTTGCCCACTGTGTCTTGTCCTCAGCCAAAATCCTTAGCGTCCTCAGGTCCATTCTTGACTTGAGTGTACTGAGTCCTGCTTTGCTGAGGTCACCTCGTAGCACGCTTAGCATATCTATGCAATGACGTCCTCACCTGGCTTTGTATTTGCTGGCTCCGACTAGGGAGAATACCAAGGCTCTCTGTGCTGGTGTCTCTTCGGCATCCTTAGCACATAACCAAACATGGACCATCTTTGCTGGATGACTTTTACCGACAGCGGCGATGTATTACACCTCTGTATAATGCATCATTGGAAATTATACTGTCTGGCCATCGTTGTCCAGTGATGGTGCTAAGGTGTTTGCGGTGGCAGGCATCGAGTTTGTCTAGAGCTGCTTTTTGAGCTGCCCAGCTGTTACAGTTATAAAGTGTCATTTTATGCATGTTGCATTGTATAAATGTAACTTTTTTATCAAGGGCATCTTTGATCTACGAATTCATAGCTTCCAGAAGGACTGGAAAGCTATGTTCCACATGACACAGCATGCAGCAATGTTAGCAGTACTGCAAAGCAGTGAGCCCAGGATTTTACTTTTCCTCCATGGTGCGCCGCCACGAAGTGGGTCATCATTTTCTTAGTTTCATGCTTTGTAGATAGGTATATGTGGGTGAACGCTGTTTTGGATTCATTCATAAAAAGATTCTCAATTTTTAGTTTGCTTGCAGCTATTGGGAGAAGTTTGTCAAGGGGTTTCTTTTCTTCATCTATGAAGTCCACATCGTCAGCATATTCTATCTCTAGCAGCATACCCAGTATTGACACTGGGGGTTTGGTCTTGTGGAACATTCCCGCACAGATTTCAATGCCGCAGCAAGGTAGCATGTGAAAAGCACTGGAGATAGACCATCTCCCTGTGTGGAGCCGATTGATGTCTCAAACTCTACAGACTTAATAGTAACTTGAGATAATGTCACTTGCATATTTGAATAGGTCATTGCTCATGCCATCAGGTCCAGATGCACATCCATTTTTCAGGGCTTTAAGTACCTTCTCAACTTCTGCTGTTTTAATTGGTGTGTAGTAATGGCCTGGGATCTCCTGAGAATGGGTGCAAGGGCTCATCATCATTGTCATTGAATTGTTCCTTGAACCATTCTCAAATCGCCTTGGCTTTTCCCTGGTCAATCCTGATAAAGTGTCCTTCAGAGTTATGTACAGTGAGTGATGGTGTGTATTCAGTAACACTCAGGGCTCGGGCTGCCCGAAACATTTTGTGACAGTCATCCATGGCAGTGATTTCATCTGATAGGGAGTCTGCTTGTTGAATAGCAAGATCTTTTAACCATTAGCTAATGTGGCGCAGAATGTTATTGCGCTCCCGGTGTAGTTTGGTGCGGTCTTCACTTTGGCCACTTTGATAGATGTACAGCCATAGCGTTTTCTGCTCTGCTGACAGTTTTAGTACTAGAGGGTCATCAGTATACCTAGTTTGGTTGTTTTTAAGAACACCTATGGTGCTGGTAGCTGATGATTCCATAGATTTTAGTATTTTGTTTAGGGCTTCGTTTGGATCGGAGCTGACATCGATGTTAGCTATCTGCTCCCCGAAGGCTTTTTTGTATGACATTTGGGTGTCAGTGCCGCTGATGAGCTTGGGTAGGTTGTTGGTGACTATGCCCTCTTGCCCACTATGGTGTTTATATATTAGGTAGAGATCATTCATCTGAAGGCGTGTAATGACTGGCTTATGGTCGGAATTGAGGTCTGTGCCTCCACATGAACGAGCATTCCGGAGTAAGGATTTTACTTCTGTCTTGCATAGTATGAAGTCAATTTGGTTGAAGACAGCTGTTGTAGCCTTAGAACCTTTTGGGGCTTTGCGGTCAGCAATGTGTCTGGTCCATGTTGTCCGGTGATGGCATGGGTGTTTGAAAGCCATATTTGTGGCAAATAGGCCATTGGAAATAAAGAATGCCACAAGTGCATCTCCATTGCTGTTGCGTGTGCCCTCTCCATACGATCCCATGCATAAGCCAAGTCCTGAACTTTTGTCCGCAATTCCGAGGTTACCCAGCTTGGAGTTGAAATCTCCACACACGAACAGTTGCCATCTAACTGGGATAGTAATTGCGGAGCTCAGTTCTGCATAGAAGGAATCTAATGTTGTTGGATTTTCTTTGGCTTTTTTGGGAGTTGGGCCATATGCGTTGACAATGCGACACTTAGTGGTGGTGTGTTTTCACGTAGGTATAGCCAGGAATGCAACGCGATCACTGACATATCCAAAACTAATGACGTGGTCCAAGACCCTTATAACCATACTCATGCAGCAATGCTATCACTTTCTTTGAGCCAAATCTATGGTGTAGCTTTACAGCAAGTCCTAATATGTTTGGGGATATAGAATTTATTACATATGATGTGGGACTTTCCATCAGGCTGTTAGTCAGTATTTAATTGTGATCCGCTTTTGTACTTTTGTACAAACTGCATAGAGCCTACAATATTGTTAGCATGGTCATGAGCTACGGTAATAGTCATAAAGATATAAAATATTTTGATCAAACTTTCTGTATATAAAAGACTATGAAAATATTGGAATAGTTGACCTACAGTGGCATTGTTTGAACAAAGATAACATTTATACATGAATTCAATCTTCCTTATTATAATATTTAAACCACAATCAGAACATGGTTGACCATGGTAAAAGAATTTCTTCAATGGTCAAGGCAGAGTCAGAAAAATTTACGATGGTCAGTATATACAAGTGTTATATTTCAAGGTTAATAGTGGGCATCCATGTTTGACTATGAAACCATGGTAAACCTAAGGTCATCTATGTTTGACTATGAAACCATGGTAAACCTATGGTCATCCATGTTTGACTATGAAACCATGGTAAACCTATGGTTATCCATGTTTGACTATGAAACCATGGTAAACCTTTTGCTGGTGGATGGTTGGACCCATAGCATTACATAGTATTTGTTAACTCTTACCATGGTAGTTGATAACAACCATGGTTGAACATGGTTGATCATGGAAATAATGGTAGTCTATGGTAACCATGGACTACCATATTCAATACGGTGGTAATTCATGCTTACCATGATCACCATTGAGATACCATGGTAACCATAGACTACCACTTTGATGCACCATGGTACTTCATGGTATTTGAGAGGTGATCATGGTATTTCAAGTTTTTCCATCAAATCCCAGGCTACCATGGTATACCATTGTTGTTGCTTCGCCTGGGGATATTCAAGACCTCTGATGTCATAATCAAATATGTCACATGTTAACTGACATCACAATCAAAATGATGTAGCCCGACCATCCCTAAAGTGTATGAATTGTATGTCTTTGATGAAGTTAACCTTTGAACTCTCATATTAGCCAAAAGCAGCTTCTGTAGTGGTCTTGAGAAATGGCCATGTGTCGACCAAGAGAAGACTATTTTTTGGAAAGTTTACCACTGAAGTGACTGGCTCAATAACCGAGCCAGTCATTCTAGTAGTAAACTTTCAAAAATAGTCTTCTCTTGGTCTGCAAATGGCCATTTTCTTTGACAAAATTGAAATTTTCTTGAACAAATTTGAGGGTTAAAGGGTTAAAAACATGTCTGCTTATGAATTTACAATTTCATAATATTTTGTTGAATGTTTTGAAACTAAGATGGGTGGGGATGGGGTGGGGGCCCTCAGGTGAGAATCATGGATCTTTCTATTCGCGCGTATGCCGCAGCCATGTTTGCTTTCAAATAATGTTATTGGTTATAATCTCAGGTTTATTTATCATGAAAATATGGCTTGAAAAAGTAGTTTACACTTGAAAATAGATACTCAATTATGTTTCTTGTAAAATATTAAATTTCTACCCTGAAAAGTGCTACTTTTTCAGTAGTATGTTTTATTTAATATGCCTCTAAATTGCCCACGTGTATGAAATTTTTTCTGATAAATCCAGTGTTTATTTATTTATTCAGTTTGATTTACAGATTTACATCCAGGATTTGTGAGGTGTTACATATCATCATCTGGGTTTATGAAAGCAGAATTAGATACATTATGAATTACTTAGAAAACAATCTGCCTGAATGTATTTACAGTATTTGATAATCTGAAAGAAAGAACTTTGGAAAATATTTATCATTATTTTATGGATAAATATCTAAATATCGTCTCAATGAATGAACTAAAACTTTGCCAAACTGAAGCCTCTATAAACAAAGCTTGATCACCTCTCCTACTTTTCAGGCAGCAAGTCCTACTTTATTCTAGTTTTCATAGTTTAAACAAGATCAGATTTGTCTAATACCAGTATTGTTGAAATATTTTTCCACCACGCCACTGGGACATCTAAAATGACTACTTTGCAAACAATATTTCTGAAGCTGTTGCTGTTGTGTTTTAGCTTTTTACCACAAAATTGGCGCACCTTCAGGACTTTGTGACTGTGTCTGTGTGTGTCTAACTTTGTGTCTAACTTTGTGTCTGTCTGTGTGACTAACTGTGCCTGTGTGTCTAACTGTGTGTCTGTCTCTGTGTGTCTAACTGTGTGTCTCTGAGGCTAACTGTGTGTCTGTGTGTCTAACTGTGTGCCTGTGTGTCTAACTGTGTGGCTGTGTGTCTAAATGTGTGCCTGTGTGTCTAACTGTGTGGCTGTGTGTCTAACTGTGTGTCTAACTGTTTGCTTGTTTGTTTATCTATGTGTCTGTGAGGCTAACTGTGTGCCTGTGTGTCTAGCTGTGTGGCTATGTGTCTAATTGTGTCTCTAAATGTGTGTCTGTTTCTGTGTGGCTGTGTGTCTAACTGTGTGTCCGTGTGTCTAACTTGGACATTCTGACAAGGTGTGCTATTTATTAATAGGTTATGCGTTAACCCTTTTTATGGTCACATCCATTTACAGGTCAAGATAATACAATTTTTGAAAATCTACCACTGGAATGACTGGCTTGATAACCGAGCTAGTTATTAGAGATAAATTTTCAAAAATTGTATTCTCTTGACCTGTAAATGGACATTCAATAGGTGGATATTTATATTTTGTTGACCAAATTTAACCATTAACCCTTCAACCCTCAAATATGATCAAGAAAATTTCAGTATTCTCATAGAAAATTTTCATTTGCAAACCAAGGGAAGAGTATTTTTGAAAATTTACCACTGGAATGATTGGCTCCTTATCTTAGGCAGTCATTCCAGTGATAAATTTTCAAAAATAGTTTTTTTCTTGATCTCCAAATGGACACTTCTCACACACACTGCAGAAGCCATGTTTGGCCATCTTGAGTGTCAAATGGTTAACCCTTTAATGTCTAACTTTGTTCAGGAATTGCAAAATATATGCTTATTTAATATCTATTTGTAGGCCATGAAAAGACTATTTTTGAAAATTTACCACTGGAATGACTGGCTCGGTTACCGAGCCAGGCATTTCAGTTGTAAATTTTTAAGAATTGTTTTCTCTTGGTCAGTAAATGGGCATCCCTCAAGACCCCTACAGAGGCCGATTTTGGCCGGCATCAGCATGAACATGTTAAATAGTTACTCGGATCACTATTCAATGATCTGTGATCAGTGTGGACGTACATGGAACCTATTCAAACAACTTTATTTATATTTTATCCTGTCAAAGTATATTTGCCTAGGATTAATAAATAAGATAGGTATGTATGATAAATACTGAGTGAGATCAGATGAATGCTGGGCGTCGAGTCGTCATTCAAACCGCTATTCTTCTGTCTGATATTCAGGCATTATGAATTAACCCTTTAATGGTCATACCAGCCAAAACCGGCCTCCGCTATGGTCTTGTGGAATGTCCATTTACAGGCCAAGAGAATACAATTTTTGACAATTTACCTCGATAACTGAGCCAGTCATTCCAGTGATAAATTTTCAAAGATTGTATTCTCTTGGCCTGTAAATCAACATTCAATAAGAAAATATTTAAACTTTTTGGATGAAATTTATTCAGGGGATATAGATAAGCATATAAATGTAAGTGCCTGTATGACTATGGTTTCCATGGAGATAATTTAATTACTGGTTCACTGCTAATGTCTGCCGCCACACATGTCTCATATTAACCCTTTAATGGTCAAATTTTTCAAGAAAATCTCAATATTTGCATAATGAGTGTCCATTTGCAGGCCAAGAGAGGATTATTTTTTTTAATTTACCACTGGAATGACTGGCCCATTTATCGAGCTAAGCATTCCAGTGGTAAATTTTCAAAAATAGTCCTCTCTTGGCCTGCAAATAGACAATCCTTAAGACCGCTCCAGAGGCTAGTTTTGGCGGACTTGATCATTAAAGTTCTCATCTATTCATAAAAGATACATATTCTAGCTAAATTTAAGACTATTTGTTACTTTATGAACACTTTAACCAACTAGGAGTATAGCCACCATTTTAGATAGCTATTTGCAGGCACCATTATTTTAGCTTCTATTGTCTTCGCTGGGTCACAATTGTTCGTATAAAACCATTCTCGTAATGCTAATGCTATTCAAATCGTCTTCTGGCTTCCACGGTGAGCACATAATAAGTGTCTAGAGTTCAATACTAGTTTATATTTCCTATTGTGCAAGTGACAACACATATATGTATAACAAGTTTACTGAAAACTGTTGCTGCCTATAGCAGCAACAACTTTCCATCTGATTGTTGTCAATATAATGAGCTGATAATAAAATTGTCACTAGATAACGATTTGATAACAATTTGGCTGAAAATCGTTGACGCAACAACTTTCAATAAAATTGTTCTCAAAATAATCAACAGGGCAGTCAATATTGCAGATTTGCTGAAGATATTTCGAGCAACTTTAGTGGGAGTCATTTCTGACTAAGGCAGCAACAGCGTTGTCAAAATTTTCTCAGAATAATCAGCGGGCTTTCTGTTTGGTTAGCTAACAAGTGCATGTCAAACTAGTTAGGCCTATATGATATACGGAATCGAGACCCAATCACAGATGTGCCTCGAACAAGCTGTTCATTTCATAGTCAATCAGGATGTATGCGTATTATTCTATTCACGGTAGGCATGTCAGAGGTGATCGTGCACGTGCCGGTGGATTGCAGGATCTTTGTGAATATATCTCACACTGGAATACACATATGATATAGATCTAACTAATTGTTTATGCACTTGTCAGCTAACAAACAAAAAGCCCGCTGATTATTCTGAGAAGAATTTGACAACACTGTTGCTGCCTTAGTCAGAAATGACTGGCAATAAGGTTGCTCGAAATATCTTCAGCAAGTCTTGTAACACTGACTGCCGTGCTGCGTATTTTAAGAACAATTTGATTGTTGAAAGTTGTTACATCAGCGATTTTCAGTCAGATTGTTATCAAATCTTTATCTAGTGACAATTGTATTATCAGCTTATTATATTGACAACAATTTGACGGAAAGATGTCGCTGCTATAGGCAGCAACAGTTTTCAGTAAACTTGTTATACATATATTTGTTGTCACTTGCACTATAGGAAATATACAACTAGTATTGTACTATGCTATGCTTACTATGCACTCAATGTGGAAGCCAGCAGAAGAATGACTAGCATTAGCATTGTGAGAATGGTTTTATATGAACAATTGCTACCCGGCGAAGACAATAGAACCTAAAATAATGAGGCCAGCAAATAGCTATCTAAAATGGTGGCTATACTACTAGTTAGTTAAAGTGTCCATAAAGTAACAAATAGTCCTAAATTTAGCTAGGATATGTATATTTTATGAATAGATGAGAACTTTAAAGGATTAAGAACAGTGAATTCAAGATTTTCTCTGAATATGAGTGAGTGAGTGAGTGAGTGAGTGAGTGAGTGAGTGAGTGAGTGAGTGAGTGAGTGAGTGAGTGAGTGAGTGAGTGAGTGAGTGAGTGAGTGAGGGAGTGATTAGATTAGATTAGATTTGATTTGATTTGATTTGATTTGATTTGATTTGATTTGATTTGATTGATTTGATTTGATTTGATTTGATTTGATTGATTGGTTGTTTGTTTGATTGATTGATGACTGATTTATTGATTGATGGGTTGATTGATTGGTTGATTGATTAATTGATTAATTGATTAATTGATTAATTGATTGATTGGTTGGTTGGTTGGTTGGTGGGTGGGTTGGTTGGTTGGTTGGTTGTTTGATTGATTGATGACTGTTTTATTGCTTGGTGGGTTGGTTGATTGATTGGTTGGTTGGTTGTTTGATTGATTGATGACTGATTTATTGATTGATGGGTTGATTGATTTGTTGGTTGGTGGGTTGGTTGTTTGATTGATTGATGACTGTTTTATTGCTTGGTTGATTGATTGATTGATTGATTGATTGATTGATTTATTGGTTGGTAGGTTGATTGATTGGTTGGTTGTTTGTTTGTTTGTTTGTTTGTTTGTTTGTTTGTTTGTTTGTTTGTTTGTTTGTTTGTTTGTTTGTTTGTTTGTTTGATTGATTGATTGATGACTGATTTATTGATTGGTGGGTTGATTGATTGGTTGGTTGATTGATTGATGACTGATTTATTGGTTGGTGTGTTGATTGATTGATTGATGACTGATTTATTGGTTTGGTGGGTTGATTAGTTGATTGATTGATTGATTGGCTGGCTGGCTGGTTGGTTGGTTGGTTGATTGATGACTGATATATTGGTTGCTGGGTTAATTGATTGGTTGATAGATTGATTGTTTGATTGGTTGATGGATTGATTGATTGATGAATGATTTATTGGTTGGTGGGTGATTGATTGATTGATTGATTGGTTGGTTGGTTGGTTTGTTTGTGGGTTGGTTGGTTGGTTGGTTGGTTGGTTGGTTGATTGATTGATTGATTGGTTGCTGGGTTGATTGAATGTATGATTGATTGTGGAGACGTGCGTGCGTGCGTGCACATAAAACTTGTAAATAAACTTTGTCAATAAAACAAAATTTGTATTTGGTCATGTTTGTATGCAGTGTGTGCCAATGACTTTAAAAGGGTGATAACTCCTGATGCACTATATATGACCTTTCCTTTTGCCATTATTACCTACCTTGTGAAATAACCAGATTCATGTAGAATGTATTCCCATGTATAGGTGCTATAGAGCATGTATTCCCATGTATAGGCGTTATAGAGCATGTATTCCTGTGTATAGGCGTTATAGGGCATGTATTCCCGTGTATAGGCGCTATAGAGCATGTATTCCCATGTATAGGCGCTATAGAGCATGTATTCCCGTGTATAGGCATTATAGAGCATGTATTCCCGTGTATAGGTGCTATAGAGCATGTATTCCCATGTATAGGCGCTATAGAGCATGTATTCCCGTATATAGGCGTTATAGAGCATGTATTCCCATGTATAGGCGCTATGGAGCATGTATTCCCATGTATAGGCGCTATAGAGCATGTATTCCCATGTATAGCCACTATGGAGCATGTATTCCATGTATAGGTGCTATAGAGCATGTATTCCCATGTATAGGTGCTATAGAGCATGTATTTCCGTGTATAGGCACTATAGAGCATGTATTCCCATGTATAGGCGCTATAGAGCATGTATTTCCGTGTATAGGCACTATAGAGCATGTATTCCCGTGTATAGGCGCTATGGAGCATGTATTCCCATGTATAGGCGCTATGGAGCATGTATTCCCATATATAGGCGCTATAGAGCATATATTCCCATGTATAGCCACTATGGAGCATGTATTCCATGTATAGGTGCTATAGAGCATGTATTTCCGTGTATAGGCACTATAGAGCATGTATTCCCATGTATAGGTGCTATAGAGCATGTATTCCCATGTATAGGTGCTATAGAGCATGTATTCCCATGTATAGGTGCTATAGAGCATGTATTCCTATGTATAGGCGCTATAGAGCATGTATTCCCATGTATAGGCACTATAGAGCATATGCTTCCATGTATAGGCATTATAGAGCATGTATTCCCATGTATAGGCGATATAGAGCATGTATTCCTGTGTATAGGCACTATAGAGCATGTATTCCAGTGTGTACGCGCTATAGACCATGTATTCTGGTGTATGGGCGCTATTGAGCATGTACTCCTGTGTATAGGCACTATAGAGCATGTATTCCCATATATAGGCATATAGGCGCTATAGAGCATGTGTTCCCACGTATAGGCGCTATAGAGCATGTACAGTACTCCCGCATATAGGCACTATAGAGCATGTATTCCCACATATGGGCACTATAGAGCATGTATTCCCACATATAGGCGCTATAGAGCATGTATTCCCATGTATAGGCACTATAGAGCATGTATTCCCATGTATAGGCACTATAGAGCATGTATTCCCGTGTATTGGTGCTACAGAGCATGTATTCCCATGTATAGGCGCTATAGAGCATGTATTCCCATGTATAGGTGCTATAGAGCATGTATTCCCATGTATTGGTGCTACAGAGCATGTATTCCCGTGTATAGGCGCTATAGAGCATGTATTCCCATGTATAGGTGCTATATAAATGGACCATTTATATACCATCTGCAATATTTTAAATTTTGTCAATCCCGGACAGTGATATTGCAGTCTAGACAATATTAGTTCAGTCAACACAATCAGTGTTTCTCATCACATCTAAACATCGGAGCTCCCAAGGCTCCCACACCCTAAAATCTGGGGTTCCCAGGCTGAAATCTGGCATTTTACTACCGATTTTGTAATCCATGCTAAAATTATAATGGTATATGTACCATGGATAGCTCGCAACTATGAATTAAGGGTGGTCCCATGACAGATTTTGTAGGTATTTTTGTGCCAAAACCTATAAAACTAATTGCTATTTAATAACATACAAGATATTAAGGGGTCTCACGGGACCCACTGCCATTACATTTGGGGGTCACATGTTGGATTTTGAGGGTATACTAAAACAGGACCCTAATATGAGAATATCTGGTCACAATCAAATGACGTCAGGCCTTCAGGAAAACGGCAACAGTCTGAGACGAATGTGTCTGAATTATATGTCTTTTGTCAATTTACAATTTAATCAGAATTCTGGTGAATATTTAGAAAATAATTTGGCCTCAAGTAATAGGTTCCACTCAAATTAAAGTAAAAATATTCAACAGCTTAGCTAACAGTGACTGACGGTATCATAGCCCACAAAAGCTTCCACGACAACAACGCCGCAAGACACTGTTGCAAGATGGTGTTGGTGTGATGTAAGCATTTGTGGGCTATGATGCTTGGCACTTTCACTGGTTGTGGGTTCGATTCCCTATCACTGACAGTGTAATTTATTAATTAACCCATCTTGTGTCAACTTAAGCATTTCTTGGTGAAACCGGCCAAAGCAGCATCTTCTGTGGTGTTGAGGAATGTCCATTTGCAAGCCTGAAGATTATTTTTGAAAATTTACCGCTAAAATGACTGGCTCACTAACCAAGCCATTCATTTTAATGGTAAATTTTTTTTTAATAGTCCCTTGGCCGGAAAATGGAACGCAAAGATCTGAATTTTCTTAACCTTTTATTGTCCAATCTATCCAAAACAGCAACCATTTACATAACAATAGAAAGCTTTTTTTTGTAAATTTCAAAGATTCTCCTCTCGGCCTGAAATTGGATTGTATTCACTTAGCAAAAATTTCATTTTTTAAATGGTGACAAGTAAAGGGTTATTCAATATAAGTATCATTTTGAGGCGCTGTTGACACAAGACAGTTAACCCTTTAATGGTCAAGCCAGCCAAAACCAGCCTCTGCAGTGGTCTTTAAATTTAAATATCTGCTTATTGAATGTCCATTTACAGGCCAAGTGAACACAATTTTCGAAAAATTTTCACTGGAATTGTCTCGATAACCGAGCCAGTCATTCCAGTGGTAAATTTTCAAAAATTGTATTCTCTTGGCCTATAAATGGACATTCAATAAGCAGATATTTAAATTTCTTGAATAAATTTGACCATTAAAGGGTTAAGCATGAGTATTTAACTGGCTGGCTACTGCAATGGGCAATTAACTCTGGGCTTGCTGAACATTTTGAAAACAATTTAACAGTTGTTGGCAGTGTAGGGTCGGCGTGTTCGTGTTGTTCCTCATGATGGGGGTCCAGTCTGTATGCTGGATACGAATCGGCCCGATTGATTTGCTGGTTGGATCTCAAGGTTTCCCATTCGTAAGAGGTTTGGAGTCTTATGCTCCGAAGAATACGAAAGCCGATCTCGTGAATCGGCGGAACGATAACGTTCCAGTGAGGCCAGGCAAGAATTCCTACATACATCGCGGTGACTTGCTGTTTTAGCAAGAGTTATTCTCCCTAGCTGATCTGTATCTCACCAGAGAACAACTTATCCTAAGTGAATATATAGAGACAGAGGGTCACCATGGCCTTTCACGGTTCAATTTGAACCAGACATATAATATAAAAATAACCTCCTTAGAGAAGCTTTCGCCAAAGCAAGAGGAAATATCTCGCATGGGCCGCCGTCAATATAGGTTCATCCAACCATAATTTGGTATAACAAAGTGTGTTGGGATGTGATTGCATGTACTTATATGTGTGGTGTATGCTGTTTTATGAGGAACGGCTGGTCAGTCTCGGCAGATACTGGTCAGGCCGATTCTTAACTAATTAAGCTAGGTGGATGGCGCTGTAGTTAGCGGCCATTCAAAGGAGCTTAACCTGATGTTTTTAAACACAGATGTTAATGCCACAGAGGCCTAGCACCCTAGCCTATCATTTATAATAGGTCTTCATCTGCTTTCCCAAGGTGAGCTGTGGCAGACATTGGACAAACAGACTGCACATACAGATGTTACTCCAGTGACAGAACACCTAGCCAAAAAGCGGCCCCAGCCAGTGTCCACTAGAGCAACCACAACAAGACAAGACAATGACAGGAGAATATAAAAGCTTTTAGAAGTACCATAAACTAGTTATAGATTGGCTGAAGAAACACTTAGCAGACTGTTGATGACTTGTACACTTGGAAAGTCTGGAGGGCCCACTTAAGCCTTCTAAGTCATCAGAGAGTTGGTCTGCAGAGCATGTCTTTTGCTGTGAGCCAAAGTGCCAAAATCAAGCCATATAGACCCGAGTCTTAGGAGCTAACGTTTATTCCTGCATTAGGTTTATATTGAAATTGCCCAAGATTCACTGCTAAGGCCGATATAATATTATATATTTATTTCACAGGGAATTCCTACTTTGTCATATAGTTACTATCCTAATGAGGTATCACTGAAGATACAGAGGAGAGTGTGATGCGTCTCCATTAGGATTGAATCCACCGAGAAATCTAAGCGATTTCTGCGATGGTGCAACCGAACTGGAGGGGGACGTAGTATATAAATATATATATATTATGTATATAAAGCAAGTTTGGTCGAAGATGGGCCAGAGTTAGTCACAAAGAGAGACAGTTGCTGTGGCCGTTTAGGCTCTTTTGTGGCCCTTTTGTTTGAACTCTTTTGCAGGCTTACCATTAGACTCTTGTGGCACCTGAAGCGAGCTTTACAGTAACTAGCTGCTTTTAAAGCAACTGCGTTAGCTGCTCGGCGCAGGGCGTGGAGCTTCAAATGGATATCTGAACTGAATGACCACTCTATCTTGACTGATTTTTATGGGCCGGAAAAGGTCCTTTTATACTTTATGATGTCCAATGAAAAAGCTCCAGCACTCCGCCGCAGCCAATCCACACACGGCTTGTAAGAACCAAGCAAAACCATGCAGTCACGTGTTATGACATCATGGGTACTACTGGGTCTACTCTAATGTGAGTATGTAGTACATAATGCCTATTTTATAACACACGATATATCTTACGGACTCTATCATTTTTTAAGAGCGTTATGACACATACGCTATGCATACAGACCCTGATGATCATATTAGAGAGGTGAAGACAAACGTGCTGGTATGGGCCATTCTGGCCCACTGTGCTACAGATTTAGATTGATCAATTCTTTTTTGGTGAAAATCCTAGATTTTATGAAAAATTCACTGGAAATTGTCAAAACATTGCTCCTCATTAACCGCTAGGTGGATTTCATCTTACTGTGGCTGATAGACCCCTCTGGGGCTAGTCTTCAGAACTTGCATACAGAATTTTGCTTGGTCATTTTTTTGGTGAAAACCTTAGACTTAATGACAAATTCACAGGAAATTGTCAAAACGCTAATCATCATTACTTTGGCTGGAAGGACCCTATGGGGTAGGCATCAGAACTTCTATAAAGAATTTAGATTGGTAAATTTTATGGGTGAAAAGCCTAGATTTTATGAAAAATTTAAGGGAAATTGTTTTGGGCCATTTATTAAGTATTGAAGCCTATGGGGAAAATACATTTGTGGCACGTTTCATCATTTATCGATGGATTATGACCCAATTCAGCAGATATGTTCCTTTAGGCAATATCTATTTGGGTTAGGAATATTAAGTGGCCATGCTCACAAATAGCAGAGTTATGTCCCTTGCTATATTTTCAAAGTATTGAAGCCTATGGGGAAAATACATTTGTTGCACTTTTCGTCATTTATTGATGGATTACAATTTGTTACTGTGACTTCACCATTGCCCCTTTGGTAAATGTCAGTGTTGTGACAATTGAAATATTGATCAGTAGTGTCTGTGATGGCTGCCCCATTGGTAAATGGTACTTTTCCATTTGTCAATAATGTCAGTGACACCAATATTCATGCATTTCCTCATTCATTGTTTTTACTGTGACCATCATCCAGTTGGTAAATGTCATCAGCTTGGTCAATAATGTCAGGGATGGTTGTCCCATTGGTCAATGTTACTTTTCCCATTCATCAATAGTGTCAAGGAAACCAATATTTCGGTGGGATATTATGTGATGGTGCCATCCAGACAGGTGGTAGAGTGGTTTCCAGATGATAACTCTGTTACCGTTTATCGGATCACTTTTGAAACTTGGACATAGGGTGTTTGGATTAGGTCTGTGGAAGAATCATTTTGAAATTGATCCGAAATCCAAGATGGTCACCAGCCACCGTTATACAGTGGTTGGACTAGGTCTGGAGAAGAAACTCATTGAAATCGACGATAATCCAAAATCCAACATGGCTGCCAGCCAAGGGTGTCCATCTTGAAAATTGGTTTCCGGATGATAAATCCTCATAGGGTGGTTGAACTATCTCTGGAGATAGAAACTATTGAATTTGACAATGATCCTGCATCCAAGATAGCCCCCAGCCACTGGTGGCCATTTTAAAAATTGATTTCTCCATTTCTGTTTAACAGATCACTTCAAAACTTCATGGGATGACTGGAATAGGGGCGGCCATCTTGAAAATTGATTTCCAGATGATAACTCCATGACTATTTAGCGGATCACATTGAAACTTCATAGGATGACGGGTCTATGGCTGATAGCTCTCATTCATTGATTTGTCATCATGTCGTGTTATTAGGCCTCGTTTGCGGAGCTCTTGTTAAAGGGGAACACAAGAAAGGTCACCATCGTTTGCATACAACGTGCAGTTCTATCGTAGACCCCCATATTTAAGCTACTGTGTAAAAATTTCCTGTGACATTGCATGCATTTGGATGGTGGTAGGTTATCTCTATCGGTGATAATGCGATCGACATCATTTATATATGTACAGATTGAGTAGATTAAGACGTTTATCACACTACAGCAAATTTATGGAATATATTTGTTATTTTCATACATTAGTTGCCGAACCTTAAGCTGGCCATTTTCTATGAATCTGCCTGCCAATTACATGAATATTACAATATCTCAGGAAGTTTTGAGGATAGTATGAAAACATAAATACCTAAATATGTATTGGGATGTAGGTAAGACGTATTTAAACTCTCCTATTAATAGATGAAACTTTAATAACATTATTAAAAAGTGTTGTTTCGAAAGTGGCAATTGTACTATTGTACCTATACTATCGCGCCATTCATTCATCTCAAGATCAAAACTTGATGTCAAAATTGGCACTATCAGAGAAATCAGACAAAGGACTTGTATTATAATATATTCTTCAACATTTCCGCAAATATAGTTTATATATTCCTAACAGCACTGAAGAGAAATGCCTTATAAAACGCAATTCACAATTTTATTACGATATCGTTGGATGACAGCGAGAAAAACGTTCAACTTATGACATCATACGCCTCATCCGGGAATAGATAATTAACTAATGTATCACATATTTAAATAACGAAGTTATACATTTCTAATTTGAGCACAGAGCTTACAATTATATTTTTGAAAACGTTGCAGTCTGTATATTCATTTTATACAAAGTAATATAGAGGGTCTGGTGTTTCCCTTTAAGTATTGAAGCCTATGGGGAAAATATACGTTTGTGGCACGTTTCGTCATTTATTGATGGATTAAAACAAAATTTGGTAGATATGTTCATTTAGGCAACAGATGTTGGAGCTATCAATATGATGTGGCCACACCCTTAAACCTTAAACAAGGGCCATCACTCTGGTTTATTAAAGCATTTTTAAGTATTGAAACCTGGGGAAAATACATTTTTTCGCCAATTGTTGAGATTGTTTGAGTTCAGCAGATATATTCCTTCAGTCAAATATCTTTTTGAACTATGAATATAAAGAGTCTGCACCTTTAAACAAAGGCCATAACTAAAAAAATTGAGAAACTATGAATGCATCCAAAACAGAGTTCACCCACATATACCTATCTACAAAGCATGAAACTAGATAAAATGATGATCCACTTCGTGGTGGTGAACCATGGAGGAAAAGTAAAATCGTGGTTTACTGCTTTGCAGTACTGCTGACATTACAGCATGCTACATCATGGGGAACATAGCTTTCCAGTCCTGGAAGCTATGGATTCGTAGATCAAAGATGCCCTTGATTAAAAGGCTACATTTATACAATGCAACCTGCTTATCCTTGATGCTGTATAACTGTAACAGCTGGGCCAGCAAATACAAAGCCAGGAGAGGATGTCATTGCATAAATCTGCTAAGCGTGCTGTGAGGTGACCTCAATATGGAAATATTATGGAGTTGTGGACATAGATTTTTTTTAGTAAAAAAGATGCAGAGATTTAATGGAGTTTAGGACATAGTCATTTTTTCATATGGAGAAATGACGGAGAATGGACTTAGAATATTTTCACCAAATGTGTCACACTATTTACAGCTAAATGAGCTTATTTAAAAAATATCATTGCTGAACGATGTTATTGTCTAAGATGCAAACCAACTCATTCTTCAGTCATTTATGGTGGACTATTCAATAGCTTATGGCCAGAGGTATGTACATGTACCCACCCACAGTCACCAAGTTTGGGGAAAAAGCATAAAGAAATTATTATCATTTTACCAAATGTCCCATACATTTTCGCCCCTGTAAAATAAGGGCAGTAGCTCTGTAATAACGTGATGAATAATTATACAGGTATTGAGTGCAACATGATTCTCAGTAACTGGCTAGATATTGCAATTCTAATATTAACAGACATACTAACAACATGACTAAGTTAAGAATTTATTTATTTAATAATAAAACAATAAACATGAACTTAAAAAAGACCACACATTGTACATGTATATATAAAGTTTGGTCCCAAAATGAAATTAGTGATGATGTGGATAATACCCCTGCATAGTATATAATACTATTATAAAAAAATTTTAATATCTGCTGAGGAATTGTTGTAAAGGGATGGTCCATAAAAAAATAAACCTAAAAATATAAAAAAATATTCAAGGCCAAAATGATGAAAAAAGTAGGCAAAATTCCAAAAAATCAAATTAATAATAATGCAGATTGTATGCCTGCATGGCTGATATAGAATGGCTTTATAAAATTTCCTTGAAATCAGAAGTCATTGCTGTGTAGTATGTTTATTGTTGTGTAGTATGTTCATTGTTGTGTAGTATGTTCATTGTTGTGTAGTATGTTCATTGTTGTGTAGTATGTTCATTGTTGTGTAGTATGTTCATTGGTGTGTAGTATGTTCATTGGTGTGTAGTATGTTCATTGTTGTGTAGTATGTTCATTGGTGTGTAGTATGGTCATTGTTGTGTAGTATGTTCATTGTTGTGTAGTATGGTCATTGTTGTGTAGTATGTTCATTGTTGTGTAGTCTGTTCATTGTTGTGTAGTCTGTTAATTGGTGTGTAGTATGTTCATTGTTGTGTAATATGGTCATTGTTGTGTAGTATGATCATTGTTGTGTAGTATGTTCATTGTTGTGTAGTATGTTCATTGTTGTGCAGTATGGTCATTGTTGTGCAGTATGGTCATTGTTGTGTAGTATGTTCATTGTTGTGTAGTATGTTCATTGTTGTGCAGTATGGTCATTGTTGTGTAGTATGGTCATTGTTGTGTAGTATGGTCCTTGTTGTGTAGTATGGTCATTGGTGTGTAGTATGGTCATTGTTGTGTAGTATGGTCATTGTTGTGCAGTATGTTCATTGTTGTGCAGTATGTTCATTGTTGTGCAGTATGGTCATTGTTGTGCAGTATGTTCATTGTTGTGTAGTATGGTCATTGTTGTGTAGTATGTTCATTGTTGTGTAGTATGGTCATTGTTGTTTAGTATGGTCATGTGTTGTGTAGTATGGTCATTGTTGTTTAGTATGGTCATTTGTTGTGTAGTATGGTCCTTGTTGTGTAGTCTGTTCATTGTTGTGTAGTATGGTCATTGTTGTGTAGTATGTTCATTGTTGTGTAGTATGTTCATTGTTGTGTAGTATGGTCATTGTTGTGTAATATGTTCATTGTTGTGTAGTATGTTCATTGTTGTGTAGTATGTTCATTGTTGTGTAGTATGGTCATTGTTGTGTAGTACGGTCATTGTTATGTAGTACGGTCATTGTTATGTAGTATGTTCATTGTTGTGTAGTATGTTCATTGTTGTGTAGTATGGTCATTGTTGTGTTGTATGGTCATTGTTGTGTTGTATGGTCATTGTTGTGTAGTATGGTAATTGTTGTGTAGTATGGTAATTGTTGTGTAGTATGTTCATTGTTGTGTAGTATGGTCATTGTTGTGTAGAATGGTCATTGTTGTGTAGTATGTTCATTGTTGTGTAGTATGTTCATTGTTGTGTAGAATGGTCATTGTTGTGTAGTATGTTCATTGTTGTGTAGTATGGTCATTGTTGTGTAGAATGGTAATTGTTGTGTAGTATGGTAATTGTTGTGTAGTATGGTAATTGTTGTGTAGTATGTTCATTGTTGTGTAGTATGGTCATTGTTGTGTAGAATGGTCATTGTTGTGTAGTATGGTCATTGTTGTGTAGTATGGTCATTGTTGTGTAGAATGGTCATTGTTGTGTAGTATGGTCATTGTTGTGTAGTCTGTTCATTGTTGTGTAGTCTGTTCATTGTTGTGTAGTATGGTCATTGTTGTGTAGAATGGTCATTGTTGTGTAGAATGGTCATTGTTGTGTAGTATGTTCATTGTTGTGTAGTATGTTCATTGTTGTGTAGTATGTTCATTGTTGTGTAGTATGGTCATTGTTGTGTAGTACGGTCATTGTTATGTAGTACGGTCATTGTTATGTAGTATGTTCATTGTTGTGTAGTATGTTCATTGTTGTGTAGTATGGTCATTGTTGTGTTGTATAGTCATTGTTGTGTTGTATGGTCATTGTTGTGTAGTATGGTAATTGTTGTGTAGTATGGTCATTGTTGTGTAGAATGTTCATTGTTGTGTAGAATGGTCATTGTTGTGTAGTATGTTCATTGTTGTGTAGTATGGTCATTGTTGTGTAGAATGGTAATTGTTGTGTAGTATGGTAATTGTTGTGTAGTATGGTAATTGTTGTGTAGTATGTTCATTGTTGTGTAGTATGGTCATTGTTGTGTAGAATGGTCATTGTTGTGTAGTATGTTCATTGTTGTGTAGTATGGTCATTGTTGTGTAGAATGGTCATTGTTGTGTAGTCTGTTCATTGTTGTGTAGTATGGTCATTGTTGTGTAGTCTGTTCATTGTTGTGTAGTATGGTCATTGTTGTGTAGAATGGTCATTGTTGTGTAGTCTGTTCATTGTTGTGTAGTATGGTCATTGTTGTGTAGTCTGTTCATTGTTGTGTAGTATGGTCATTGTTGTGTAGAATGGTCATTGTTGTGTAGTATGGTCATTGTTGTGTAGTATGGTCATTGTTGTGTAGTATGGTCATTGTTGTGTAGTATGTTCATTGTTGTGCAGTATGGTCATTGTTGTGTAGTATGTTCATTGTTGTGTAGTATGTTCATTGGTGTGCAGTATGGTCATTGTTGTGTAGTATGGTCATTGTTGTGTAGTATGTCCTTGTTGTGTAGTATGGTCATTGGTGTGTAGTATGGTCATTGTTGTGTAGTATGGTCATTGTTGTGCAGTATGTTCATTGTTGTGCAGTATGTTCATTGTTGTGCAGTATGGTCATTGTTGTGCAGTATGTTCATTGTTGTGTAGTATGGTCATTGTTGTGTAGTATGGTCATTGTTGTGTAGTATGGTCATTGTTGTGTAATGTTCATTGTTGTGTAGTATGGTCATTGTTGTGTAGTATGGTCATTTGCTGTGTAGTATGGTCCTTGTTGTGTAGTATGTTCATTGTTTTGTAGTATGTTCATTGTTGTGTAGTCTGTTCATTGTTGTGTAGTCTGTTCATTGTTGTGTAGTCTGTTCATTGTTGTGTAGTCTGTTCATTGTTGTGTAGTATGGTCATTGTTGTGTAGTATGTTCATTGTTGTGTAGTATGTTCATTGTTGTGTAGTATGTTCATTGTTGTGTAGTATGGTCATTGTTGTGTAGTACGGTCATTGTTATGTAGTATGTTCATTGTTGTGTAGTATGTTCATTGTTGTGTAGTATGGTCATTGTTGTGTTGTATGGTCATTGTTGTGTTGTATGGTCATTGTTGTGTAGTATGGTAATTGTTGTGTAGTATGGTAATTGTTGTGTAGTATGTTCATTGTTGTGTAGTATGGTCATTGTTGTGTAGAATGGTCATTGTTGTGTAGTATGTTCATTGTTGTGTAGTATGTTCATTGTTGTGTAGTATGTTCATTGTTGTGTAGTATGGTCATTGTTGTGTAGAATGGTAATTGTTGTGTAGTATGTTCATTGTTGTGTAGTATGTTCATTGTTGTGTAGTATGTTCATTGTTGTGTAGTATGTTCATTGTTGTGTAGTATGGTCATTGTTGTGTAGAATGGTAATTGTTGTGTAGTATGGTAATTGTTGTGTAGTATGGTAATTGTTGTGTAGTATGTTCATTGTTGTGTAGTATGGTCATTGTTGTGTAGAATGGTCATTGTTGTGTTTTATGGTCAATGTTGTGTAGTATGTTCATTGTTGTGTAGTATGGTCATTGTTGTGTAGAATGGTCATTGTTGTGTAGTATGTTCATTGTTGTGTAGAATGGTCATTGTTGTGTAGTCTGTTCATTGTTGTGTAGTCTGTTCATTGTTGTGTAGTATGGTCATTGTTGTGTAGTATGTTCATTGTTGTGTAGTATGTTCATTGTTGTGTAGTATGTTCATTGTTGTGTAGTATGGGCATTGTTGTGTTGTATGGTCATTGTTGTGTAGTATGGTAATTGTTGTGTAGAATGGTCATTGTTGTGTGGTATGTTCATTGTTGTGTAGTATGGTCATTGTTGTGTAGAATGGTCATTGTTGTGTAGTATGTTCATTGTTGTGTAGTATGGTCATTGTTGTGTAGAATGGTCATTGTTGTCTAATATGGTCAATAACAAACATAAACCTAAAAAATGGCATCCAAAAAAAAAAGAAGTCCAAAACAGTGAAAGAATAGGAAAAGTTCCCAAAATTAAAAGAAGTGATGATGCCGATTGCATCCTTGTATACCATAGAATATATCTCTATAATTTCATTGAAATCTGATGACCCATTGTTGAATAAGGTGATTTAAAAAACATGAAAAAAGTTCACAGTGAAAAGCAGTGAAAAAAGTCGGAAGAATTCCACAAAATCATATCAGTAATGATGCATATCACAACCCTGTATTGTATAGATCACTTCTGTAAGGTTTCATTGAAATCATATGAGCCATTGTTAATAAATAAGATGATTTGAAAACCTTCACCAAAAGATTTTGTAGTGTGACGATGACTAAGACATCGCTGCCGGAATGAGTAGTCCCTGTCTCGCTTTCTGCTATGCAGGCGAGACAAAAATCACATGATTGAATAAACTTTTGAGTTTCTGCATTCTTCAGATTAGCCAAAACTGGCAGTGGCCTCTGCAATGGTCTTGAGGAATTTCCATTTGCATGCTGAGAGCAGACAATATTTAAAAAAAATTTATAACAGATGCCTGGCTTGTTGACTGAGCCAGTCATTCTACTGACCAATTTTCAAAAATAGTCTTCTTGACATGCAAATGAGATTCAAATTAAGTTCAACATATTCAACTGAATATTTCTTACATCGTGCTCAAAATTCTACTACCGGTAACTTGTTTCTGTTGTTGTTCTGGAAACATGTTAGGCCACGTTTTTCTATTTAATGGTTTACAGATTTTTCCCAGCAAAAGCTAAATAAAATAAAAATTAAAATAATCATTATCTCTTTTTCTGTGTGTAGACTATAGAAAAGCTTTGGTAGGAGTGAAAATAAAACAAAACGATATTAAATATTTATGTGTTCTTTAAGAGTTTGAGCTCAGTAACAACAAAGATATATTCATAAATCATAATTGGTAGTGTTTCAACATGTGATGGTTTGATTTTGCAAGCCATTCAAATTTACTAACGTGTACAAGCATCTTGGTACTAGATAGCAGATCATGTTTTGAACACTCAAGCACTAGTAACAAGTCTGCATTATATATTATTTCTTATACACATATATACACAGCAGCAATCAGGAACTAGGTCACACATCAGTCTTAGTACAAGTTTTGAATGGCCATGCACTGGGAACTGCTATACATATATGTATTATTTTATACATGTAGAGGGGCAATGAGGCAACAATTCGCTAATGAAAACAAGCAGAGCAAGTTTTGAACACAGGAGTACTGAGCTTTATCAAAATAAATTGACTTTCCATCTTAACATACCGCTGTATGGGGGAGTCCATAGTGGCTGGAATTCCAGATACAAATACATGCACTGGGAACTGTGTTATACACAGCGATCTGGACTAAACCACGCATGCAGTAATTCACAGATTTTAAAGACTTGAACAATGGCTTAAAATTTAACTGCATTTCAGTATTTTGCTGCACTGAGAGGTTCACTAGTGTAGACTATCATTTTATAATTAGCTGAGTACTTACCAGCTTGAAAGCTGACTGAAATTCTGTCACAGCGCTTCCTAGTATGGGTTGATTGAGATGCGCATGCGTAGCTCTAATAATCAGTCGTCAACATTGAGAGTTCTCATCAAACAGCCGAAATTTAAATTTGTCCCCCAAAAAATTAAGGGATGGGACAAAACCAACACATCAAATGATGACGGGTCGGGCAGTCAACCCATACTACGAAGTGCTGTGACAGAATTCCAGTCAGCTTTCAAGCTGGTAAGTACTCAGCTAACTATAAATTCTACTACATCACTTCCATATGGGTTGCCTGAGATTTTAAAGTTGTGAGTTATCAATCTAACATAACTAGCACATCAACTACGCAAAACAGCATCAGCAAACTCCTGATCCTGTTCCAATTTCAGTGGCTTATTGTAGAACCTGGCAAATGTCAATCCATTTGACAATTCAGCTGCTTCCAGTATGCATGAAACATTAATTCCTTTCAAAAAAGCAGTGGAAACCAACGCTGCTCTAGTGCTATGTGGCTTTAAAATATTCACATCTATTCCTGCCAGTTTAAGAACTTTCTTTATCCACCTCCCTATAGTATCACATGATACTCCTTTATATGGTTTTACTGTACTGATAATGACCTTAGACATTTGTCCAATATTTTTTGTCCTATTTAGATACTCGGACAATGTATGATAAATACACAATCTATTGTCCTCCGGAAACGAGCGTAACACAATCTTCATAGTCTGATTCCCTAATCCAGATTATTTGAAATTTCCGTGTAGGTAAAACACATATTTATCCGGATCAACCATCATCAAATCAGTATCAAGCAGATGAATAGATTGGCCCCTCTGTGCTGAAACTAATGCCAATAAGGAAACCGTATGCAACGAGAGGTCGAACAAGGATAAACTCTCCACTAACGGTTGTTTCCGAAACAAGTTAAGAACGAGCTTAACATCCCATACACAGGAATATTTTGGTTTTGCAGGATGTGCCAATGCAACACCTTTCATAAATCTCATGACTAGAGGGTTAGATCCAACAGTAACTGATGCCACAACCCCCAAAGAAGCTGATAATGCACTATGCACTGTATTAATGTCACTATACGAAAGTCCATTGTCATATAATGCCGTCAGAAACTTAAGAACATTTTCAACCTCACAATCATGAACGTCTAAACCCGAATCGTCACAAAACTTTATCCACTTATGTATATAATTTATATATTGTTTCTTAGTAGACGACCTCTAGGAACATAATATAATTGAAATAGTTTGTTCCGAAAGACCTTTGTCTTCTAGCGACTTCCAGACAATAAACAACCCATGAGGTTCAGTTTGTGACCCAGAGAATGAACACCCTTCGGGAAGGGAAGTGTCAGGAGATTGTCCCTCCGTCTCAAAAGAAATGGCTCCTTTATTAACAATGATTTCAGAACCGGAAACAAACTTTGAGTTGGCCAATTTGACAGAACCAGAATTCCCTTTGCCCTGTCCATTTTGACTTTCCTCAAAACACAGCCTGTCACGCCGAACAGCGTAAAAGCATAAAACAAAAAATCACCCCAGTCCAAGGAAAAAGCATCCACAACCAACGCATCTGAGTCAGGCCTCCAAGAAACATATGGTTTTAGTTGAAAATTCAATCTCGATGCAAACAAGTCAATATTAGGTATAACAAAATGCTCTGTTATATGATGAAACATGTTTTCATCCAACTTCCATTCTGTTTTATCATCAAATACTCTTGATTTAAAATTCTGCTATTGAATTCTCGCTTCCTGGGACATGCGTGCCGTAACCCAAATATTTCTATTCTTACACCAAAGCCAGATTTCTTTTGCTTAAGTTCATTGGACTGGTCAGATTTTGACCCACCCATATGATTCATGTAAGCCACTGCTGTAGTATTGATAATGACTAAACTCGAGAACTAATTGCCTGACACTTTCTTAGTTTAAGAAGACTCTTCTTAAACTAAGAAAGCGTCAGGCAATTAGTTCTCGAGTTTAGTCATTATCATTTTCAAAAACGAGAGAAGAGTGTGTTACCTTGAAGATAGCAGACAGAAGTAATAAGATGGCCGCCATTGTAGGAAGCAGTTCTGGCATATTGGTCGATTCAACAGAAACGATTATCAATCTTTTTGAGAAAACTGAAATCCAGGGACATGAACGTGAACGTGCACCTAGCAGAAAGAGAACTCGTCCGGATAGTGACACAAACGTGAGTGTTCCTTTAGACAATCCAAATGCTAACTTACATGAAAATCCCAGGAAACGACCTGAGATTCCTGAGACACACCTACCTGCGTACAAACTTTGGAGGAATAGTGCCTGTCGACAAACACGAGCGGCATCGCAGATCGATAGGTTCGAAGAATCACTAAGCCGTGATGTTATTCGTGGACCATTAGTTATATCAGTTCGTTTCACACCACCTAGTGACAATATAGAACTTTCAAAACTATGGGAGAAAAAACTGTGTGACATTAACTTATAACTAACTGCGCAAGCCATTGATTTACTGCGCAACCATGCTGACAAACTTTCAGAGGTTACCAGAAAACATAAAGTGGATTTCCTTCTGGCTGTGGAAAATGAAACTGTTTCGAGAAGCGGAACAATCTGTCCGCAGCACCATTATGCACACACGGGAAAGATCTGTGAGTCCACCCAAATGAGCGAGAGGACCATCCCTGCAACAAGGCAGACCCAACAGGGGAAGGAAACAACAATGTCCACCGAAACAGCAAAACCAACAGAAACGTGTCGAAAAACGAAATACACGCAGACCAAACAGAAGTCCAAACCGTCTATAGATACACCATCCTGTTCATAAAACACACTACCCCATCCAGAATTTGATGAATTCGTAGTAAGAGTGTAACCGAATTTGCCATGGTCTATTTCTCGATATTCAGAATTAACATTGTCAATCCACCACTGAATTTTGGGCCAGGCTTTCACAGAAAGTTCCATAAAACTGTCATAATCTCCTAGTGATTTCTGCAAAGACTGTGATTTGTCAAAATCTAATACTCTATAAAATTACGAACCATATTGAACAGCGGGAAAAGATGACACTATAAGCCCAATAAATTCCGCTACTGTTCTAGTTTTCAGTGACTTAGATTTCAGAACCTCTTTACATTTGTCAACAAGATTCATTTTCTTCTTAAGTGTCAATCTCACTGTCATGCTGTCCGAATTTAGCATAAAACCTAAATGTTCCAATTCTTGATTTGGAACTATAACTGACTTGTTAAAGTTTATATAAAATCCCAGCTATTTGAGCAAATCTTCCATAAACTTAACTGAGTCAGTACAGCCTCATAAGATTTTCCCATCAGAAAAATGTCATCAGTATATCCGCTAACTACATGACCTAATGTCCTCAAATGGGCTAAAACTGACTTCAGTAACTTAGTAAACACTCTAGGGCCAACCGAGATACCATTCGGAAGAACAGCAAATTGTAAAAGATTGCCTTTCCATTCAAACCTAAAAAAACTACGAAAATCTCTAGCGATGGGCACAGAAAAATATGTATTTGACAAATCTAAAGATGCCATAAAGCATGAAGGCCTCATCAAAGAAATGGCTGTATCAATAGTTTCCATCTTAAAATGCTGATATTTTACAAAAGAATTCAAATCTGACAGGTTGAGAATAATTCTGTGAGAACCATCTCTTTTCTGTCTCATAAATACATTAGAAATAAACTCCGACTCTGAATGAAAAGTCTTCTCTACAATTTTCTGATCTAAAAATAACTTTATATGACTGTCCATAATTTCCAAATACGAATCCAAAAATTTAACCGACCTGGGATTAGTTAATTGAACAGGCGACTCCTCAAAATCTATAGACTGGTTTCAAAATAGCCTTGTCTGACGTTAAAGTTTTCCAGCGATCTAAATAATTTTTAATATGACCTGCTATGAATGTTGACGTATTACTATTAGAATATTTAAGGCTGCCTATAGAAACATGTACCTGATCAACTTCTATTGCATAACTCTCGGCCGATGGTGTTGGTAGCCTCTCCTCAGACGACCTCTGAACAATTGCTGTTGCTGCTGAGGAGGATGCTGTTGCTATTAAAAAGCTGACTTAAATTTATTGATCCAACGACCCCGATATGGATGAAACTGAGCATGTCCTCTCGGCAAAAAACAGCGTCCAGACGCCTGAACATTTGACAGACATGTAGAAATCCGATTATTATCAGTTATTTCCTTTAAACGTGTAATCAAATCATCACTATATAAAAGATCGGTAGCCATAACATCCACCAAAGATAAGTCTTTGAACTCCCCATTTAAATCCATTTTGTGATCTTCTCTACGCCTCTGATTTAATTCCTGATTTGCATGCATAAGAAATGCTGCATCAACCAATTTCCCCATCATCGCAGAAGTTTCTGCAGGAGTTAAACTCTCGCCAGATCTCGCAGCGCGCACAAGAGTTTCGGTAGATTTAGTAACCGCTATTAATGCACAGATTAGCGGACGTTGCACCCACTGCAACTTTGCATCCCTGATTTGTCGTTGAGCCGACAATTTGTTCCAGATTTCAGGGTTAACTTTCATTACTACGAAAGAGTCACAGTTTTCCGGCCTAATATAGGAGTCAATTCTCTCTTTCAATTTATCATCACCCACACTCGTTTTACTTAGGTTGGTGATAATATTAGCTAACTGTGAGTTAATCTTTTCACGGTAAACATCCGATGCCTCATAGAACCGCGCCACTGAGGCCAACACGTCAACATCTCCTTTCTCGGAAACAGGCGTAGGTCCCGGAGACATTACGTCATCATCTGAGCCATTGTTCTCGCATTCCGATTCAAGGGCGTTGTCTCGAAATTCCGAATTCACTTCAGAACCGCCCAAAATCTTCGTGCAAAATTACTTTCATGAAAATCGCCATTTGTTTTATCAATGTCTCCACACTTGCTTTAAGGCTATTAAATGCTGACTCTTCAATTACAGTGCCCTCAGATGGACCTGCATTGTTTGAATGACTTTGCATTCCTGGCTCATTAGTTGTGATGCTTCTTGCATCTGAAACAGGTTTCTTACCCTTAATGGAGAATGAATTATGGCTCTTCCGCCCCCTCCTTTTGTCATATTCAGAGACTAATAATGAGCCATTAGAGCCAGATGGAACATTATCCATTACATTATCACTCTCTATTGAAACATTATTTGTTAAATTATCACTTGCCACTTCCACCAAATCTTTCTTCACCAAATCCAGAACCGCAAGCGAGTTGTGAAAATCCATACTGATCGTTTTTCCCGATCACGAAAAAATCCAAAACTACCACAAAGTTACTCCATGCACCAAATCTACTTTGATAGAAAACATTAACTGTCCTAACACTGCTTCACAATAAAGTATAGGCACAATTTTATTTCAAATTTACAACACGTTAATCTGTTTCCAGTAACTTATTCAAGAGCTGTAAAAAACACGACTGATACATTCAAAAACTAAACATGCGCTGATTATTAGAGCTATGCATGCGCATCTCAGGCAACCCATATGGAAGCGATGTGACAGAATTACAAAATGGCATATGAATGTCCTAGTGGATATATAACAGAGCCACAAACATCCTGGTTTAGCAAAGATGCCAAGTTTTAATTTGCCTGCTTAGAAGTAAGATTTCAAGTCATGCCAGTGAGCTACACATTTAAGATTCAACATTATTTATTCAAAAGTGCAAGACAGACAATATTCGCCAACCATATCAGGTCGTCTGCCGAATGCATTACCTATTGTTTTGGCAGATACCTTATATATACTATAGAGTAGATAAATTGCTCACTTAGACAAACTTTACACAAACAATTTATAGTTCAAACATTACATTTAACAGTTCCCAATCAACCCTTGAATCCCTTACGCCTTAAATCAATATCATTGATTCAACTCAATGAAAATGTAAATTTTACATTTCTCAAGATCACTACAGAAGCCGTTTTGGCTTTAAATTTGTTCAAGATAATTTCAATTTTCTCAATGAAAATGTCAATTTGCAGACGAAGAGAATATTTTTTTTTGAAAATTTACCACTGGAATGACTGGCTCTGTTCTCGAGCCAGTCATTCCAGTTGTAAATTTAAAAAATTGTCTTCTCGTGGTGTGAAAATTGACATTGGCCAGTTTGAGTGCTAAGCGGTTAACCCTTAAGAAAACAAAAAAAGTTTCAATTTTCTCAAAGAAAATGTCTTTGTAAGCCAAGAGAAGACCACCCCTGAAGAGTTTACCACTGATTCATGACTGGTTCAGTTATCGAGCCAGTCATTCCAGTGGTAAACCCCCAGAAGCGGTCCTCTCTCGGTCTGCAAACCAATATATCTCAAAACCACTGCATGGAAGCCGAATTTGGTCAGACTTGAGTGTAACGGGTTAAGCACTTGTTTTATTATTTTCATAAATACCGGCTTATATAGTTGGTTTTTTTAATATGATAAGTAAACCAGGACAGGACGGTTGCATAATAGACAATCACAGAACATTTGTGTATGTCTATTCAGATTACAATTACAAGAAGTAAACGATAATTATGATCGACTGTTTTGAGGATGCTGGCTAATGGGGGGGGGGCAATCGCGGTGCTCATTCTCTTGCTTATCCAGTGTAGTGTTTCTACGGCGATTAAAGTTGCTATTAGAAATAATAATAATTGGAATCATCTAGTCATAATGGTGGTTGTGGTAGTGATGTATTAGTTAGCACTAATATGTGTTAAACACGTAGTTGTTTTATTGTTTTCTTGCCTGATTTTGTCGACAGAATTTTGTCATGTTTCTTGTTTTGTTTTATTTCATAAATTAATTTAGAGGTTGCCACTGACTGTATTTTACAATGTCTCAATGTGTATTGTTCATGTAGTTTCTGTCTGCTTCTAGTATTATGTAGGTGAATTTTATTATTGTTTACAAAGATGAATTTGGATCGACGGTATGGTCAGGTGTCTTTCCCCAGGTTATTTAGGAAGCTTTTAAATGTCCGTTGATGCAAATCGGAGGGGCTAATTGACAATTTAAAATTTCATTTCAGTCCCAAATTGTTACATTTTTCTGACAAAGTTTTTGCACATTTCTGTCATCGTTAATACTTAACTTAGACCCTCTGGCGTGAGAGCATGAAGAGGGTGAATTGCGGGGCTCTGACATGTCTGATATCACCCATAGGAATATTACCTTTTGCTCATCGCTATCGTCAAAATTTTGACAGATGATGATAAAATATATTTTCTCTCAAAAGCGAAAATGGCTATTTTGGATAATAATTTGACTTTTATTCTTATGTCAAATTTGGTAATTTTTAGGGTCAGTGCCAATAAATAAAAATAGGCCCTATTTATGAGCTGTACTGTACCGTAGGAAAGGAGAGGCCTTTTTTCACTCTGCAAATTTTGTAGAGCGCCTCAGTCCTTCCATGTATGTGTACAGGCTGCTGTATTACACTCACAATCACATTTATCAATAAATACAACCACCTAATTAATGTAATTTTCTGCAACAACAAACTCAACAGTCTATGATTACACATGCTTTAACATACAACCTGTTATATATCAAGTACTATATATAGTAAGATACAATAATATTTATAAATGATAGCAACTAAGAGTGAAATGAGTTAAAATTTCTGAATTGAAAATTACATACATAGTCCTGTTTGTTTATATGGTCTTCATGTAGCAGTGAAATCAATAGTCGATCATTAAATCTCACAGATGCTCGAAATCCAAGTTGCAGTTAGCCCTTTAACACTCAAGCCAGCCAAAAATGCTTCTTCAGTTGTCTTGAAAAATGTCCCTTTGCAGACCAAGAGAAGAATATTTTTGAAAATTTACCACTGGAATGACTGGCTCGATAACCGAGCCAGTCATTCAAGTGATAAATTTTCAAAAATAGTCTTCTCTTGGTCTGCAAAGGGACATTTTTATGACGCACAGTTGAGGGTTAAAGAGTTAAAAAGCACAAATGCATGAGGTGCGCGCCACCCCCCCCCCCCCCCAAAAAATTACTCAGTGTCAGACAACTGACTTATAAATATTAAGAGACCACATTGTGTCTGCTTAAATTGTATTGTTTTGTTGAATTTCGGTGGCCTCATGCTTTATTTGCATAGCGTGATGAATTACACAAACTGAAATCTTGTAAACGTGAGACCTCGTGGTTTATTTGCATAGCGTGATGAATTACACCAGAAGATGATTCAATTTACATCCATCTTTTGTACTATTTTAATTGATATTTAATTATCTGTTAGCCATTACAACGGAACAGGTATGCTTATTCTCTATGACGTGATCTGATAATTAGCCCTTTAATGGTCATGTCAGCCAAAACTGGCCTCTGTTATGGTCTTGTGGAATGTGCATTTACAGGCCAAGAAAATACAATGTTTGAAAATTCACCACTGGAATGACTGGCTCGATAAACGAGCCAGTCATTCCAGTGATAAATTTTCAAAAATTGTATTCTCTTGGCCAGTAAATGGACATTCAATAGGGAGATATTTAAATTTTCTCAACCAAATTTGACCATTAAAGGGTTAAGCAATAGAGGAATCCAGTCTATCAATCAATCATATGATGTCATAATCAACTATGGCACATGTAGGTTGATGTCATAATCAACTATGGCACATGTAGGTGGATGTCATAATCAACTATGGCACATGTAGGTTGATGTCATAATCAACTACGGCACATGTAGGTTGATGTCATAATCAACTACGGCACATGTAGGTTGATGTCATAATCAACTACGGCACATGTAGGTTGATGTCATAATGAATTATGTCATGAATGACATAATTAAGTCTGTCATAAACGCTTAATAGTCCATCAAGTTGTGTGAATTGTATGTCTATGCTATTTACCGTAATAAACAGTCTATTGAATATTTTAAAACTAATTTGACTTGGCTATGACAGCAATAGCACCCAGTCAAATTGGTTTCAAAATATTCAACAGCTTGCCTGTATAGTTTTCTCAAAATTGATATTCAGGTAGTTCATTGTTCAATCGATCCCAACACTGGCAAAGCGTGGGCGGGTCTTAGCTGGATATGGGTGGGGCATAGCTAAAACTTATGCAATGGCATTCACTGATGCTAAGTGCTGCATAGGTATACATGTATATTGTGCGTAAACTAAGTGACATTTGTAAATTTTAATTTTAGTTTCATTATGTGTGTCTGATAACTTTCTAATACAGTTTACTGAGAATAATTTGACTGAAACAAACAAGAGTAAAAGCTAAATAGTGAAAAGGATTAAGAGAGATTATTGCCAACAATTATCAAATACATAGTCACCTCCCTTGCCTGTATGGAATCTGTGTTCTAAATAATTGTCAGTTGTGCATTGATTGTATTTACACAACAAATTGCAATCAATGCTGCCTGCCTGCCTACCCATCTGTCTGCATGCCTGCCTGTCTGCCCTCCTTCCCATCTGCCTGCCTGCCTGGAGCTGGATCTCATATCCGATTTGGTTACAATTTTAACTCAACAAAAGATCATACATAGCCTTGAGTAATACCTTGAAAAATGATTTCCAGACATCAATCAGCTGTGGTCTGGATAAAAAACTGTATCCGGATCATCTCAAATTCTTGATCTATGGATATCTCATAAAGTACTGGTCCAATTTGATACAAAATTTACCACAAGTAAGCGTGTTACCATATGCACTAGGATTCTACAACTTTGGGTGTTATCAGAAACATCTGGGAAAAAATGGTGTTTACAATGTGGCAAAAATGTCATGGTGAGACTCTGACAACTGGTCTGCTTCTGTTGTGTGCCTTGATATGAATAGTTTATTCCTTAGTTACCTCAACTCTAATTGCAAGTCAATATAATAAAGCTTTCAGTCAATTAGAAAGCCATAGTTTCAAGGAAGATCTTAACCCCTTAACTCTCATATCAGCCAAAAATGGCTGCTACAGTGGTCTTGAAAAATGTAGATTTGAAGACCAAAAGAAGACTATTTTTGAAATTATACCACTGGAATGACTGGCTCGATAACTTAACCAGTCATTCCAGTAGTATATTTTCAAAATTAGTCCTCTTTGTTTGCAAATTTACATTTTCATTGAGAAAATTGAAATTTTCTTGAATAAATTTGAGGGTTAAAGGGTTAACGTCATGGCCACATTATGGGCAGCTTAATTCTCATTTAATCCTTTCACTCACAAATCCCTGAAAGAGTAAATTATTTGTAATATAAAACTTATTCAGAATCTATTGAATATTTTGATGTTAATTTGACTGGCTTCCAGTCAAATTATTTTCAAAGTATTAAACAGTTTTCTGCATCGTTGCCTTGAAAATTAGATGTATAGGGACTTCATTGGAGGTAGAGTTAAAGATCAATATATAAAAATACTCTTCTATTGGTCTGCAAATTTATGTAAATATTTAATGAGAAAATTGAAATTTTACTGCTAAAGGGTTACACATCGATATCCTCATTAGATTCAGAGCCACTGTCAGCTTTCTTAAGAATCACCCGTTCCCCTTTCTTAAGTGGAATTGCATAAAGTGCATCTTTGCTGTCTATTGTAATAAAACCTGGATTATTTTCCAGATTATTTTCCAATTTTGCCGTCGTATGCGGCAAATATCCTGGATACGGTGATCTGTAGTTCTGTGACTCTTTCCCTTTTTTAATGTCGCGTAAATTTAAACTCGGATACCGAAGTTTAATCGACGGTGCAAAGACACTTGCATCGTAATCATGCAAGTAGCCATCTGAATAATCAGGTGGGAATGGAATCTTCTCAATGTCATCGTTCATTTCCGCGGTTTTGACCAATGTTATGTCATTTCGTGGATCGGGTAGACTCTCCTGCTCATTTGCTATTACTTTAGTTGACGTTTCAATGTTCGCTTCTGAGAATGGTTTGTCAGAAGGAAATGATAGAACTAGTTGCAGCGTTCCAGAGTGTGATTTATGGTTTATTGGATTCCTATGAAGATGCGGTGCGCCTACCCTGTTTACCATTGAAGCGGCGAATGAATTATTTAGGAGATAATGCGGCTTCTTCTCTCGCTTGCGCTTTCTCCACATCCTGCAGAAGACGAGTATGCAAATAATTAATATTCATTCTACCAGAAGACATTAATATAAAACCCACAAAGTTGCAAATATTAAATTTATTTCATAGCCCGAGTTGATTGGCAGCTTTAAGAGAGAACACAAATCACCTTTCCAGAGTAACCACCCATCATATGACGTCATAATGAACTGCATGGTGTGTACAATGACATCATAATGAATGATGTCATGAATGATATCGATAAGTACGTCATGAACGCATATGTGATGACGGTCTATGCGTTGTTGTACAAATTGTTTGCTTTTACTATTTAATAAATATTCTGTTGAATATTTTGAAACTAATTTGACTGGGCGCTGTTGCTGCCATAGGCAGCAACAGCACCCAGTCAAATTAGTTACAAAATATTCAACAGCTTCCCTGTATAGTTTTCAGGAAATTGATAACTAGGACATTTGGGGATCTATCAATCCCAACACGGCGAGGTGTGGGTGGAGCTTAGCTAGTGATGGGCGGGGCATAGCTCAAAATGGAAAAGTCCATTGTGCCAACATATGCACAAATACAGGGAAGTTAATGAATATGCGCAAATACAGTGAAGTTAATGAATATGCGCAAATACAGTGAAGTTAATGAAAATGCACAAATTCAGTGAAGCTAGTGAATATGCGCAAATTCATTGAAGTTATTGAATATGCGCAAATTCAGTGACGTTATTGAATATGTGCAAATACAGTGAACTTATTGAATATCCGCAAATACCGTGGAGCTATTGAATATGTGCTATGAGAGAAAAAAATTGAATATGTGCAAATGCAAGGAAGCTTGAATATGTGAAATACTCCGAAACTATTCGGTGTCACTTTTATAGGTTCAAGATTTTGGGTGGAAATGGGCGTTTTAATGCAAAAGCTCATTATTTTTGTACATTTTCTCATAAACAGTATATCATACAGAACCACTTCAGATTTTTTAATGAAACTTGGTGTAAGCCTGCGCTATGATACGCATATGTGCCTTTTGGAGAATTCGCCTTTAAAATTCCAAGATTTTGGGTGAAAATCGGCTTTTTAATGCGAAAAATTCACGATTTTTGTCAATTTTAAATTCCTAAACAACTATACAGAAACCGGTTGAACATTTTGAACTAATTTAACTGAAACATGTTGCTGCCATAGGCAGCAAACAGCACCCAGTCAAATTAGTTTCAAAATATTCAACAGAATATTCCTACACATCATAAAGAAATTGATCTGTTAGGTCTAAAGGATTAACCCTCTAACACTCAAAGTTGTTCAAAAAAATCTCAATTTTCTTATAGAAAATGTCCATTTGCAGACCAAGAGAAGACTGCTTTTGAAAATTTACCACTGGAATGACTGGCTCGGTTATCGAGCCAGTCATTCCATTGGTCTTGACTCCTTGTCTGTGAATGTACATTTAGCAAGACCACTGCAGAAACAGTTTTTTGCTGATTTGAGTGTTAACGGGTCACCAGATACAGTACAAGTCAGAAATAACCTCAAATCTGTTCCCCCCAAAATTAAAGGCAACTGTTGAATATTTTGCTCATATTTGGACTGGAAGATATTGCTATTTAGGCAGCAAAAACATTGTCAGTTCCAATCCAATTTAATGTTCAAAACATTCAACAGAACATTTGCTACGTCGGACTTAACCCTTACTACTCTGATGTCAAAAATATTAAATTTTCAAATTAAATGAAAGAAATGAATTGGTGTTCATTTTTCAACAAATTTGGTGGAAGCTAATGGTGCGGTCGAAGACAGCAACATCGTCCACCAAAATTGCTGAAAAATGTACACCAGTTTCTTTGCTATTTACGTGGTAACATATAGGGCAAGAGGGTAGAGTCACCTACAACTTAATCAAGCTCATCAGCGACACTAACACTTAAATGTCATACAAAAAGGCCCTCGGGTAGCAGATAGCTAACATCGACATCAGCTCTGATCCAAACGAAACCCTAACCAAAATACTGATATCTATGGAATCATCAGCTACTAGCACCATAGGTGATCTAAAAAACAACAGAACTAGGTATACTGATGACCCTCTCGTAGTAAAACTGTCAGCAGAACAGAAAGTGTTATGTCTGCGCATCTATCAAGGTGGCCAAAGTGAAGATCGCACCAAACTACACCAGGAATGCAATAACATTCTGCGCCACATTAGCAAACGCTTAAAAGATCTTGCTATCCAACAAGCAGATGCCATAGCAGATGAAATCACTGCCACGGATGACTGCCACAAAATGTTTCGGGCAGCCCAAGCCCTGAGAGTTGATGACTACACACCACGACTAACTGTACACAACTTTGAAGGACACTTTATCGGGACTGACCAGGGAAAAGCCGAGGCAATTCGAGAATGGTTCAAGGAACAGTTCACTGACCATGATGATGAGCCCTTGCACCCATTCTCAGGAGACCCCAGGCCATTACTAACACCAATTAACACAGCAGTGACATTATCTCAAACCCGATCACGCACATAATCAATTCAGCTTTTATGCACCACCTTCCCATCGACGCTGTAGGCCAAGGCATCCTTATCGTGCTACCCATGCCCAAGAAGCCACCTGGCCCCCCAAGCCAATCTGCAGACCATTGTGCTCCTTAACAGCATACGGAAAATCCTATCCAATGTTACTCTATGCCGCATCCGAGATAAGATCGACGTCTTCACCGGATCATGTTAAATTGGCTTCAAATGTGGACGCAGCTGCACAGACATTGTATGGGCTCAACACATGCTTGTGTTGGTAGTCATGTCCAAACACTGGGATTTCCACAAAATGGGCATTGACATGTCACGAGCCTTTGACACAATTAAACGCTCAAAGATCCTAGATGTACTATGCCAGACCAGTTGCAATGAAGATGAGCTATGACTAGTGAGACTACTGCTTGCAGACACCCAAGCTGAGAGTGTGAGTCAAGTCAGTGAAGTCTGTAAAGTTTGAGACATCAATCGGCTCCCCACAGGGAGATAGTCTATCCCCCTGTGCTCTTCACCTGCTACCTGGCTGCTACATTGAAATCCATACGGGAAAGCTCCACAAGACCAAACCCCCTGGTGTCAATACTGGGCATGCCGCTAGAGATGGAATATGCAGACGATGTGGACTTTATAGATGATGAAAATAAAAAACCTTGACGAATTTCTCCCAATAGCTGCAAGCAAACTAAAAATTGAGAATCCCTATGAATGAATCCAAAACAGAGTTCACCCACATATACCTATCTACAAAGCATGAAACTAAAGAAAATGACGATCCACTCCACAGCGGCAAACCATGGAGGAAAAGTAAAAACCTGGGCTCACTGCTTTGCAGTACTGCTGACATTGCTGCACACTGCATCATGGGGAACATAGCTTTCCAGTCCTTCTGGAAGCTATGGATTCATAGATCAAAGATTACCTTGGTAAAAAGACTACGTTTATACAATGCAACCTGCGTATCCTTGATGATATATAACTGTAACAGCTGGGCAGCTTCAAAGGAAGTTCTAGGCAAACTTGATGCCTGCCACCGCAAACACCTATGTACCATCACTGGTCACCGATGGCCAGAGAGAATAATTTCCAATGATGCACTATACAAAATGTGTAATATGCCGCCGCTGTCTGTAATAGTCACGCAGCAAAGATGGTCCATGTTTAGCCAGGATGCCACAATACACACCAGCACAGAGAGCCCTGGAATTCGCCCTACTCGGAGCCAGCAAATACAGAGCCAGGAGAGGACGTCATTGCATAAATCTGCTAAGCGTGCTATGAGGTGACCTCAAGAAAGCAGGATTAGGTACACTCAACTCAAGAATGGATCTGAGGAAGCTAAGGATTTTGGCTGAGGACAAAACGCAGTGGGCAAAAGCGAAAAAGGACTGATTGCAGCTGTAGGATGTTTCTACTACTACTGCCGCAGAATACAGTAATCATACACATAGAATATTCACATGAGAGTGGCAAAGGTTAATATTGTACTGATTATTATCATGTTTCTGTGTTTGTTTTGGAAACATTTTATCTTATTTATGAGCTGTACTGTATCCAGTGTTTCCCATAGCATCTAAAGTTTGGAGGTCCTAGTGACCCCTCACGCTGAAATCTGGGGGTCCAAAACTCAGTCTGGTTTTCCAATGCAGTTTTATGTCAAATCCATGCTAAAGTTAGAAAGTATCATGAACTCAGACTTTATGAATTTTAATCAGGGTCCCATGCGAGATTTTGTCGAAATTTTTGTGCCGAAACCTATGAAACTAATTAATATTTAATAATCATACAAGGTACTTTTGGGGGTCCCAATTTGCATTTGAGGGTATATAATAATACCATCAAAAGGACCATTATGAGAATTCCCAACTGTATCTGGGAAATGTTTTGAAAGAATTATACTTACAAGGCTCCTATTACAATGCCACAAATGATGATGATGAAAATGCCGCTTACCACTCCAGCAACCAACGCCACTGAAAATATAACAAATACTTTATGGTCACAGCGATAATGAGCGAAATTAGCTTACTCTTTATAATAGGAGAGATCTGTAAGCAGAACTTTCACACACACACACGCACATGTGCACACACACTCGCGCGTGCACCCCCACGCACACACACACGCATGCATGAACACACGCATGCATGCGTGCAGGCACGCATGCATGCATGCAGGCATGCACACACACACGCGCACACATGCACGCACGCATGCACGCACGCATGCACACACACACACGCACGCACGCGCGCGCGCGCGCGCACGCACGCACGCACGCACGCACGCACACACACACACACATGCAGGCATGCGCGCACATGCACTCACACACACACACGCACACGTGCACACACACGCAAGCACCCACACATGCACACTGCTGATTGATGATTGAGCAAGGTGTACATACACATGCATGCACACATGCACGCACACACTGCTGATTGATGATTGAGCAAGATGTGCAAAGATGTGCGCACACATGCACACACATGCATGCAGACACGCTCGCACACACTGCTGATTGATGATTGAGCAAGATGTGCATGCATGCACGCACACATGCTTGCACACACTGCTGATTGATGATTGAGCAAGATGTGCACACACATCCACACACACACACGCATGTACACACGCTCGCACACACTGCTGATTGATGATTGAGCAGGATTTGCACACACATGCACACACGCATGCACACACTGCTGATTGATGATTGAGCAAGATGTGCACACACATGCGCACACATACACACACGCACTCGCACACACTGCTGATTGATGATTGAGCAAGATGTGCACACACATGCACACATGCTTGAACACACTGCTGATTGATGATTGAGCAAGATGTGCACACACATGCACACACACTCGTACACACTGCTGATTGATGATTGAGCAAGATGTGCGCACACATGCGCACACACTCCTGCACACACTGCTGATTGATGATTGAGCAAGATGTGCACACACATGCACACACACTCGTACACACTGCTGATTGATGATTGAGCAAGATGTGCACACACATGCACACATGCTTGAATACACTGCTGATTGATGATTGAGCAAGATGTGCATGCACATGCACACACACACGCATGCACACATGCTTGCACACACTGCGGATTGATGAGTGAGCAAGACATGCACACACATGCATGCATGCACGCACGCACACATGTGCACACACACACACACACACACTGCTGATTGATGATTGAGCAAGATGTGCACACACATGCACACACACTCCTGCACACACTGCTGATTGATGATTGAGCAAGATGTGCACACACATGCACACACACTCCTGCACACACTGCTGATTGATGATTGAGCAAGATGTGCGCACATGCATGCATGCAAGATGTGCACACAGGATTAATGAGACTTGAACATTTAGCATGAAATAAGTTAATCAGAGATTGGCTATTCAGCTGTAAAAGATGAATCAATAATTGATCATTCAGCAGTGAATGTGTTAGTTACTGTTTGACCATTCAACAGTACAAGATGATGGAATCAATGATTGACCTTTCACCAGTACAAGATGATGGAATCAATGTTTGACCATTCACCAGTACAAGATGATCAAATCAATGATTGACCATTCAACAGTACAAGATGATGGAATCAATGATTGACCGTTCACCAGTACAAGATGATGGAATCAATGATTGGCCATTCAACAGTACAAGCTTAACCCTTTTATAGGCAGGCTAAGAACCAACCTGGAGTCTTGTGGAATGTCCATTTGCAGGCCAAGAGAATATTTTTGAAATGTTACCACAGGAATGACTGGCTTGATAACATTGTCTGGGTAATTTGTGCCGAGGCTGGTTAATCAAGTAATCACGATTCTTTTAAAATAACCAATGTTATCACTCAAAACACTAATCACCAACACTTTCATGACAGACCATTTGATTGTGACATCAGCTAATATGTGATGCATTTTGACTGTGATGTCAGCTTACATGTGACACATTTTGACTGTGATGTCACCTCGTATAACATGTGATGCATTTTGACTGTGATGTCACCTCTTATAACATGTGATGCATTTTGACTGTGATGTCACCTAATATAACATGTGATGCATTTTGACTGTGATGTCACCTCATATAACATGTAATGCATTCTGACTGTGATGTCAGTTTACGTGTGACAGATTTTAAGTATCATGTCAGCTCATGTAACATGTGATGCACTTTGACTGTGATGTCAGCTTACATGTGACACATTTTTACTGTGATGTCACCTCGTGTAACATGTGATGCACTTTGATTGTGACATCAGTGTAGTAAGTAACAGGGAAGATTCTCCCATTGCCATTGTCATGACCCATGACACTGGGCTAGCTCGATCACCAAGACTCTTCAACATGAGGCCATTATAGCTGTGCAATATATCACAATAATTTCCCTAGAGCATTATCTAGCCTGTGCTCCTATCTAGTGTGTGCCCCTATCTAGTGTGTGCCCTGATCTAGCCTGTGCCCCTATCTAGTGTGTGCCCCTATCTTGCCTGTACCCCTATCTAGTGTGTGCCCCTATCTAGCCTCTGCCCCTATCTAGTGTGTGCCCCTATCTATGGTGTGCCCATATCTAGTGTGTGCCACTGTCTAGTGTGTGCCTTTATCTGGTGTGTGGCCCTGTCTAGTATGTGCCACTATCTAGTATATGCCCTATCTAGCCTGTGTCCCTATTTAATGTGTGCCCCTATCTTGTGTGTGCCCCTATCGAGTGTGTGCCCCTATCTAGCCTGTGATCATATCTAGTGTGCCCATATCTAGCATGTACCCATATCTGGTGTGTGCCCCTATCTAGTGTGTGCCCCTATCTAATGTGTGCCCCTATCTAGTTTGTGCCCCTATCTAGTGTGTGCCCCTATCTAGTGTGTGCTCCTATCTAGTGTGTGCCCCTATCTAGCCTGTGCCACTATCTAGCCTGTGCCCCTATCTATTGTGTGCCCCTGGTTAGTGTGTGCCCCTATCTAGTGTGTGCCACTATCTATCCTGTGCCACTATCTAGTGTGTACCTCTATCTAGCCTGTGCCACTATCTAGTGTGTGCCATATCTAGCCTGTGCCCCTATCTAGCCTGTGCCACTATCTAATGTGTGCCCCATCTAGTGTGTGCCCCTATCTAGCATGTGCCTCTATCTAGTGTGTGCCCATATCTAGCCTGTGCCCCTATCTAGCCTGTGCCACTATCTAGTGTGTCCCCCTGTCTAGTGTGTGCCCTATCTAGTGTGTGCCTCTATCTAGTGTGTGCCCCTATCTAGTGTGTGCCTATATCTAGCCTGTGCCCCTATCTAGTGTGTGCCCTATCTAGTGTGTGCCTCTATCTAATGTGTGTCCCTATCTAGCCTGTGCCCCTATCTAGTGTGTGCCCTATCGAGTGTGTGCTCTTATCTAGCCTGTGCCACTATCTAGTGTGTACCCTATCTAGTGTGTGCCCCTGTCTAGTCTGTGCCCCTATCTAGTGTGTGCCCCTATCTAGTGTGTGCCCCTATCTAGTGCATGCCCCTATCTCATGTGTGCCCCTATCTAGCCTGTGCTGCTATCTAGCAGTACTGCAGCTCAGTAATAAGTTAGTGTTTCAAACAAAAGAAAAAGAAACATGTTGGTAATACTCAGAAAGTTCTGCTCAATATCTTAAACATAGTGGAGGAATCCAGTTTATCCATCAAGCAGATGATGTCATAATCAGCTACGTGACATGTAGGCTGATGTTGTAATCAATTACATTATGAATGAGGTTGATAAGTTTGTCACGAACGCTTAATTGATGATGGACTATTACTACGGGTTACTGTACAAATTGTATGACATGCTGTTGAGTATTTTGAAACTAATTTGACTGAGTGCCATAGGCAGCAACAGGGCCCAGTCAAATTATTTTCAAAATACTCAGTTTACCTGTATAGTTTTTTGGAAATTGATAGTTAGGGAGTTCATGAATCTTGAAAATTGATGCCAACACGGGTGAAGTGTAGGTGGAGATTAGCTGAAGATGTGCTGGGCATAGCTAAAACTGTAATGCTTCATTGGATTGAACGCCATTGCATTACTCTTCCAATCCAATTCTGTCCAAAATATCTGAACAACAATATGCTCTATCAATTCAAATCATGTCTGGGATGTAATTTCAAAATAACTACTATTATTAATGTAACTACCTGGAAATTCATCTGGATTTTCTGAGAGTATAGATTCTGATGGTGTCTCCTGTGAGTCTGTGCTTAAGGTATAATCTGTATTGAGCTGATCTGTATTTATGGTCTCACCTGTAAAATACAGCAAATAATGAAACATTTTCTATAATTATCTTCAGTGTCTTTTGAAAATTTCACACATGCTTTGAAAAGTCCTTGATATTAGCATACATGTAAATATAACCATCACAGATCGATAGATAGTGCATTTATATTGTGCTGAACTCCATGCTATTGCATGCTCTAAGTGCTGAACATCTGATCTCAAGCCCCACTCAATGTGATTCCGGGATTAAGCATAGCTCTGTTTTCACACCCGCATGCCACTGGCTTGGCCTACATAAAACCCCGCTCAGATTGCTGTAAGATTTGAACCTGCTATTGACCAGGTTCAGACCTAAGATCAGTGTAGTAAATGACAGATTATTTAATTATAACGGGCCAAATTGATGTTGTGAACTACAATTGACTGTTGCTGCTACTGCCGCTGCCGCTACCAATACTACTACTACAACTACTACTACTACTACTACTACTACTACTACTACTACTACTACTACTACTACTACTACTACTACCGCTACCGCTGCCGCTGCTACTACTACTACTACTACCACCTCCATCACCACCATCACCACTACTGCTACTACTACTACTACTACTACTACTACTACTACTACTACTACTACTACTACTACTACTACTACTACTACTACTACTACTACTACTACTACTACTACTGATGATGATGCTGCAGCTACCGAACATGAATAGAAGCATATTTGACTATTTAAATTTTCTTTAAATAATTTGTTATAATGTGGCTGAGCACGCGACCATGACCCACCCTACCCAACACACATGCACCATCACCACCACCACCACCACCACCACCACCACCACCACCACCACCACCACCATCATCATCATCATCATCATCATCATCATCATCATCATCTTCATCAGCAGCAGCAGCAGCAGCAGCAGCAGCAGCAGCAGCACCACTACCACCACCACCAGCAGTACCAGCTGCAGCAGCAGCAGCACCATCATCATCATCATCATCATCATCATCATCATCATCATCATCATCAGCATCATCAGAAATGCTGAGTGAAATCATGTCCAATAAGCGTGATTCAAATGTTTGAGTCATTTAACTTATTTACTTGTTTTTCCATCTCCGTACAAGCTTGCTCTGTAAAATTGGGCGTTTTTGCTTTAGAAGGCATTGTGAAAAATGACAATCAGAAACAAAGGTCGGGTTTGAGCTTAGTTCGCCTAAGCCAAACTCATTTTGCCAATCTGCAATCGAAGTCCTTCTCAGTTGATATCGGCTCAAGTCAGGTTTAAGCCGCGATTACCTGATCCCCCGCTCAGCCGGTAACTTAGCCTTACCTGAGCCATTGGTGTGCAATTGGCCATCAGCCTGGCAGCCACATATGGTGCACAGAGAGCTATGTCATCCCGGGTACCTATTTACAACTAGGTCGACTGGAGCAACGCAGAGTTAAGTGACTTGCTCGAGGACACAATGTAGTGGATCGGCAAGGAACTTGCGAACCTAGAGTTTCGAGCTCAAATCCCTAACCACTCACCCACCGCACCTAAAATCATGTCTGGTGTTTGTCATGCCATAATCACCTCTCAACATGTATTTTCACAAATAAGGAAACATCAGTGCCCAGTAAAATTAGTTTCAAAATATACAAGACAGTAAAGTAAAGACATACAATTCATACAACAACTGTTAGTGCGTCATCAATTAAGAGTTTGTGACAAACTTATTCACGTCATGTACTTGATTATGATATCAGTCTACATGTCACATAGTTGATTATAACATCATATGATTGATGGATAAACTGGATTCCTCCATTATGTTTAAGATATTGAGCAGAACATTTCTGACTAATACCAACATGTTTCTGAAATTCTTCCATTTGGGAGATTTTGGGAGGGCCATAGATTATGTCCAAGACCATGACTGGTATCTGGGCTCTTAGGAGCCACATGTTTTAATTGGATCTTAATAAATCTATGATGCTTGACTGTCTCCCAAACCATCTCATTGTTTGTCTTACTCTCTGCCCTGGTCAGCCCTTGGGTGGGATGGGTGGGCCTTCTCCTGCCCTGCTGCATTAATTGAAACACTAACTTATTACTGAGCTGTACTGCTAGATAGGGGCACGGACTAGATAATGTTCTAGGGACATTATTTGGTTTTACCCAGAGTGCTTGAAATTGTCACGTTTCTGTCATGAATGTTCTTGAAAGGCCGTGAATGAACACCTCTGGCAGGTTAAGTATTAATCCATATGCCTTAAATTTGTTCTAGAAAATTTCAATTTTCTCAAAGAAATGTCAATTTGCAGACCAAGAGAGACTATTTTAGAAAATGTACTTCTGCGATAGCTGGCTCGGTTATCAAGCCAGTCATTCCGGTGATAAATTTTCCAAAATAGTTTTCTCTTGATCTGCAAATGGACATTTCTCAAAACCATTGTAGAAGCCATTTTTGGCTGATATGAGGGCTAAAGGATTAAGGTGCCACTGTGTGTTTGTCAAAGCAGATCCATAGAAGTCAAAGCAACTGTAATGCTCAACTGTTGAATAGTTTTGAAATTTATTCGACTGAAAACTGTTGCTTCCTTTCGCAGTCAGTAAATTAAAATAATATTCAAGAAAATCCTTCTTGCATCTATTATAGTTTAGCCCTTACAGAAAAAACAAGACACTTAATTCTTTATGATGGAAGCAATTTTCTGTTGAATGTTTTTTTAAACTAGTTTGATTTGGAGCTGAGAATTTCAAACGTTAAAGGGTGAATATATCTTTAAGAAGCCCTGATATTAATGTGTGGCCGTCCCAAGGACCCCTCCCTTCCTCCCCCCACCCCACCCCACCCCAAATCTAGATGCCATGGGAAACACTAAGCCCGTCCCATAAATTACTCAACTACCAAATTGTAGATTATAGTGTCAACACCCAAACCGCAAGAGAACCATCTGCCTGTTATCTAAGGGCACATCCCACAAACAAACCAACCACAAAGCCACCAATAAGGCCTGCAACTTCCAGCTTGTCAGCTGCCAAAACCGCCAAGGGCCCATCCCAGAACTATCCAACCACAAATAGGGCCAACACACGAATTGCCAAACCACCAACCGCTTACATGACCAACCCATGAAACGTTAATTATCCACCCAACCACCACTGTTAGTTAACAAACCAAAATACTGCCCACCAAAACCACATATATTTGATCATAAACTGCATGACCTGCATCCGGTTTCTGACTGAGAGAGTATAATAAATGTCCGGCAAACAAAGCTCTGATCATTCAAACTTTGTTAAACCTCACAAGAGTTACAGATCAAGCAATCCGGCTTTACCACTCATAATAACCATTCCAGTTTTAGCTATGCCCCACCCATCTCTAGCTAAGCTCCAACCACACCTCACTCGTGTTGGGATCGATCGATCACTGAACTCTGAATGTCAATTTCCAGAAAACTGTACAGGTTTGCTGTTGAATATTTTGGCACAAGTAGTTAAATTAGTTTCAAACTATTCAAAAGCATGTTTATTAAATAGCATAGACATACAAACTGTACAACATGTTCGTCTATTATTAATAAGGCATTTGAGATGGACTGAATCGAGTCATTCATGCTGTAATTGATTATGTCATCATCCTACACGTCACGTGGTTGATTATGACATCATCCTACACGTCACGTAGTTGATTATGACATCATATGATGGATGAATAAACTGAAAGGGGCCATTGTTCTTTTCTTGTTACAGTGATGAATACTCTCCATGGGCTTACCTGATACATTGGTAACATCATCTGTGTTTAATGTTGTATCTATAGTTTCTGTTTCTGATGACTGCGGTGATGGAGGGCTTTGTGATATCGGGTCCTCTATAGATGTTGTTGATTCTATGGTGTCTGTAGGTTCTCTTGATTCTGTAGAACTAACAGGTGCACTAGACGGAGCCGTAATTGGATATAGAGAAGTAACGGGTGCACTAGACGGAGTCGTAATCGGATATAGAGGAGAAGTAATGGGTGCGTTAGATGAAGTCGTAATTGGATATAGAGTAGGTGGTGGAGGTACGCCACATTCTATATTAACCTGTTCAGTATTTGCTGAAATGATATAAATAATTATACTCCGTTAATGGTATACATGTGTATCAATGCCTGTATATTTACACAACCGTTTTCATAATTGAAAGCTATCGTAAGCTGTGGGCGGAGCTTACCTAAAAATGGGTGTGTCTTTGTTAGAAATTGGATTCTTCTGTAGATTTGAAGAAAGTTTGTGAATCGATAAAGAGTAAAGCTATCGAAAAACATTAAGAAAACCCGGCATTTGACTAAGAAAGTCACTGAGTTACTCCGCTATTAACCCTTTAATGGTCATGCCGGCCAAAACCAGCCTCTGTTATGGTCTTGTGGAATGTCCATTTACAGGCCAAAAGAATAGAATTTTTGAAAATTTACCACTGGAATGACTTGCTCAATAACTGAGCCTGTCATTCCAGTGAGAGATTTTCAAAAATTCTATTATATTGACCTGTAACAATAGGCAGATATTATGGTCTTGTGGAAAGTCCATTTACAGGCCAAGAAGATAAAAATTTTGAAAGGTCACCATTAGAGTATCCATTGATACAATTTTCAAAAATTGTATTCTCTTGGCCAGTAAATGGACATTCAATAGGCAGATATTTGAATTTTCTTGATCAAATTTGACAATTAACCGTTTAACCCTTGAATTTATTCAAGAAAATTGTAATTTTCACATAGAAAATGTCTATTTGCAGACCAAGAGAAGACTGTTTTTGAAAATTGACCACTGGAATGACTGGCTTGGTTATCGAGCCGGTAATTGCAGTGGTAAATATTCTATATTAGCGTTAACGTGTTTTAAACTGGCTGTCTGCAGATTGTTTTAGCCTGTACTGATGTCAATATGACTCCTAGTATACTGGTCTAGGCAGATTCTAAAGCTTAGTCAGGACATTTTCAGAGAACTCAGTGATTTCTTTTGTTTAATGCGGTAGTCTTAATGGCCTACAATAGCTTTAAAGTTCTCATCTATTCGTAAAAGATACATATCCTAGCTAAACTTAGGGTTATTTGTTACTTTATGGACACTTTAACTAACTTGGACTGTAGCCGCCATTTTAGATAGATATTTGCTGGCTCCTTTTTTTCAGACTTTATTGTCTTTGCCGGTGAGCAATTGTTCGTATAAAACCATTCACGTAGCGCTAATTCTAGTCATTCTTTTGCCGGCTTTCAAGGTGAGCTCATAGTAAGCATAGGATAGTACAATACTAGGTCTATATTTCCTATGGTGCAAATAAAAACGAATATATCTATAGCAAGTTTACTAAATGCTGTTGCTGCCTATAGCAGCAACAGCTTTCCGTGAAATCGTTGTCAAAATAATCAGCTGATAATACAATTGTCACTAGGCAAAGATTTTATAACAATTTGGCTGAAAATCGTTGATGAAACAGCTTTAAATCAAATTGTTCTCAAAATAATCAGCAAGGCAGTCAATGTTGCAAGACTTGCTGAAGATATTTTGAGCAACTTTATTGGCAGTCATTTCTTACACACAGGCAGCAACAGCATTGTCAATTTTTTCTCTGAATAATCAGCAGGCTTTCTTTTTTGTTAGCTAACAAATGCATACTCAATAAGTTAGGCCTATATGATATACTGAATCAAGACCCAGTCTCAGATATACTCGAAAATTTGATTCATTTCATTGTCAATCAGGCGGTAAGCGTATTATTCTATTCACGGCAGGCATGTCAGAGGCGTGCACATGCCGGTGGACTGCTTGATCTTTGTGAACATATTTCACTCTGAAATATGCATATGATATAGGTCTAATTAATTGTGTATGCAATTTGTTTGCATACAATAACAGGAGGTCCACTGATTATTCTGAGAAAAATTTGACAACGCTGTTGCTGCCTGAGTAAGAATTGATTGTCAATAAAGTTGCACTAAATATCTTCAGCAAGTCATGCAACATTGACTACACTGCTGATTTCTTGAGAACAATTTGATTGAAAGAGTTGCGTCAACGATTTTCAGCCAAATTGTTATCAAGTCTTTATCTAGTGACAATTGTATTATCAACTGATTATATTGACAACAATTTGATGGAAAGTTGTTGCTGCTATGGGCAGCGGCAGTTTAAAACAAAATTGTTATAAATATGTTTGTTGTCACTTGCACCATAGGAAATATACACAACTACTATTGAACTATGCCATGGACTTCTGCGCGCTCACCTTGAAAGCCAGCAGAAGAATGACTAGCATTAGCGTTACGAGAATGGTTGAACAATTGCTCACCGACGAAGACAATATAGTCTGAAATAATGGCGCCAGCAAACGTCTATCTAAAATGGCGGCTACAGGTCTAGTTAGTTAAAGTGTCCATAAATTAACAAATAGTCATAAATTTAGCTAGGATATGTATCTTTTAACAATAGATGAGAACTTTAAGTCTATGTTAGCTAATTGATGAGGGAAACAGTTTGTGAATGAATAGAGGGACAGCCATTATGCCATGCCCATGTCAAGCTCCGCCCACTTGGTCCAAAAGTGAATTGATTTTGAACACGATAAACACTGAATTCCAAGAGCATCAATTTCCAGGTAACTGTGCAGATATGATGTAGATGATTTTGAAACTATTTTGACTGGGAGTTGTTGAGCAGCACCAGACCGCTCAGTCAAATTTGTTTCAAATTATTCAACAGAGTATTTATTTAATTATAAACTTGCCAACATCACAAGTCAGAGGGCCAGTGTCAGACCCACGTCACCATTCAGAGGGCTAGTGTCAGACCCATGTCACCGTTCAGAGGGCTAGTGTCAGACCCACTTCACCATTCAGAGGGCTAATGTCAGACCCACATCACCATTCAGAGGGCTAGTGTCAGACCCACATCACCATTCAGAGGGCTAGTGTCAGACCCACATCACCATTCAGAGGGCTGGTGTCAGACCCACTTCACAATTCAGAAGACTAGTGTCAGACCCACATCACCATTCAGAGGGCTAGTGTGAGACCCATGTCACAATTCAGAGAGCTAGTGTCAGACCCACATCACCATTCAGAGGGCTAGTGTCAGACCCATGTCACCATCTAGAGGGCTAGTGTCAGACCCACGTCACCACTCAAGAGGGCTAGTATCAGACCCACATCACCATTTCCTGTCAGATTTACATCATATGAGTGTGATGTCACCTGACACGTGACATATTATCATCCTGACGTCGGTTATTTATCTGACTCTCACAGATTACATCCTTCCATTGAGTGGGCTATGGAATGCATAATTATTAGAGAAAATTATACAAATGCAAAACCCAATATGGCTGCCATTCAAGTGATCATCTTTAAACCATTTGCTAACCAAATTTGTGTAAGAAAGTCAAAATATTTCCTAATGAATGTCGATTTGCAGGTAAAGAGAAGAAATACTATTTTTGAAAATTTACCACTGGAATGGCTGGCTTGGTTACTGAGCCAGCCATTCCAGTGGTAGATTTTCAAAAATAGTCTGCTCTTTACATTCAAATGGACATTCATGAAGAACAAGAGGCCAGTTTTGGCCAGCTTCGCGATGAAAGGGTTAACAATTAATCAATAGAAGGGATCTGATCTACCACTCAAATTATGACATCAGAAGGCCACGCCAATTTCTTTCTTGAATCACCGGGGGGGGGGGGGGGGGGTTGGGGTGGATTGGTCCAGATTCAAAGTAGGAATGAAGAAAAAAATATAATAAAAACTTTTTTTCCTAATTTTTCAAGCTCAGAAGCAACACAGACAGACTTAGACACCACTGGTGCAAATTAACCCCTTGAAGCCTGAAATTCCAGGAACTCAATGTCAAAGCTACCATATCAGATTATTGAGCCAGTCGTTCCAGTGATGAAGTTTTTTGGCATTTAACCCTTTAATGGTCAAGCCAGCCAGAACCGACCTCTGCAGTCATCTTGAGGAATGTTCATTTTCAGACCAAGAGAGGACTGTTTTTGAACATTTACCACTGGACTGACTGGCTCTTTAACCAAGTCAGTTATTCCAGTGGTAAATCTTAAAAAATAGCCTTACCTTGGCCTGCAAATGGACATTTAATATGCAAATACTTTTATTTTTTGACAGAATTTAGACAATTATAGTGTTAAAACCAGCAAGGAAAACATCTTGTAAAGCCTCTACTCGCTGCGAGTTTTCTCATGGCATTTAAATTTGTGGTGTTACAGGGAAACAGCACTCAGAAATCTGAGGGTCTCAAACTGACATCTGGGGTCTCTAGCTGACATCCGAGGGTCTCAAGCTGACATCTGACTGCCTCAAGGGTCTCAGGCTGACATATGATGGTCTCAAGTTGACATCTGGGGGTCTCTAGCTTACATCTGAGGGTATCAAGCTGACATCTGAGGGTCTCAAGGGTCTCAGGCTGACATCTGATGGTCTCAAGCTGACATCTGGACATTTCAAGCTGATATCTGAGGGTCTCGAGCTGACTTCTGGGGGTCTCAAGCGCATGAAGCTGACATCTGATGGTCTCCAGTTGACATCTGGGGTTTTCAAGCTGACATCTGATGGTCTCAAGCTGAAATCTGGGGGTATCAAGCTGACATTTGATGGTCTCAAGCTGACGTCTGGCAGTCTCAGGCTGATATCTGAGGGTCTCAAGCTGACATCTGGGGGTCTCAAGCTGAAATTTGGGTGTCTCAAGCTGACATTTGAGGGTCTCAAGCTTATATCTAAGGGTCTCAAGCTGACATCTGATGGTCTCAAGCTGAAATCTGTGGATCCCAAGCTGAAATATAGGGGTCTCAAGCTGACATCTGAGGGTCTCAAGCTGACATCTGATGGTCTCAAGCTGAAATCTGGGTGTCTCAAGCTGAAATCTGGGGGTCTCAAGCTGAAATCTTGGGGTCTCAAGCTGACATTTGATGGTCTCAAGCTGACATCTGATGGTCTCAAGCTGAAATCTGAAGGGTCTCAAGCTGACATCTGAGGGGTCTCAAGCACCTCAGGCTGACATCTGATGGTCTCAAGCTGAAATCTGAGGGTCTCCAGCTGAAATCTGGGGCTTCCAAATTGCGATCTGGGGATGCCATCTATCAGTTTTTGTTAAAATTTGAGGGACCTATGATTGTGAATTATGGTGTCACGTGCTCGATTTTGTGTATTTCTGTGCAAAAACCTATAAAACTAATTAGTATTTAGTAATCATGCAAGATTTTCAGGGGTCCCATGGGACCCACTGCTATTACTTGTGGGGGTTCCAAGCTGCATTATGCAATGGACACTGTATAGGAGCATGACTGTCGCCTAACCCTTTAAACCATAAAATTTTATCCAGAAAATTTCAATTTTCTCATCGAAAATGTCAGTTTTCAGACCAGTAAATAATTTTTGAAAATTTGTCACTGGACTAACTGGCTCGGTTATCGGGTCATTCATTTCAGGGGAAAATTTAAGAAAATTACTCATCTTTGGTAAGCGGCAAATGAACATTTCTCAAGATCACTTACAGAAGCTGTTTTTGGCCAGATCAAGTGTGAAGTGTCTCACTACTGCAAGTCACAAGTGGTAAAAAAACTCCTGACTTGCTGAATATTTTGAAAACAATTTAGCTGAAAGTTGTTGGTGGCTGTGGCCTAGCCACCAACAACTTTCAGTCAAATTGTTTTCAAAATATTTAGCATGTCCTAAGATATAAGACCTGGAATATGTCATCTGCAAAAACTCAGCAGTTAGACAGTTAGCCAGTTGATTTACCTGTAGGATCTGCTTTTCGAAGTTTAATGCATATTGATTGTCCTCTTTCTATGAGCTCCAGGGACACAGGAATATTCTGTCTCACGGTTAGGTAGATATAGTTAGAAGAGGTGCAGGACAGCGTAGCAAAATTGTCCTGCGCGCTAACCTTGATTTCTGATACACATTTCTTATTTTTAGCTTTGTTTTTTATTCTGATGGCTAGCGGTCGTGGCGCCGCTTGATCGTTTGTTATTGTGCAGTTAGCTAAGCATGCATCGCTGAGAAGGTCTGCCTCCATGACGCGCATGAAGAGTTGATCAGTGAAAGACAGAGAGATATAATCACACATGTTCACAACTGAAATACAGAATCATGCTAGAATTCATAATATTAGTACCGGTAGTTATTGTAACAGTTATTGGTGAAAATTAGAACTTTTGCCAATATATCGATTGGTTTCATTGCTCTGTTTGTCTGTCTCAGTCAGTCGCTCGATCGATCCATCATCCAATCTTGGTTAATTAGTCCCCCCCCCCCCCCCCGATATCGTCAATGGGGATTATAGAAACTGGCCCCGTCCGTTAGTCCATACGTCCATATTTGATTTCTGTTCGATAACTTCAGTTAGCTTGAATGGATTCATTTCAGATTTGTACTGTCAATTCCTTATGACAAGACCTCAGTGGGGATTGCATATCGGCAAAATGTGCCCAGCCCTAACTAGAAATGGGTGTGGCCTAACTAGAAATGGGTGTGGCCTAACTAGAAATGTGTGTGGCCTAACTAGAAATGGTTGTGGCCTAGCTAGAAATGGGTGTGGCCTAGCTAGAAATGGGTGTGGCCCAACTAGAAATGGGTGGGCCTAACTAGAAATGGGTGTGGCCTAGCTAGAAATGGGTGTGGCCTAACTAGAAATAGGTGTGGCCTAACTAGAAATGGGTGTGGCCTACCTAGAAATGGGTGTGGTCTAACTAGAAATGGTTGGGCCCAACTAGAAATGGGTGTGGCCTAGCTAGAAATGGGGGTGGCCTAGATAGAAACAGGTGTGGCCTAACTAGAAATGGTGTGGCCTAGCTAGAAATGGGTGTGGCCTAGCTAGAAATGGGTGTGGCCTAACCAGAAGTGTGTGTGGCCTAACTAGAAATAGGTGTGGCCTAGCTAGAAATGGGTGTGGCCTAACTAGAAATGGGTGTAGCCTAACTAGAAATGGGTGTGGCCTAACTAGAAATGGGTGTGGCCTAGCTAGAAACGGGTGTGGCCTAGCTAGAAACGGGTGTGGCCTAACTAGAAACGGGTGTGGCCTAACTAGAAACGGGTGTGACCTAACTAGAAATGGGTGTGGCCTAGCTAGAAGTGGGTGTGGCCTAACTAGAAATGGGTGTGGCCTAGCTAGAAATGGGTGTGGCCTAACTAGAAATGGTTGGGCCTAACTAGAAATGGGTGTGGCCTAGCTAGAAATGGGTGTGGCCTAGCTAGAAACAGGTGTGGGCTAGGTAGAAACAGGTGTGGCCTAGATAGAAACAGGTGTGGCCTAGCTAGAAACAGGTGTGGCCTAGATAGAAACAGGTGTGGCCTAGAAAGAAATAGATGCTGCTATTACTAACTATCAATTGTTAGAAATTGTTATCACTATCTGCTTCACCATTGATTTAGATTGTACTCATGGACAAGGGAGGGAACTCCCTCTCCTACTGTAACTGAACACGTCCAGCCAATAATTTTCTCCCTTTGTTTTATCTAACCTCATGGTTACAATGATAATCGCTTCAAATTTGTTAACCCTTTCATGACGAAGCCAGCCAAAACAGGCCTATGCAGTGGTCTTGAAGAATGGCCATTTGCAAGCTAAGTGAAGACTATTTTTGTAAATTTACCACTGGAATTACTGGCTCGGTAACCGAGCCAGTCATTCCGGTGGTAAATTTGCAAAAATAGTCTTCACTTGGCCTGCAAATGGACATTGAATAAGCAAATATTCAGGTTTTTTGACAAAATTTAGTCATTACAATGTAAGTCACAGTCATCCTAAGAGTGGTCATTCTAACTCTTATGACAATCACCTGTCTTAAGCAGCCACTACTTAGAACACCGGAAAGTGGTTCCCATAGACAGGTCAGCTATTAATGCTTGTCAACATGTTAGCCGTCATTCAAGTATTCAATACTTTATATGGCTGCACAATGACCATGCAATCCATTAGACAATTAGTGAACATTTGGTGGTCATGATTGATCACAAAATGAATTACCTATACTTATATAAATATTTAATGTTTCTAGCTAGGCCACACCCATTTCTAGCTAGGCCACACCCATTTCTAGAGAGAGCACACCTATTTCTAGATATGGAACACCCATTTCTAGTTAGGCCACACCCATTTCTAGGTTTCGACTGGTCATGAAAGCTTCTAAAGATTTTCTAATGCTGATCAGTTGGATCGAAATCTGAATGTCAGTACAGTGTTTTGCGCCTACTTTTATACTCTCGGGCCGGTTACAGTTGCTCCTTGGTGTAACTGGGACGAGTAAAAATCTGGGTAGATGTAACCGGAATTTCATGCTTGTAACCGGAAATGTTGATTTTGTAACCAGATTTTACATCTTGTAACCGGAATTTACCAATTGTCTGTTTGTTGGTAACCGGAAATTTTTTACTTTTGGATTGTGTAACCGTTAAAGTCATTTGTTGTGTAACCGGAAAATTATAATAGTTGTTTTCTAGGTTACGTGTAACCGTAAAAAACTTGTGATGTAACCGGAAAAATAAAGTTTTATATAAGCATTTTACCCAGTAGCCAAGAGTGACTCTTTGACTGAGTAATATTGTGGTTCTTTAATATCCCAATGTGGCGGGAATTTATGGGGTATAAATAGCATTTGATAGACACGGGTTTCCATTTTGTTGGATAACCTTAAGTGGAATGATTCGGATTTATGGCATTTCGTACTATGTGTGGTTATACTCATCAGAGAAAAATAGAAGTCAGATTAGTTTTTCCTGTATGAAGGGTTAAAAGAGTAAGTGTTGAGCGCGTTTAAGCTTACCTCTCTACGGGTCAGTTTCCCAGTCTGTGACTAGACGTGGTTCTAGTCCAGGAGTGAGGTATGTTACTGTGTCGGTTAAACCAGTTTCGACAAAGAGAAATGAGAAGAGTTCATTGTCTGTTGTGTTACTGGTGCACGGTATACTACCCTCAGGAATATGAATTACGAACTGCGTGTGGATGTGGTCGGCCTCCTCCTCTGTGATTTGTGGAAGAGGTCCACTATCTTCTGTCTGTGTGTGAAAGGATGGCTCAGATGAAATGTCGGTAGTATGTTCGATCCCAGTTGATTCTGTGGGTGTTGTGGCTGGTGTGTGTACCTCGTTTGGTTGTTCGGCGGTGGGTGTGCTCTCTTCCTGTGTTACCTGTCTATCTCCAGAGAGAGATTCTGTGACAGTGGCGTTGGTTGCTGGAGTAGTCGGTCTTGGTGGAGGGACAGGTATCCTGAAACTAGAGTAATCTTTGATTTTGATCACTCTAGTGTTGCTGGCCTGTTGAACAAGTTCCGTTATCTGATTTTTGGAAATAGATGAATTTTTTCACAGTGGCCTCTGGCTTCCTCTAAATGTGTAAAGCTGATCCTGCAATAACTGCAGCTCCAGAAGCCACTCTGTTCGTGTATGACTCTTATGTGCCTTCTTAGCCCAGTGCGTTGAGCAAATTGTGCATTGCACTTTTTACACTGAAAATTTTTTTTCCATACAGGTGAGTATGAGACTGTTGGCTAACTGATTCTGTGTTTATAACATGGAAAGGAGCGAACATAGTGGTCAGTGTGACGTTTAGAGGTAGACATCTATTACGACATCAAAGAAGGGTTTCCATGGCATGGAGTTTGGTGATTCTAATTAGTTTTAAAGAACAACTCAGATTTTGGAATCACCAATCTGCATGATTAATCCCTATGGGGTCCAACGTGTGTAGTTGGTGTATCCAGTACTTCTCTTGTTCTTTCCTGATATAAGTTTTATCGATGTCCTCAGGATCGTGAGGGAGAACATGTATAATTTTATATGACACGTTTTGTCCAGTATGGTTGGGTAAATTAAAATGTTTTGCAACAGGGGTATCTTTGTGTTTTTTAATATCCCTTAAATGTTCTTTCACTCGTACATGGAACTCACGTTTTGTTTCCCCCACTTACTGTTTGTGACAGTGTGTGCATGTGAGTAGGTAAATAACATTGCGTGTATCGCAGTATGTTTTGACCGTACATCTGTATTTTAGACCCGTGTGTGTGCTAATGAACTCATGTTTGTTGTCCATATTCTTGCAGAAAAAACAATTTCCATTTCTAGTTAGGCCACATCCATTTCTAGTTAATCCACACACTTTTTAGCTAGGCCACACTAATTTCTAACTATATAAATATTTTGCTTAATGTCGAATATTTTTGAAACTATCACTGGAATCACTGAATCGGTTATCGAGGCGCAGGCATTCCAGTGATAAAGTTTCAAAAATACTCTTCTCTTGATCTGCAAATAGATACTTCCGCACCATCACTGCTGCAGAGGTCAGTTTGGGCTTTCGTGACCATTAACCCTTTAAGCCTCAGATTTGCTCAAGAAAATTTAAGTTTCTCATAGAAAATGTCAATTTGCAAATCAACAGATTATTTTTGAAAATGTGCCTCTGGAATGAATGGTTGGGTTATATATCGAGCCAATCATGCAGTCGTAAATGTTATAAAATAATCGTCTCTTGGTGTGCAAATGGTCATTTTTAAAGACCACTGTAGAAGCTGTGTTTTGGCCAGCGAGTGTTAAAGGGTTGCGGGAATATCAACCTAGGGTTTATTCACCTAAAGAGAGGGGTCTTATTAGCTGACTGGGCCAGAATGGCCAAGTGAGCTTATGTCATGACGATCGTCCATCCGTCGTCCATCTGTCCTGATGTCCGTGAAATTTTGCTTTAAAACGCTACTCCTCATTAACTGCTTAGCGGATTTCAACCTAATTTGGCTGGAAGGCCCCTAGACTGGTATGCTTCAGAACATGTATACAGAATTTTGATTGGTCAATTTTCTTGGTGGTCATCTTGAATTAAAAAAAAAACCCGGCTGAAAATCATTTAAAACGCTACTTTTCATTAATTGCTTGAGAAAATTCAACCAGATTTGATGTCAAGAATACTAGGCTAATAGGTTTCCGAACTTATATACAGAATTTTGATTGGTCAATTTTTTCGACGCCCATATTGGATTTTCTGGGAACCACTGGGACGATTTCAATCAAACTCAGCGGGAAGGACCCTAGAGTAGTATGCTTCAGAACTCCTATACAGAATTTTGATTGGGCAATCTTTTCAGCAGCCATCTTGAATTTTCCGAAAATTGGCGGGAAATTGTTTAAAATGCTACTCCTCATTAACTTCTTGGACAATTTCAGCCAGACTTGGCTGGAAGAATACTAGCATGACACGTTTCAGAACTTGTATGCAGAATCTTGACTGGTCAATTTTTCCAGTGGCCATCTTGGATTTTCTGAAAATCAGTTAAAAGCCTGCTGTTCATTAACCACTGGGCCGATTTCAATCAAACTCAGTGGGAAGGACCCTAGAGTAGTATGCTTAAGAACATGTATACAGAATTCTGATTGGTCAATTTTTCCAGTGGCATCTTGGATTTTCCAAAAAAAATTGGCAAATTATTTAAAAGGCTACTCCTCATTTCTGAAAGTTTTCCGGAACCATTTAAAAACAGTACTCCTTCCTTCAACCAATAACCTGATTTCAATAAAACTTGGGTGGAACGATCCTATGACGGCACTGGCTTCAAGATAGTAAACAAGAGTCTTGATTGGGCAATTTTTTGGTGGCCATTTTGGATTTTCCGAAAATCATCCATGATGTCTTATTTAAATGTAAATGGTTTAAATACCAATGGTTCAGGTGACCACCACAGGCCCTTGGGCCTCTTGTTTAAGGTGGCCATCTTGAATTTTCTGGAAAATGGGAATTTGTTTAAGACGCTATTCCTCATTAACCCCTTTGGCAATTTAAACAAAATTTTTCTGGAAGGATCCTATAGTGGTAGCCTATCTATTCCAAATTGTTATAGGTCAGTGTTTTGGTGGCCATCTTTGATTTTCTGAAAATTATCCGGAACTATTTAAAGATGGTACCTTAATCACTAGTCCGATTTCAACAAAACTTGGGTCGAACAATTCTATGACGGTAAGCTCCAAAATGTCAAATGAGAATCTAGATTGGTCTATTTTTTTGGTGGCCATCTTGGATTTTCCGAAACTTATCCATGTCTATTTAAATGCAAATGGTTCAAATGTTAATTGTCCAGGTGAGCGTTACAAGTCCTTGGGCCTCTTGTATAGACAGGTTTATGAGGATTTCAGGTGAGATGAGGCATGAGATTTTAAACTCACCTGGTACATCGCTGTTTTCAGGACACTGGCATTGCACACCTGTAATCATATCAGAACAGGTATTATACATTTTTCCAAAATTGTTGGTCCCGATCCCAGGATGATTCATAATAAAGAAATATTAGTTACATCTCCAAGATGTAGAAATTGTTTGAGCGTAGCTTTTGTGACCATCTCGGCCACTTCTTCAGCACTAACTGACGGTCACTCGTGACAGCATGGACTGGTGGACTGCTGGTATAGGGTAGCCCTCATCTTGGTTCATGGTTGGTTGATGTTTGTAGATTTCTATGGCTTCTTTACAGTCAGTCAGTCACAATTTTGGCAAAGCTGCCTTTGTCATAACCACACGGTTAATGTTAATAAAAAGGATATGGTTGATAGATTTTGAAATTTAAATCCAGAAACATGTCCATAACACACTTATCATAGGTCAATTGCAGCATTTAAGCATTGGTTCTATTATACACTCACTCAATTAACATTTGCTGGTAGATCTACGCTGGGTGTGGCCAGAGTCTGTCTCTAAACCTAAATATTGTTACATTGTGGGAACATTAACCGTTTAATGGTCAAATTTGGTAAGGAAAATTTAAATATCTGTTTATTGAATGCCTATTTACAGGCCAAGAGAACATAATTTTTATATGCCCGCGTAAGCGGGGGTCGTATTATGTGATGGCACTCGCTGTCCATCCGTGCGTGCATCCGTCTGTGCATCCATCTGTCTGGTTTCTCGTCCGGAGCAGATCTCGAAGATTTTTTTAACCTACACTCACAATTTTTTTTCTCAGCAGCTGTAGGATAGACAAAGTGCAATGATTTCGTTTCAGCAAAATCTGGCCAAGTTATCTCCCCTGAAAAGCTCAAATTTGTCAAAATGTTCTTATCTGGTCCAGATCTCGAAGAGTTTTGAACATACACTCACAATTTTTTGTCCAGCAGCAACAGCGCCCAGTCAAATTAGTTTCAGAATATTCGATGGAATGTTTATTAAATATTAAAGACATACAATTCGTACAATGTATCAGACTATTAAACGTGTAAGACGGACAATATCAAATCATTCATGACGTAATGATTATGACATCATCCTACACTCACATAGTTGATTATGACACATGATTGACTGAGGAAATGGATTTTTGAATTAGTGCCCCAATGACAGATGGTCACTATAGACAGGTTGGATGATGGCAGTGGACGATCAGTGACAGTTTTTAACCCTTGTAATGCTCAAGATTGGTCAAGATTATCAGTGTTTTTGCTCAGGAAATGTTTGTAGTCCAATAGAAAACTACTTTTTAAAGATTTACCTGTGGAATTACTCCACTCCATTATTGACCCCGCAGTCAATTTCTAGTATGAAATTATTTTTTAAATGTTTTCTCATGGCCTGAAAATGGGAATTGCACTAGAGTGACCGGTTTGTGGCCGGCTCATCCATTAAACAGTTAAGATACTTCAGTCGTTATGATTTGAAGATGGCGGGTACACTTATGGTCTCTAGAGCGATGAGATTTATTCTTTAGACTTCCTTATTGTACCTGAATCATAACCTGACCATCATAATATATTATACACTCTATTTATGTAAATATTGACCAAGCCTGACCTGATTCAATACAGATATTCTTCTCGGGTCCGGCATATCATGCACGACAAGTTGATTGAATTAAATTTTTGAAAATTCATCCTCTTTATTACCATTTGACTATATAGAGGGAGTGGTACGTGGTAGGCGTGGGGTGGGGCAGGGGTGGGGTTTGGGTGGGTGGGGGAGGGGGTTAATGACACATACTGACAAGAGATAATTATGATTTAACCTACAAATAAACATACTATGTGGTAGGACTTGGAACCACAAATATGGAAATAAATTTACTGCCATGATTTTTTTCTAGGTATTATTTGGTGTTTTTGTAGTAAAATACTACCAATTCATGAGGCCAGTTTCTCGGTCAATCATATGACATCATAATCAACTACATTACATGTAGGCTGACGTCATAATCAATTTCGTCATGAATGACTCGATTTAGTCTGTGCAATTAACGGTTAATAGTCTGTCAGGTTGTACGAATTGTATTTCTTTACTATTTAATAACCATGCTGTTATTTTTAATGTTTTGAAACTAATTTGTCTGGGTGCTGTTGCTGCCTAAAGCAGTAACAGCACCCAGTAAAATTAGTTTCAGAATATTCAACTGCTTACCTGTATAGTTTTCTGGAACTTGATAATTATCAGAGTTTAGGGATCGATCAATCCCATCACTGGAAAAGCATGGTTGGAGCTTAGCTAGAGATGGGCGGGACCTGTATTCCTCCATTAACTACCCTTATCTCACCTAGAACCCTATAAGTACAGAATAAGTCCTTAATATCTTATTAATTCTGAGAGGGAGGGAGAGCAGCTGTTCTGTCAGGGGTTGGTCTGCCAATTCCTCGGGTAGTTGTGCAAATATGCCCCCCCCCCGGCATCTGCACAACTATCCAATCAAGTCAAACAGGGTTTGAATTAGTCCAATCACTGTATAGCCTTTATTCTCTCTCCCCTCTAATTACCATTTCAAATCCTGGGCGCCATTCTCGTGTTCACCGCTATAGCATGCAGCTGGCGCGGTTTTCATTGAAAGTTTTCCCCACCCACCCTCCCTCTTCATGTATCCATATATTCATATACTTATTTACTGCGCATTGTTGTATTGTGTATCCATATATTAATTAGTATTAGTCTGTAGTTATAGTAAAGGTCCTTAGTATTTATATATTGATCCTTGATTGCCATTATCGCCATGCCAATGTTATGATACTTACTTGCTAGGGGCACAAATATGGTGTACCCTTATTGCCTAAAATAAATATAAAATACTACGGATTATTCACTTCACCTAATCAATCTGCCTTTGTATTATATTAGTTATTATGTTCTCATCTTGCCATGGGGTAGGGCAGGGGGGAGGTGGGGCCTGCCTCCTTAATGTAGACATTATGCTAATAATAAGTGTGGATTGCTGAATCCAGTCATAGCTATGCCCCATCCATTTCTAGTTAAGCTCTGTTCAGGTTTTGCGGATGTTCTGGATCGATTTAGATACTTTGAATTCCTAGAATCCCAATTTTCTCATGCTACTTCTATGAGAAGAATTAGCTTTGAAATGGAGCGCAAGAATATCTCTGGTTGGAGATTGTCTGTATTGCCTCCTACCATATTTTGCTGATTATGTTAAACCGCTAAAACGTGATAAGCCACGTCGCTGAAGTATACCTGATGCATGTCTTCTGTAGTAGGATGAAGGTCAGATGCTTGACACTGGTGCAGTGCCTCCTATTTATAGACTATGGGACCTGGCAAGGCTCCACACCACTGAGCATGTGCACGCACATGCTCACTGGTTAGGTGGACTCTAAATTCAGGGTCCCTGCCACTGAGCATGTGCGTGCCCACACTCACTGATTGTTCTTAGTTGGACCCTGTATGTAGGGCCCTACCACTGACGAGTGTAAGCATTTGAAGAGTAAATGGTTTGGGTGTGCCATTGTTTTGCATGTGTATGTACATATATATATATATATATACACAGTGTGTTCCCTTTTGGTATAAACAGGCAATTTGTGGTAGGTATGAGTGGCTCTTACTATAAATAGTATGGCAGTGGGAGAGGAGTTTCCAAACCCATTCTGAGATCTGACTTTATGGCGTTTCGTTCCATGTGGGAAGCTCATCAGAGGATTTATGCTACATGTTTGCAAGTGGGGGTTTACAGATAGACACCATAAGGTTTTTATGTAATATTATATTTTTCTCAAATATCTGGGCAGATATGCATAGATAGGCTAATGCCGGAGTTAGCCTGACATCCTAGAGGTGTGACTAGACCTGTTCGGTTAATCAATATTTCATCGATAGTCAATTATTTTTCCTGGTGATTATATAATTGAGTGTAAAATGAAATAATGGAAAAATTTAAAATTGAAAATTTTAATTGAGCAAAAATCGATTATTTAGTTTAAGCAGCATAATTCAGTGTATAGTTTTGTAAGACAGCTAATGCATCGATGGTTTGATTGTTCTGAGCAAGATAGTTGTATAAACATCTATCCCTGACGTTCAAGCCTGCACCTCCTCAAGCTATTGTGTGTGATGTCATGTACGCTCCAATGCATCACATTTTTTATTATGTAATGCTCATCCCATTGAATATTTTGAAACTAATTTGACTGGAAGTTGTTGCTGCCTATGGCAGCAACAACTTCCAATCAAATTGGTTTCAAAATATTCAACAGCTTACCTGTAGAATTGCTTTTATACCACATTGCCAAACTATAGCTGGCGCCTCTATGACTGAGCGTATATACTGAGGCAGACACACTAGGATTTTTCTGATTGGTTGAAAAGTAAATCATGACAGCCATCATAAGGTGTAGAAATGTACCAACATTTAACTACTAAATCCTGAATATCTTTCCTTCACGGCGTGATAAAAAGCTTAAAATTACCTGGGTAGTTTATGACCAGCATGTTAGATCACCTGAATAGCTATCAAGAGATGGAATTAGTTATCCTTTAACCTTATGGCAGGTGCCTAGAGACTCCATGGTGTGGAGATTATATATCCTGTATGCTTCCTTTTCATCTTCTGATTGGAGTGTTTATGTTTGCACATGGGTCTCCTCTTAGAACCTGGGTAATGCAGTAAGAAGGATGCTCAGGCCTAAGATTAGGTAGTGCTGTATTTCTGTAGAATCCTCAGTTTGAAGAGTCCTTTTGTTTCCCCTGCATAAGTCTTGGGAAAGTAAAGTGCTGATCTGTGGGTCAGTCTTTTTGGACACCCCTGTAGTGTTCCTGACTACTAAGTTTGAAGTCTTTTGTTTCGCTTACATATATGTTGATAGGGGAGGGGGTGAGGTACCTATCGCCCCCTTCTCATGTTACTTCTATGATTAGAATTAACTTTGAAATGGAGTGCAGGAATATGTTAGGTTGGTGATTGTCTGTATCGGCTCCTACCATATTTTGCTGATTAATTTAAACTGGTAAATATAAGCGATCTGTGGCCATTCGTCAAACTCTATAAATTCAAGCAGTATGTATTAATTAACAAGTGTGAAGGCACTATTCTTTCACCGTTAAAACTAAGACAACTTTGCCAAAATTGTAAAAAAAATTATGGACAGAGTCAGGCCGACTGAGTGACTGACAGACCGACAAACAGATTGACTAAAAATGTATTGTTCCAACTGAGGCTTGTGATAACTGTGATACAAACTGGCACCCAAAGGCATTGCCATGACACATGGAACAACAAATCGTTTGCACCAAATCGCTGACATTAAGTTGGCCCATGCGTCACCCCAAATGAATATTGGTAAGTTGGTTCCAACAAAAGTTGGCTGGAAAATATAACACTATCTTTTCAAACAACTTTACCTGACTCTTTTTCCACCAACATTTAATTTGTTCTTTGTGTGTGTGTGTCGTACAACCACGTTGTCACCTGCACTTTGTTGTCATGTGTGTCATACAACTACATTGTCGCCAGCGCTTTGTCATCATGTGTGTTGTACAAGCATGTTGTCGAGGCCTTTGTCATCATGTGTGTCGTGCAACCACATTGTCGCCGGTACTTTGTCGTCATGTGTGTCGTACAACCACATTGTTGCCGGCACTTTGTCATCATGTGTGTCATACAACCATGTTGTCGCCGGCTCTGTGTCATCATGTGTGTCATACAACCATGTTGTCGCCGGCACTTTGTCATCATGTGTGTCATACAACCACATTGTCTACAGCACTTTGTCATCATGTGTGTCATACAACCACATTGTCGCCGGCACTTTGTCATCATGTGTGTCATACAACCACATTGTCGCTGGCGCTTTGTCATCATGTGTGTCATACAACCACATTGTCTACAGCACTTTGTCATCATGTGTGTCGTACAACCACATGGTCGCCGGCGCTTAATCATCACGTGTGTCATCACCTTTATTGGAGACTCTTTTTTTGTTACAGTAATATTTTAAAGGCTAAAAATTAAAGCTACATGTTTCCAAAACAAAATAAAATGTACTGTTAAATATTTTTGGGATAATTTGATTCGAAGCAATGTCTCGCTAAGGCGGCAATGTCTCCCTAAGGCAGCAATGTCTCCTTAAGACAGCAATGTCTCCCTAAGGCAGCAATGTCTCCCTAGGGTAGCAATGGTCTCCCTAAGGCAGCAATGTCTCCTTAAGACAGCAATGTCTCCCTAAGGCAGCAATGTCTTCCAATCCAATTATGTTAAAAATATTCGACGAAATATTTCATTCATCGTGTTAAAAATTAAATTTAGACATGTTTCTGTTTTTGCTTAGTAAATGTGTTAACATATGTAGTATATCGTTACCTTGAATTAGTGTGAGTACTGCTCCTGCAGCTATGATGTATCTGATTATACTCATCCTGTTGGGCATTGTCATTACTGGCGCATGGGAATCCTGTCATCAAGGGAGGCAACTAAGAAATAGAGAAGAGTTATGTTTATAGTGTAATGAAATATTTATAGAAAAGACCAGATAAGTGCTGATGGTGATGGCGGCAGTGATGGTGGTAATAGTGGTGACAATGATGATGATGGTATTGATGATTGTGATGGTGATGATGGCGGTGGTGGTGGTAGCACTGGTGGGGGTGTGCAGGGCTTTGATCACAGGTACTGGTGGTGGTAGTACTGGTGGTGGTCACAGGTACTGGTGGTGGTGGTGGTAGCACTGTTGGGCTGGTCACAGGTACTGGTGGTGGTCACAGGTACTGGTGATGGTGGTTGTCACAGGTACTGGTGATAGTGGTGGTCACAGGTACTGGTGATGGTCACAGGTACTGGTGGTGGTCACAGGTACTGGTGGTGGTGGTGGTCACAGGTACTGGTGGTGATGGTGGTCACAGGTACTGGTGGTGGTGGTGGTGGTGGTGGTCACAGGTACTGGTGGTGGTCACAGCTACTGGTGGTGGTCACAGGTACTGGTGGTGGTGGTCACAGATACTGGTGGTGGTGGTGGTCACATGTACTGGTCGTGGTCACAGGTACTGGTGGTGGTTACAGGTACTAGTGGTGGTCACAGGTACTGATGGTGGTCACAGGTACTAGTGGTGGTCACAGGCACTAGTGGTGGTCACAGGTACTAGAGGTGGTCACAGGTACTAGTGGTGGTCACAGGTACTAGTGGTGGTCACAGGTACTAGTGGTGGTCACAGGTACTGGTGGTGGTGGTCACAGGTACTAGTGGTGGTCACAGGTACTAGTGGTGGTGGTGGTGGTGGTGGTGGTGGTGGTGGTCACACATACTGGTGGTGGTAGCACCAGTGGGGATGGGGTTGGGTTTGGTCACAGGTACTGGTGGTGGTGGTACTGGTGGTGGTCAACAGGTAGTGGTGGTGGTAGTGGTGGTGGTAGCACCGTTGGGGGGGGTGGTCACAGGTACTGGTGGTGGTCACAGGTACTGGTGGTGGTGGTGGTGGTGGTATTGGTGGTGGTGGTGGTCACAGCTACTGTGGTGGTGGTGGTGGTGGTGGTGGTCACAGGTACAGATGGTGGTGGTCACAGGTACTGGTGGTGGTGGTGGTGGTGATGGTCACAGGTACTGGTGGTGGTCACTGGTGGTGGTGGTGGTATTGGTGGTGGTAGTGGTCACATGTACTGGTGGTGGTGGTGGCCACAAGGTACTGGTGGTGGTGGCCACTGGTGGCGGTGATGGTGGTCATAGGTACTGATCGTGATGGTGGTATTGGTGGTGGTCGCATGTACTGGTGGTTGTGGTATTTGGTGGGGTGCTGGTGGTACTGGTGAGTGTGGCGGGTGGTGTCTGATGATGATGATGGTGTATTAGGTGATGATGATTATGATGATGGTATATGGCTTAATTATCAGGTGTTATAGTTATAAGTATCTGGTGTTATGGTGATAATTATCTGGTGTTATGGTGATAATTATCTGGTATTATGGTGATAATTATCTGGTGTTATGGTGATAATTATCTGGTGTTATGATGATAATTATCTGGTGTTATGGTGATACTTATCTGGTGTTATGGTTTAATTATCTGGTGTTATGATGATAATTATCTAGTGTTATGATGATAATTATCTGGTATTATGGTTTAATTATCTGGTGTTATGATGATAATTATCTGGTGTTATGGTGATAATTATCTGGTGTTATGGTGATATCGTGAAAATGATCATCGCGATAATAATGGTTCTGATTTGAAATGTATGCATGTGCATGTGTGGGTAAATAACATTTCAGGATATAAAATGTACAAATAAATAAATTATTGAGTGAGTGATTAGAAGCTGGATCAACCGATCTTACCCGCTATGACTGGTCTTATAAGCCGCTTCTTTTATGAAAGGATCCAACTATAAATCTGTGCGCTCAGCTATTCAAATCGGCAATTTCTAACCATGTTCTGTCTTGTGTTTAGATAGAACCATAACCTGCCTCAATAGCAGCTAAATATGTAAGCTGTTGAACATTAACCCCATTTTTTACTGTAAAAGCATTGGTGCATAAGGCAGACACATTTCCAGTCAAATCGTTTTCAAAATAATTATCAAGAATTTGTTTAGAAATTAGTAAAAATATTGTTTGCATTCTATGGAAGGAAATTATTTGATTTGAATTTGGAATAGGGATAATAACATTTTTTGCTGACTTTGTGTGTTATTTGTATAAGGGCACACATGTATTAAGTGATGCTTCATAGAGTATTTGTGACGCTTTCAGTTATCCACAGTGCCGCGTGGCGCTACTAAGTTTGTTTTCTCTTTGTCAGGACATGCCCTTTTTGTAATGCGAGTTTATAAACGTGTCTCAAGAATAAAAACATTTTCATAAATGGAAATATGATTAATCCATGTATTCGCTCACAATTCTGAAAACGGAGCCATTTAATGGTCAAGCTGACCAAAACTGGCCTGGCCATTGATCTTCAGGAGTGTCCACTTGCGGGCCAAGAGAGGACTATTTTTAGCTCAACTTTACGAAGTACATGTGAGATATTGTACGTCATGTGTCACTGTGTCATTCAGTGGTGGCAGCATCGGCGTACAATTTGCATCTATATTAAAGGAACGGATCAGGGAACTAACATATGCTCTTGAATGACAGCTTTATGTAACAATCCACCTATAACCGCCAGTGAATAACAGAAATAAATCAGAATAATTAGAAAAAAAGCAGCTAAATACCATTTATGTCATTCTGACGAGAACGATTTAGTGATGCAACTGGACCTATGCAATCTGGTGTATGCTGAGCGAATAAGTATTACCAGCTATAGCCGGTCATAGGCTCAGTTATATTAGCGATAAGCTGATTAGCCACTACGTCCTACAGGTAAAATACTGTCTGTTTTAAACCAATTTGACTGAAAGCCATTGTTTCCATAGACATTCAGTCACACAAATTTCAAAATATTCAGTAGGCATAATATTGCGACCTTGGAAAGCAGCAGTGTATTTTGAAATCATTTGACCGAAACTCGTTGCTTCCACCAGAAAACATGTCTGCCAATATGGACAGGCCATGAAACAGTAACCTTGGAGTAAAGGTCACGATCACTATGGCCTTGTTAAAAGCATTAGATTTTTTCAACTTTATAATTTTTATTTTAGCTCAGTTTATCAGGGATGCTCATACATTAAGCTTTGACTCTTCATCAGCAAACGAAGGATTCCAGAGTTTCTCAGTCAATCATATGACATCATAATAAACTACATGACTTGTAGCATGATGTCATAGTCAATTACATAACATGTAGGATGACATCATAATCAATTACATCATGAATGATGGTGCTAATTTGGTCATGAGTGCACGAATTGTATGTCTTTTACTATTTAATAAACATGCTGTTGAATATTTTGAAACTAATTTGTTTGGGAACTGTTGCCGTCAAATTAGTTTCAAAATATTCAATAGATTACCTGTAGCTTTAACCTGTATAGTTTTCTGGAAATTGATAGTCAGGGAGTTTAGGGATCGATCAATCCCAACACAGGTGAAGTGTGGGTGGAGCTTAGCTAAAGGTGGGCGGGGCATAATTAAATATGGGCGGGACATAGCTAAATTTGGGTGGGACATAGCTAAAGATGGGTGGGGCATAGCTAAAGATGAGCGGGGCATCGCTAAAGGTGGGTGGGGCATAGCTAAAGATGAGCGGGGCATCGCTAAAGATGGGTGGAGCATAGCTAAAGATGAGCGGGGCATCGCTAAAGATGGGTGGGGCATAGTTAAAGATGAGCGGGGCATCGCTAAAGATGAGCGGGGCATAGCTAAAGATGGGTGGGGCATAGTTAAAGATGAGCGGGGCATCGCTAAAGATGAGCGGGGCATAGCTAAAGATGGGTGGGGCATAGTTAAAGATGGGTGGGGCATAGCTAAAGATGAGCGGGGCATCGCTAAAGATGAGCGGGGCATAGCTAAAGATGGGTGGAGCATAGCTAAAGATGGGTGGGGCATAGCTAAAGATGAGCGGGGCATCGCTAAAGATGGGTGGGGCATAGCTAAAGATGAGCGGGGCATCGCTAAAGATGGGTGGGGCATAGTTAAAGATGAGCGGGGCATCGCTAAAGATGAGCGGGGCATAGCTAAAGATGAGCGGGGCATAGCTAAAGATGAGCGGGGCATAGCTAAAGATGGGTGGGGCATAGTTAAAGATGAGTGGGGCATAGCTAAAGATGGGTGGGGCATAGCTAAAGATGGGCGGGGCATAGCTAAAGATGAGCGGGGCATCGCTAAAGATGGGTGGGGCATAGCTAAAGATGAGCGGGGCATCGCTAAAGATGGGTGGGGCATAGATAAAAAAGAGCGGGGCATCGCTAAAGATGGGTGGGGCATAGCTAAAGATGAGCGGGGCATCGCCAAAGATGGGTGGGGCATAGCTAAAGATGAGCGGGGCATAGCTAAAGATGAGTGGGGCATAGCTAAAGATGAGCGGGGCATCGCTAAAGATGGGTGGGGCATAGCTAAAGATGAGCGGGGCATAGCTAAAGATGAGCGGGGCATCGCTAAAGATGGGTGGGGCATAGCTAAAGATGAGCGGGGCATAGCTAAAGATGAGCGGGGCATAGCTAAAGATGGGCGGGGCATAGCTAAAGATGGGTGGGGCATAGCTAAAGATGGGTGGGGCATAGCTAAAGATGAGCGGGGCATAGCTAAAGATGGGTGGGGCATAGCTAAAGATGAGCGGGGCATAGCTAAAGATGGGTGGGGCATAGCTAAAGATGAGCGGGGCATAGCTAAAGATGAGCGGGGCATAGCTAAAGATGAGCGGGGCATCGCTAAAGATGGGTGGGGCATAGCTAAAGATGGGTGGGGCATAGCTAAAGATGAGCGGGGCATCGCTAAAGATGGGTGGGGCATAGCTAAAGATGAGCGGGGCATCGCCAAAGATGGGTGGGGCATAGCTAAAGATGAGCGGAGCATAGCTAAAGATGAGCGGGGCATAGCTAAAGATGAGCGGGGCATAGCTAAAGATGAGCGGGGCATAGCTAAAGATGGGCGGGGCATAGCTAAAGATGAGTGGGGCATAGCTAAAGATGAGTGGGGCATAGCTAAAGATGAGCGGGGCATAGCTAAAGATGAGTGGGGCATAGCTAAAGATGAGCGGGGCATAGCTAAAGATGGGTGGGGCATAGCTAAAGATGAGCGGGGCATAGCTAAAGATGAGCGGGGCATAGCTAAAGATGAGCGGGGCATAGCTAAAGATGAGCGGAGCATAGCTAAAGATGGGCGGGGCATAGCTAAAGATGGGTGGGGCATAGCTAAAGATGGGTGGGGCATAGCTAAAGATGGGCGGGGCATAGCTAAAGATGGGCGGGGCATAGCTAAAGATGGGTGGGGCATAGCTAAAGATGGGTGGGGCATAGCTAAAGATGGGTGGAGCATAGCTAAAGATGGGTGGGGCATAGCTAAAGATGGGTGGGGCATAGCTAAAGATGGGTGGGGCATAGCTAAAGATGAGTGGGGCATAGCTAAAGATGAGTGGGGCATAGCTAAAGATGAGCGGGGCATAGCTAAAGATGAGCGGGGCATAGCTAAAGATGAGCGGGGCATAGCTAAAGATGAGCGGGGCATCGCTAAAGATGGGTGGGGCATAGCTAAAGATGGGTGGGGCATAGCTAAAGATGAGCGGGGCATCGCTAAAGATGGGTGGGGCATCGCTAAAGATGGGCGGGGCATAGCTAAAGATGAGCGGGGCATCGCCAAAGATGGGCGGGGCATAGCTAAAGATGAGCGGAGCATAGCTAAAGATGAGCGGGGCATAGCTAAAGATGAGCGGGGCATAGCTAAAGATGAGCGGGGCATAGCTAAAGATGAGTGGGGCATAGCTAAAGATGAGTGGGGCATAGCTAAAGATGAGCGGGGCATAGCTAAAGATGAGCGGGGCATAGCTAAAGATGAGCGGGGCATAGCTAAAGATGGGCGGGGCATAGCTAAAGATGAGCGGGGCATAGCTAAAGATGAGCGGGGCATAGCTAAAGATGAGCGGGGCATAGCTAAAGATGGGTGGGGCATAGCTAAAGATGGGTGGGGCATAGCTAAAGATGAGCGGGGCATAGCTAAAGATGAGCGGGGCATAGCTAAAGATGGGTGGGGTATAGCTAAAGATGGGTGGAGCATAGCTAAAGATGGGTGGAGCATAGCTAAAGATGAGCGGAGCATAGCTAAAGATGGGCGGGGCATAGCTAAAGATGGGTGGGGCATAGCTAAAGATGGGCGGGGCATAGCTAAAGATGGGTGGGGCATAGCTAAAGATGGGTGGGGCATAGCTAAAGATGGGTGGGGCATAGCTAAAGATGGGTGGAGCATAGCTAAAGATGAGTGGGGCATAGCTAAAGATGGGCGGGGCATAGCTAAAGATGGGTGGGGCATAGCTAAAGATGAGTGGGGCATAGCTAAAGATGAGTGGGGCATAGCTAAAGATGGGCGGGGCATAGCTAAAGATGAGTGGGGCATAGCTAAAGATGGGTGGGGCATAGCTAAAGATGGGTGGGGCATAGCTAAAGATGAGCGGGGCATCGCTAAAGATGAGTGGGGCATAGCTAAAGATGGGTGGGGCATAGCTAAAGATGGGTGGGGCATAGCTAAAGATGAGTGGGGCATAGCTAAAGATGGGTGGGGCATAGCTAAAGATGGGTGGGGCATAGCTAAAGATGAGCGGGGCATAGCCAAATATTGGCAGGACATAGCTATATCTGGATTCCTCCATTAACATTCAGTAATCAAAAAACAAATATTTTAATTTTTCTAACTACCCTTGGACAATAAACTATCCTCGGACAATAAACTATCCTCGGACAATAAACTATCCTCGGACAATAAACTATCCTCGGACAATAAACTACCCTCGGACAATAAACTATCCTCGGACAATAAACTACCCTCGGACAATAAGCAATCCTCGGACAATAAACTACCCTCGGACAATAAACTACCCTCGGACAATAAACTATCCTCGGACAATAATGGATGAATATTGCTGTGATTTAATATGTCCATTAAGGACCATTTAACCCTCATATTAGCTAAAAATGGCTTCTGCAATGGTCATTGAGAAATGTCCATATACAGATCAAAAGAAGACTATTTTTGAAATTTTACCACTGGAATGACTGGCTCGATAACCAAACCGGTCATTTCAGTGGTAAATTTTCAAAAATAGTCTTCTCTTGGTCTACAAATAGACATTTAAAAAATTGAAAGCAGCAATGGCTTCCGATCAAATTAAGTTCATCATCATCATTAAGTTCAAAATATTCAACTAATTTTGGTTGTATTTTGGAAACAATTGTGGTTCACTTTTGAGCGGTGCTGTAGAGGAACAGAGCAAGCGAGAACACTGTATAGATATTTCCGAAAATGTTGGTCCCAATCCCTGGATGATTCATAATAGAAATATATAGATAGGTATCACAGTCTGCAGGTCCTAATATTAGATCCATCATATAACCCCAAACATTTGCAATTAGACAGATTTGAACTTTCACCGTGAAAATTTTTTTCAATAAATCCAAGCAGATGTACGGTACAGCTCTGAAATAAACGATACACAGCATCATGTCACTGAGGAAGAAGTCTTCTGTTAAATATTTTGACCATAATTGGGTTGGATTAGGCTTGTGCGATTATTGCCTTGCGTGATCGCGATCGATTATTAAAAAATAATGGTGATTACTCGATTAATCAGCTCGGATACAAATTACCAAGACAACAACAAAAGAATATCAATGACAAATTGCAATGGTCTTTAGAAAAGTCCATTTGCATGGCAAGATAAGACTGTTTTTGAAAATGTATCAACAGAATGCCGGCATTCCAGTAATACATTTTCAAAAATAGTCTTCTCTTGCCCTGCAAACGGACATTCATTCACTAAGCAAAATGTAATTTTTCATCGCGGATCGTATTAAAAAGTAATTGAAAGGTACATGTAGGTTTTGAAATATTTTATGCAATAGAAAACATTCACGATTATTCGATTATTTAATTTTTATATGCCCATGTAAGCGGGATCATATTATGTGATGGCTCTCACCCTTCATCCGTCTCTGCATGCGTGCGTCCGTCCATCCGTCCATCTGATTTCTTGTCCGGAGCAGATCTCGAAGAGTTTTGAGCCTACACTCACAATTTTTTTTCAGCAGATGTGTTATGGTTGGACAAAATGCAATGACTTGATTTCGACAAATCCGGCCATATTTGCCTGAGTTATCTCCCCTGAAATGCTCAAATTTGTCAAAATGTTCTTGTCTGGAGCAGATCTCGAAGAGTTTTGCACCTACACTCACAATTTTTTTTCAGTAGATGTCTTAGGGATAGACGAAGTGCAATGATATTGTTTCGGCAAGATCCGGCCATATTTTCCCGAGTTATCTCCCTTTAAAAATAAAATTTGTCAAAATTTTCTTGACCGAGCCATAGCTCAAAGAATTTTGAACCTACTCACAATTTTTTTTCCAGCAAATGTGTTAGGGATAGACGAAGTGTCATGATTTCGTTTCAACAAAATCTGCCTATATTCACCAAAGTTATCTCCCTTGAAAAGCTAAAATTTGTCAAAATTTTCTTGTGCAGTCCAGATCTCAAAGAATTTTGAACTTACACACAATTTTTTGTTCAGCAGATGTTTTAGGGATAGATGAAGTGTCATTTATCAAAGACAAACTGTTCACATTTAGCATTCCTCAAACAAGTATGCCTGCGGGTGTATGTTGAGTTTCACTACAACTCTTGTTAATCATATAAATTCACTATTTAAAACATAATCACGATTTTCAATTTAATCACATAATCGCGCAAGCCTAGGTCTTAGGCAACAATGTCTTCCAATCCAATTATGGTCAAAATATTTAATAGTACATTTTATTTTGTGTTTTGAATCATGTTAAGTTATTTTTTAGCTTCACTGTACGGCCTGACTGACATCTGTTGCATAGGTGTATTATAATTGAAAATATATGTATATCCACCCGTATTGTACGACTATCAAGCCTAGAATTCGTGTTGTTAACCTTTAACATTGAACCCATTCAAAAACGGTTTCTGCTGTGATCCTGATCCCTCTGCAGACCATGAGAGTATTTGTTTTATAATTATACCACTGGAATGACTGGCTTGATAACTGAGCCAGTCCGATTCCAGTGATAAATTTTATAAAATAATCTCTTGGTTTGCAAATGAATGTTTTCTGGGAAAATTTTAATTTTCTTGAGCAAATTTGAGAGTTTAAAGGTTAACCAGGGCGGCAACACAACGAACTTCATAAACTTGGCATGTATTTTATCAATGAATACAGCTTCTAAATTTAATCTTAATCTTCAAAGGAGATCACGCTTCTTTTAAGAATCTATATAAACCTGATTTTCCTCTCCAGTGAGTGGTGCGTTCGTGCTCCCTTTCACCGACATTAATCACAGAAAAAAGCTTATTCTTTATGATATAAAACTAATTCTGTTGAATATTTTACAATTAATTTGAGGTGTGTGTGTGGTATTAATTTCAATATATTCAACAGTTATCCTGTATGGTTGTCAAGGAAACGAGATATGGGGAACTCTTCTGTAACAGTTACCTCTTTAGTGGCCATATCAGCCAAAAACGGCTTCTGCAGTGCTCTTGAGAAATGTCTATTTGCAGACAAAGAGAAGACTATTTTTGAAATTTTACAACTGGAATGGCTGGCTTGATAACCGAGCCAGTCATTCTAGTCATACATTCTCAAAAATACTCTTCTTTTGGTCTGCAAATAGACCATTTCTGTGAGAAAATTGAAATTTTTGTGAACAAATTCAAGGGTTAAAGGGCTAATGGCCATACTGGTAACAAAAAAATTTTCATTTACCACTGGAATGACTGATCGATAACCAAACCAGTCATTCCAGTGATAAATTTTCAACAATTGTAATCTCTTGACCTGTAAATGGACAATCAGTAGGCGGATAGTTCAATTTTCTTGGCAAAATTGAACCATTAAATAGTTAAGGGGTCTATTCAGCATTATGGTTCTCGAATAACGCTATTTGTATTGGCATATCATCATTAAAAGCTTTCAGTGGCTAATCCTTTCAGGGTGAATATTTGTTGTAGGATGGAGAGGGCTGGTGGTGGATCTGGGTGGAGTGATGGAGAGGGCTGGTTGTGGACTGAGGTGGAGTGATGGAGAGCGCTGGTGGTGGATCTGGTGGGAGTGATGGAGATGGCTGGTGGTGGACTGAGGGGGAGTGATGGAGAGGGCTGGTAGTGGACTGAGGGGGAGTGATGGAGAGGGTTGGTGGTGGACTGAGGAGGGAATGATGGAGAGGGCTGGTGGTGGACTGAGGGGGTGTGATGGAGAGGGGAAAATGTTATGACCTTTGTACATGCATGACCTTTGTAATTAGCTGAAATTTCAATATTGAATGCTTTGAAACTAAGCAGCACACAGCAACAATGAACAGTCAAAATATTCAACAGAATTAATTTTTTACACTGACATGACTAAGTTAATTTCATGGTATCTGACAATAACCATTAAAATTGTTCAGAATTGAATATAAATTGTACAGATAGAGCTCCCTCATTGTGAATAGATGGACTGTCAGTCATGTGACCCTATAAATTAAAGCTGGAGAAAACTGACCGTTTCAGGTGTCTGAAAGAACTGCCAGGAAAGAGAGCAATGTTTGAAAATTTGCTACTGGAATTCCTGGTTCAGTAGCCATGTCCGGCTCTATAGACGAGCCTGACTCGGGCACCGTAGCTCACCATCTGAACCAGGCTCCCTAGTTAGGCTAGTCATTCTAATTGTAAATTGTCAAATATAACTTTAATTCTCCAGCAAATAGATGTTTATTTTAATCAACAATATAAATTTTCTTAACAAATATTGACCATTAAATTATTGACCGGGTCATTTCAATAACAGTCACCTGTCCACTCATGATAATCACATCTGTAAACAAGCTCAGGTTAGGGGACTTTGTGGTTTATATTCATGTGGGTGTGTGCATGTTGTGTATCTGTGTGCGTGCGTGTGTGTGCATAACATGTTATGAGTCAATCAAGACTTAGTATTATTTTGCGGTCAAATGGGCAAGATTACCATTTCTAAAAATAGAACATGTAAGTCAAGGTCAATGTAATCCTCATGATATTTGATAGTATATATATATATTGGGTTTCTTCTTGATTCAGATTGAGTGTTGTGTTAAATTGGTGTCACATAGCTCACAACTATGGATGGCCATGTTTGGTGGTGAGTGGATTATGAGGGGTTGTAAATTGTCGCCTTCCCAGCAGAACCAAGGATTACCCCACACACACACCCACACACCCTCCCGCATGCACGTACGCACGCACGCACACAGAAGTTATTCTATGTTCACCCACATTTTCCTGAAAGACTCAGTGATTAGTTGGTATGAAAACGCTATACATATCCATTATGAGTGGTTTCTTCAGACTGTAGATACAAGCACGATGACAGTATGCATGCACCTATTTGTTGGTATTTTCCGTGAAGACCGGGAAGCTCAAATAAATGTAGCATTATTTTGGTCCCATGAATTGGCATCTACATGTATATAATAACCAGTTGTTAGTTGTTTAGAAAATATTGTTATCACATTAAACCTTACCACTCTGATGTCAAAATTTTAAATTTTCAAATTAAATTCAAAGGGTGGGTGGTGGTGTAGTTTGAAGGGGAAGAGATGGTCAAACTGTTTCTCATGGAGGCTGTGAGTACATGTATCTACCAAGTTGTGCGCATAACATAGTGTTCATCGCAGTCAAATTGCCATGTTTGGTGGTCTTCGCTGGAGAAATTTGAAAATTAGATGCTGTCTTAGAAACCTGTATTCTTTACAAATAAAGTTAATAACACCAAGATTGAGGTTGGCTCAGGTATGGCTGAATTTAAAGGCCAGCTAACCTTATGCCATGGAAAGCATCCGTTATCTGTCATTAACTTTTTAGCTCACCTAGGTGAGCTTATACAATCATTGTCTCTGTCTGTCAGTTTGTCTGTCTGTCTGTCTGTCTGTCTGGCATCTGTCAACAATTGCGGCACGTTTCGCCATTTGTTGATGGATTAAAACCAAATTTGGCAGATATGTTCCTTTTGGCAATATCTATTTGGGCTATGATGATGAAGAGGCCACACCCACAAATAATAGAGTTATGGCCCTTGCTATATTCTCAAAGTATTGAAGCCTATGGGGAAAATATGTTGGTGGCACATTTCGCTATTTATCAACGGATTAAAACCAAATTTAACAAATTTGTTCCTTTAGGCAATATCTATTGGGGCTATGAGGATGAAGTGGTCACACCGACAATTAACAGAGTTATGGCCCTTGCTATATTTTCAAAGTATTGAGCCTATGGGGAAAATGCATTTGTCATTTATTGATGGATTACAACTAAATTTAGTAGATATGTTCCTTTAGGAAATATCTAGTTGATCTATAATAAGGAAATGGCCACACCCTTAATCAACGGTCATAGCTCTGGTTCATTAATACGTTTTTAAGTATTGAAGCCTATGGGGAAAATATGTTTGTGGCATGTTTCGTCATTTATCGATGGATTAAAACACAATTCTGCAGATATGTTCCGTTAGGCAATATCTATTTGGACTACGAATATGAAGTGACCATGACCACAAATAGCAGAGTTATGTCCCTTGATATATTTTCAAAGTATTGAAGCCTATGGGGGAAATGCGTTTGTTGCAGGTTTTGTCATTTATTGATGGATTACAACTAAATTTAGGAGATATGTTCCTTTCAGCAACATCTGATGGAGCTATGAATATGAAGTGACCACGCCCTTAAACAATGGTTATAACTCAGGTTCATTGAGGTGTTTTAAGTACTGAGCCATATGAGGAACATACATGCTATCAATAAAGCTATTGATTATCATGTGCTAATTGTGAAGAAGCCATCATGTAAGTACTGTGGTGAAGCAAATTGCAGGTATTTTCAGTGTCGTCATGGGAAACCTGTGCAGTGCTGGAAGTGTAAAGGTATTGGACATAAGTCAAGCCGGTGCCCTGTATCATAATGCACTGGCCATGGAGTGCCTATTTCTAAGGACACTAGTAGTATAAACAATAATGATTGTGATTTAAATGTAAATATGAAGATTATTGATTCATGTATACTGTCAAAGTATGTATATCCTCCCAATGGCCACTCTGGTAAGATTGATATTATTTCTAATTTCCATGCATGTATATTTACTACTAATACTAATTATAATAATAAGTATATGAATATTTCAACAACTGCTTGTAAAAATATATCACTCAGTTACAGATATGAGGTACTTAGTATTGATGATGTCCTGCCATGCTAATATACAATCTGATACACTGATGATATCTGAATCAGATGAAGGCGCTTATAGGATGACTTCCACCCAGGCCCAAAAAAAGCTTGGATATTCATGAATATCCAAGTTCTGTGGAGCTTGAATAAACCAGCTAATCCGAGCTAATCCAAGCTTTTAATAACTTGGAAAAGCTTGGATTAGCTTGCTGGTATTGGCCACATAAAATTCAATATAATTCAAGAAAAGGCGTAATTAAAGTAAAATCCAAGAAAATTCCAGATAGCTTGAACGTTCAAGAAAATCCGAGCTAACTTGAACATTCAAGATAATCCAAGCTAGCTTGCCGGTATTGGCCACTTAAAATCCAAGAATATTCCAGCTAGCTTGAACATTCAAGAAAATCTAAGCCTGCTTGAACGTTCAAGAAAACCCCACTTAGCTTGGATTTTATTCCAGAAAGTCCCAGCTATCTAGAACTTCAAGAAAATCCCAGCTAATCCTAGCTTTTGAAATAGGTTAGCCATTAACATAAAATGCATGCACGTACACATAAATGCTGCCACACAGAGATTATATATAAATATGTATGCTTATAAACCAAAATCACCTTCATGGGAGTTGAGTTATTCAATAACAAATACAATTTCAGCCATACATTAGCAATGTATGAGTTTCTGACTGATTTGTCTGTTATTCTTATAGACATAGATTGTTAATGTACTATATTATTTAGAAAGGCATCATCACTGCATTAATTCTCTGGAAATCAATAGAATACATACCTCAAAATACAGTTCTGTTTCCATTTAAGGTTACTGATGCTAAGCATTCTATCTAACAGTACTGTCAGTGTGTCCAAACTATCATATTCTATATATCCATAGCTGGTAATGATCAATGCAATGAATGTACTGTTTGCTTTTTTACAAAGACTTTTTAAATTTCCCACCAATTTACCAGGTCAAGGTCACCTCTAGTCATGACTATAGAGAACCTGTTCTTGTCTTAGTGCAAGCTATTTCAAGATAATACAAGGTAGCGTAAGTGAGTCTACAAATTCAAGGATATCCAAGTAACTTGAATTCCTTTATGTCTGACAAAACAAAGTCCTAGAAAATCCAAGCTAGCTTGAATTCTGTCAAATCAGAAAAGTCCAAGCATATCCAAGAAGCTTTCATGATGATATTCAAAAAGTCCTAGAAAATCCCAGCTAGTTTGAATTCTGAGAGGGGGAGAAGTTCAAGCAACTATATAAAGTCCAAGCTACTCTGTAATTCAAGGTAATCCAAGCTGGTATGGGTTGAATAATTTTCCAATAGCTTGGATATTCAAGAAAATCCAAGCTAATCCAAGTTAACTTGAAATTTATTTCACACGAGCACTACTGATTTAACTGATAGTGTCATACAAACCAATGTTGTGGCTGTCAATGACGATGATGTCAATGATGATGATAATTATGATGATGATGATGTCAGTGATGTCAATGTAGATAATGATGATTATGATGGTGATGTCAATGTAGATGATGATGATCATCATGATGATGATGATGTCAATGTTGTTGATGACGATGATGATGATATTGCTAATGATGATGATGTCAATGTTATAGATGATGATCATGATGATGTCAATGTTATTGCCAATGATGATGATGTCAATGTTGATGATGATGATGATGATGTCAATGTTGTTGATGATCATTGTGATGATGATATTTTTAATGATGATGATGATGATGATGATGTAAATGTTAATGATGATGATGATGATGATGACTCAGTTAAATCCAGAAACAGCAGGGCAAGGATTCAGGAAACATGTATAAATTATAGGAATATTTTCTGGTGCATATCTGAGAAAAACAGGGCCATAAACTTCATTAATTATCTTAATATTGTTTCGTATTGCTCAATCAAATGTGTATCACAGAGAGGATTTGTTAGCAATAAGCCATACATGTACACATATTTGCCAAACTTAGGGGTACAGTGGAAATGTAACAATGATTTTATTAATGAAGTAATAGCATGTGATCTGCCATCATTCAATATTAATTCAAAAGGTATAAGGATAGGCCATTTAAATGCTCAACACCTGCTCCCTAAGATGGACCAATTAAAATTGATACTGGAGAAACCCAAAAAAGAAATTGAGCTATTTTGTATAACTGAAACACTATAATCCCAGACAAATCCATTGGGATTGACGGATATAATATTGAGAGAAGAGATAGGAAAACAGGTGGAGGTGGAGGAATTGTTCTTTATGTTGCTGATAATCAGTCATATGTGAGGAGACTGGATTTTGATAAACATGATATTGAAACTATGTGGGTTGAAATTAGGCCCTATAAAACTAAGCCATTTATATTAGGCTGTGTCTATAGGCCGCCTAATTCACTCGCTAGTTGGATTGATGAATTTGAAGCTATTTTAGAAAAAGTATACTCTGAGATTATTCTTATGGGTGATTTTAATTTTGACAGCATTAAAGCAGATAATAATAAGTGCCAGTCTGTAATTGAGCTCTTTGATTTACAACAAATTATATGTACACCAACCAGAGTTACTCAAAAAACATCTACATTGATTGATCATATCTATGTTACAAACAAGGACAAAATGCAGTCGGCACAAGTAGGCTCATTAGCAATAAGTGACCATTATCCAATTGTTGCAGTACGCATGTGTAGGCCATGTAAAACTCAAAGTAAACATCAGCTCATTAAATACACAAGTACGAAAAACTTTGATGAAACTAAGTTCCTTCAAAATCTTTTAGAATGTGACTGGAGTTTTATTTATCACCTAAATAATCCAAATCAGGCACTTGATCAATGGCATGAAAAATTCACTAGCATTGTAAACAAACATGCTCCTGTCATTGAACGACGAGTCAAACGGTATATCCAGCCAGGATGAATGAACAGTGAGATTTTAAAAACAATGAAAGAAAGAGATGATCAGAAAAAAATAGGAAATATGTTAAATTTTAAGACATTAAAACATACGGTCATGTCTTTGATTGAAATTTCCAAGCGAAACCATTTCGCCATCAAATCAAACGAAGGCAAACATAATCCTGCAAATATATGGAAAATTTTAAAAAGTAGTTTGTTTAGTTGATCTATATGCTAAAGAAAAATAAGAATTATCTTAACACAGAACAAAGAAATCTGTTTTATAAATCTTATATTCTTTCACACATAGATTACTGCAGTCTTGTATTTTGTCAATCTTCACCTACACTGTTTGATAGGCTAGAAAAGTTACAAAAGCGAGCTGCTAGAGTAATATTAGATATGCCTTATAGAACACCATCAGCGCCATTATATAAAACACTAAATTGGACAACTTTAACTAAAAGAATGATGATTAAAACAGGCATTATGACATACAAGGCGAGAAATGGGCTTGCTCCCAGCTACATAAAAGACATGTTCATTTCAATCGAGGATGCACACACTAGGAATTTGCGCTCAAAGACATTTAATCATCTACAAGTTCCCAAGATTAAAACAGATTATGGAAAGAAAAGCTTTACACATGCAGCCCCACAACTGTGGAATTCTCTACCCTCAACTGTTACACAGTCTACCACTTTAATGTCTTTCAAGTCCAATCTTCAGGAATATATAAATCAAATGTAACGATAAAGTAATAAACTCAGAGCCATTACACTTTGAATTTCAAGGGCATAGGTATAAAGCCAACTAAGTATGTTAATGATGACATGATTTAAAGTTTGTTTAGCAGTGACACCCACGCTGCTTTCAATAAATAAATAGCTAGCATTCTAATAATTGTATATCATTTGTACACATGTATGTAAACCTTTGACTAATAACTGACTTTTTCTACTTGTAATATGTTGTATATATTTGTACACCTCTGTCAGTGTGTCTGTGTGCGTGCATGTGTATGCATGTGTGTGCATTCTTTCTGAGGGCCTCGGGAAGATCAGATTTTACTGACGTTGTTTACCCTCATTAAATAAAGATTATTATTATTATTATTATTATTATTATTATGTTTTTGCCAATTGTTGATAGATTAAAATCAAATTTAGCAGATATGTTTCTTCAGTCAAATATCTATTTGAACTATGGCTATAAAGAGTATGCATCTTTAAACAAGGGCAATAACTTTGGTTCATTAAGTCTTAAAACTATTGAACCGTATGGTGAAAATGCATTTGTTTCATCAATAGTTGATGGATTAAAATCAAATTTAGCAGATATATGTTTCTTCAGTCAAATATCTATTTGGACTATTAATATAAAGAGGCTGCACCTTTAAACAAGGGACATAACTCTGGTTCATTAAGACGTGAAACTTGAACCATTCAGTTAAAGTTCAGTTATTTTGTCAATTGTTGATAGATTAAAAACAAATTTAGCAGATAATTGTTCCTTCAGGCAATATCTATTCACCCTATTAATATGAAGTAGCCACAACTTGAAATAAGGGCCATAACTCCGACTCTTTAAAGCATTTTAAGTATTGAACCTATAATGGGTAAAATAATCAGAGCTACGTTTCATTAATAATGCTAATGGATTAAATCAAGATTTTGCAGAATTGTTCCTTTAGTACACTTTAATCATTTGACAATAGTGTCAGGGATGGCTGCCCCATTGTTAATGGTACTCTTCCTGTTGGTCAATCATGCCAATATTCTTGCATTTCTCCATTTAAATTTGTTGCGGTGACCTCACCATTGCCCTTTGGTACATGTCAGTGTTGTAACAATTGAATTATTGATCAATAGCATCTGTGATGGCTGCCCCATTGATCAATGGTACTTTTCCTTTTGGTAAATAATGTCAATGACACTAGTCAATATTCCTGCATTTCTCATCCACATTTTTTACTGTGACCATTGACCCATTGGTAAATGTCATCTGCTGTGTCAATAATGTCAGGGATGGATGCCCCATTGATCAATGGTACCTTTCCCATTTGTCAATAATGTCAATGACACCAATATTCTTGCATTTCGTCATGCAATTCTTTTACTGTGACCATCGTCCAGTTGGTAAATGGCATCTGCTGTGTCAATAATGTCAGGAATGGCTGCCCCATTGGTCAATGGTACTTTTCCCATTGGTCAAGGACACCAATATTTTAATGGGATGTTATGTGATGGTGGCATCCATACAGGCGGTACAGTGGTTTCCAGATTATAACTCTGTTACCGTTTATCGGATCACTTTGAAACTTCATAGGGTGATTGGACTAGGTCTGTAGAAGAAATCCTTCGAAATTGACAATGATCCAAAATCAAAGATGGTTGCCAGCCAATGGTATATGGTGGTTGGACTAGGTCTGGAGAAGAAACTCATCGAAATCGACGATACTCTAAAATCCAAGATTATTACCAGGCTGTGAGCCAAGGGTGTCCATCCTGAAAATTAGTTTCCAGATGATAACTCTATTACTGTTTATGGGATTGCTTTGAAACTTGATAGGGTGGTTAGACTAGCTCTGGAGAAAGAATCTATTGAAGTTGACGATGATCCTAAATCCAGGATGGCCCAAAGCCACTGGTGGTTAGCTTGAAAATTGATTTATCCCATTTCTGTTACAACCTCTGCTGTTCAAGTCAGTCTACCTGCTTGTTTTGTGCATGCACACAACCTCTGGTGTTCATGTCAGTCCATCTGCATGTTTTGTGCATGCACACAACCTCTGGTGTTCAAGTCAGTCCATCTGCTTGTTTTGTGCATACACACAACCTCTGCTGTTCAAGTCAGTCCATCTGCGTGTTTTGTGCATACACACAACCTCTGCTGTTCAAGTCAGTCCAGCTGCGTGTTTTGTGCATACACACAACCTCTGCTGTTCAAGTCAGTCCATCTGCTTGTTTTGTGTGACAAAAATGTTGGTATTTCCAGCTAAAATATTTATGCTCCTGGTTCAAATACTGATGTTATTAAGGCATGTCAAACTCACATCTGTTGAAAACTTAAAGCTCTTTCCTTCTGCTGAATGGAAGTCATTAAGAAATTTTTTACATCCAGGCTTATTGTAAATTGTAATATCTTCATGTGGGTTCTGGTAAGGGTAGGCTACTCCCACAGCAAGGACAGCTCTAGACAAACTTGATGTCTGCCACCGCAAAACACCTCTGCGTGGTCACTGGACACCGATGGCTAGGCATCATAATTTCCAATGATGCACTATATAAGATGAGTAAATACATCACCACTGTACATAAAAGTCTTGTGCTAAGGATGCCAGAAGAGAGCCTTCTATGAATTCGCTCTACTGGGAGCCATGATAAAGCCAGGACTGAGGACGTTATTGCATAAATCTGTGATTTAGTGTGCTGGAAAGTGACCTCTAGAGACCACTCGGTACACTCAGATCAAGAATTGGACCTGAGGAAACTAAACACTCAGTACACTCGGATCAAGAATTGGACCTGAGGAAGCTAAACACTTGGTACACTCAGATCAAGAATTGGACCTGAGGAAACTAAACACTCGGTACACTCGGATCAAGAATTTGACCTGAGGAAGCTAAACACTCGGTACACTCAGATCAAGAATTGGACCTGAGGAAGCTAAACGGTTGGGATGAGGACAAGACACAGAAGTCAAAAGCAAGGAAGGAAAGATTGCAGCTGTAGGATGTTTCTATACTATTACATCCACAGAGTCCACATACATACACCCTGCAACTGAGAGTCTCTGCTATGAAGATCCAAGTCATTTGCATGAATTGCTGTACTTTTCCTCTAAGAACATGTTAATAATTATCAAACCAAAAGGCCACCACTTAAGAGGGGGCCATATCAAGCACCTTACTGATTGACTGAAGTGCTCAAGATATGTTCCTGTTTGATGTGACACTGATATATCATGCTGGCTATCCATTGCCTGTCCGTCATCTACCCATCAAAGCCTTGTTTGACATTTTATCAAGAACCACTGGGTCGACTCCAGCTAAGTTTGGCATGAGAAAAAATGGCATTTTGGTCAGTTTGAGGTACTTTTGACACAACAGTGACTCGTCACATTAAATGTAGTTTCCTGGACACTCTAATAGGCCATTGTTAACCATTCTTGTGTCCACTTGTGGTTTATAATGGTAAAACCGTCTAATACTTCCTCTGCAGTTGTCTTAAGGACTGTATATTTGCTGGCTAACAGAAAACTATTTTTGAAAATTTACCACTGGAATGACTGGCTCGGTTAGCGCGTCAGTCATTCCAGTGACAAATTTTCAAAAATAGGCTTCTCTTGGCCTGCAAATGGACACTGACTAAACAAAAAATTAGATTTCCTTGGCCATTGAGCCTTTAATCTTGAAACCAGTCAAAAACACTTCTTGAAAACAATTTTCCTAAATTCCAGTTATAAACTTACAAAACAGCCAGTCTTCTCTTGGCCAGCAAATGGTCATTCGCTGAGCAAAAATTTCAATTTGCTTGAAAACGCTGGACAAATTAAAGGCTTAATTGATAAAAGTCGTATTTTGAGTGCGTTGAGGCGCGGTTGGCACATGAGGGGTTAAGTTGACGCAAATTGCCCAATAATTTCTGGCTGTGCTCGATTAACTCAGTTATTCATGACTGACTTATAATTGTGTGTTTAATCATTTACCCCACCACAGATTAGCACTAGAATTTAATGTTAAATCATTGATTCTGATCTGTTGTAGTTGAATAGTCAGTGTGTACATGCATGCATGAGTTTGTACGTGCATTTGTGTGCGCGTGTGTGTACATGCGTGTGTTTGCACTTGCTTTCACACATGTGTAGTGGTGTGTGCGTGCATGCGTGCGTGTGTGTGTGTTTTAGTTACAGGAGTTAATTTCACGTGTATAAAGCTCTATCAATTACACTGTATAACATACCTTGATCACTTTACTTGAAACAGTACCATCATTTCCTTGAGAAAAACATATTTTGTTGACTTTCCATGTATCATTTTTCTTTTAATTTAGGTTCAAGCGCGATTAATTAATTAATGTTTCTTTAGAATCTTCCAGGCTGTGGAATCAATTAACCAACATTGAACATTGCTTCTTCATGAAGCGCCTAAAGCACATCTCAAAATAAGATTTATTTTACACAGAAATATGAATTCAAAGTTTCTTTTATGTAATATTGTTATTGAACTATTCCCTCATAATATCCACACATCCAGAACAGCTCAGAAATAAATTAACATATTTCCAGAACAGAAGAAACCATGCTGTTTAATATTCTGAACATAATGGCAATTGGAATACATTTCTTTCTCTGGCAGCACTGGACCATTCCAGTTTTAGCTATGCCCTGCTCATCTCTGTCTAAGCTCCAAACAACTCTTCATCCATGCTGGGAGCGATCGATCCCTGGACGCCCTGACTATCAATTTCCAGACAACTATACAGGTAAGCTGTTAAATATTTTGAAACTAATTTGACTATGGCAGCAACAACACCCAGTCAAATTAATTTCAAAATATTCAACAGAACATCTCCTACTAGCTAATGTATGTTTGTGTTTTTCAGTTGTGGAAACATGCTCGCTTATTTTAAACCTGTATTGTATAATTATGTTAAGTAAATTTGCTTCATCATGATAAACTTCAGGTAACACAGGTGAGATCCAGAAGAACTAATATTCTAAAAAACTTCTCCTTTTGTACTATAAAGTGGATTCGTGGTCGATCTTTAGAACATCTCAGGTATTATGTGCACCTGAAGCTTCTCTTTAACACTAACACTCATATCAGCCAAAAACAGCCTCTGCAGTGGTCTTAAGAAATGTCCATTTGCAGACCGAGAATAGACCGAGCCAGTCATTCTAGTGATAACTTTTCAAAAATAATCTTCTCTTGGTCTGCAAATGGACATTTTCTATGAGAAAATTAAAAAAATTTTATAAAAAATTTAGTGTTAAAGGGTTAATGCTCTTCCTTCTAAGTGGTATTAGCAATAAAACACTATTCATCATAATTTTGTTTAATTCATATTTTTACACAACTCTTAAGTATAAAATTTACTGATTAATTTGTAAATAATTTGACTGAAAATTAATAATATGTGAGAATTTTTTATGGTGCAGGAGATGAAATGTGTTTTATGAATTTACTCAGGGGATTAGTTTTTGTTATAGATATATTAACCGTCTGACTGCTGAGGTTTTGCAAACGACATTCCAGGGGTTATATCTCTGGACCGGCTAAATCTTTTTGAAAACAATTTGACTGGAAATTATTGGTGTCTAAGCCACCAACAACTTTCAGTCAAACTGTTTTTAAAATATTCAGCATGTCAGGATTTATTGCTCATTGATATTATGGTCTGGCGGCTTGTAGCAATGAGAGTTAATTTATTCAGCGGTTGGGAGGATGGCTAATTGATGCATGTGTACCGTAGAGATGATCAAATTTGTGAGGTATTTAATTATTTAAGTCTCAAGATTCCATGGCAAAATATTCTCTACTAAGCCACTGCCAATGGATGAATCCAGTTTCAGCTGTGTCCCATCCATCTTTAGCTAAGCTCCACCCATGCTTTGCCAGTGTTGGGATCTATCGATCCCTGCACTCACTAAATCTCAATTTTCCAAAAACTATACAAGTAATCTATTGAATATTTTGAAACTATAGGCAGCAACGGCATCCAGTCAAATTAGTTTCAAAATATTCAACAGTATGTTTATTAAATAGCAAATACGTTCAATTTGTAGAACAATGGTTAATCTGGCATCAATTAAGCGTTTGTGACAAACTTAGCTGCATCATTTCTTGATGTAGTTGATTATGACATCACCCTACATGTCATGTAGTTGATTATGACATCATATGATTGACTAAGAAACTGGATTCCTGACCTTTGCAGGTCAAGAAGGGTAGTTTTACAAATTGACTATAAGAACAACTAGCTCTGTTAATGAGCCAGTGAGCCATCCCAGTGCTCATCTTTAAAAAGTAATGAACCGTTCCAGTTTTAGCTATGCCCTGCCCATCTCTAGCTAATCTCCACCCACACCACACTCATGTTGGGATTGATCGATCCCTGAATTTCTTAACTATCAATTTCCAGAAACCTATACAGGGAAGCTGCTGAATAATGTTTATTAAATAGCAAAGACCATGTGTCAGAATATTAAGCATTTAAGACGGACTAAATCGAGTCATTCATGCTGTAATTGATTATGACATCATCCTACGCATAACGTAGTTGATTATGATGTCATATGATGGATGGATAAATTGGAAAGGTCCATTCTTAAGACCACTACAGAATCCATTTCACACAGGCTTGACCTAGGCTTGACCTGAGGCTGTGATGGTCAAGCACTCTGAAGTCATCTTAGCAAATGTCTATCTGCAGAACAAAAGAAGACAATTTTTTTTAATTCATCACTGGAATTTTCTTTTGGTCTGCAAATAGAAATAGAATTTAATGAAAAATTTGAAATCCACTTTACAAAGTGTGGCCGTTAAAGATTTTATGGTTATAATAATAATTTTTTATCACCCCCCCCCCCAACCCAAACTTCATACACCCGACCCTCGCTCCCAAATGTTCTATTGAGCATGTTGATTCTAGACATAGGAAATGGCTGATATTGAGGGTTGAGCCTTGGCTTTCTTGGGATATGGTGCTGACATGCTTCCATTGCATGCTTTCTTGGGAGGTGGTGCTGACGTGCGTGGTGTTGACATGTGCTTCAATTGTATGCTTTCTTGGGAGATGGTGCTGACATGTGCTTCCATTGTGCTTTCTTGGGAAGTGGTGCTGACATGTGCTTCCATTGTATGCTTTCTTGGGAGGCGGTGCTGACATGTGCTTCAATTGTGCTTTCTTGGAGGCAGCGCTGACATGTGCTTCCATTGTATGCTTTCTTGGGAAGTGGTGCTGACATGTGCTTCCATTGTATGCTTTATTGGGAGGCGGTGCTGACATGTGCTTCCATTGTGCTTTTTTGGATGTGGTGCTGACATGTGCTTCCATTGTATGCTTTCTTGGGAGGTGGTGCTGACATGTGCTTCCATTGTATGCTTTCTTGGGAGGCGGTGCTGACATGTGCTTCCATTGTGCTTTCTTGGAGGCAGCGCTGACATGTGCTTCCATTGTATGCTTTCTTGGGAAGTGGTGCTGACATGTGCTTCCATTGTATGCTTTATTGGGAGGCGGTGCTGACATGTGCTTCCATTGTGCTTTTTTGGATGTGGTGCTGACATGTGCTTCCATTGTATGCTTTCTTGGGAGGTGGTGCTGACATGTGCTTCCATTGTATGCTTTCTTGGGAGGTGGTGCTAACATGTGCTTCCATTGTATGCTTTCTTGGGAAGTGGTGCTGACATGTGCTTCCATTGTATGCTTTCTTGGGAGGTGGTGCTGACATGTGCTTCCATTGTATGCTTTTTCTGATTATTGTGACAACAACTTGACGGAAAGCTGTTGATGATATTGGCAGCAACAGTTCAGTAAACTTGTTATAAATATATTTGATGTCACTTGTACCAAAGAAAACACACAACTTGTATTGAACTATGCTGGGAACATACTATGTGCACACCTTGGAAGCCAGCATAAGAATGACTAGTATTAGCATTATGAGAATGGTTTTATGTGAACAATTGCGCACCGACGAAACAATAGAGTCTGAAATAATGGCGCCAGCAAATATCGATCTAAAATAAAACAGCTCTATAATAAGTTAGTTAAAGTGTCCATAAAGTAACAAATAGTCCTAAATTTCGCTAGGATATGTTTCGTTTATGAATAGATGAGAACTTAAAAAAGAGTGACATCCGTAGACCCAGGAGTTCATCATGTCATGTTCTTTGTGTCACAATTAAACTGCTTCACCCAGTATTACACCGGTATCTTACTTCTCCATATGAAGTAGTTAAACATTTACATGTGTAAATCATCATGCACATCTGTATCAGTTTTCCCTTAACTATCCGACTGCTGCATAATGGCCAGCAAACAATAATTTCAGTGGACAATTGCTCTGGACCTGCTTAATATTTTGAAAATAATTTGACTGAAAGTTGTTTGTGGCTTAGCCACCAACAACTTTCAGTCAAGTTTTTTTCATAATATTCAGCATACCCAGAGTTCAGCCCCATAGAAAATGTAGTCTGCAGCAATTCAGCGAGTGGACAGTAAAGTAGATTACTTACTGTGGTGATACGACAGCGACATGATGCAATTTTACAAATTGCTGTTGCCTCGTCACAATGTGCGGTCAAAACCGACAGCGTCGCCACTCGTCGCTTGTCAATTAAAAATTTGTCTGTTGTTCTCGAGTCGCTGGTGACTAGAAATCTGACTAACCAATGACAAGGGCTGCTTGTGATTTGCCTAAACCCAAACTTTAAAAAAAATAGAATGATTAGTTGCTTTATGTCGCTATCAAATCAACCTAGTCTGCTAGGTTTAACAACGTGAGGTGATTAGGAACTGATAGCTAGCAATCGTTTTCGCCTCACAGTTGCCTCAGACTCGCTGCAATGTACTATTTTTTATGGGACTTTTTTGCCCACGGAAATGTCATGGTGAGCTCGAAAACATGTAAATCCAAAAGATAAGCAAATAGCACACGATTCCAGATGGCATGGGTAGCAAAAGTTGACCAAGTTTGGATTGGATCGGATGAAAACTGTAGGAGGAGTCATGCATGCCAAACTTTTTAACCAAGAATAAGAAGCGGACAGGAAAGAATGAAGATAATAATCTGGGAAATGCAATTAGCCGCATACCCATACTGATGTACCTAAACTTTCTGGGTATACACTATCAATCAATGGACCTTTCCAGTTTTAGCTATGCCCCGCCCATCTCTAAGCTTCACCCACACTTCGCTTGTGTTGGAATTGATCAATTCTCGAATGCCCTAGCTGTCAATTTCCTGAAAACTATGCAGGTAGGTAACGTAAGTAAGCAACAGCGCCCAGTCAAATTAGTTTCAAAATATTCAACATAACATTTATTAAATAGTAAACTTTAAGACAATTCGTACAACAACGCATAGTCCGACTTCAAATATGCGTTTGTGATGTACTTGTCGACGTCATTCATTATGATGTCATTCTACACGTCGCGTAGTTGATTATGACATCATAAGATGGGTTGATAAAGTGGAAAGGTCTATTCACCAGCAAACCATGATTAAAATATTTAGCATTGAAAACATTTTGTGCTAGCATATTATCTGTAGCTTTACTGTATCTCCGGGTAACAGTTATTGACCAATATTTAGTACTGGTTTTCATCTTGTCACAAACATTGGACAATATCACTTGAAAAAGCTTTTTGTAAGCATTCATCAGATGGCAAATACATACATTAATATGTGATGGATTTCACATGTAGGCCTTTGTGCAGCAGAAAGTACACCCTTTCATTACAATAATCTGTCTTTCTCAATCGTACTATCAGGTTAAGTTATTTGTTAACGCTTGTGTGGTGCTCAATTCAATTCAATTTAGACACACCCAGACTTAAGCAAGTACATATGGGATATATATATAAATGATATTCAAATAGTGTATGATGATGTAGTAGTAGTAGTAGTAGTAGTAGTAGTAGTAGTAGTAGTAGTAGTAGTAGTAGTAGTAGTAGTAGTAGTAGTAGTTGTAGCAGCGGTAGTAGTAGCAGCGGTAGAAGTAGCAGCGGTAGTAGTAGCAGCGGTAGTAGTAGCAGCGGTAATAGTAGCAGCGGTAGTAGTAGCAGCGGTAGAGGTAGTAGTAGTAGTAGTAGTATCAGTGGTAGTAGCAGCAGTAGTAGTGGCAGTAGTGGTAGTAGTAGTAGTAGTAGCAAAAAAATTGGTGGGGTATTATGCGATGGCGCAGTTCGTGCCGGCGGCCAGGCACGGGCGGGCGGCCATCAGAGTCGTTTCCGAATGATAGTGCCATTGCCGTCCATCGGATCACTTTGAAACATGATAAGGGAGTTGGACTAGGTCTGGGGAAGAAACAAATCGAAATCGAAGCTGATCTGAAATCCAAGACGGCCGCCAGCCACCGGTGGCCATCTTGAAAATTGGTTTCCGGATGATAACTCATTAACTGTTTATTGGGTCACGTTTAAACTTCATAGTGTGGTTTGACTAGGTCTGGGGAAGAAATCTGTCGAAAATGAAGATGATCTGAAATCCAAGGTGACCGGCAGCCACCGAAGGCCATCTTGAAAATTGGATTCCGGAGAATAACTCATTAACCGTTTATCGGATCGTGTTTAAACTTCATAGCATGGTTGGACTTGGTCTGGGGAAGAAATCTGTTGAAATTTAAGCTGATCCGATATCCAAGATGACCACCAACGGCCATCTTGAGAATTGGTTTCCAGATGATAACTCCTGAGCCGTTTATCGGATCGCTTTGAAACTTCATGGCATGGTTGGACTAGGTCTGAAGAAGACGCCTATCAAAATTGACAATGATCTGAAATTCAAGATGATCGCCAGCCACCATTGGCCAACTTGTCTATGACAGCAACATCTTCCACCAAATTTGTTGAAAAATGAACAACATTATTTAATTTCATTTGAAGATTTAAAATTTTTACCTCAGAGAGGTACGGGTCAAGTAATTAACTGTCTCGTTGCTGCAAGCCACCAAACAATAATTCCAATTGACAAAAACTCTTTGCTGAATATTTTGTAAACATTTTGACTGAAAGTTGTTGGTGGTTTATCCACCATCAGCTTTCAGTCAAATTGTTTTCAAAATCTTTAGCAGGTCCAGAGATATAACCCTTACAATTATGTTGTCAACCTTAGCAGTCAGATGGTTAACAATTATTTAACCCCTTTGCGGCCAAGGAAAGCCAATAGTGCTTATTGAATGTCCATAATTATATTAAATGTCAGACAGACAATTATTGAAAATTTACCACTGGAGTGACTGGCTCGATTGGCGGGTCTGGGTCATTCCAGTGTTGAGATTGTCAAAAATCTTCCCTTGCCTGCAAATGGGTGTTTCCAAAGATCACTGATTAACCCTGTAATGCTCAAGCCAGGCTCTACAGTGCTCTTGAGGTATGTCCATTTGCAGATCAAGAGAAAACAATTTTTTGAAAATTTATCACTAATGCTTCAGGCCGACGGTAAAGGTAAATTTTCAAAAATGGTCTTGCCATGGACATTTTCTACAAGGAGATTAGAATTTTTTCAGTCAAAGTTCAGTATTAAAGTGCTGAAAGTTTAATTCCTGCGCAGCCAAGTACAGGAAGTTTTAGATTTGTGGTAATTCCGGAAACAGGCCAGCTAGAAGAGGGGAGGTGTGTGTGTAACTGCAGAAACAGGCCAGCTAGTAGAGGGGAAGTTTGTGTGTAACTGCAGAAACAGGCTGGCTAGTAGAGGGAAGGTTTGTGTGTAACTGCAGAAACCGGTCAGCTAGTAGAGGCAAGGTATGTGTGTAACTGCAGAAACAGGCCAGCTAGTAGAGGGGAGGTTTGTGTGTACTGCAGAAACAGGCCAGCTAGTAGATGGAAGGTTGTGTGTTACCGCAGTAACAGGCCAGCTAGTAGGGGGAAGATTTGTGTGTAACTGCGGAAACAGGCCCGCTAGTAGAGGGAAGGTTTGTGGGTAATTGCGGAAACAGGCCAGCTAGTAGAGGGGAGGGTTGTGTATAACTGCAGAAATGGGCCAGCTAGTAGAGGGAAGGTTTGTGTGTACTGCGGAAACAGGCCAGCTAGTAGAGGGGAGGTTTGTGTGTAATTGCGGAAACGGGCCAGCAAGTAGAGGGGAGGTTTGTGTGTAATTGCAGAAACAGGCCAACTAGTAGAGGGAATGGTTGTGTGTACTGCAGAAACAGGCCAGCTAGTAGAGGGAAGGTTTGTGTGTAACTGCATAAACAGGCCAGCTAGAAGAGGGGAGGTTTGTGTGTAACTGCAGAAACAGGCCAGCTAGTAGAGGGAAGGTTTGTGTGTAACTGCAGAAACAGGCCAGCTAGTAGAGGGAAGGTTTGTGTGTAATTGCAGAAACAGGCCAGCTAGTAGAGGGGAGGTTTGTGTGTAACTGCAGAAACAGGCCAGCTAGTAGAGGGAAGGTTTGTGTGTAACTGCAGAAACAGGTCAACTAGTAGAGGGAATGGTTGTGTGTACTGCAGAAACAGGCCAGCTAGTAGAGGGAAGGTTTGTGTGTGACTGCAGAAACAGGCCAGCTAGTAGAGGGAAGGTTTGTGTGTAACTGCAGAAACAGGCCAGCTAGTAGAGGGAAGGTTTGTGTGTAACTGCAGAAACAGGCCAGCTAGTAGAGGGAAAGTTTGTGTGTAACTGCAGAAACAGGCCAGCTAGTAGAGGGAAGGTTTGTGTGTAACTGCAGAAACGGGCCAGCTAGTAGAGCGGAGGTTTGTGTGCACTGCGGAAACATGGTGAAAGGTGTACATAACTATTTCAATCAACTTTAAGGACAAGTGGTGTTCATGTTGATTGCATTAAATGTATTCTGGTGCACATTGGAGTCATGATTGATTTTCTTATGATGGGCCAGATCAACAATTAGAAACAAGGACATAATTCTAAATAGCATCGATCATTTGTGAATGTTTACTGCCATTATGATGGGCAAATCTTGATTATTACATGGTGGTGCTGACTATATTAGTGTATCTATTAAGTGACCATGGTGTTGGCCATGGTGGTGGTGGTGACAATGGTATTGGCGGTGGTGGTGGTGATGGTTGTGGTGGTGATGGCAGCAGCTGGGGTGGTGGTGATGCTTGTGCTAGTAGGGGTGGTAGTCATGGCGGCAGCAGCAGCAGCTGTGGTGGTGGTGGTGGTGATGGTTGTGGTAGTAGTGATGGTGGTGGTGGTGGTTGTGGTGGTGATGGTCGTGGTGGTAATGCTGATGATGTGGTTGTAGGTAATGGTGATGATGGGGTGTCAGTGATGACGATAATGGTGGTGGTGGTGGTGGTGTTGGTGATGGTGGTATTGGTGGTGGTGGTGTTGGTGGCAGTAGTGGTGGTGGTGTTAGTGGTGATGATGGTGACTGTGGTGGTGGTGGTGGTAATGGTGGTGGTGATGATAGTAATGGGATGGTGGTGATTATGATGGTAGTGGTGATGGAAGTGGTGGAGGAGGCGGAGGTGGTGGTGGCGGCGGCTGTTGTGGTGGTGGTGGTGTTGGCGATGGTGGCGTGTGTGGTGTTGGTGGCAGTGGTGTTGGCAGTGGCGGTGGTGGTAGCGGCGGCAGTGGTGTTGATGTTGGTGGTGGTGGTGGCAGTGGTGGCAGAGATGGTGGCGGAGGAGGTGGTGATGATGGTGGTTGTGGTGGTGGAGAAGGAGGCGGTGGTGGTGGTGGTAGTGGAGAAGGATGTGGTGGTGGTGGTCGTGGTGATGTGGTGGTGGTGATAAATATTCAAAGATTGTCTTAATGTGGCCTGCAAATGTACATTAAAAAACAGATATAATAAAGCAAAATGTTTCAATAGTGAAGTTATGGGCAAATATAGGGCTGAGAAAGTTGTGTAAAGTTCTATTAACTGTCCTGAAAAAAAAGAAGGGAAAATGGTACCCATTATCATGGAAAGGGGCACCCATTTTGTGTGAAAAGGGACCCAGCTGCTGAGAAAAGGAACACCAATTGTTGTGGATAGGCGAAACCATAGCTGGCTTGAGAAAGCTGTGATAAATTACTATTGTGATGTGCATCTTTGATCGTGAAACAGGCTTCTTCTGCTAAAGGTGGAAGCGCAAAAATAATTAATGATGTCTTGTATGCCTGTTTGAGTGAAAACAGTAGAATGACTGTCAAAGAGTAATAGATAAATGCGACGCTGCCTCCCGGATGGTGAAAATTGCAGACATATGATCAGACAGCGACTTTCTCGCTTGTGACATTTTTTATGATGGACTTCTATGCAGAATCTTTCTTGTTCAATTTTTTTAGAGATAAGCTTAGATTTTATGAAATATTTACTGGAAATTGTCAAAACACATCTCCTCCTTTTTAACCACTCGGTAGGTTTTAAGCAAATTTGACTGAAGTAATCCTATGGTGGATACAACTCTAGACCTTGTATTCAGAATTTTGATCGATCTATATTTTTATGACTACCTTGGATTTTCTGAAAATTTTCCATAAGCATCTAAAGCAATAAGTACTCTTTAATCAATGGTTAAATTTCAACAAAACTTGAGGGGAATGATCTTATCACAGTAGGCTTCAATATAATCAAACTAGAATTTTCATTCATAAATTATTTTGGTGGGCATCTTGGATTTTCCGAAAATTATGTAGAAATCCTTTAAAATCTATCTCCTAAACCACTTAGCAGGTTTTAACCAAATTTGTCTGGACTTCTCTATACAGAATTTTGATTGGTCAATTTTTTTTGGTTGCCATCTAGGATTTTCCGAATTTATCTACCGTAATACAAATGGTTCAGATGCTAATGGTGGGTCCAGGTGAGCATCACAGGCCCCTGGGCCTCTGGTGTTAAAGCTTTCTTCTGTAACTTGTTATGTAGAGCAGGGACAATGGACATATCTGACATCATAATGAATTATGTCACATGTAGGCTGACATCATAATCAAAATGCGTAATGAATGACGTATATCTAGTTGCTTCATGAACATTAAATATTAAATCAAGTGTATGAATTGTATTATCACTAGTTGAGCCAGTCATTACAGAGGAAAACTTCCGCAAAAGAAGTCTTCTGTCAATCTGCATTTCTCAAAACCACCGCAGAAGTCGATTTTGGATGACTTGGCCAGTAAACAGTTAAAGGATAACTAACCACATCTCTTGATAGCTTTTCATGCAATCTCATGCCACTCATATACTAACTAGACCAGTAAACAGTTAAAGGATAACTAACCTCATCTCTTGATAGCTATTCATGAGATCTCATGCCACTCATAAACTAACTAGAGCAGTAAACAGTTAAAGGATAACTAACCACATCTCTTGATAGCTATTCATGAGATCTCATGCCACTCATAAACTAACTAGACCAGTACACAGTTAAAGGATAACTAACCTCATCTCTTGATAGCTATTCATGCGATCTTATGCCACTCATAAACTAACTAGACCAGTAAACAGTTAAAGGATAACTAACCTCATCTCTTGATAGCTATTCATGCGATCTCGTGCCACTCATAAACTAACTAGACCAGTAAACAGTTAAAGGATAACTAACCTCATCTCTTGATAGCTATTCATGAGATCTCATGCCACTCATAAACTAACTAGACCAGTAAACAGTTAAAGGATGGCTAACCTCATCTCTTGATAGCTATTCATGCGATCTAATATGCCACTCATAAACTATGCAGGTAATTTTAAGCTTTTTATCCCCCCCCCTTCCCGGTCTGGAAGACGGAGCGATAAAACGATCAGCATATCCATCCAATTAGCTTAACAGATTTCGTCCACATTACCAGTATCATGTGCAGATGTGCATGTACTTTTTTCGTGGCCAAAAAATTAATTCATTACAGAGTTATCGCCCTTTAATTACCTTAAAGCTGATACATAAACTGCATTGCCAATCATTTCTTGTCAACGCAACTCCTCCTACAGTTTAGCTCCACTTCTGTTGAAACTTGGTGTGTGTCATCATTACATCATGAAGGTGTACATGTGCTATCCATGTACCTGTACATCCATCCATCTGTCCAAAATGTATGTATGTCCATCTGTCAGTCCATCCATCTCTGACAATCATTTCTTGTCAACGCAACTCCTCCTTATTTCAATGGATTAACTTAATTTCTAATGAAATTAATTTCCTCCACACTATCAGTGTCATGTGCAGATGTGCATGCGCTTTTTTCTCGTCCAAAAAATTATTCATTACAGAGTTATTGCCCTTTAAATATCTTAAAGCCAATACATAAACTGCATTGCCAATCATTTCTTGTCAACGCAACGCTAGCTGCGATTCTTTTGAAACTTGGTGTGTGTCATCCTTACACCATGAAGATGTACATCTGCTATCCATATACCTGTACATCCATCTGTCTGTCTCAAATGTATGTTCGTCTGTCGGTCCATCCTTGTCAACGCAACTCCTACAGTTTAGTTACAATTCTTTTGAAACGTGGTAAATCTAGTCATTGCCATCAGAAGATGTGCATGTGTTTTTTTCGTGGCCGGAAAAATTATTCATTACAGAGTTATCCTCCTTTAAATACCTTTAAGCCAATACATGAACTGTAGTACTAATCATTTATTGTCAACACAACTACAATTTAGCTGCGATTCTTTTGAAACTTGGTACGGGTTCTCATTACCACTTAATGATGTGCATGTGCTATCCGTATGCCTGTACATCCATGCGTCTGTATAGAATGTAGGTATGTCAGTTTGTTGGTCCGTCCATCTCTGACGATCATTTCAAGATGTCAACACAAGTCCTACAGTAGAGCTACGATTCCAGAAGTGTCTGTTTGATTGACATTAAGGGAGTCTACTCCATCCAGAAACCTGGACTAGAGTAGAGAGGTGTGGTTCTTGCATTAGAAGGCATTAAATGCAAGATTAGAAATCTTTTTCTGGCGCTAAATGTAAGATTTATTTAGCAAGTAGTGATTGAACTATAAGTGTGTTTATGTGGTTAATAAAATGGCAGACCAACCCTAATGGGGTCTGGGATCATTATCTCCCATGAAATTGACATCAAAATTGTCTTGTTCGTGCCAGATCTTGAAGAATTTTGAACCCATGCTCTCAATTCCTTTGTCACTGAATATATTATTTGAAGAAGCAGTGCTATAATTCCATTTTGAAGAAATTCATCCATAGTTTCCTGAGTTATGTCCCTTGAAAAACTTAAAATTCACCAAAATTCTCTTATCCGGGCATAATAGTTGAACGGAATTGAACCTGCACTTGCAAATCTATCTTTCTTTAAGGCGAGATGCAGTGTCAGGATTTCATTTTTTTAATGTATGTTTATCTGAAATGTTTGGGTCAGGGGGGATATTATATCTCGTTATTATGCCACTAAAGAAAGATATTCAGTCTTTAGTAGCTAAATATTGGTATGGTACTACTCTCTATGATGGCTGTCATAATTTACTTTTCAACCAATCAGAAGAAATCTAGCGTGTCTCCCTCTGCCATCTATTATTTGACAATCTTGTGTAAAAGCAACCTGGATACAGATAAGCTTTTGAATATTTTGAAACTAAATGAACTGGAAGTTGTTGCATTGACATCACACACTATCGCTTGCTGAGACAAAATGGTGCCGATTACTGTTCAACATTTGCGCGATATTACAAAGCAGATAATTGTGATACAGATAAGGGAATGTGACAGGATATGAATGATATGCTATCTACATATCATGCTCTATTGGTGCAATACAACATTTGAGATGAGACTAGCATCGCTTTAATAAATTTAATTTGAAGCACCTGTTTTATCTTACAGACGATTTGCTCTACATTAGTGATGATGATGAGGATGCTAATGATGACGGTGATGATGAATCGCGTGAACAAAGACGAAGCACCATCGTATCACTTAGTGATATCTTTGAACGTAGTGAGGAGGGTGATCCTGATGCAGAAAAGAAAGGGTCTACAGTTTCTGATAAAAGTGTTCATGGTTCTGGTTCTACTGGAGAGTCTGTCATGCTGAAATTATCATCCAGTAAATCTGATGAAAAGATAGCGAGTGATATAGGCAGTGGGTCGGGATCTTCCTCCGTGAAAGATGAGGTGTGTGATGAGAAAAGTGATGAAATCACTAAATTACAAGAAAATTTTGAAAAAATTGATATTACTTCACCGAGCAGTCCAGTAAAATCTGCAATGAAAGATCACAGAGAGTCGAAGTCGCGAGAGTCGAGAGAAGTCTCATTTGATAATGAATTGGCGCTAAATAAAGACGATATCGGTAATACAGAACAAGAACCTAAAAAATTCCGATCTTTTGAGTCTAATTTTAGCAGCTCAGTCGGTGAAGATATGTCCCCGAGATTATCAACAAAATTGTCGGAATCGGCTAATGTCATATCACATGAGATATCTGAAGAGAATTTCCCTGATACTGAACTGTTGAAAGCACAGATTGGCTCCAGTGGATCTGGTAAACGATCAGTCGCTAGTACGCTGTGTACTTTCACAAACCAACCAGTAAGTACACAGGATTCAATTTAAACCCTTCAATGGTCAAATTTGGTCAAGAAAATTTAAATATCTGCCTACTGAATGTCCATTTACAGGCCAAGAGAATACAATTTTTGAAAATTTGTCAGTGGAATGACTGGCTCTGTTATTGAGCCAGTTATTCCAGTGGTTAATTTTCAAAAATTGTATTGTCTTGGTCTGTAAATTGACATTCTACAAGATCATAACAGAGGCGGGTTTTGGCTAGCTTGACCATTAAATGGTTAACCATCTGTCTGCTGATTTTTTTTACATCTCTATAGAGCTGCTAAATATTTTGAAAATAATTTGACAGAAAGTTGTTGGTGGCTCAAAATAGTCAGCATGTCCATAGTTTTTGCTCATTGAATTTATTTGCAGTGGCTTTCAGTCATCTGTATATCCGTCTGTCAAATCGTATATTCTCCTTTATGTTTTGACTGATTCCAACCAAATTTGGCTGGAAGGATACTATGGTGGTAGGCTCCAGAGCTTCTATTCAGAATTTTGATTCGTCAATTTTTCTGGTGGCGATTTTCTTAAAATCTTCCGATAATCATTTAAAACGCTATTCTTCCAATGTCAATGGCCCAATTTCAACGAAACTTGTGTGGACTAATCTTATGCTGCTTAAGGCATCAACACTTCTAACAAGAATTTTGATTGGTTAATTTTTCCAGCGGCCATCTTGGATTTCCGAACAGTTGTGAAAGTCAGTTAAAAGCCTACTCATTATTAATGACTAGGCTGATATCAAGCAAACTCTGCTGCAAGGACCTGAGAGTGGTATGCTTCAGAACCTTTATATAGAATTTTCATTGCTCCAGTTTTTTGGTGAAATCTTAGATTTTATGAAAAATGTACCGAAAATTGTTAAAACACTACTCCTCATTGACTGCTTGCCGGACTTCAACTTAATTTGGCTGGATTGACCCTATGAAAATAGCCTTCTGAACTTGTATACAGAAGTTTTATCAGCCAATTTTTATTTTGTGAAAATCTTCGCTTTATTTAAAAATGTATCGGAAATTGTTAAGACGCTACTCATTATTAGCCACTCGATGGATTTCAACACTGAAAGTTGGCTGGATAAATGCTAGCGGGGTAGGTTTCAGATCCTCTATTTAGCATTTTAATTTTATCATTTTTGCAGGACGATCAGCTTGTCATGATTTTTTGTCCGGAAAATAACTTTGGACGAGCTCAAAAGCATGCGCTTTGCCCTTTTCGGACATAGGGTGCGGGCACGTGATCTGTCTCTTACAGTCCTGTGTGAAATACATTTCAAGTTAATTTGGATTAGCTTGGATTTTCTTGAATATCCAAGCTATTGGAAAATTAATCAACCCATACCAGTTTGGATTTCCTTTTATTAGCTTGGACTTTATATAGTTGCTTGAACTTCTTGAAAAAAAACCCTCTCAGAATTCAAACTAGCTGGGATTTTCTAGGACTTTTTGAATATCATCATGAAAAAGTGCAAGCTTCTTGGATGTGCTTGGACCTTTCGGATTTGACAGAATTCAAGCTAGCTTGGATTTTCTAGGACTTTGTTTTGTCAGAGATAAAAGAATCCAAGCTACTTGGATATCCTTGAATTTTTAGACTCACTTACGCTACCTTGGATTATCTTGAAATAGCTTGCACTAAGGCAAGAACGGGTTCTGTATAGTCATGACTAGAGGTGACCTTGACCTGGTAAATTGGTGGGAAATTTAAAGTCTTTGTGAAAAAGCAAGCAGTACATTCATTGCATTGATCATTACCAGCTATGGATATATAGAATATGATAGTTTGGAAACACTGACAGTACTGTTAGATAGAATGCTTAGCATCAGCAACCTTAAATGGAATTAGAACTGTATTTTAAGGTATGTATTCTATTGATTTCCAGAGATTTATTCAGAATTACCAGTTTTGGTATAGCTTTCTCAGTTCTATGTAATTAATGCAGTGATGATGACTCTCTAAATAATATAGTACATTAACAATCTATGTCTATAAGAATAACAGACAAATCAGTCAGAAACTCATACATTGCTAATGTCTGGCTGAAATTGTATTTGTTATTGATTAACTCAACTCCCATGAAGGTGATTTTGGTTTTTAAACATATATATTTATATATAATCTCTGTGTGGCAGCATTTATGTGTACCTGCATACATTTTATGTTAATGGCTAACCTATTTCAAAAGCTAGGATTAGCTGGGATTTTTTTTAAGTTCTAGATAGCTGGGACTTTCTGGAATAAATTCCAAGCTAGATGGGATTTTCTTGAACGTTCAATGAATATCCAAGCTTTTTTTGGCCTGGGGTGTTTGCATATGTGAGCATGCATAAATGCATACAGATCATCAAATTGAACTATAATAACTTGTTTTACAATTTGCAACTCCCCAATCCATTACTAGACTTCTAGAATGGATTAACTCCCTTGATTAGGCCGAGCTCAAGGCTGGCTAGTCAGTCTGGAGCTTCATATGCAATCCTATGTCAAGGCTCCTGCTCCTGCTCTGATAGAGAAGAAGAACACTTAATTTCAGCCATCTTAGTCAGCACATGTCTATGGAGAATCAAAAATATTTTCAATGTTTCCCTCAGAGAATAGTTAAATCATCTTATTGAGCAAAAGATTGCCTCAAAAGAAATCGATACTTATTAATCCTTGCGAAAAATTTCTTTATTACCAGTCTATTGTCAGTCTATTACCAGCTTATTATCAGTGTGAAAGCAGTGTAAAACCAGTCTGTTGTCATGCTATTGTCAGATCTCATTATTGTCAGGATATATTGTCAGTCTGTTGTCAGTGTACGGTATTACCAGAAAAATATTTTTGTAAGGGAAGCTATGAGTGTTTTCTATTTATTGTATGTTCATTACGCTGTTATACATCTTGAACCTTGTTGTTGCCAGTTTTCGTGATTCATGTTTTTGAGGATATTAGGTATTATATAAACTACTAGAGGATGGGCTTTTATTTTCTGTTGTTTTGGTTTATGCTACCAGCCCATTTTATTACTCCTTTTCTATCCGTTAGCATTTTAGACATTGGTCCTTTGTCTTTATGCAGTTTGTCTATTATAATTTGCAAAGGCATAAATATTAAATAGTCATTACTTAGAATGCATGACATGGCCTCTCAAAGTAATGATCAGGCCAGCCTGATGGTTCATATTTACCTCTGGGTAGGGTTATCACTTGGATAACCATAATTCTGTGGGAATAAATCATATGGCTACATAGACTAATTGGATAGACTAGAATATGGTCGAAATTACACTATATAAAACCAAAACTGGTAAATTCATATTTGATCAGGATTCCTGGACAGATTAACAGCAATCAATAGTGGTTCGCCCCTTGATGGTCAAAATTGTCTAAGAAAAATCAAAATATTTCAATACTAAGTGTCCATTTACACGCAAAGTGAATGAATGCAATTGTTTTTATTAAATTTACCACTGGAATGACTGGTTTGTTTGGTGAGACAGTCATTTAAGCGAAAGATTTTCAAGCAATAGTCTTCTCTCGGCTTCCGCATAGGCATTCAATAATTATATATTCCCCAAGATCACTACAGAGGCCATTTGGCCGGCTTGGTCATTAACCCCTTCAACGACAAATCACTGAAAATGTAAATTATTTATGATGTGTAGCATATTGTGTTGAATATTTTGAAATGAATATGACTGGAAGCCATTGCTGACTAACTAATTAAGCCAACAATGGCTTCTAGTGATATTAATTTCAAAATATTCAACATCTTTCCTGTTTGTTTGCCTTGAGATTGAGATACGCAAAATCTTTCAATGAAACAACTGAAGGGGTGACCAAGATGACAATGGTTAACTGTGAGTTTAGCCATGTACCATTCGCCGATATATGGACATGTATAGTGATAGTGGCTGTTGATAAGATCACACTTGAACAGATGACAATGGCGCCAATTAGTTAACTGTGAGTTTAGCCATGTACCATTCACCAATATATGGACATATAAAGTGATAGTGGCTGTTGATAAGATCACACTTGAACAGTAAATTTAGATCTATGCGCAATGTTGGACAAATAATGTCTATTAGGTGTGTTGTCTAATCAAATGTATGTCCACGCACTGTCAGCGGCGCTAGTCACATATAATTAGTTAATTTGATAATTTGGCGATATTCACAATTAGCGATTGAGACAGCAAATTCGGGAGAATTAACTTGTCAGACAAATACATACATTATTTGAGATCTATCTTATATATTTCAAATAGAAATGGTCTATTATCTGTGACATTGATGATGATACATCACTATGCCATATGCTGAAATGTCTATTAGAAACTGCTAAAGCATAAATAAAATTCAATAGATTTATTTATAAGCAGTGAATATGTCTCTGAATATGTCTGTTATCATCACAATGCATCATAATGTTATTGATATAAAAAGTTTGATACATTGATGAAAAACCTCAGGATATTTGACAGACTGTCCGGAAATCCGGAGGCCTGTTAAAATATCTGCATGTTTTGGATAAATCCGGAGAGATGGTCTTTGATTTTATGAAAAATATAATGGAAATGGTCAAAGCGCTACTCCTCATTAATCATTTGGCAGATCTCAACTTAATTTGGCTCGACGGATTCCTGGTAGGCTATAGAACTTCTACTCATGATTTTGGTTGGTCAATTTTTTGGTGGCATGATCTTGGATTTTTTTAAAACTTTACAGAACTGTTTAAAATTCTACTCCTTAATTTAAATGGCCTGATTTCAGCGAAACTTGGGTGAAACGATCATATCGCTGTAGGCTTCAATATCCCAAATGAGAATTTTGATTGGTCAATTTCTTTGGTGACCATCTTGGATTTTATCGAAGATTATTCATCATGTCTTAATGTAAATTGCTCAAATGTTACTGATCCAGGTGAATGTCACAAGAGGCCTTTGGGCCTCTTGTTTCGGTAGCCATCTTGAATTTTCTGAAAAATGGCAGGAAACCATTTATAATGCTACTCTTCATTAACTGCTAGGACAATTTCAACCAGACATGGCTGAAAAGATACTTGGCTGATAGGTTTCAGAACTTGTATGTATACAGAATTTTGATTGGTCAATTTTTCTGCCGACCATCTTGGATTCTCCGAAAATGTTGAGAAATCAGATAAAAGCCTGCTCCATATGGCCGATTTCAAGCAAACGTGGCTGGAGCGACCCTAGAGTGATATGCTTCAGACATGTCAGAGCATATATACAAAATTTGGATTGGTCAATTCTTTTCGACAGATATCTTGAATTTTCCGAAAGATGGTGGGAAATCGTTTGATATGCTACTCCTTATTAGCTGCTTGGACAATTTCAACCAGAGTTAGATGGAGGGATACTATGGGGTAGGTTTTAGAATTTGTATATAGAATTTTGATTGGTCACTTTTACTGGTGGCCATCATAGATTTTCCTAAAATTTTAGGAAATCAGTTAAAAGGCTACTCATTAACCGCTTGGCCGATTTAAACCAAACTCAGCTCGAAGGACCATAGGCTGATACGCTTCAGATTAGGTCCACAGAATTTTAATTGCTTGATTTTTTTTTTTGGTGGCCATTTGCATTTTTTTAAAAGTGGCGGGGAAATCGTTTAAAACGCTACTCATTAACCACTTGGGTAATTTTGATTGGTCAATGATTTGGCAGCAATCTTTGATTTTCTGAAGCCATTTTAAAATGGTACTTCTCATTAACCAGTGGCCAAATTTCAATAATGGTGGAATGATGCTATGGCGGTAAGCTTCAACATATCAAACAAGAATTTTGATTGGTCAATTTTTTTGGTGCCCATTTGAGACTTATCCATCATGTGTGTTTAAATGCAAATGGTCCAAATGCTAATGGTCCAGGTGAGCATCACAGGCCCTTGGGCCTCTTGTTACATGACTGGCTTGGTTCAGAGCCAGGAATCTCAGTGATATATTTCCAAAAATTATTTCTTGACCTGCAAATTTTATTATCATCCTTCAAGTCCACTGTAGAAGCCATTTTTGTCTGTCTTGTTGAGCCAGTCATTCCAGTCATAAATTTTCAAAAATTCTTGGCCTGTAAATGGGCATTCACTATATAATCATTTCAATTTTCTTAACCTTGTAATGTTCAAATTTGTTTAAGAAAATTTAAATATCTGCCTATTGAATGTCCATCTACAGGCAAGAGAATACAATTTTTGAAAATTGTATTCTCTCGGCCTGTAAATGGACATTCCACAAGACCATAACAGAGGCCGGTTTTGGCCGGTATGACCATTAAATGACCCGTAACCATTAAAACATAACACTTAAATTTGTTTTAAGAGAATTTAAAGTTTTTCATAGAAAATTTCCATTTGGAGATGAATTCGAAGAGAAGACTATTTTTGAAAATTTATCACTGAACTGACTGGCTTTGTTATCTTGTAGTCTTCTCTTGGTCTGCAACTGGACATCTCTCAAGATCACTGCAGAAGCTGTTTTTGGCTGATTTGAGGTTTATCCTGTCTTATTCAAATAAGTGAAATATACACAAAAGTATGTATTTTCAGACGACTCAGATACTGGGCCTGCATGGGTGGCACTGGGAGGTCGCAGCGGCATACTCCCATACCCTATGCAACATCTGCATCCATGGCAACAACTCTAACATACAGAAAAAAGCATTGCTAGGCAACAATAAGGATATTGCCTGCCTGTTCAGATACAGGGTTGCTAGGATACCATTGCCGAGTGCTGGCTTGCTGGATATGGCATGTTTTCATGCTGTAAAAGAAAATGCAGATGGAAGTAAGTATATGTGTGTGCATGCATGCGTGTGTGGGTGCATGCGTGCGTGTGTGCATGTGTGCCTGTGTGCGTCTGTATGTGTGTGTGTGCGTGCATGCGTGCGTGCGTGTGCGCACGTGTGTATGTGTGTGCGTGCGTGTGTGCATGTGTGTATGTATGTGCATGCATGCGTATGCGTATGCGTATGCGTGTGCGTGTGCGTGTGCGTGTGTGTGTGTGTGTGTGTGTGTGTGTGTGTGTGTGTGTGTGTGTGTGTGTGTGCATGCCTGTTTGTGTGTATATGTGCATTTTTGCGCATATCTGCATTTTTACGTGTATGTACATGTGTGTGCATGCATCAGTTATAGTGATTTGCTGTAGGCGTGCACAATTTTTGATTAATGAAACATCGAATCTATTTGGTAAAAAGCTTTGCAATGTTCGATTAAATCATAGGTCCAAATTCGCAAAAGCCTAAGCCGTGGTAACGTGACAAGTTACGAAAACTGGGACTTGGAAATTCTAGAAAATTTTTAAATAAATGATAAAAAATAACAGGAAAGTAGAACATGATTTCATGTGACAAAATCTTACATCCTGCATATATGCTTAATGTATACATTATATCCATCATCACAGGAGTGAAATCATTAATTGGGACCACCTAAATATTGCGTGTAGTTTAATAAACATCATTTTTTCCCAAAAAGTTGGTCCCGATCCCAGGATGATTCATAATAAGGAAAAATTAGTTAGCTCTCCGGATGTAGAAATTGTTTGAGTGTAGCCAGAAAAGCATAAACCACCCATGAACTGAGATGACAGCTACCGTATACCAGCAGTCTACCAGTCCATGCTGTCACATGACTCCACAAGAACTGACCAGATTGACGTTGCCAGCGACTGTCAGTTAGTGCTAAAGAAGTGACCGCGATGGTCACGAAAGCTACACTCAAAGAATTTCTACATCCCAGAGAGGTAACTAATTTTTCCATATCATTTATTTCATCAAACTATGACATCAAACGTCGTCGACAAAAAATATAAATCATGTGATGTATCAGCTTCCGCTTATAGCCTCCCTTTGTCGGATGAGTTTAGGTCATTACCCGAGTCGCGCAAAGATGCTAATAGTACCTGGGGAGATATTGCGCAATCCACATACATAGAATGGTATGTTCAAGTAGCTACGAGAGTGAGGGCGTAGCGCATCCTATAAAATGCAGTTTATAGTTGCTTTCGGAATGTATGATTTACATTTAAGAGTAATCAACAGAACGCACAGTTCAAAATACAACAATCTGGAATGCTGTTGCTTTGTTTTCTTTAATTGGACATGACAACCGAATCAAAAAGGAAAAATTATTACACCGCCTGACCTTATTATTAATCGAAATTGTTAACTATAGAATTAAAAAGAATTATGTTCACTGATTGCCTAACACTCTGCAACTAAGTATACTTGGTATTTCATGACAGACATGGTATGCAGTGAAAGAAAGAAAATTATATGGCGATTCGACGGAGTAACTAGCTGGTTTTCTCAATGACAAAGGTGTTACCTCACTATTGTTAGCTTGTTTATCATAGCGCTTTGTGGTGTGATTAGTAATTATTTGACATGTGCATGGCATGGCGGGACTTCACGATTAAATTGGGAAATCATGCAATGATGCGCGTGTCTGTGTGTGTGTGTGTGTGTGTGTGTGTGTGTGTGTGTGTGTGTGTGTGTGTGTGTGTGTATGTGTGTGTGTGTCTGTGTGTGTGTGTGTGTGTGTGTGTGTGTGTGTGTGTGTGTGTGTGTGTGGGTGTGTGGGTGTGTGTATGTGTGTGCATGCGCATGCATTATGTGTGAGTGCGTGTGGGCTTGCATGTGTGTGTGCATGCATGCATGCATGCATGCGTGCGTGCATGCGTGTCATGTGTGATTGTGTTTATATGTGTGTGCATATCATGTACGTGAGTGTGTTGGGAATGCAGATGTGCATGTGTGTGCGTGTGTGTGTGCTTGCACGTGTGCATGCGTGCATGAGTGTGTGTGCGTGTCATCTACGTGCATGTGTTGTATACATCTACGTGTATGTGTTGTGAATGCATGCATGCGTGCGTGCGTGCGTGCCAGACCTCTACAATCCTTGTGATTGGTGCACAGCAGAGGGATACAATACTAAACTAGTATGTGCAGTTGATGCCATGCCATCGCAAATCCACAAACTTTCGACAACTTTGACATTCTGCCCCTTCCCATCATCACCATATATAACCCCTTGGGGTGTCTAGCCTAATGTAAACATTGTCTCGCAATCGGCAATCATATAGGTAATTATCATAATAAATTTGGTTGAATTCTGCTAACTTTGACTTTCTGCTCCCCCCCCCCCCCCCCCAACATGTGCATGGAGCATAATATAAATGCCATTTGAAGTCGTATGGGTAACTCACGTAAGAAATTTGGTTGAATTCTGCTAACTTTGACTTTTTTACACACACACCCCCCCCACCACACACCCACCCTGCCCCCAACGTGCGCGTGGAGCGTAATATAAATGCCATCTGAAATCATATGGGTAACTCAGATATGAAATTTGATTGAATTCCACCAAATGGTGTCAGAGGAGACTAAGCCAGACACGTGAGCAGCAATTCCAGTCATGATCAATCCTATTCCATTGTGTATAAAAGCTACAATAATATTCACATAAAATAAAGAGCATCAAGGTATCACTTTAAAGATGAATATATAACAGCACATGTAATATTACAACTTTCTCCATCATTAGGTTCCAGTGATTGGAGTTGGCGTGTCAGATTCACGGCGCTACAGTCGCTGGTAAAACTGTGTAAATGTCTAGCTAAAGATACCCTGCGTGAAGGATTCCGCAATGTCGCTTGTTCTGCGTTACTACAAGCGAGGAGTACTGAGAGAGATCTGAGAGTCCTGGAAGCTTTGAAGATTGGTGAGGTGCGTCATGTTGTGTCAGAGAGTGACCTAATTTGTCACTCAAATATCTGAAATCAGAATCAATGGACCTTTCCAGTTTATCCATCCATCATCTGATGTCGTAATCAGCTAAGTGACATGTAGGATGGCAATTTAGTCCATCTTTAACACTTAATAGTCCGACACATTATACAAATTGTGTCTTTACCATTTAATGAACATTCCGTTGAATATTTTGAAACTAATTTGACTGGGTGCTGTTGCTGCCAGAGGCCAGCAACAGCACCTACATTTTATAGTCAAATTAGTTTCAAAGTATTTAACAGCTTACCTGTATAGTCTTCTGGAAATTCATAGTCAGGAAGCTCAAGGATTGATCGATCTCAACATGAGTGAGGTGTGGGTGGAGCTTAGCTAGAGATGGGCAGAGGATAACTAAAACTGGAAAGATCCATAACGTCACTCAGTTAGCTGACATTACAATAAAAAAACATCTCTATCTTGGAATTCGAAAACTCACAAAAGTGTACAAATTGTATGTCTGTGGTGAATTTAGTCTTCTGTTGGTCGGCAAATTGACATATCTCAAGACCACTGCAGAAGCTGTTTATGTATAACCTAATATGGTGTTCCAGGGCTAGAAATAATTGAAAAGGTCTAGTTACTGCCGCAGGGCAACCTATAATGCCATTTCATGCATTTTCAGGTTGACCGCCGCAGATTAATGTTGCCATTATATGCCAAGCTAAATTAGATTCACTATTGTTTTGTCCAGTAAATTCTTAAGAATGGCCACAATTACTGAGAAAAGGCATAAGCATACTGGTTAATCTTTCTAATAATTAAATAAATAAATGTCTTAAAATGAAAACAGTTAGTCAGTAGGTATCAAAAACATAGTATAGTATTAGGCTGAGTATTTATCATGGTTGCCCTGTGTACCATTAACAGCCAAAGTTTAGTTGCCCTAGTGAAATTCAGGTTGCCCGGACAACAGGGCAAATGGACATTTCTATCCCTGTGTTTCGTTGCAGAGAAGTGCGGAAATACTTTCTCAATGATGTTCTTTTCTGATCTCTAGCTTGTGGTTATGCCACCATAAAAAAATATTTCATGCAGAGTATGCAATCATTGGTATGCCATCAGAATTTCCTTCACACCCCACAACTCTCATATGGCAGAGCCCAATATGCAATCATTGGTACCCCATCACAAATCCCGTCACACATTTACCTTTTCATCCCACAACTCTGATACGGCAGTGCCCAATATAATGAGCTTATGACCCTGACTCCAGGTGTGGGGCCAAATATAAATGTCATCTTGCAATTGGCATTCATCTGTGTAACTAACATAATAATCTTAGTTGAATTCTAACAAATGGTTTCAAATGATATAGCTAAAGTCAGATGGACAAACAGATGGAGAGGTGAACAGACAGACAAGTGTCATAGTCCATTGCAGTCATAAAGTATGGTACCCTTGTATGTATGATTACTGGATTCTTTGGCTGTAGTAGTAGAAACATCCTTCAGCTGCAATCAGTCCTTTGCTTCTGCCCACTGTGTTTTAACCTCAGCTGAAATCCTTAGCTACCTCAGGTCCATTCTTGACTTGAGTGTACCGAGTCCTGTTTTCTTGAGGTCACCTCGTACTGGGTCATAGCACGCTTTGCAGATTTATACACTGACGTCTTCTCATAGTATTGTATTTGCTGACTCCGAGTATGGTGAATTCCAAGTCTCTCTGTGCTGGTGTCTTGCATAGTGCATCATTGGAAATTATAGTGTCTGGCCATCGATGTCCAGTGATAGTGCATAGGTGTTTGCGGTGGCAGGCATCAAGTTTGTCTAAAGCTGCCTTTGAAGCTTCACAGCCATTACAGTTATACAGCATCAAGGTTATGCATGTTGCATTGTACAAATGTGGCCTTTTTATCAAAGGCATCTTTGATCTACGAATCCATAGCTTCCAGAATGACTAGAAAGCTATGCTTCCCATGACACAAAGTGCAGCAATGTCGGCAGTAATGCAGAGCAGTGAACCCAGGATTTTACTTTTCCTCCATGGTTTGCCGCCATGAATTGGGTCATCATTTTCTTTTGTTTTCATGCTTTGTAGAAGATATATGTGGGTGAACTCTGTTTTGGATGATTCATAAAGAGATTCTCAATTTTAATTTGCTTGCAGCTATTGGGAGAAGCTCACCAAGGTGTTTCTTTTCCTTGTCTATGAAGTCCACATCATCGGCATATTGCATGGTACCCTTGTGGGTCCTATTAGAAGCCATAATGTGAAGATCACCATAACAACTAACATATAGACACAAGCGACATCAAAGCCCTGCACATGCTCACCTTGTTGTCCATTTAGGCATGCAGTCCTTTTGGTTATCTATCAGGGTCAGCTGTCACATATGTTGTCCAACCATTATGCACCATCGACTAACCTATCCCTCATCAGAATTAGTTATGCCCGTGTTTGTTCACCGAAATCTGTCATCTAACCTTTCCACTGCTAGAGGAGATCAACCAGCCAGCACTGCAAGCTTTTTTCTTGGTGTTTTAGATGACGTGGAACTGGCCACCTATGATGCTCTGAATTGTACATCAGATGAGGTGGAAGTGGCTGCCTATGATGCTCTGGATTGTCCATCAGGTGACGTGGAAGTAGCCACCTATGATGCCCTGGATCATACATCAGATGACGTGGAAGTGACCACCTATGATAGTCTGGATCGTACATCAGAGGATGTGGAAGTGTCCACCTATGATGCACTGGATCGTACATCAGATGACGTGGAAGTGACCACTTATGATGTCTAGATTGTACATCAGATGACGTGGAAGTGGCCACCTATTATGGTCTAGATCTTATATCAGATGATGTGGAAGTGACCACCTATGGTTGTCTAAATCGTACATCAGATGACATGGAAGTGTCTGCCTATGATGCTCTGGACTGTCCATCTACATTTGACGACATAAACACAATGATTCATGAATCTAACTTGATTCTACTTAAATCAACACTCCATACTTGAAGATATACGAAGATGAAAAAGACTGGGCCATAAAACAAAAGGATGTGATTCTAACACCTATCGAGTAGAAAAGTCACGTGTTAAAAAATACTACGAATTTTATTCATAAAATCGATAGTGGTGAATATCCCGGCGGAAAAATTTGTTAACAACCAATCACATTATGCCTGCTCATATTTGAGAGGCTAAGAGGTGTATTTTACTTGTAACTACTCCGGCAACGTAAGAAGCGACTTAATCGTTTTCATTTCTCGGGCATTCAAGCAATTTGTCTCGTATGTCTTAGTCCGTGATGGATCATTTTATGTTTGTCGAAATCTAAGGGAAATAATGATTTGGGTGGATTGGGAGTTCATTGTATAGCGTCGTTATTTTCATAGCGCGTTTCTTGATTTTTTTTTTGTATCATGTCACATTTGGAATCCTAATTAAACATCGTACAAACTCGAATTGAAAAAAGGATTATTTGTTGCAAAGAGGAAACTTAGATTTTCAAATTATTCAATCTTACATTGAACCCACAGAGCCTCCATCATGTAAAATTCATTGCTGGCAAATCATATCATATTTGCCTAGCCCTGTAGGTGGGGCTTAGAATACACCTTCCGTATCCTCTGCATGTAGTAAGAGGCGACTAAAGGAGGTAAGGGTGAGGTAACCCTGACAGAAACCTTTAGTGCTGAAGATGGAGGTTCCAGGCCGCACAGCGCACTCTAATAAACCATGGATCCACACACTTAACGCTTATGATCATGTCGATAGTCACTTACAGGACTGGCGGTATGATCAGCGAACGAAAAGAAGAAGAAGATATCATATTTGCCGAGGGTCGTCCTCGGCCAATTTGTTGGGATTTCACCAACGCCCTTGCTTTCCCATGGCTAATAGTTATAGATGACTGTATTTTATGTCTCTAGTAGCAAATGGTTACACTAGATGATAATATTAAACTGCAAGTCAAGAACAAACTAGTTTATGACAGTCACCAGATTTTGCGCAATGGTGATCTTACGGATGGTTTTTCGGGTTTTTATTTTCATAATGGGTTTTAAACCATCGCCATAAAAAACCGTGAGACGGTGTGAAATGGGTATACCACCCAGCCATAGTCTAGATCATACATCAGATGATGTGGAAGTGGCCACCTATGATGCTCTGGATCATATATCAGATGACGTGGATGTCGCCACCTACGATGCTCTGGATTGTACATCAGATGATGTGGAAGTGGCCACATATGATGCTCATAGCTGCAACTAGCATGACTAGTGACCATTGTTTTCTACCCTTACAAGCAGTCACCTAAGATGCTGCATAGGGCTGTCACGATTCATAGATGTATCATTGAAAAATGATAAGCATGTTCAGGATCCGTGTATTGTCTCATGACCTGGTGTATCGATACACACATGGCACGTTATAGTTGATAAAATTAGTATTATCTGATGACGGTTTAGTCTTAAGCCGTGTTCCCACTAGAGAGTTAATCATGAGTAACGCCATACTTTCCTGATTATGTCTCTGGTGAGAACACAGCCTTAGACTCCTTGTACCATGCTGTCCAGTAGACCATTGCCACTAAGTTTTATCTCACTATGTTTATGAGCATGCAGAGAGTGGCATACATTATGGACAGATTCTGATGAAACTTAGGGGAAGGAATGATCACATCGTGTATGGTATCATGGCCAATGTATTGCGATATATCCTACCATGGCATCATGTATTGTATCATGACCAGTGTATCGCGATGTATCCCATCATGGCATTGTGAATCATGACCAGTGTATCATGATGTATCCTATCGTGGCATATGTTGTATAATGACCAGTGTATCGCGATGTATCCTACCATGGCATCGTGTATTGTATTATGACTATGCCGTGTATCACGATGCATCCTGCCGTGGCATCGTGTATTGCATCATGACCACTGTATTGCGATGTATACTATCATAACATTGTATATCATGACCAGCATATCGCAATGTATGCCATCATGGCATCGTGTATTGTATCATGACCAGTGTATCGTCATGTATCCTCTCATGGCATCGTGTATTGTATCATGACCAGTGTATCGTCATGTATCCTATCATGGCATCGTGTATTGTATCATGACCAGTGTATCGTCATGTATCCTATCATAGCATCGTGTATTGTATCATGACCAGTGTATCGCAATGTATCCTATCATGGCATCATGTATTGTATCATGACCAGTGTATCGTCATGTATCCTATCATGGCATCGTGTATTGTATCATAACCAGTGTATCGCAATGTATCCTATCATGGCATCGTGTATTGTATCATGACCAGTGTATCATCATGTATCCTATCATAGCATCGTGTATTGTATCACGACCAGTGTATCGCAATGTATCCCATCATGGCATCATGTATTGTATCATGACCAGTGTATCGCAATGTATCCTATCATGGCATCGTGTATTGTATCATGACCAGTGTATCATGATGTATCCTATCATGGCATCGTCTATTGTATCATGACCAGTGTATCGTGATGTATCCTATCATGGCATCGTGTATTGTATCATGACCAGTGTATCGCAATGTATCCTATCATGGCATCGTGTATTGTATCATGACCAGTGTATCGTCATATATCCTATCATGGCATCGTGTATTGTATCATGACCAGTGTATCGCAATGTATCCTATCATGGCATCGTGTATTGTATCATGACCAGTGTATCACGATGTATCCTATCATAGCATCATGTATTGTATCATAACCAGTGTATCATGATGTATCCTATCATGGCATCGTGTATTATATCATGACTAGTGTATCGTCATGTATCCTATCATGGCATCGTGTATTGTATCATAACCAGTGTATCGCAATGTATCCTATCATAGCATCATGTATTGTATAATAACCAGTGTATCATGATGTATACTATCATGGCATTGTGTATTGTATCATGACCAGTGTATCGCAATGTATCCTATCATGGCATCGTGTATTGTATCATGACCAGTGTATCATGATGTATCCTATCATGGCATCGTGTATTGTATCATGACCAGTGTATCACGATGTATCCTATCATGGCATCATGTATTGTATCATAACCAGTGTATCATGATGTATCCTATCATGGCATCGTGTATTGTATCATAACCAGTGTATCACGATGTATCCTATCATGGCATTGTGTATTGTATCATGACCAGCATATCGCAATGTATCCCATCATGGCATCGTGTATTGTATCATGACCAGTGTATCGCAATGTATCCTATCATGGCATCGTGTATTGTATCATGACCAGTGTATCATGATGTATCCTATCATGGCATCGTGTATTGTATCATGACCAGTGTATCACGATGTATCCTATCATGGCATCATGTATTGTATCATAACCAGTGTATCATGATGTATCCTATCATGGCATCGTGTATTGTATCATAACCAGTGTATCACGATGTATCCTATCATGGCATTGTGTATTGTATCATGACCAGCATATCGCAATGTATCCCATCATGGCATCGTGTATTGTATCATGACCAGTGTATCGCAATGTATCCCTTCATGGCATTGTGTATTGTATCATGACCAGTGTATCATGATGTATCCTATCATGGCATTGTGTATTGTATCATGACCAGTGTATCACGATGTATCCTCTCATGGCATCATGTATTGTATCATAACCAGTGTATCGCGATGTATCCTATCATGGCATCGTGTATTGTATCATAACCAGTGTATCATGATGTATCCTATCATGGCATAGTGTATTGTATCATGACCAGTGTATCATGATGTATCCTATCATGGCATTGTGTATTGTATCATGACCAGTGTATCACGATGTATCCTATCATGGCATCATGTATTGTATCATAACCAGTGTATCATGATGTATCCTATCATGGCATCGTGTATTGTATCATGACCAGTGTATCGCGATGTATCCTCTCATAGCATCGTGTATTGTATCATAACCAGTGTATCGCGATGTATCCTATCATGGCATCGTGTATTGTATCATAACCAGTGTATCATGATGTATCCTATCATGGCATTTTGTATTGTATCATGACCAGTGTATCATGATGTATCCTATCATGACATCGTGTATTGTATCATAACCAGTGTATCACGATGTATCCTATCATGGCATCGTGTATTGTATCATGACCAGTGTATCACGATGTATCCTATCATGGCATCGTGTATTGTATCATAACCAGTGTATCACGATGTATCCTATCATGGCATCGTGTATTGTATCATAACCAGTGTATCACGATGTATCCTATCATGGCATTGTGTATTGTATCATGACCAGCATATCGCAATGTATCCCATCATGGCATCGTGTATTGTATCATAACCAGTGTATCGCGATGTATCCTATCATGGCATCGTGTATTGTATCATAACCAGTGTATCACGATGTATCCTATCATGGCATCGTGTATTGTACCATGACCAGTGTATCATGATGTATCCTATCATGGCATTGTGTATTGTATCATGACCAGTGTATCACGATGTATCCTATCATGGCATCATGTGTTGTATCATAACCAGTGTATCATGATGTATCCTATCATGGCATCATGTATTGTATCATAACCAGTGTATCATGATGTATCCTATCATGGCATCGTGTATTGTATCATGACCAGTGTATCGTGATGTATCCTATCATGGCATCGTGTATTGTATCATGACCAGTGTATCATGGTGTATCCCATCATGGCATCGTGTATTGTATCATAACCAGTGTATCATGATGTATCCTATCATGGCATCATGTATTGTATCATGACCAGTGTATCATGGTGTATCCTATCATGGCATCGTGTATTGTATCATAACCAGTGTATCGCGATGTATCCTATCATGGCATCGTGTATTGTATCATAACCAGTGTATCATGATGTATCCTATCATGGCATCATGTATTGTATCATGACCAGTGTATCATGATGTATCCTATCATGGCATCGTGTATTGTATCATGACCAGTGTATCATGATGTATCCTATCATGGCATCATGTATTGTATCATGACCAGTGTATCACGGTGTATCCCATCATGGCATCGTGTATTGTATCATAACCAGTGTATCGCGATGTATCCTCTCATGGCATCGTGTATTGTATCATAACCAGTGTATCGCGATGTATCCTATCATGGCATCGTGTATTATATCATAACCAGTGTATCATGATGTATCCTATCATGGCATTGTGTATTGTATCATGACCAGCATATCGCAATGTATCCCATCATGGCATTGTGTATTGTATCATGACCAGTGTATCATGATGTATCCTATCATGGCATTGTGTATTGTATCATGACCAGTGTATCACGATGTATCCTATTATGGTATCATGTATTATATCATGACCAGTGCATCGCAATGTATCCTAAAATGGGATCATGTATCTTGACCAGTGTATCGTGATGTATCCTATCATGGCATCGTGTATTGTATCATGACCAGTTTATCGTGATGTATCCTCTCATGGCATCGTGTATTGTATCATGACCAGTGTATCATGATGTATCCTCACATGGCATTGTGTATTGTATCATGACCAGTGTACCATGATGTATCCTATCATGGCATCGTGTATTGTATCATGACCAGTGTATCACGGTGTATCCCATCATGGCATCGTGTATTGTATCATGACCAGTGTATCATGGTGTATCCCATCATGGCATCGTGTATTGTATCATGACCAGTGTATCATGATGTATCCTATCATGGCATCATGTATTGTATCATGACCAGTGTATCGTCATGTATCCCATCATGGCATCATGTATTGTATCATGACCAGTGTATCGTGATGTATCCTATCATGGCATCGTGTATTGTATCATGACCAGTTTATCGTTATGTATCCTCTCATGGCATCATGTATTGTATCATGACCAGTGTATCATGATGTATCCTATCATGGCATCGTGTATTGTATCATGACCAGTGTATCACGGTGTATCCCATCATGGCATCGTGTATTGTATCATAACCAGTGTATCACGATGTATCCTATCATGGCATTGTGTATTGTATCATGACCAGTGTATCATGGTGTATCCCATCATGGCATCATGTATTGTATCATGACCAGTGTATCATGATGTATCCTATCATGGCATTGTGTATTGTATCATGACCAGTGTATCACGATGTATCCTATTATGGTATCGTGTATTATATCATGACCAGTGCATCGCAATGTATCCTAAAATGGGATCATGTATCTTGACCAGTGTATCGTGATGTATCCTATCATGGCATCGTGTATTGTATCATGACCAGTTTATCGTGATGTATCCTCTCATGGCATCGTGTATTGTATCATAACCAGTGTATCACGATGTATCCTATCATGGCATCGTGTATTGTATCATAACCAGTGTATCACGATGTATCCTATCATGGCATTGTGTATTGTATCATGACCAGCATATCGCAATGTATCCCATCATGGCATCGTGTATTGTATCATGACCAGTGTATCGTCATGTATCCCATCATGGCATCATGTATTGTATCATGACCAGTGTATCGTCATGTATCCCATCATGGCATCATGTATTGTATCATGACCAGTGTATCGTGATGTATCCTAACATGGCATTGTGTATTGTATCATAACCAGTGTATCACGATGTATCCTATCATGGCATTGTGTATTGTATCATGACCAGTGTATCATGGTGTATCCCATCATGGCATCGTGTATTGTATCATGACCAGTGTATCACGGTGTATCCCATCATGGCATCGTGTATTGTATCATGACCAGTGTATCATGATGTATCCTATCATGGCATTGTGTATTGTATCATGACCAGTGTATCACGTTGTATCCTATCATGGCATCATGTATTGTATCATGACCAGTGTATCATGATGTATCCTATAATGGCATCGTGTATTGTATCATGACCAGTGTATCACGGTGTATCCCATCATGGCATTGTGTATTGTATCATGACCAGTTTATCATGATGTATCCTATCATGGCATCGTGTATTGTATCATGACCAGTGTATCATGATGTATCCTATCATGGCATCATGTATTGTATCATGACCAGTGTATCATGATGTATCCTATCATGGCATCGTGTATTGTATCATGACCAGTGTATCATGATGTATCCTATCATGGCATTGTGTATCGTATCATGACCAGCATATCGCAATGTATCCCATCATGGCATCGTGTATTGTATCATGACCAGTGTATCATGGTGTATCCCATCATGGCATCATGTATTGTATCATGACCAGTGTATCGTGATGTATCCCATCATGGCATCGTGTATTGTATCATGACCAGTGTATCGCGATGTATCCTATCATGGAATCACGTATCATGGCCAGTGCATCGCGATGTATCCTAAAATGTCTTTGTGTATATTGACCAGTGTATCACAATGTATCCTATCATGGCATCGTGTATTGTATCATGACCAGTGTATCGCGATGTATCCTATCGTGGCATCGTGTATTGCATCATGAACAGTGTATCGCGATGTATCCCATCATGGCATCGTATATCATGACCAGTGCATCGCGATGTATCCTAAAATGGCATCGTGTATCTTGACCAGTGTATCACAATGTATCCTTTCACGGCATCGTGTATTGTATCATGACCAGTGTATTGCGATGTATCCTATCATGGCATCGTGTATTGTATCATGACCAGTGTATCGCGATGTATCCTATCATGGCATCATGTATCATGACCAGTGTATCGCGATGTATCTTATCATAGCAAAACATATCATTACAGCGAGAGTTATTAACTATTGAAATTATTGTCTAGTGCCTTACCAGACAATAGTTTCAATGGGCAATAACTCTTGATCTGCTGAATATTTTGAAAACAATTTGACTGAAGATTGTAGGTGGCTCAGCATGTATGTATTGCTGTATTCTGTGGCTGTACATAGTAGCAGAAACATCCTACAGCTGCAATCAGTCCTGCCCTTTTGCCCACTGTGTCTTGTCCTCAGCTGAAATCCTTAGCTTCCTCAGGTCCATTCTTGACCTGAGTGTATGTATGTATGATTACAGTATTCTGTGGCTGTAGTAGTAGAAACATCCTACAGCTTCAATCAGTCCTTCTTTTGCCCACTGTGTCTTGTCCTCAGCCGAAATCCTTAGCTTCCTCAGGTCCATTTGTGACTTGAATGTACCGAGTCCTGCTTTTTTTAGGTCACCTCGTAGCACGCTTAGCAGATTTATACAATGAAGTCCCCTCCTGGCTTTGTATTTGCTGACTCCGAGTAGGGCGAATTCCAAGGCTCTCTGTGCTTGTGTCTCTTCTGGCATCCTTAGCACATGGCCAAAAATTGCATTTTATGGTTATTTATTAGCATCAATTGGCATATATGGTACCCTTGTATGTATGATTACTGTATTCTGTGGCTGTAGTTGTAGAAACATCGTACAGCTGCAATTAGTCCTTCACTTTTACCCACTGCGTTTTGTCCTCAGCCAAAATCCTTAGCTACCTCAGATACATTCTTGACTTGAGTGTACCGAGTCCTGTTTTCTTGACATCACCTCATACTGGGTCATAGCACGCTTTGCAGATTTATACAATGACGTCCTCTCATAGCATTGTATTTGCTGGCTCCGAGTAGGGCGAATTCAAAGGCTCTCTGTGCTGGTGTCTATTCTGGCACCCTTAGCACATGGCCAAACATGGACCATCTTTGCTGGGTGACTTTTACAGACAGTGGCGACGTATTACACATCTTGTATAGTGCATCATTGGAAATTATGCTGTCATGCCATTGGTGTCCAGTGATCGTGTGTAGGTGTTTGTGGTGGCAGGCATTGAGTTTGTCTAGAGCTGCCCAGTTGTTACAGTTATACAACATCAAGGATACACAGGTTGCATTGTATAAACGTAGCCTTTTTATCAAGGGCATCTTTGGTCTACGAATCCATAGCTTCCAGAAGGACTGGAAAGCTATGTTCCCCATGATGCCGCATGCAACAATGTCAGCAGCACTGCAAAGCAGTGAGTACAGGATTTTACTTTTCCTCCATGGTTTGCCACCACGAAGTGGATCATCATTTTCTTTTTGTTTCATGTTTTGTAGATGGTATATGTGGATGAAATCTGTTTTGGATTCATTCAAAAAGAGATTCTCAATTTTTAGTTTGCTTGCAGCTATTGGGAGAAGTTTGCCAAGCGGTTTCTTTTCCTCATCTATGAAGTCCACATCATCGGCATATTCCCTCTCTAGCAGCATACCCAGTATTGACACTGGGGGTGGGGGGTGTTTGGTCTTGTGGACCCTTCCCGCATAGATTTTAATGTGGCAGCATGGTAACAGATGAAAAGCATCGGAGATAGACCATCTCCTCCCTGTGAGGAGCCGATTGATGTCTCAAACTCTACAGACTTCACTGACTTGACTCATACTCTGAGCTTTGTGTCTGCAATCTAGAAGCAGTAGTCTCACTAGTTGTAGCTCATCTTCATCGCAACTGGCCTGGCATAGTACATCTAGGATCTTTGAGCGTTTAATTGTGTCGAAAGCTTGTGACATGTCAATTCCCATTTTGTGAACGTCCTAGTGTTTGAACATGTCTACCGACACAAGCATGTGTTGAGCCCATACAATGACTGTGCAGCTGCCTCCATGTTTGAAGTCACACTGACATGATCCGGTGAAGTCATTGATCTTGTCTCGGATTCGGCATAGAGTAACATTGGATAGGATTTTCCGTATGCTGTTGAGGCACACAATGGGCTGCAGATTGACTGGTGGGCCAGGTGGCTTCTTGGGCTTGGGTAGTGCGATAAGGGTGCCTTGGCCTACAGCGTCGATGAGAAGGTTGTGCATAAAAGCTGAATTGATTAGGTGCGTGATGGGTTTTGAGATAATGTCACTTGCATATTTCAATAGTTCATTGCTCATGCCATCAGGTCCAGATGCGCATCCATTTTTCAGGGCTTTAAGTGCCTTCTCAACTTCTGCTATTTTAATTGGTGTTAGTAATGGCCTGGGGTTTCTTGAGAATGGCTGCAAGGGCTCATCATAATTGTCAGTGAACTGTTCCTTGAACCATTCTCGGATCACCTTGGGCCTGGTCAGTCCCAGTGATTTGAGTGAAACACCAGAAAACTATACAGGTAACCTGTTGACTATTTTAGAACTAACAACAGCACCCAGTAAAATGAACTCTCAAGTATTCAATAGCCTACATGTATAGTTTTCTCGAAATTGAGATTCACAGAGTGCAGGGATTGATTGATCCCAACACAGGCAAAGCATGGGTAGAGCTTAGCTAGAGATGGGTGGGGCATAGCTAAACCTGGATGCCTCCATTATGTTTTCATGTTTATAGGTGCACACAGATCTTGAGGCACTGCTAAGCAAAGAACTCGCCGCTCATCCATGTACAATAGGCATTCACCTTGCCACAGGTCTCTCTAATGCTTACCTCCCATCCGTACCACGGTCCGTGGATCAGGCTTCTGGCACCAGAAAGACGGCACCATCCACTATATCTCCACAGACTGTCATAACAGGCAAACCTGCGGCAGCGAAGAATAAGAGGCTGGTAGTGAAGAAGCCACTCAGAACTACAATAAAGTATGTGAAAGAAACCTTTTATCTCCTATCTATTTATTTGTGCAATCAAATTTGAACGCTACTGTACAGATGTGAATGCTAATGAACAGGTATGAAAGCTAATGGACAGATGTGAAAGCTAATGGACAGATGTGAAAGCTAAGGGACAGGTGTGAAAGCTAAGGGACAGGTGTGAAAGCTAATGGACAGGTGTGAATGCTAATGAACAGGTATGAAAGCTAATTGGACAGATGTGAATGCTAATGGATAGGTGTGAATGCTACTGTACAGGTGTGGACATTAATGGACAGGTGTGAAAGCTAGTGTACATGTGTGAAAGCTACTGGACAGGTGTGAATGCTGATGGACAGGTGTGAATGCTGATGGACAGATGTGAAAGCTAATGGACATGTGTGAAAGCTAATGGACAGGTGTGAAAGCTACTGGACAGGTGTGAATGCTAATGGACAGGTGTGAATGCTAACAGACAGGTGTGAATGTTAATGGACAGATGTGAAGGCTAATGGACAGGTGTGAATGCTAATGGACAGATGTGAATGTTAATGGACAGGTGTGAAAGCTAATGGACAGGTGTGAATGCTAATGGACAGATGTGAATGTTAATGGACAGGTGTGAATGTTAATGGACAGATGTGAATGTTAATGGACATGTGTGAATGCTAATGGACAGGTGTGAATGCTAACAGACAGGTGTGAATGTTAATGGACAGATGTGAAGGCTAATGGACAGGTGTGAATGCTAATGGACAGGTGTGAATGTTAATGGACAGGTGTGAATGCTAATGGACAGGTGTGAAAGCTAATGGACATGTGTGAAAGCTATTGGATCATATGCATGTTAAAATAGTGAATAATAACTTACGCTACTTGAGTAACAATCACACCTTCTATTTGGCAGATTGAACTTATCTAATTGTAGCATCAAACTACAGCTCAAGAATATAACTGTAAATCATGTGTCATGATGACAATGTGTGCGAGATAAGAAGCCAAAGTTTCCTCCTCATCCTCCTCCTACCACTACTACTACTGCTACTACTACTACTACTACTACTACTACTACTACTACTACTACTACTACTACTACTACTACTACTACTACTACTACTACTACTACTACTACTACTATTCCTACTCCTACTACTACTACTACTACTACTACTACTACTACTACTACTACTACTACTACTACTCCATTACTATTGACATTGCAGGGATGAGATAACATTGGCCACCTCCTTGTATGTAGCACCGCCTAACTATAACACGAGAACCAGCTTTGACCTGCGCAGAGTCATCGAGGATCAGGTAATTGTTCTGTTAATACAGGGATCCATTACAAGCCAAGGGCCATATACACGAAGGGTACTTACGTCCAAAAATGTGCGTGAACTATACATAAGTCTGAACATGGACATTAGTCCGTATTCACAAATGGTGCATAACTTACGTGGGTGCCTAAATATGGTCGTAACGTATGCCACCCAACCATCACGTGTAAGTTTGGCAAGAGTGCGTAAATCGAGAAATTCTCATTCAAAGTACCATTTCCAGTAGCGAGTACTTATGAGACACTGCAACATTTACGAAAACATGTTCTTTTCCAGTTTTTATATTTATCTCTAATAATTTCCTTTGAGGAATTCTGCACATTTTGATAAACTCTGCAACAATCATTCACATGATGACGTCATACCACAACAATCAGTCACGCGATGACATCATACCACAACACTCATTCACATGATGACATCATACCACAACCATCAGTCACACGATGACATCATACCACAACAATCATTCACATGATGACGTCATACCACAACAATCAGTCACGCGATGACATCATACCACAACAATCATTCACACGATGACGTCATACCACAACAATCAGTCACGCGATGACATCATACCACAACAATCATTCACACGATGACGTCATACCACAACAATCATTCACATGATGATGTCATATCACAACAATCATTCACGCAATGATGTCATACCACAACAATCATTCACACAGTGACATCATACCACAACAGTCATTCACACGATGATGTCATACCACAGCAATCATTCACATGATTATGTCATACCACAACACTCATTCACATGATGGCATCATACCACAATCATTCACACGATGACATCATACAACAACAATCATTCACACGATGATGTCATACCACAACAATTATTCACATGATGGCATCATACACCAATCATTCACATGATGATGTCATATCACAACAATCATTCACGCAATGATGTCATACCACAACAATGATTCACACTGTGACATCATGCCACAACAATCATTCACACGATGATGTCATACCACAACAATTATTCACATGATGGAATCATACCACAACAATCATTCACACGATGGCATCATACCACAACAATCATTCACACGATGACATCATACCACAACAATCATTCACACGATGACGTCATACGACAACAATCATTCACGCGATGACGTCATATAACACCAATCATTCACACAATGATCTCACTCCTGAAAATGAGCTCGGAACGAAATTTATTGTTAAGCAATTCAAAAATATGAAAATAATATATTTTATTTTATTTAAATTACACAAAAGTATAATTGTATCTGTTTTAGCTGTTTTATCGATTTTTAATGGCCTGACTATTTTTGAAAATGTACCACTGGGATGACTGGCTCGATAACCGAGCCAGTCATTCCAGTGGTAAATTTTCAAAAATAGTTTTGTCTTGGCCTGCAAATGGACATTCAACAAGTTATTCTCTAGCTATAAGCAAACCTCAAACTATTTACTTTCAACTCATTGTATGTGAAACATTATACAGAGGGGAGGAAACTGTTGGTGGAGAGCACTGTGTATCTTAATTTCTTGCTAGAATAATGACAATACATCACAGGTTATTCTCTAGCTACAAGCAAACCTCAAACTATTTACTTTCAACTCATTGTATGTGATACATTATACAGAGGGGAGGTAACTGCTGTTGAAGAGCACTGTGTATCTTAATTTCTTGTTAGAATAATGACAATACATCACAGGTTATTCTCTAGCTACAAGCAAACCTCAAACTATTTACTTTCAACTCATTGTATGTGAAACATTATACAGAGGGGAGGTAACTGTTGTTGAAGAGCACTGTGTATCTTAATTTCTTGTTAGAATAATGACAATACATCACAGGTTATTCTCTAGCTACAAGCAAGCCTCAAACTATTTACTTTCAACTCATTGTATGTGAAACATTATACAGAGGGGAGGTAACTGTTGTTGAAGAGCACTGTGTATCTTAATTTCTTGTGAGAATAATGACAATACCGTAATTTCTCGACTAAAGGCCGCCCTCGAATATAGGACGCTGTCCCAAATTTGACCAAAATCCGCCCAAAAAACTCTTGTATTCAAGTATAAGACGCTGTTAGATTTAGAAAAAACGTACCTTTAAAAAATCGAAAATTGGTATCAAAAATAACCATCAATCCGGTCATGTTTAATGCATGACTAAAAATTATCATGATGTTAGAGAAATTATTAAATAGGACCGCCTAAATATCGTGTATCTTCAATAAAGATTGTTTATTACATCAAAATCAATATAATTTTGGCATAAAATGTCTCCTTGAAAACATCGAAATCGCGTGATAGAAATAGATTGTAATGGCTCTTTTGCGTTTGGAGGCGCTGTGTGATCTTATGCGCTAACGGGAGTTGGTTATCTGGCTCTTTTGTGATTGGAGGCACTGTGTAATCTTATGCGCTAACAGGAGTTGGTTATCAAACAGGTACGGGAACATTCAGTTCCTATCGCGCAATGATGATATATAGCAATTTCCGAGTTCTGAGTCCAGAATATTTATATCCGAGTACTCGCTCTAATTAGAATAAAGATCTTTTGCGATTGGAGGCGAATCAAGTGATTTATACACGTATCTTTTCTCGACGCCATTTTATGTCAAATTCTGGATTAATTTTGATGTAATAAGTGATATTTATTAAAGAATAAGCAATATTTAGGCGCCCCAATTTAATAATTTCACTTCCGCTTGGTGTTTTTGGAGTATACATTAAACATAGTCGTCAGGCGGCGCGAATTGGCTAGGGTAACATTTAGTTCAATTTCCGTGGTATAATCTGTGACTTTTTAAGAAAAATTTCGACCCAAAAATGTGCGGAAGGAATGTTCTCGAGTATAGTACGCACCCCCCTTTCTAGTACATGTGTTTTGACCAAAAAACTGCGTCCTTTAGTCGAGTTTTAACGGTACATCACAAGTTATTCTCTAGCTATAAGCAAACCTCAAACTATTTACTTTCAACTCATTGTATGTGAAACATTATACAGAGGGGAGGTAACTGTTGTTGAAGAGCACTGTGTATCTTAATTTCTTGTGAGAATAATGACAATACATCACAAGTTATTCTCTAGCTATAAGCAAACCTCAAACTATTTACTTTCAACTCATTGTATGTGTGGTACATTATACAGAGGGGAGGTAACTGTTGGTGAAGAGCACTGTGTATCTTAATTTCATGTGAGAATAATGACAATACATCACACGTTATTCTCTAGCTATAAGCAAACCTCAAACTATTTACTTTCAACTCATTGTATGTGATACATTATACAGAGGGGAGGTAACTGTTGTTGAAGAGCACTGTGTATCTTCATTTCTTGTGAGAATAATGACAATACATCACAAGTTATTCTCTAGCTACAAGCAAACCTCAAACTATTTACTTTCAACTCATTGTATGTGAAACATTATACAGAGGGGAGGTAACTGTTGTTGAAGAGCACTGTGTATCTTAATTTCTTGTTAGAATAATGACAATACATCACAAGTTATTCTCTAGCTACAAGCAAACCTCAAACTATTTACTTTCAACTCATTGTATGTGTGGTACATTATACAGAGGGGAGGTAACTGTTGGTGAAGAGCACTGTGTATCTTAATTTCATGTGAGAATAATGACAATACATCACAAGTTATTCTCTAGCTACAAGCAAACCTCAAACTATTTACTTTCAACTCATTGTATGTGTGGTACATTATACAGAGGGGAGGTAACTGTTGGTGAAGAGCACTGTGTATCTTAATTTCATGTGAGAATAATGACAATACATCACACGTTATTCTCTAGCTATAAGCAAACCTCAAACTATTTACTTTCAACTCATTGTATGTGATACATTATACAGAGGGGAGGTAACTGCTGTTGAAGAGCACTGTGTATCTTCATTTCTTGTGAGAATAATGACAATACATCACAAGTTATTCTCTAGCTATAAGCAAACCTCAAACTATTTACTTTCAACTCATTGTATGTGTGGTACATTATACAGAGGGGAGGTAACTGTTGGTGAAGAGCACTGTGTATCTTAATTTCTTGTGAGAATAATGACAATACATCACAAGTTATTCTCTAGCTACAAGCAAACCTCAAACTATTTACTTTCAACTCATTGTATGTGATACATTATACAGAGGGGAGGTAACTGTTGGTGAAGAGCACTGTGTATATTAATTTCTTTATCTCCCTTAAGTAACAAGCATTCTGTAAGTATTGCTTTGCAATACACGTCACCTACCTGGTGAAATAAATCTTTAGAGATTGACGGTCAAAAACTCCATTAAAAATTAACAGAAGCAGCTGAAACTTGAACTTGATCTGTAGCTTCTCACAACAAAGCAATATACCAAGTTTCAGTTATATATGGTGAAGGAGAACAAAAGTGTCTTGAAAGCTGGTATTTTTAGTATTTCTTAAGACGAAAGGGGGCATAACTCCATCAAAAATTGACGCATACACGTGAAGCTCGAATTTTCTCTGTAACTTTTCATAACAAAGCAATGTACTAATTCTCAGTTGAATATCTTGAAGGACTGCAAAAAAAAGTGCGGAAAGCCGATGTACCGATTTTCCCTTAAATATCCTGAAAGAGTGAGAAAAAGTGTGGAAAGCTGATATTTTTCGTATTTCTTATGACGAAAGGGGGCATAACTCCATAAAGAACTTACACATACACGTGAAACTCTAACTTGCTCTGTAACATCTTATAATAAAGCAATGTACCAATTCTCTATTAAATATCTTGAAGGGTTGCGAAGAAAATTGTGGAAAACTAATATTTTTTGTATTTCATGTCGAAAGAAAAGTGTGGAAAGCTGATATTTTTTGTATTTCTTAAGACGAAAAGGGGCATAACTCCATTAAAAAAAATTGATGCATACACGTGAAACTCGAACTTGGTGTCTAACTTCTCATAATAAAGCAATGTACCAATTCTCAGTGGAATACCTTGAAGGACTGCGAAGAAAAGTGCGGAAAACCAACTGTGACAGATGGATGGACAGACAGACAGATGGAGGGCACACCTATATTCCCCCCCCTCCCCCCGTTTTACCGGTAGGGGACTAATAAGGAAATAATCAATCTAAGAGAAAGTGTGTGGACAACATTGCAGACAGTAAGTGTCTCAAAGCTAATTTTGTGTGTGGTCTTAAGTTCTGTCCTCAACCACCACCCGCCCCCCACACACCCCTGCTATTAAGCTTCTGGCCCCTTCAAGAACCGAGTACAGAAATTCACCAAAACAAATGCCACTGTGTAGACATTAGAGAAATTAGTTTGTTTGTTTTTAACCTTTTAATGCCAAAAGATGGCCTCTACTGTAGTCTTGAGGAATGTCCATTTGCCGGCCAACAGCAAACTATTTTTATCTCGCCTGCGAAGCAGAAAGCGAGACATAGGGATCTCTAATTCCGGCGTTGGTGGCGGCGTTGGCGGCGACGTTGGTGTTGGTGGCGGCGTTGGTGACATCCATCATTTGTGCAGTTTGGGTTAAGGTTTTTTAATCAACTTATTTTTCAACACTGGCTCATCAGATCCCAATGAAACTTTACAGAAGTGATCTATACTATACAGGAATGTGAGCTACATAAAAACACATTTAATTTTGGGGCATTTAAACTAGTTTTTTCACGGTCTTGGACTTGTTTCATGTATTTTGCCAGTGCAGTTTTGGGGTTTTTTAAAAAATAACATTTGCACCCACAAGGGATTATCCAGTTTGAATAAAACTTCACAGATGTGTTCTATACGTGTTATATATGTATCAGGACATGTCCAGATTAAAAATAAATTGATTTTCAAAATCTTTCTGTATATGAACTTTGATAACTTTATGGCTGATTTGCATCCAGGTTATATGTATTATAGTGTGGTTAAGGTTTTTTCAAATGACAATTTAATCAGCAAAGACTTGCCTTTGAAGCTTGAAACCCTGGGGATGATTATACATATGGGCACGGATGTGCATGACACTTTTGGAATATTGTTCTGACACACACACCCCCCACACACCCCTGCTATTAAGCTTCTGGCCCCTTCAAGGATAGCGCAAAATTGTACTGGGGGGGGGGGGGAGGGTCCCTTGTGTGATTAAAATTCATCAACTATACGCATTTTCTCTTAGGAGATATCCATTTGCAGGGTAAGAGAATACTTTGGGAAAAATGTACACTGAAACAATGTAGACAGTCATTCTAATGTTAAGTTTTCTAAAATATTTTCATAGATTGGTGCTTTGACGATGCTTGGGTGTTGTTTCTTCTGAGAGACTCACTCGATTGCTAATGTTAATCTCTCTTGAACAGGATTTGATGACATGTGGCTAATCATGAAATTAGAGCAATGTCAGTACAGAGTATATTGTCATTAGACTCTAGTCTGACTGCAGATAGGATCTGGGCTCATCGTCTCTTTTAACCCTTTAACACTCATATCAGCCAAAAACGGCTTCTGCAGTGGTCTTGATAAATGTCCATTTGCAGACCAAGAGAAGACTTTTTCTTTAACATACCACTGGAATGACTGGCTCGATAACCGAGCCAGTCATTCCAGTGGTAAATTTTAATAAATAGTCTTCTTTTGGTCTGAAAATGGACTTTTTCTATGAGAAAATTTAAATTTTCTTGAGAAAAAACGAGAGTTAAAGAGTTAATGGCACAATTTAGTCTAGAATAACAAAATATCTGATTATGGAAGGTCCACAGATTTTTTTTTAAATTTAACAATGAAATGACTGGCTCGATATCTGATCCAATCATTCCAGCGATACGTTTTAAAAAAGTTTTTGTTTTCGCATAGTTAATGCGTGAATCCATAGACATGCACGAAATGAAATGCTGTTTGTCACTCAGAAACTGATCATGTGACTTATTACTGGGCCTTTCCAGTTTATCAATCCATCATCTGACATCATAACCAACTAAGTGATGTTTAGGATGACATCATAATTATGACATGAGTGGTTCGATTTAGTCGGTCTTTAACGCTTAATAGACGGACACGTTGTACGAATTGTATGTCTTTACCATTTAATAAATGCTCTGTTTTGAAACTAATTTGACAGGGCGGCAGCAACAGCACCCAGTGAAATTAGTTTCAAAATATTCAACAGCTTACCTGTATAGTTTTCTGGAAATTGATATGGAGTTCAGGGATCAGTCGATCCCAACATGAGCGAGGTGTGGGTGGAACTTAGCTAGTGATTGGCGGTGCATTATAAGTTAAAACAAGATTCATCCATTCCAATAAACGCTGGTCTGTTGAAAACCTTATGCAAAATTAGGCCAATAATTCTACCCTTTGATCTTCAAATTTCTTGATGAAAGTTCCACACAGAAAATGTCCATTTGCAGACAGACCAAGAGAAGAGGATTGATTTAACTTTATCTCAACTTTTTATTGCTATTTTGTGGAGTTATGTCACTTGAAAATCAATATTTTATGAAGATACAGACCGTCATAGATCTCCTTTCAGGAAACTCGGTAACTGTGAGTGTTTTTGTATTGCTGGCAATGCTGTGTTTCATTTGCAGTGGCGCAAAGAACTCCAAGAGAAGCTGGAACATGAAGAGTTGGAGCGCCAACAGCAGCTAGAGGAGGAATACCAGTTGAAAGAAGAAGAAGATAAGAAGCGAGACAAGAACCGAGTACAGAAATTCACCAAAACAAATGCCACTGTGTAGACATTAGAGAAATTAGTTTGTTTGTTTTTAACCTTTTAATGCCAAAAGATGGCCTCTACTGTAGTCTTGAGGAATGTCCATTTGCCGGCCAACAGCAAACTATTTTTATCTCGCCTGCGAAGCAGAAAGCGAGACATAGGGATCTCTAATTCCAGCGTTGGTGGCGGCGTTGGCAGCGGCGTTGGTGTTGGTGGCGGCGTTGGTGACATCCATCATTTGTGCAGTTTGGGTTAAGGTTTTTTAATCAACTTATTTTTCAACACTGGCTCATCAGATCCCAATGAAACTTTACAGAAGTGATCTATACTATACAGGGATGTGAGCTACATAAAAACACATTTAATAATCACGGTCTTGGACTTGTTTCATGTATTTTGCCAGTGCAGTTTTGGTTGGTTTTTTTAAAATAACATTTGCACCCACAAGGGATTATCCAGTTTGAATAAAACTTCACAGATGTGTTCTATACGTGTTCTATACGTGTCAGGACATGTCCAGATTAAAAATAAATTGATTTTCAAAATCTTTCTGTATATGAACTTTGATAATTTTATGGCTGATTTGCATCCAGGTTATATGTATTATAGTGTGGTTAAGGTTTTTCAAATGACAATTTAATCAGCAAAGACTTGCCTTTGAAGCTTGAAACCCTGGGGATGATTATACATATGGGCACGGATGTGCATGACACTTTTGGAATATTGTTCTGACACACACACCCCCCTCCACCCCCACCACATTTGTTTTTGAAAATGTTTCTTCTTTTTTCAGACTATGAACTTTGCTTATGTTTGGACCATTTGCTTTTCGGTTAGCCCTAGGGTTCCAGTTGTCATTACAATGACCTGATGTTACTCCTGGGCATTTCAAAATGAGACCATCCGGTGGTCCATCATATCCCGTGATGTACAATTAATATACAGTACAGGTAACCTATTTACTATCTTCTAATAACTCTTGTGGAATTTTGGTAGGACCCTAGGGGTACATCTGGGGGTGTTCTGGGGGGGGGGGAATGGTGGGAAGAAAATAAATTTGTGGTCATGTCACATCATTTTGAAGCTTGTAGTTAGTAGACTACAGTACAACAAATTATTTTGTTCCTGAGGCAATCTGAGGGCAGTGGCCAGAGGTCAAATGGGCAATCTAATTCTATATACCGTATTTCGCTTAATAGTAGCCTAGGCTTCTATTAGGACAAGAGGTGTTCAATTTCCACCCAAAAACCTTATATTACAGAGTTTTCCCAAAAAGGTTTTCTAAAATTGATACCACAGAAATTCAACGTATTTTCTCCCGTAAAAATTCCCACCGCCTACGTTTAATATATACCTCAAAACATCACCGGGGAAGTGAAATTATTTGATTTGAGCACCTAAATATTGCGTATCCTTTAATAAAGCTCGTTTATTACATCAAAATTAATCCACAATTTGATATAAAATGGTGTCGCGAAAAAATACAAATCACATGATTAGCGTCCAATTGAAGAGTTTATTTTAGAGCGAGTGCTCGGTTATAAATATTCTGGAATCGGGGACTCGGAACTCGGGAATATCTATATATTATCATTGCACGATAGGAACTGAGTATTATCCTGATCTTAAAAAACGGGTATCCATTTGATAAACTTCCATTAGCGTATAATATCTCATGAGAACATGATGCCTCCCATCTCAAGAACCGCTGGCTCGCTAACTTAAGAAGACGGCTATATTGTCATTCTTAATAATTCAATTTGGATCATTTAATGACGATCGGCGTTACAAAATTGATGCACATTTTCTCCTATGCTTGTTGTTTGGTTCATAAATTTGGTCTTAAAATATATTTATAAGGAAGGTATTTAATCACGCCAAGACTGTTTTACGCGCATTTTGACTACAAAAGTGTGGAATAAACTTTATCGTATTTTGAACATACGTGGCCTACTACTAGTATTAATCTAATAGGCGGTCGAGATTTACAAACCCGAGGCCTGTATTGACTTCTAGAGGGGCCGGGAATGTATCAGGGCAGAGATCTGTCTGAAGTAGACACACCCTGTGACACGATTGTTATTATTATACACGCTGCTCTTAAGAAAAATTTTCCTATACAGTCTGCTGAGTTAGGGGGCGGGCTTCTAATACAGAGTTTTTCCGTTTGAAAACTGCTAAGAAATCATTGGAGCTCATATGTCAAAGTTTGGGGGTGGGCTTCTATTAGAGCATAGGCTACTATTAAGCGGAAAACCATATGCACATATCTTGGACATTATTTTTTCGCAGAATATTTAGTCCTGGGCAGACCGGGTCCTGCATCAGCAGGATCCTGTGGTAACTTAAAAATGTGAGATGTTGGTATCTTCTGATACCTCATGTTTTCAACAATAGCTCACCGGATATAAACACAATTTTACAGCAGCGTTATATACTATGCAAAGGTACTGTACCATGCCAAGTTTGCTTTGGCAATCCACACTATCAATAACTTTACAGGTGAGACATTGTACGCTTCAGCATTCTTGTTTTAAAATAACAGAGCCAGTCATTCCAGTGGTATATTTTCACAAAGTATCTCATGGCCTGCGAATGGACATTCAATAAAAAGTATTTAGATTTTCTTGACCAAATGTAGCTATCACATTCTTAACCACTTGATGGTCAATCAGGCTTCTGCAGTGGTCTTGACAAATATACTTTTCCAGGCCGTGAGATCCTTTACCCTTAGTAATGCCTGTTTGAATAATTCTAATTTAAGCCAGTCATTCTAGCATGTGTAGTCATGTATATCTTCCAGAGTGGTCACCCGTCATTCTAGCATGTCTAGTCAGGTAACTTCCAGAGTGCTCTCCTGTCATTCTAGCATGTGTACTCATGTAAATCTTCCAGAGTGCTCACCCGTCATTCTAGCATGTGTAGTCATGTAAATCTTCCAGAGTTCTCGCCCGTCATTCTAGCATGTGTAGTCATGTAAATCTTCCAGAGAAGTCGCCTGTCATTCTAGCACATATAGTCATGTAAATCTTCCAGAGTGGTCATCCGTCATTCTAGCATGTGTAGTCATGTAAATCTTCCAGAATGGTCGCCCGTCATTCTAGCATGTGTAGTCATGTAAATCTTCCAGAGTGGTCGCCTGTCATTCTAGCACATATAGTCATGTAAATCTTCCAGAGTGGTCGTCCATCATTCTAGCATGTGTAGTCATGTAAATCTTCCAGAGTGGTCGCCCGTCATTCTAGCATGTGTAGTCATGTAAATCTTCCAGAGTGGTTGCCCATCTTTCTAGCATGTCTAGTCATGTAAATCTTCCAGAGGGGTTGCCCGTCATTCTAGCATGTGTAGTCATGTAAATCTTCCAGAGTGGTCACCCGTCATTCTAGCATGTGTAGTCATGTAAATCTTCCAGAGTGGTCGCCCATCATTCTAGCATGTGTAGTCATGTAAATCTTCCAGAGTGGTCGCCCGTCATTCTAGTATATCTAGTCATGTAAATCTTCCAGAGTGGTCGCCCGTCATTCTAGTATGTCTAGTCATGTAAATCTTCCAGAGTGGTTGCCTGTCATTCTAGCTAACTTAAAAATGTGAGATGTTGGTATCTTCTGATACCTCATGTTTTCAACAATAGCTCACCGGATATAAACACAATTTTACAGCAGCATTATATACTATGCAAAGGTACTGTACCATGCCAAGTTTGCTTTGGCAATCCACACTATCAATGACTTTACAGGTGAGACATTGTACGCTTCAGCATTCTTGTTTTAAAATAACAGAGCCAGTCATTCCAGTGGTATATTTTCACAAAGTATCTCATGGCCTGCGAATGGACATTCAATAAAAAGTATTTAGATTTTCTTGACCAAATGTAGCTATCACATTCTTAACCACTTGATGGTCAATCAGGCTTCTGCAGTGGTCTTGACAAATATACATTTCCAGGCCGTGAGATCCTTTACCCTTAGTAATGCCTGTTTGAATAATTCTAATTTAAGCCAGTCATTCTAGCATGTGTAGTCATGTATATCTTCCAGAGTGGTCACCCGTCATTCTAGCATGTCTAGTCAGGTAACTTCCAGAGTGCTCTCCCGTTATTCTAGCATGTGTACTCATGTAAATCTTCCAGAGTGCTCGCCCGTCATTCTAGCATGTGTAGTCATGTAAATCTTCCAGAGAAGTCGCCTGTCATTCTAGCACATATAGTCATGTAAATCTTCCAGAGTGGTCGTCCGTCATTCTAGCATGTGTAGTCATGTAAATCTTCCAGAGTGGTCGCCCGTCATTCTAGCATGTGTAGTCATGTAAATCTTCCAGAGTGGTCGCCTGTCATTCTAGCACATATAGTCATGTAAATCTTCCAGAGTGGTCGTCCGTCATTCTAGCATGTGTAGTCATGTAAATCTTCCAGAGTGGTTGCCCATCTTTCTAGCATGTCTAGTCATGTAAATCTTCCAGAGTGGTCGCCCGTAATTCTAGCATGTGTAGTCATGTAAATCTTCCAGAGTGGTTGCCCATCTTTCTAGCATGTCTAGTCATTTAAATCTTCCAGAGTGGTTGCCCGTCATTCTAGCATGTGTAGTCATGTAAATCTTCCAGAGTGGTTGCCCATCTTTCTAGCATGTCTAGTCATGTAAATCTTCCAGAGTGGTCGCCCGTAATTCTAGCATGTGTAGTCATGTAAATCTTCCAGAGTGGTTGCCCATCTTTCTAGCATGTCTAGTCATTTAAATCTTCCAGAGGGGTTGCCCGTCATTCTAGCATGTGTAGTCATGTAAATCTTCCAGAGTGGTCACCCGTAATTCTAGCATGTGTAGTCATGTAAATCTTCCAGAGTGGTTGCCCATCTTTCTAGCATGTCTAGTCATTTAAATCTTCCAGAGGGGTTGCCCGTCATTCTAGCATGTGTAGTCATGTAAATCTTCCAGAGTGGTCACCCGTCATTCTAGCATGTGTAGTCATGTAAATCTTCCAGAGTGGTCGCCCATCATTCTAGCATGTGTAGTCATGTAAATCTTCCAGAGTGGTTGCCTGTCATTCCAGCATGTGTAGTCATGTAAATCTTCCAGAGTGGACGCCCGTCATTCTAGTATATCTAGTCATGTAAATCTTCCAGAGTGGTCGCCCGTCATTCTAGTATGTCTAGTCATGTAAATCTTCCAGAGTGGTTGCCTGTCATTCTAGCATGTGTAGTCATGTAAATCTTCCAGAGTGGTTGTCCGTCAACCTGGCATGTCTAGTCAGGTGAATCTTCTAGAGTGGTCTCCTCTTGGCCTGTTCCAGAGTGGTCTCCTCTTGGCAGATACTTTGATCATTAAAGGGTTGAACATTTAACCCGTTCACAGATAAATTCCGCAGATCTCATTTCCAAGGCAACCAGACAGGAAACCTGTTGGATATCTTGAAATTACTTTGACGGCAAGCCATTGCTCACCACCGCCTAAGGCAGCAATGACTTCCAGCCAAATTAATTTCAAAATATCCAACAGAATAAGGTTTATCTTGTAACGAGTATAGGTAATGGTTAAATTTTGTTCCAGCAAATTTCAATTTACATAGAGAAAATATCTATTTTTATCTACCAAGAGGATATTTTTGAAAATTTGCCATTGAAATGACTGGCTTCATTATTGAGTCAGTCAGTCATTTCAGTGGTAATTTGTAAAAAATTGTCTTCTCTTGACTTATAAATGGACATTTCGGAGGATAATAACAATGTGTGTCCTCACCCTGCTAAGTTAATTCCTATCGCTTCCATGGTGTGGAGTTGGTGAATCCAATGGGACTGTTTGGATCTCCTCCATGGTGTTGAAGCTGGATCTGCGGGGTCGGAGAGAGTACCTGTATAATACGGTAGCTCATGTGGGCTCTTGTGTGGTTGTTTTTATTAAAGTGACGTGAGACTGGGGGTGTTATAACTTTCTTTTTTGTGGAGATTAGTTATGGACCTAAGGTGCTCTTGGATCCTTATTTTGAATGGTCTCCGAGTCTTTCCCATGTGTTGTTTGTGGCATAGTTTAGAGTTTAGCAAGTAGACTATGTTGCGTGTCTGGCAATTGCCTATGATTTTGCATCTATACGTTAATCCAGTATAGTGGCTTTTGAAGAACCTTGTTTTCTCCATATTGTTGCAGATAGTGCAGTTTTTGGTAGTGCATTCTAGGAAGATGTTACGGTGTGGGCGTACAGCATCAGAGGGGTCTGGGAGTCGGGCCCGGACAATATGGTCCTTGATAGTTTTGTTCCTCCGATAGCTTCTCTGGAAATGCATCCCTGCATCTGGCTAGCTTGGAGGATGAGCCAGTATTTGTTTATCACTTTATTGAGAAGCATTCCCATGCGGGTGAATTCGCAGAAAAAGATGGGTCTGATTGGTTTGTTATGTGTGGTTCTAGAGCCAGGCTATGTTTGTCATATTCCGTGGTGTCCATGCATATCCTCCTGAGTCTGAGGAATTGTCTATATGGACTAGCATCCTTACATGTTGACGGATGTGCGGAGGTATAATGCAGATATCCATGTGTATCTGTGGGTTTCGTGAAGAGATTGAATTTAATATATTTTAATCATATCTCTGTTCTGTACCATAAAGGAAACCTGTTCTCTGGAACTTTCCATTGTCAATTTTATGCTTGGGTGGCCTCAGTTTATGTGTGTGACAAAATTCAGTGAGGGCAATTGGGCCTTGTTCCCAGATCATAAATATGTCATCTATGTAGTGTACATAAAGAGCTGGCTGGTAGGGGGGCATTAGAGAGAAGTTTTTCTTCTAGGTCGGCCATAAAGATGCATGTGTATGTGCAGGCAGCTTTGCTGCCCATGGCGGTACCACCTATTTGTTGGTAATGTTCGCTATTGAATTCGAAGTTTTTGCATTCAAGGACAAGTTTGAGCAGGTTCAACAGGTTTCTTGTGGAGAGTGTCTGGGACGCCATGTTTCATGCAATGTTTTGCCACTGCTCGTAACCCTTTATTGTTCAGTATGTTGGTGTATAGGGAGGTGACATCCATGGTTACTAATAGCGACTTTTTTGGTGGCTCCAAAACCATCCGCTCTGTTGATGAAGTCAGTGGTGTCCCTAACGTATGATTTGATATGTGTAATGTGCACTTTGATGTGTTCGTCTACGAAGCTGCTGATGAGATCTGTTGGGCATCCATTACCACTGATTATGGGCCTACTTGGGGTGATGCCATTTTTCTTCTCCTTGTGTTCTTTTGGGCCTTGAGGAGATAGAACCTGGCATTTTTTGGCGGTTTGGGAATGAGTCTACTGGCGGTTATAGTATCCATTTCCCCTTCTAGAACTATTTTGTCTAACCTCTTGGCCACCAGATTTGTGTATAGTTCAGTGGGATCTGATGTCAGTTTCATGTAGGATTTGGCATCAGAGAACTGCTTGGTTGCCTCGGTTATGGAGTCCTCTCGGGACTGCACTACCGTGGCCTGGCATTTATCTGCTTTTTTATGACAATTGAAGAATCAGTCTGTAAGTCAGCCAATGCCTTCTCTTCTGAATTGGTGAGGTCATTACAGGGAATTCGGTTATGTACGTGTCTCCTGAATTTGAATCGGTTTGGTGGTGTTCTGGAGGAGGGCATAAGGGGGGTGTGGGTGTGGGGTGAAGAAATGTATAAGTCGCATTCTTCTAATGAAAGCTTGCAAGTCAGCATAAAGGGATCCCATGTTTTGTTCACAAACAATGGGGCTGAATCCCAGACCCTTGTCTAGGACACTTATTGTGTCCACATTAAGTTCTTGGTTGGTGAAATTAAAAACAAAAGGAGAAGGATGCATTAGAAGGTTTTTATTGGGTGTGTCCATACTGTTATTGTTACAATTGATGGTGGATACACCCTATAGTGGCTTAGTATGGTGTTGAGGATGTGTGCATGTAGGCAGATGCTGGTGTAGTTATCTTCTGTTGTCCCACTGAGTGGAGGTCATTCGGTACATCTCTTCGATTGCATCAGTGCTGTTAACCCCCATGAATGGGCGTGGCGGCCTGGATTGGTCTGCAAGACGGTGCTGCATCTGTCTGTCCTGGCGACGTTGCTGTTGTGCTTGCCTATAGTACTCTCTCCTGTAATTTGGGGTGGTGTTACCCCTTGCTATGGAGGAGCCCTGAGCCCTGCGAGGGTGAGGGCATAGCCTTGGTTTGTGAGTTCTCTGGCTGCTGGAATGTTGGCACTCTTCATGCCTTGTCATGGTGGTGGCTATGGCGTTCTGTGCTTCTAGTGTGACAGCAGCACTGGTTGCATTGGTGAAGGCCATTTTGTAACCTTTAATTTCATGGTAACATTAGTCTGAGTTGCTAAAAGTTTAGTCAATTTGTGACTGAAATCTGAGTGGCGGTTGTTCCACTCGGCCATGAAAGCCACCAGCATGGGCGGGATAGATTTTTTATTTACCGTCTCTTGGAGTTTCTCATGCTGGTGCTCCAACCTAGATTCCTTGCGTGAGGAATTGTGCCAAAGCTTATATGCGCTTATGTGGTCACTTGGGATCCCTGGTTTGGTGTAACCAGGGGCATTTTCCAGCTGTTTTTGGCGGCTTGTAGAGGGGAGGTCTTCTTTGGGCTCGTCTATCCTTCTACGTTTTCTGTCACGTACAGGGACCTGGCGCTGTGGGTCCACTGGGCTAGAGCCGGCAGCATTGGTGGCATCTAGTGGTGTCACCGTGTTGGTGACGTCAGTTTTGGACAGCTCCCTCAGTAATTCAATGTCGATTGAGTCAATGGTTAGCCCTCAAATGGAGGGCATAACTATCTCAACCCCTGGTACTTTTAGGTTTTTGTTAGTAGTATTCATAGCGATCATTCAACAGGTTAATAACTACTTATCGAGAACAGTAGTTTGGTTCTTAAGCCTGACGCTTGATTACTTTTTTGTGTAATCCAGAAAGTCTGAATGGTCTGGGCTTGTTTTGTGGGCCCCTTTTATCCCCTTTTTGGTGGCCTGGTGTTGGCAGCCTTTATTGGGCAGCTTTGTGGTTGTGTGGATGCATCTGCGCATGCACAGTAGGAGGGTGTGTGGGTGGTCTGGCGGCCTGGCAGCTTTTTTTTGGCGCTTTTGGCAGCTTTTTGGCGGTTTTGGCGGCCTTTGACGGTTTTTGTTCATTTTTATTGGAGGTGACTTGGTGGCTGTTGTTTAGGGGTCAGGGTGCAGGGCTTTGGGGTAGTAAACTTGTGGTGGTTGGCTGTGGAGTTCTTGTGGCAGGTGGGTATAAGACCATTGCTGGGATTAGGGGTTAATGTCCTCAGTTTATTTACTTGAGTGCATGATTCAGACTTTATAGCGTTTCGTTCATGAAAATTCATCAGACATTTTCAAGACCATAGCTGGGAAGCTGTTCTGTCCGGCTTGGGTGTTAAAGTGTTAACCCTTTCACTGATAAATTCCTGATATCTGAATCTCAGGGCAAACAAACAAGAAAGCAATTGAATATTTTCAAATTAATATGACTGGAAGGCATTGCTGCCCTAGACAACAGAATGTACTATACATTGTAATGGATGTACTTTTTTCAGGGATTTATCACTGAGATGGTTAACCCGTACCACTCTGATGTCGATATTCTATCTTTTATTGTATCAATATCACAGAAACTGGTGTACATTTTTCAACAATTTTGGTGGAAGATGTTGCTGTCTACGACAGCACCATCTCCCACCAAATTTGTTGAAAAATGAACACCAGTTCATCTTTTAATTTAAATTGAAAATTTATAGTTTTGACACCCAGAGTTAAGGAGCTTCACACTTGTATGTCTTGCTATCTTGATTTTGAAAATAAATTTATATTGTAAGTAATAAATATCTTTAAATTCGTTTCGATGGAAGCTTTCTACCGATTAATTTCAAAATATTCAACAACTTATTGTCCGATTGATTTGTTAGTGAATAACTTGAATTTCAGTGTTAAAATCATTAGTAGACTATGGTGGTTGTCATTGGTTACCATTTGTTCATGATCACTAATGTAATAAAGGACTCCATTTCTATCTACGCTCCACCCATTACTAGCCAAGCTCCGCCCATTTTTAGCCAAGCTCCATCCATTTCTAGATAAGTTCTGCCCATCTTTAGCTAACCTCCACCCATTTCTGTCTAAGCTATGCCCATTTCTTGTTAGGGTCTACCCATTTCTAGCTAAGCTAGGCTCATTTCGTTCTAGACGCCACCCATTTCTAGCTAAGCCCCCTCCATTTCTAGCTAAGCTCCCTCCATTTCTAGCTAAGCTCCACACATTTCTAGCCAAGATCCGTCAATTTCTAGTTAACACACGCCAATTTCTAGCTAACATATGCCCAGAAAATGGATACGTTTATACAATGCAACCTGCGTATCCTTCATGCCATATTATTGTAACAGCTTAGCAGCTCCAAAGGCAGCTCTAAACAAACTCGATGCCTGCCACCGCAAACACCTACCCACCATCACTGGACACCGATGGCCAGACAGCATAATTTCCAACGATGCACTATACAAAATGTGTAATAGGTCGCCGCTGTCTGTAAAAGACCATGTGCTAAGGATACCAGAAGAGACACCAGCGGGGAGTCTTGGAATCGCCCTACTCAGAGCCAGCAAATACAAAGCTAGGAGAGGACGTCATTGCATAAATCTGCTAAGCATGCTATGAGGTGACCTAAAAAAAGTAGGACTTGGTACTCTCATGTCAAGAATGGACCTGAGGAAGCCAATGATTTTGCCTGAGGACAAGACACAGTGGGCAAAGGTGAAGAACTGATTGCAGCTGTAGGATGTTTCTACTACTACAGTCACAGAATACAGTAATCATACATACATATGCCCATTTCTAGCTAAGCCCCACCGCTCATCCTTAGGGCATAGAGATCCAAGTTTGTTCAAACGAAGCTGGTTGCCATTTAAGATTTAGGCTGATTTTTAGATGTGTTTAAAAATCTCCGAAACCGCTCGGGGGATTGATTTAAAACTCATAAAATAGCATAAATAGTCTGTTCACACGGTTTTTGTGTATTCTGATTTCAAATCTGCCATTTTCGAAACTGTCAGATAAACAGTTTGGGATCCACCTTGGATCTGTTTCCCATGAAAATTTCCCATACTAGCAATGGGAAATTTAAAATGTCTTCTCGAAAACCATGGAGCCGATTTCAATGGTAGTTGGCAGAAAGCATCCTTAAGGCACAGAGATCCAAGTTTGTTCAAATGAAGCTGGCGCCCATCTTGGATTTTGGCTGATTTTTAGATGTCTTTAAAAATCTCCAAACCGCTCAGGGGATTGATTTAAAACTCATGAAATATCATGTAGGTCTGTTCACAAGAACTTGATTGACCAAATGGTTCGGCGGCCATCTTGGATGACCTAGTTTTCGCGAAAACGACTTCTCTAGAACCGCTGAATGGAGCAGGCCGAAATTTGGGAGATATGCTTAGACCATTAAAGTTTGTTCAAGGTAGTTGATTCATCAAAAAACATTGCCGCAGTTGGCCAATCAAAATGTAGTATATTTGGCGGCCAAATTGGATATTTTTATTTGATGGATTTTGAAGCCGAAATTAGTTTTATATAGGCTTTTGTGTATTCTGTTTAGTGGTCATTTGATCATTTTCCCGCCAAAGACTCACATACTAAAGCAATTGGAAATTTAAAATGTCTTCTCGAGAACCACTCGTCTCATTTCACATATATTTGGCAGGAAGATGAAGCATCCTTAGGACATAGGGATCCAAGTTTGTTCAAAAGAAATCGATCCGCCAATTTGGCCAGCAGCCATTTTGGATTTTGGCCGGGTTTTTTTAAATGTCTTAAAAGTCTTCTCCGAAACCAAACTCATAAAGCATTATTTAGGGAACCAGCTGAGCTACATTTGTTCAAGCAAACTTGATTGTCCAAATGCTTCGGCGGCCATCTTGGATTTCCTAGTTTTCATAAAAACTACTTCAGTAGTAGTGTCGGGGTCAAAATGATACCACCTCCCTCAACTGGATTTCCATTTAGACAAATGAGCCCCCACCTCCCTCTCAATCCCTGGGGCATAGGTTGCGGAGGCCACCATGGATCGCTGAATGGCTGGCAGGGAGGTAGGATCATCCTGACACTACTACTAGCAGGGGCTGAACGCCCATTTAGAGACAGGCATCCACAGGGATATACACCACCCACAGGTATTGATCGCCCCACACATAATAGGTCTGAATGCCCATTTAGAAACAGGCATCCACAGGGATATACACCACCCACAGGTACTGATCGCCAGAAGCACACATAATAGGTCTGAACGCCCAGACAGGGGATATACACCACCCACAGGTACTGATCGCCACACATAATAGTGTCTGAATGCCCATTTAGAGACAGGCATCCACAGGGATATACACCACCCACAGGTACTGATCGCCAGCACCACACAATAGGTCTGAACGCTGATTGCCACACATAATAGGGTCTGAACGCCCATTTAGAGACAGACATCCACAGGAATATACACCACCCACAGGTACTGATCACCAGCCCCACACATAATAGGTCTGAATGCCCAGACAGGGGATATACACCACCCAAAGGTACTGATCGCCACACATAATAACGTCTGAACGCCCATTTAGAGACAGGCATCCACAGGGATATACACCACCCACATGCGCCAGCACCACACATAATAGGTCTGAACGCTGATCGCCACCCATAATAGGATCTGAACGCCCATTTAGAGATGGGCATCCACAGGGATATACACCACCCACAGGTACTGATCGCCAGCACCACACATAATAGGTCTGAACGCCCAGACAAGGGATATACACCACCCACAGGTACTGATCGCCACACATAGCAGGTCTGAATGCTGATCGCCACCCATAATAGGGTCTGAATGCCCATTTAGAGAGAGGCATCCACAGGGATATACACCACCCACAGGTAATGATCGCTAGCACCACACATAATATGTCTGAACGCCCAGACAGGGGATATACACCACCCATAATAGCATCTTAATGCCCATTTAGAGACAGGCATCCACAGGGATATACACCATGAGTACTGTTGCAAAGATTCACGCCATTGCAAAGCAATTCGGCCTTAGAGGCTACTCTAAGGCCAAGAAAGCCGACCTGCTCCAGATGATCGACCAGGTCCGTGCAGAGGAGTAGCAGAAGCGACTCTCCCGAGCAATGAATACGGGAAGGTTTCGAGCGCTTACCGAGGATCCTTGGAATCCCCACAAGAAAGCACAGTGGATACGTGAGTTTAGTCAGTTGGACGAGGAGGTGACTGCTAGCTTGCGAGCCAAGGCAGTAGCAAGGCGGATGGAGGCCCATTCACTGGAGTCCTTAACTCTCCAATGTAGGGGCCCCCCGCACCCTATGCAGGCATCCACAGGAATATACACCATGAGTACTGTTGCACAGCTTTGCGCTATTGCAAAGCAATTCGGCCTTAGAGTCAACTCCAAGGCCAAGAAAGCCGACCTGCTCCAGATGATCGGACAGGTCCATGCCGAGGAGTGGCAGAAGCGACTCCCGAGCAATGAATACGGGAAGGTTTCCAGTGCTTAGCAAAGAGGCTCCTTGGAATCTCCACAAGAAAGCGCAGCGGATACGTGAACACCGTTGGTTGGCCGAGGAGGTGACTGCTAGCTTGCGAGCCAAGACTGTAGCGAGGCGGATGGAGGCCCATCTACTGGAGTGCTTAACTCTCAAATGCAGGATCATTAAGCAATGCCGAGGTTTGAGCATAAGGCGGCCGAGGTCTGAACCCTTAGCCCGGAGCATGAGGTGAGAAGGTGAACACATTCTCGACCAGCGTCTCAGTGAAAGGGAGACAGAGGATAGAGGATGCCGGTCAGTACGCTGGACATTCTTCAGAGGTCTAGAAGGAGACCTCACAGGCCAGATCATGCAAAAGATCCAACAGACTGTCCAGAATGCCTTCTACCTCCGCTACACCCATACCTATTGCATCCGTCACATCGAAGACAGTAGTGTGATGCTCTTCCACAAGAATGCTCCAGGGAGCCCGTGGCTGAACACGATACGAGCAGCTCAGGACTGGGTGGCAGCAAGAGAGCAAGGCCGCCTTGACAGACAATATCGATTGACCCAACACCAAGTGGGCTTTCGTTTGATCAATCAATGTTGAGGTCAGTGCTGTCATCGACCGCCAACCTCTGCTTGGGACAGGCCCCCTCCCAGACTGACTACGACAGAAGAAGAGTATGACTGCCCTCGACATCTACAGGGACAACATGTGTCTCTGGAGATGTCTAGCAGTCCACCGAGGAGCGAGAGCTGATAGAAGTACAGCTCCTGCACGAGAGCTTGCCACACAGTTCTACGGCAAGACAGTACCTGATGTCCGCAAGACCTCGCTGGATCAGCTGGACAAGGTAGAGTTCTTCACCAAGATCGGGATTCATGTGTATGAACCAAATGAAGAGGCCACCTGGCACATGATCAGGCAAGCGGCTCACTACCGGAACACCATGACCATCGGAGTGTGGGACCACCATGCCTTCTACATCAAGAACGTCTCCATGCTAGCACATACACTAGTCTGCAGTCACTGTCAGCAGAGGTTTACATAGGCATGCCATCTTCAACGCCACGCTGATCACTGTATGGGCGGCAAAACAAAAATCGTGTGTCCTGGCGAGAAGATTGAGATGCCACAGTCTGCGTATGAGAAAGCCTTCTATCTGTCCCAACCATCCAATCCAGCGGCTACTCGTTGGATCGAGTATGAGTCGAGAAATAGAGGCATACACATACACCATGTAGAGTGTGGGCACGGTGGTGAACGTTGGCTCGAGGGTGCGCCCGTAAATGGTCATGATCTGACCACCAATACCGTTTACCAGTTCCATGGCTGTCACTGGCACGGGTGTCCACAACACCAGCGAAGTGATGATGCCGAACAAAGATACCGCAAGACAGTCCTGAGATAGGAGAAGTTGAGAGCCTCTGGATGCACGCTTGTGGTACAGTGGGAGTGCTGTATAAAATGCTGATCAAGCATCCCTAAACGAGTTCGGACTGTCCCATACTCACACTTCATAGTTTACGACTTCGAAGCACTCCTAAATGGTATCAAGACTCATGCTACAGAGACTCTCACGATCGCGAGTACTCGCATACCTATCTCTGTGTCAGTTGGCTGCTCCTTAGAGGGCGCCACGAGTGAGCCCACTCACCTCTGCAATCCTGACCCCAAAGAACTGATCAGAGAGCTCATGCTGGAGATCCAATGGCGAACATCTCTAATTCGGACACGGGTTAGGGCACAGTACATACCGACAGACCTGGAAAGCTCCCAAAGCAACATCAGTGACTGATCAACGAGTGGTGTGACCAAGTGCCTGTACTGGGGTTCAACTCTGGGCGGTATGACCTGAACCTCAGCAAGAAGTACTTTGTCGATGAGCTGACTGACAGTACAGGTACAGTGAAAGTCGCCGAGAAGACTAGTCAGACCATGTTCCTCATAACACCTGAGCTACGGTTTCTCGATGTGCTGAACTACCTTGGCCCAGGAGTCTCGTACGAGGTATGGGTCAAAGCTTATGGGTGTACACAGCAGAAGAGCTGGCTCCCATATGAATGGTTTGACACACATGAGAAGCTCAACTATCCAGGGCTTCCTGACTACTCAACATGGACATCTAAGCTCAAGGGGTGCTACCTCTTGACGCGAACATAGTGGGAACAGTGTAACCAGACATTCAGCGAGCATGGAATGCGGACATTCGCTGACTGGCTGCGATACTACAACAACCTGGACGTCAGTCCATTCATCGAAGCCCCAGAGCGGATGCGGGAGTTCTATACAGAATGAGAAATAGACTTCCTCAAAGACGTGGTGTCTCCCAGGTGTGTCACTGCAATACCTCCTATGTGGAACCGCTCAGCACATGCCAGATGTTAGTCTCTATTCGCCAGACAAGGAAGCCTACGAGATGCTGAAGGGTGCTGTTGTTGGTGGTCCCAGCATCGTGTTCACCAGATACCACAAGGCCGGTGTGACTCGAATCCGCCAGAGTGAGCATGTCTGCCAACATCTACTCGGCTATGACGCAAATGCTCTGTACCTGTCAACGATGGCCAAAGAGATGCCATGTGGTAAGGAGACAGTGCGCCATTGGTCCGGTGCCAGTGGTGTAGCTAGCTTTAAGGAGGCTCTCCTAGCAGACAGCTGGTTTGGGTTTGCTGAGGTGGATATAGAGGTCCCCAAGGCTCTGTGGGCAAAGTTCGAGGAAATGCCTCCTCTCTTCTATAACCGTGAGATCCCGGTAGAGGCAATCTCATCTGAGATGCTGGCATATCTAGGGCAAACAGGGAGGAAGCAGCCCACCACCCAGAAGCTGGTCGGTGCCCTCTCTGGCAAGAAGCGGCTGCTGTATGCCCTGACCCTCAAGTGATATATAACTCATGGCCTGGAGATCACTGCCGTATACCGCACCATAGACTATGAGGCCAAGTGCCCATTCGAGTGGTTCGTGGAGAATGTTATGGAGGCCCGCCACTCAAAAGATGCAGATAAGAGCAAAGCGCTCTTGACAGATCTCTTCAAACTCCTCGGCAACAGTGCCTACAGGAAGCTCATCGAGGCCATAGAACGTCATAGCAACACCAGCTTCACGAAGGATGAACGCATGATAGACAAGGCCCTGCGTAGTGCATGGTTCGAAGATCTCGAGGAGATTGGTGAGTCATACGAGATCCAGAGTCACAAGCCGAGAATCACTATTCAAAGGCCCATCCAGGTGGGGATAGCCGTTTATGTGCTCGCGAAGCTACGAATACTGGAGTTCTATTACGACTTTCTCGATCGCTACGTAGCTCATGACAGCTTTGAGTACCTGCAAATGAACACTGACTCCGTGTATATCGCTATAGCAGGCTCCAACCTCGACGACGTCATTTGCCCTGAGATGCGAGCAGAGTACCAGGCTCATAAGCGGGACCGGCTAGCTTGCGAAAAAGGGGTCTGGACGGACTCCGGACTGTTCAAGCTCGAGTTTGAAGGCTCTCATGGCATCGCTCTCTGCTCCAAATGCTACTACATGGAGAGCGCAGCGGCCTGTAAGTGCTCGGCTAAGGGAATGTCAAAGCGGCAGGATGAGGTCTCTTGGCAGATGTTCTACAGCGCCCTACATGGCGGGGTGGACAGAGCTAAAAACCGAGGCCTACACATGCGCAACCAGGGTATGCTGACGTATGCGCAGGAAAAACTTGGATTCTCCGCTTACTATGATAAGCGCCATGTGCTGCCAGATGGGGTCCATACCGAGCACATCGAGTATCATGTTAGCACCCTAGGGGTGGTAGCTGTGTGTCTTCAGGGACTAGCTGAAGCTCTTCTACGACAAATGGTCGCCTAGGCACTCTGTGCTGGCGTGCCAGGTAGTACAGTGTAGGCCGCCCCTCCGCCTCCACATACCTGTCAAGGCTGTGAACATCTATCGACCAGTTAGGATCTGTTACACGCCATCGACCACCTTCCAGCCCACCAGGCTCATACAGGTACGGAACCAGAGCATCAGGTTGTAGGCACTTCTCTCCCTTATTCGCTCCTCTAGAGCTGTGACCAGCAGAGTGTCTGATAGCCTCTACCGGCTTCTTCCCGATTAGCCTAGTAAACTGGGCATTGGATCTCTCCACCACAGCAGTCAGCCCTGTCACCCATACTCTAGAATGTTCACTCGGCGTGGCCAATTCCTGGGCGTATTGGTGTCGGAACAGTCTCTCTGCCAGTGTCCGATTCCACCACTCAATGATAGCCTGGGCACGGTGATTCCCTACCTCGCCTCGCCTAACTTCCACACCGTGTTTCCACATGAGGGCTGCAGTTTCCCCTCTCAACTCCTTACCCTCATCCACATGCAACAATTCTGGCCACTGGAGGGGATTTTCTGAAGCCTTGTAGACACCCTGGAATGCCTGGGCCACCTGGCCAGCTGACTTGTCTGTGAGCGGTACTGCCGTCTTGTACCTGCTGGCGACATCGACGATGGTGAGGGCATACTTGTAGGTCTTACTACCAACCGATCCATGTGGAAGGAATAGAACATCTGCCTGGTGAACTCTGTTTGGGACAGTTTCCTCGAAATGGGCATGCCTGATGTGCCGTGGATGTGGATGATGTCTGTATATCCGCCACATCACCTGGTGGCTGAGCCACTGGCTAACTGTCTCCAATGTGAAGTTATGGCCCTTGCGACGTTCAGCCTCGAGTAGTTGAGGGGGCTCACAGTAATATCCACCAGGCTGATAGTAGAGTTCCTCAAGAAAGACCGAACTCCCGTCCTGTCACGCATGGCCTGGGTGATTTTATCACTGACATCCACTCCCATCCTGTCACGCATGGCCTAGGTGATTTTAGCACTGACGTCTACTCCCGTCCTGTCACGCACGGCCTGGGTGATTTTATCACTGACGTCCACTCCCGTCTGGTCATGCACGGCCTGGGCGAACTCTAAACAGACGAACAGATGGCCGTCATTCATTCGACTATCACTGAAGACCTCCTCAAACACCTCCGTACACTGGCGTCTAGTCTCTGCTGGATCCTCACTGAACGGTAGTTTATCGACCAACCCTCAGAAGTTAAGGGACTTGACAAGTTCGTACAGAGACACCATCCTTATATAGTACGGCTTAAATGTTCGGCGGCCCAGATGGCCGCAAGTGTTATGGCAACGTACGGTAGCCAAGGGCTTGCGACTCTGAAGAACGTACCTACTCCTGAGGCGATGGGTGGTATGGCTTCAGAAATCTTCTCCACCCCATGGAGAGCATTGTTGGTGATCTTGCGGACCATCTCACCAGCCTTCATTGTGAACAGAGCGATCAGAGCCACAACTGCTGCCAGCAGACCGATAGAACCTTTTACGTAAGTGCGATAGATTCCTTTCACTCTGTGTACTAGCTTGCGGGATTCAGGCTCTACATCATCATACTCACCTGCGGTCTCCGCTATATCATAGTCGTCTGCATCATCCTCCTCATCATAGTCCTCCTCATAGTCCTCGTCATCTATATCCTCGACTAGATCTTCATAAGCCTCTGGTTCATACAGCGCTCTGGAGATCCGTCGCTGGGGGACAGCTATATAGTAGCTTTAAACTGTAGTCTATAGCATGCCATCCGCAATCTTGAATGTGGGCGTGTTTGCCCTAGCAAACTGGTGACTCAGCATCGCCGACAAGAAGGCGGCAGAGGTCGAGCGTGAGCGTCATAACCAGGCGATGGAGAAGCTGTCTAAGGAGAAGTTTGAGTACAGCAAAGCACTCAAGCATATGCGCCAGAGGGAGGCACGCCGCCGACAACTCCGAGCTCAGGCCAACCAGAGCATAAAAGAGGCAGATGAGAGTCTTGATGAGTACTACGAGGCTGTATCTGAGCCAACGCTCGACTATGAAGCATCGACAGGTCAGAAGACAGCAGAGCTTATAGTAGTGGTGGCAGCTGCAGTGGTAATGACAGGAGTCGTGCTCCACGCACGCTCAAGCTGAATACCTGATGTGTTCGACATGCATACCTTAGCATAGCCAAAGTAAAGTACCATCACACCTAATGAGCGAGTCCCAGATATGAGGTTTCCGATGTTGAAGCTGAGCCGGTTCCCATGATTAGGTGGGATGTCCCTGCCCCCGAGGTGGTGACGACCCTCCAGTGCCAACTCGAGGTTGTCGCTTCCACTGGTTAGCCGCAGAAGTGCATATGACTTAGTTTTCTGTCTGTAGAGTTGGCAATCAGCCAGCTCGCGTACCTCACAAAGAACATTGGTCCCAGCAACCATAAGCTTGAAGTGCTTATCCACCTGCTGAATGGCTCCTCCCTTCTGCACCAGGACCACAACAGCTACAGAGTCCGACACACCACGATGCAATGTCAGCTCTACCCGTTGGTTAGCTGTGGCTTGGACCTGCTGGTGTTCTCGTTCCACATGCACGATCCGCTGTTTGGAACCCGTTTGCTTCAGCTCCAGGTCATTCTCGTCATGCCAGACATGAAGTCTTGGAGCATTCATCGTCGCATCTGCGAGCTGCTCAGTGTACACCCAGAGGAACAGCCTATCCTGCATGGCAGCTTGATTCCTGTGTGTGTTCTCGAGGAGTGTTAAGAGCGGAACTGCCACAGGCTTCTTGACACCTGCCCATGGTTCGAATTCCGTGAACCCCTCATTGCACCCCACAGCGTAGTACCCCTTTCCCTTCACATAGAAGGTTGGGCCACGAGCCAGCGGACCTAGGACTCAGTGCTCATCGTTCACAGGTGGTGTCCATGGTGCTGTTGCTCTGCACAATCTCCCACCTGTTCAGAACCTGCGGGAGCTCTACTGTCTGTTCTATTGTGCTCTTGAGCTTGAACTCGAGTATCATGCTCTTGATCTCGTGGATCTTTGCCGAGATTGCAAAGTCAATGTACTTCCCAGCAGCGGACAACAGGTTCTCATCGTGTATACTGGGTCGAATGACCATCAGGCAGTCCTTCTGTGGATCAGTGTGGTGCGATGTCGTGGGTTCAATGGCCCCATCTGGATGTTGCACATACTGCAGCATGTTTAAGGTCTGGGTATATAGAGGGGTTAAATGGCTGCCATGTTTGGTAAAGTTCTCCGGCAGATTGTCTATAGGCAGCAGGACAAGTCGGCACAACAGCCATGGCGTGCACTGTCCCACTGTGACACGGACTGAGGACTGCTTCGTGACATCAACATTATTCACGAGTGAGCCACGGTCACAATTCCGTCTGATGTGGAGATACTGGCCACCATAGAGGAAGGAGCGCCAGCTCGTAGTACAAAAGAACTCCTGACTCGGATACTCTACCGGAAGTTTGACAGCACCCAGGGCAGGACACTCGGCCTACCTGTGGCCCAAACCAACAATCCTGTTATTCTAGCTCTCCAAAAGGCGAGGGTCGACCCCAAAGATCTACTAATGGTCAGGAAGTGGGCTGCCATATTTAGCCTCCATAGCCAGGAAGAGCGAGAGATGCTGGATAGACTCCAGTCTGGAGCAAATAACTACTTCAGGGAGGAGGTCAGTGCCACTGTAGCGGAGAGCCTTGACACCGGTCATGCAGAAGGTACTAAGGAGGGCTTCACTGTTGGCTGCAAGGAGGCTGTTGAGCACATCTTCAATGAAGAAGGGCGCAGGAGATTGGCCAGTGATCTCGCAGCATTTCTGAAATTCCCAGATAACTACCAGGACTACCTCATCAAATCCACTCACAAGTCAGATACTCATCGCGCATGGACAAAGTGGATCTTCTGTGAGAAGCTCCAGAAGAAGAGAGCCCTAGACTCTGACCCTCAGTGGGTAGAGTTTAAGCGACATGCTTCTGACGAAGTTCCTCAGGCTTTTGACGAAGTTCCTCAAGCTTCTAACAAAGTTCCTCAAGCATCTGACGAAATAGCAGAGACCGCGGACGAAGTAGCAGGGACTGTGCAGCCTTCTGATGAATTAAAAAGGTTGCAGCAGCTGTGACAGTCTGTCAGCGATGACCCGTAGAGCAGGCTAGTTTCCTGGCTGGATTGAGCTTGTAGGTGAAGGTATGTGCCTTTTCCAGAGATGGCGTGAAGTGTGATAGCTCACCTGTCTCCTTGTTGCTGAAAATGAAGTGGTACAGCTCAGCTGCCCTCTGTATACCTGCGATAAAGTCCCCTTTGGTCTCCTTGAGAGATAGGCTGTCGTATATGGTCTCGAGCAGGGCACGTCCACACTTGGAGCTGAAGTATAGCAACCGGGCATTGTGGTGGATGTCTGGTGAGATCTTGCCAGTGTACTTCTGAAAGAGGATGAAGACAGTTATCTTTGTGTGCCGGATGTGCCTGGTGATGTTGCTGAGGTAGTTGACTGTCTTCTGGTCCATTGCAGGGTCATCGATAACTAGAACAAGTGGTTCTGTCAGTTGGTCTGCCAGCAGCTTCTCCATCAGTGCTTGCAGGTTCTGCGTCTTGGTGATTGGGCCATTGTACCATTGATCATTACTGTCAACCGCCTCAGTGGCGGAGTCAGACACCAGAAGGATGTATTGAGAGTGTAGATGTTTGGCCAGGAGAGCCCGCAGCAAGATGTTTTTCCTGTGTCCTGATGGCGCAATGATCAGCACCACCTGGCCAGCATCAGCTGGCATACTGTCGAATGGTACAGACATGCATGTGGAGGATGGTTAGCACTTGCTCAGCGGTAGCCTCGTCTATATCTGGGAGACTAAACGGCAGTACTTCCTGCACCAGCTCTTTCACCTGCAGAGCGGGGAATCCTGCACCTCCGGCAGATACGAAGGATGCGATAGAGGCGTCAAGCATGAAATCCCAGCAGCAGCTGAGGAGATAGCATAGAGGGCCTGTGTCAGCACCCACAGTGTCTAGTACATCCAGTATCTGTATGATACATGCATGGGAAGCCATGACTATCCTGTGGTCTTAAATGGCAAACCAAAGAACCCTGACTTCTTCACCTCTGGTAGCCGGAGGCTGGCAGTAGCACCTGTTTGGCCATCGACAGTGATAGAGCTCAGGCCGAGGGTACCTATCTTGAGATTCTCTCCATCCTGTCGGAATGAGCTCCGTGGTTTCAGAAAATCCTTAACCAGGTCCTGTGCATAGGACTCAGCCATAACCTTGATGGATCCAGCCTCATCGACTCCGAGCATACCGAGCATCGTCGCCCTCTCCTTGATGCCCATCCCCTTGTATACAGTCTTGGCCTTGTTAATGGCCGATTGTCCTACCGTATCAGTGTTCCCGATGAGATCTCGGGCTGGGATGATACCTCGGATCTCCTGCGGGTCTCCCTTCTCATCGAAGTCTGGGAAGGAGATAGGGGCAACAGTGTCCTCTGAACCGAGGCATGCCTCGCCCACGTGAGCAAGATGGCCTAGCTCTTTGCTTTCTAGGTCTGTGAGTGACAGAGTCAGATTCATATACAGACGGCTTAAAACTACTAGTCATACCCCTAGTGAAATAGTTGGGCATACGAGGACCACGCAGTCAGCCAAGGGAATAGGTAGAAGTGCTCAGGGTACTGGCCCTTTTTGCAGGGGCACGCCTTGTGGGCGGTCCACCATTCCAGGGCATTGGTGGTCTGCGTCCTCGACTATGGGCTACACACCACCCTCTGGCATGCCATGCCTCATATGCTGCAGGGGTCTCGTGATCCATCTCTCACTATTCAGAGGGGTTAAACGTAGGCGACGATGATCTCAGCCATTCGACTCGTTGCTAGCCCTAGAACCACGGCCTCCATTAGTGTAACACGTTCACCCATGATCTTGGTGGCAACAGTGTATGCGGCACCACTGAGGGCGATCTTTGGGATGGGGTGAGTTATTCCGAGACAGTGCCTGGCCACCCCACTCACCACTGTAGCGAGGACAGCCGCAGTGGCGGCAGGAAGAACCTCATTTCCCCCTGTCATCTTCACCATGGCCACATTCGCCGCCACGTTACTGGCGATATGGACTGCCAGAAGTTTTGCTTTGGTCAGTAACTTCTGTGTCTTGGTTCGCAGCAGGTTCTCCACCTTCTGAAGACTCGCCTGGCTCTCAGGCAGTTGCTTCACGATCTGTACCGTTGAGGTCATTGTTTAATCACTGAGTATACAACGCGGTTAAATGTCTGCGTCCCCTGTCGAGAGAGCTAATAAGATCTTCCCAGTCTGCATCTGCCAGGTAGCCGGGTTGGTACTCAGGAATATTCATCTCTATTGAGACATCTTAAACATGTCCGGGCTCACGCTATGCAAGAAGTACTATGATGTCTTCCGGAGGGAGTCGAAGGACTACAAGAAGAAGACACCAGATGAACTCTCCGGTGCTGAGCTGACAGAGGAGCTGACAGCTGTGAAGCTCTATCTAGGATTTGGCAAGGGACAGATCTGCTTCCTCGAATACCTTATCATGGGTGAGAGTATCGTCGAGCAGCTCCTGTGAGCTAAAGGTTTCTACAAGGATCGGGAGTATCTGTCAGATGTGTTCCAGCAGTTGCAGACCGCCATGGCCTCACCGGACTCAGAGCTGAGCAAGGCTCTGCGATACTACATGCTGGAGAAAGGATGCACTGCCGAACCCTCCAGCCCTTGGATGTCATGTTGGCATTGGGTATAGGGGCTGTAGGGCATGCCAAGCTGGTTCAGTGTCTCACCGTGGTCCCCACTGCTACTGTAGAGAGTCAGGATAGTCTTATATCTGATGTGCTAGTGGCGGAGTAGGCTGATTTCGAGTGCCACGATAGCTAGGCCTGACACCACACGTAGAGCTCCCATGGGAAGCGGTGTCGTGTTGACCGGCTGCAGTGTCGAGGCACCTGGAGCCGCCATGTCGACTGGCTGCAGTGTCAGGGTCGGAATGCCTGTATGGCTCGTACTACGCATAGGTGCGTTGATGGCAGTGTTGAAGCTGAAGTGGACACCGGGGGAACTCCCCTCGACTATCATGTTGTTATAGCCCGTGACTTGGAGGTCCTCAATGTTCATGATCATGTTGCTCGGAATCAACCATAGGTGTGGCGAAATAGCAAAGTCAAGTTTGCGATGGGCCTTCTGCAACCCCTGATGGAACTTAGCAATAAGACTACTGGGGTCTGCCGCGATGCTCATGTCCTCCACGAGACTGATGAACATGGCCTGGACCTCTGCTCCACTGACACCATCTATGGAATGCCGCAGCTGGGTCTGTGCCATAAGGAGGCAGTAGCACAGTGCTTCCAGGGACTGGTTGATCCGAACGATCCCTGCTGGTGTGAGGCCTGAGGTGGTGTGTGGGACAAAGTACTTCCACACATCTGGATAGTCCTGCCGCAAGCCAGTGATGTGCATATTTTGCACCAGCGCTCCAGGATCGGAGTCTGGATCGAATGAGAATGTCACTGTCTTCCAACGGCCTACTCGTCGGTGGGTTCGATAGGGGAATCCTGAGTAGTCACGTCTCGGGTCACCGTACATAACCCCTAGACCGCTGTTGTCACCACCATGCCACCGGTAGTCTGGGTGAGCACTCAACTCTCTCTGTAGTCTGCTGGCCGCTGAGATGCTATGACTGTTGAGCTGTGGGTCGAAGGCATTTGTATCAGGGAGGCTTGCACCCAGCTCATGGAGGATTCATCGCACCATGAAGTACATGTGGAATCTGAGACAGCTGGCGATAAGCACAGCTTCAGGAGTACCAGAATAGGAGTGAAGCAGGGTGGAACTTACTCCACATCCTGCTGTGGCACACTACATGGCAAAGTTCAGCTGCTGATTCCAGTATGAGAGGCTTGGAGCAGCCATCCAAGTATGAGCTTGCTTCGCATCATTGATGGTGATGGGGCGGTTGGTCAGCAGTCATGGGTTGACGGAGAAGCTGGTTCAGGACCGTCCATCCACTGTAATGGAGAACGGTGTTAGCTCTGGTATATCATCCAGTAGACCTCTCAGGCCAGTCAAGGGTGTACCCAGGAGGGGCGGTTGGCTACGGATGACTGTTGTGAGGTTCAGTGGGAAGGCCATCTATACTGGTGTTCTTAAAGCTACCATACAGGCAGCACACTATTTGTAGTCATCTCGATGCCAGAGACCAGTGAGGCGACCTCGCCGTAACATCTCGTTTTTGAACTCCTCCATATAAACCCGCCCACTGGAGCCTTCGAGGTATTGCTGTCGCACTTTAGGTTTCTCTGTGCAGTACAGGGCTTGGACCTTCAATATATGGTTGTACTCCTCATCAGTGACCTGGCCATCCTCGAGAGCTTTGCTGACAGACTCGTCGATAGTCCGTAACATACTCTGTGCCAGTGCCATGTACTTAGCATGCTTCTCCAGCCTCCTTGTGATCTGCCACTGCCCACCCCCAAGCCCGTCGCCAAGACAGTGGCAGCTAGTGTTATGCCACCCAGCAGGATGGCGATGATGGCCCCCACCCCTGCAGTGAGAGTGGCCACAGCTACCACCCCAGCACTGGCTCCAATCACACCCGCAGCAGTGGTTGTATGCGCGAGGACGTTGTAGGATGTCTTATATCGCCTACGCATTCTGCTGTACTTTTCTGCCTCATGGACGAGATTCTGTCTGATGGTATCTATCTGCTGGAGTCGGCAGCCGTGTACTGTACCCCCCTCATCAGCAATCAGGGAGGTGTATATTTCTGGTTGCTTCCGCCACTCTGATTTTGCCATAGTATACTTGGAGATTAAACCTGCATCACCTGCAAAATCTGCTCATGAGTCATAGAAGGGTTCATTTTGGAGAGCCTGGTGATCCATGCCAGCTTGCTGGTTTCGAGACAGATGTCTCTTAGACAGAGGTCATCCAGCACTATGTCAGGTGTCAGTACCTTTCTGAGACATGACATCTGGAACTTCACCTTATCACCAAGATAATAGGTCTGCTGCTGGGTGGTTTTCTTGGTCTTACACTTCTGCGCCATCTCCTCTTTCAACTGCATGACATCTGGCTCATCCTCGTCTGAGAAGCCACATGGCTCATCCTTGTCTGTGAAGACATCTAGCTCATCGGCGTCTGTCAAGACTCCTGCGTCCTGCTTACTCTCATCCAGGAGGGCCTGCCTGTATCAGAAATTTTCACAGTTCCTTCGCCTCCTTGCAAGGCTTGTGTTCTGTTGATACCAGTTCTCCTGCTGTAGTCACTCTCCTTCTTGTTGCAGTGCAACCCTCTGTTCGTTTGAGGCCTCTATCTGTGCAGGGGTCATGGAGGGGCAAACCTCTTTCTTCATCGTCTCAGCCAAGGTCAGATAATGCTGGTATGATATCATGTCAAGTCAATGAGTAATAAGAGTGTAAACTCTAAATGGGCATTCGATATCCCATCCATGTTGGCATATATGTTAATGGAGGGGCTGTCAAACAGGTGATTTACAGGTGTGAACAGGCTAGGACTGATAGCTTTCCATAGGTTGCTGTTGGCACCTGGGAGATACTCTATCACGTCCCGGCCGACTTCTACTAGTGAGCTGCTGTGTGCACTGCCCGGAGGTTGATGTAGCACATCAGCGTGTATGTATGTTGTGCCCTATTCGACACAGTACTGTACCACCCGTCTCCCCTCTAGAGAGGGTGAGATTACATTCTCACCACCGGAGAGCAGCAGTCAGACAATCGACATGGTTATATGTCTTGTTTAAACCCCTCCTATAGCATGCAATGGAACCCATATTTGCTCACTCAACTGGTCTTGCTGACCTGGCAGATGTGTACGCAGTTGATGCTGCCAAGGTAGAAGAGAGTGATGGCAAGTCATTCGCTCTACAGTACGAAGCAAGCTCAAAGGCATTCTCTCTCCACCCCATTGGTGGTGATGGGGTGGAGCTGCACACAGACCTCAAGGATGTGATGAAGGAGCATCTGGGTCACAACATAAATGGCCACAAAATCGTGTTTCGGTACGATTTCCCGAAGAGGATGTACATCCTCGAGCTGTTGATTGAGCTCTCGGATACAGAGGTGGCAGATATCAACACCCTAAATAACGACCTCAGCTTTCATCTGGTCAAACCCTATTCGAGAGGTGCCCCGCTGATGGCCCATGATGGCCTGCTATTGACCCTGGCAAAAAACCTGCAGTTCATATTTGAGAAGAATGAAGTGTGGTATTGTGCTGGACCTGGGGGTGACTGGCAAACATGGTTGCCCCTATATAGGCCTCCCGCAGTCATTGACATAGAGGTTACCCTCCTCTCCACTGTTGTGAAAAAGGATGGACAGTTCGAAAGCTCTACAATCGGGGAGCCTCCATCCTCACCAACATAGGTGAAGGTGTCTCCCTGACGAGGGTGGGTCACAAGATCGGGGTTACAGCTGGAAAGCTCCTTCTGCGTCATTCATTCGATGGACCAAAAGAAGCTGTTATCCTCAAGGAGGGTACCCTATGGGTAGATGGGGTGTCACATGTCTCCAAAGTCAAGGGTGCTGTTAAACTGCTTCAGGAAGTCGGACTCACTAGCCCACAAACGACTCATATAGTCCTAGAGCTATGTTTCTTAGCCGGCGGCAGAGTGAAGCAGTTAGCCCCTGCCCCTGAGAGGATGAAGATCACTATCGATCCGGATGGAACAGGGCTCGATCTGGCACAGATATTTCTCGAGGGGTTCACTCTGTTCAGTTTAACTCTTCATATATAGCCATGATTCTCATCATACTGGTCGTGCTGGCGTCTGCAGCGGTGGCACAGGGCGCTGAGACTGCCATGATATTGGATGCCAAGTGGGCCCACCTCCGCAATGACCCCCAGTACAATCCTTGGGTCGACCCCTTGCGGAGAAACATTTATGACCGCTTTCACCCATGTAAAGAGATCGAGTCTGTCTGCCACTTCTATGGGGTGGAGAGGGTAGGCCGTGGTTGTCTGCTGGAGACCCATGCTCAGCACCAGATTCTCTGCGTAACATGTGAACATGCCAGAGTCTGCCATGGTTCACATGCTAATCACTTTAGCCTCCTCCCAGGTGAGCATTGTCAAGGTAGGTGGAAGCCCTTATGGGTGGTCCTGTCATGACGATGCGACTCTGGCAGAGACTATGTGTTTGTCTGAGCCTACACAAAATAGAGAGAGGCCGGCCCTGTGGTTGATGGCGATTAGTTGTGTATATCACTGTGGAGGCTTGTCTCTAAATGGGCGTTCAGCCCCTGGTAGTAGTAGTGTCGGGATGATCCTACCTCCCTGGCAGCCATTCCGTGGTGGCCCTCACAACCTATGCCTCAGGAATTGAGTGGGCGGTTGGAGTCGCGGATCACGGAACGGTTGCCTGTGGAGGGAGGTCTGCCACGATGATCATATCCTCAACGAGACTGATGAACTGCTGGAACTTAGCAATAAGACTCCTGGGGTCTGCCACGATGATCGGGCTGATGGGTGTAGGACCTGGGTATCTTGTATCTATTTGTGGTTCTCCCGGACAGTGGGGTCCACACGGGAGTTTTATATTCTTGGCCATGGTCATTTTTATAAATGGAAATCCAGTTGTCTAAATGGAAATCCAGTTGAGGGAGGTGCTCGGGGAGGTGGTATTTTTCTAATACCGGCTATACTACTGAAGGAACTTTCACACTCACTCGTCCACTCGAAGGGTCGATCCTTTTCGGTGATCTTGCAGAGAGGTGATGCAATCTCACTGAAATGACAGATGTATCGACGATAGTATTAACAGAGACCAAGGAAGCTCCTAGTTTCTGTGACACAGCTGGGGGTATGCCACTCTGCCATGGCTTTTGTTTTTGATGGTTGGGTAGCCACTCCATCACCAGATATGATGTGTCCCAGGAACTCGACGTTCTGTCTGAAGAGATGACATTTCTTTGGTTTGAGCTTTAAGTTCGCCATGCGGAAATTTGAAAGCACGGTGTCTAAATTGGAAATGTTGGACCAAAGACGATTACATCGTCAATGTAACACAGACAGATTTACCATTGCAGGGTGGTTAATACCTGCTCAATGAGATGCCCGAAAGTTCCAGGAGCATTGCACAAACCGTTGGGCATCTTGTGGAACTGAAAAAGACCATCCCTACAGACGAACGCGGTCTTCTCCATGTCAGCCTCATCCATGGCTACCTGCCAGTACCCACTAGCTAAATCAAGGGTACGGACAATGAATCTAAGGCCTGATCTATCCAAGGCAACAGATAAGTGTCTTTGACACTAAGATCATTAAGGCGGCGGTAGTCTATACAAAACCACAAAGAACCATCCTTTTTGCTTGCTAGTACTATAGGGCTGGCTCAGGGGGATGCTGATGGCTCAATTATTCCGGTCCGCAACATGACCTCTACCTGTTGGTGTGCCTCCACTTCCTTATGAATCAGGAGACATCTAATGGGTTGATGTATGGGTCAGTTGTTTCCGGTGTCGATGGAGTGTCGTACTAGATGAGTTTCTCTGAGGACCATGTCTCCCGATGAGAAACTATCACAATATTTGTGAAGTAATTTTCACATTTGTAATTTTTGGGATTGCATCAATCCAAATGTGGCACGCAAATATAGTTCATGTGAATGTTCGGGCAAATCATTAGACATTGTTGTTGTTGTGTTTGCGGTTGGAGCTGTTTTCAGTGATATCACATCCACCAAATGGCCACAACAGACTTCTGGTTCAAATGTTATTGGGTCCACAGTACCATTGAATACCCGAAAAGGTATGTAATCTTTGTTGGTGGTATCCACGATGATGCAGGGACTGGCGCATGGTGAGGCAAGCATGTATTCAGGGTAGGGTTCTGGTATGGCTGTGTTGTTTCCTAATTGTGGTGCAGTGGCCCACAAGATCCCCTCCTGTCCTGGCTCAACTGTGGCTAATATCACTGCACGCGCATCATATAATGATGACTCCAGTCCAAGGGGTATCCATCAGCCGTATATGTCTAGTTCCTGTTGTTTACAATGTATGATGGCTTCGCTGGCACTGAGGAAATCAGAACCGAGCAGGGCATCATTTTGGATAGAGGCGATAACAACTCGCTGTATGAATTGCATCTCCTCTATCTGTATTACAAGGTTTACTATGCCAGCCACGTGTACATCTGCTCCCGTAGCTGTTTGTAAAAAGATGTTTGTAGGCCTAAGGGGATGCTTCTTATGAGGTGGGATGCTCTCATATAAGCGCTTGTTAAAGACGGTGATGGAGGTGCTAGTGTCCACAGTGGCACTGGTGGAAATTCCGCTAAATAGACAGGCACATTTATATGTCACTTTGCGGTGAGCCTGCGGAGGAGTCTCCAATGATACCATTTGAGGCAGTGATGGTGGTGCAGTATCATTCTGTATATAGTCGGCTAGTTTCCGGATAGCTTCCATGAGTGCAATTGGTGGCTGAGTATGGAAAGGGCTGACTCATTGTCGCTGCTGCTGTGATTGCTTAGGTGACGATGGGGTCAGGAGTAGCAGTGGTGGTGGTGGCGTTGTTGCTGATTTTGTGTACGCTGTGTTGGTGTATACTGCAGTGCGGCTAGGATTCTCACATTCTCGGAGAAGGGCAACCTATGTGAGCCACTTCTTACAATGTGCCATGTGATGTTTAGTTGATGCGCAGAAGCAACGTCATTGTGGGACATTTCTTTTCTTTGTACGATATTTCTTCTTGTGGATCCATGGTGTTGAATGGGTACTTTCCTTGGAATCACAGCTGATGGTGCATGTAGGTGATGTGGCGGTAACAGGCTGTGAGTTGCAAACCACCAAAGGACACCGGGTGTTAATGGCGGTGGGATGTGTTGCTTGCAAAAATGTTGTTTCAGCGTAGGTGCTACAACCTACCACTGCCGTTTTACATAGGAAAGAAGGTTGTGCAGATGCGGAAAGTGTTGGGTCACATTTTCTGCAGGGGGAAGATGGCAGTGCTGTGGATGCAGTGTGCATCGTAGGCATCGATATAGAAGCCGTGTGCGGGTGAATGTAGGATGTTGTAGGAATATGTTGATGAGTAGGTGTGGCCGCCTGACATAGTCGTTCAGAGGCTGCAGTTGAGATGATTTGTAGGGATGGGCACCGAAGTGGCTCTGTAATCGGTGCCCGTGCTAGTTTGACAGATTCTCTGGCTGCAGGGTACGTCGGTCAGCGGTTGGAGTTGTAGATGGAGGACATGTTGGACATCGTTCCCTCCAATCGCCTGGCTCACCACATCCAAAGCACATGTTTGGTGGCGGTGCTGATGCTGTGGTTGATTGCAGTCTAGTGGGGGATTGTGTTGCGACAGTGGTGCTGAGTGTCGTTACGAGATTGGCGAGTGCGGAGATCTGTTTACTTATCTCTTCTAATCTGTCATGCATGTTTGGTCTATTGCTATTGTTGTGCTTGTTCCCGTGTCCTTGGGTGTTGTTGTGGCTCCTGCGATGGGATTGGCCATGCCTTCTCCCTCTAGATGCGTGATTTTGACCAGGGTTTTCTGATTGCGCGTGTTGTTCATTGTTGGTGGTGTTTGTGGATGTAGGGTTTGATTCGGTTGTAGTTGCGACATTAACATTGTTTATCTCATTAATTTGATGCAGTTGGCAGAGATTATTTTTCTCCCGCTCCAAGAAGTTCTCAATCTGAACCGCGGTAGCCATGAGTTGTTGGAGGCTGCCATGCTCCATGAGAAACAGTTTTTCTTTAACGGTGGGCTCTCCACTCAACGCATCTATAAAAGTGTCAAGATGTAGATGTGTTATGCCTTCGATATTTGTGCTGGGGTATGCGTGGGTAACAAGACAATGGATGCGACTCACTAATTCCGGCAATGTTTCCTCCGAGCATCGATGTAGATTCTTTAGTTGAAGCCGACTTGTTTCTCTGAGGGCTGTATCACCGAATCTTTCCGACAATGCGTTCTCCAGTTCTGTGTAGGATGGTGTGTAGGCTGTGCCCTAGTCTGCCAGTATTTGCAATGCTTTTCCGGACAACTTTGTGGCTAAATACTGTCCCATCTGTCAATTACTCGACCGGTTTGTCCTACTTATATCGAATTAAACTTTGTAATTAGCCCAATCAATCTCCCTGATAAATTCGAAGCGGGGGGGGGGGGGGGTGGAGAATGATCTGGTCATGTCCTCGTGGAGAAGTAATTGGTGAAAAACCTGGTGGTGGTGCTGGCGAAACTGGTGAGAATGCGGATGTGGGTGGACATGTAGGTGGTGGTGGTGGTGTTGCTCGTCGATGTCCCTGACGATGCTGACACATCTGTGAAGGCAATTCTCGTTGATGTGTTGCACAGTACATTGGTTCTGCTGAATACCGCCCTGATGCGGGTCCATAGACAGGTGTAGGTCTATAGACTGGTAGAGGCATGTTGTGTAGACGACGTGGACGTTCCTGATACTGTGAAACATTTTCCTCATACGAAGGTGGTGCAGGTGACTGACGTGAATGATGTGTACGTTGCCTGATGTATTGCTAATGGTGTAGCCATATCCTCCGGTTCGTAACGCTCGCTGTCCCGATGGATAATAAGGAGAGGGTGCATGATAAGGAGGTGATACGGGATATGGTACATGAGTATCCGGCCACTGATCACCCATTGATGACGTTGGTGAACATAATGGTCGTGAATGTTGTGGTTGCCCCCATAAAGGGTCTTTGAAGCAGTTGTCCACGATCTGATGTAGATGGTGGTAGCATATCGCGGAGATCAGATACGGTGATGTATTGAGTTCCCACCTGCGAGGCATTGCTGAATGTCCCCTCGCTGATCGGTGAGAACTCGTGTTGAGGCGGTGCTGGTCGTTCCACCATGTCATGTTTAAATTTGTGACATTGTCGGCGAGCATGCGAGCAGTACATCCATCATATGATGCTACCTCTAAATCGATGGAATACTGACTGTCGGATGGAGACTGAAACTCGTGGTTGGTGAGTGTAGGCATGGGTTCACTTCTCGACCGAGCCCCACATTGGGCGCCACCTGTACTCATGGGGGGGGTATGTGCTAGTCCGCCGATAGATATCTGCCCATTGCACCACAAGTGTGCGATGACCAAGATGGCTGGTTAGCTGCGCATCTTGGGGTTGCGGATCCCATATAATGTCTCTCCATGGTGTACAAAGATAGACTTCTAGAGCCGGTGGAACACTGATGTTCCAGTGGGGCTGTGCGACCAATGCCACCAAGATTGAACAACACAGTGTTGTCCCAACTATTTGTGTCACCGGTGTGTCTATCCATACTAATTTGGAGAATGGGCCAATTTAGAATAATATACTAGAAATATAAATAAGTACAATACAAACAAGGTGAATCGTTTAACGCGAGATCACTGAGTAACTTAATATAAGTTAACATACCCCTAATATACACAGAGAGAACAATGTTGCTGCGAGAGGAAAGTGCCTCGCGTGGGTCTCCGTCACCGAATGTTTCATGATGGTGCGAGAGGAAGGTGCCTCGTGCGGGCCTCCATCACAGGAATTCTCACTGTTGTGAGTGCGGGCCTCTGCCACAGGAAAATTCCTTCGATGCCGAAGTGGAGGAAAAGAGTTGACAAAAAGGGCCACTCTTTTATACAACAGAAAATGGTAAGTGCTGAAAAATCCTAGTGAAGCCATAATCAACGTGATGCATACTGGTTTACGTGAAGGCGGAATGAGCGATTTCTGAAGAATTCCCCCCATCACCGTCTTATGTAGTTTCAAGATGCTGTATTGGTAGATGCCGCTTTATTTATGTGGGCCTTCTGCTACAATCTAACCTCCCAATTAGTTGTTAGAAACGAAAACTAGCTTTGGCTGCAAGTGGCTGGGATTCCTACCTATCATTAGATACAGCTGTCCAATTGGCGCAGACGCCTAGCTTCCAGTAGATCGCTTCAAAAAAGCATCTACCTCCACCGACAGCATGCGTACATGTCACATCACAACGCATCCAAATTTTATGAAAATCTGGCTAGCTTGCTCCGCAACCACATAAAACATCACCTGGATAATGGGTACATTTCACATAAGCAAGTTTGATCACTGACATATCGTTAAGGCGGGGATAGAGAGGCGAATATCCATCGCGAGCATCCTTCCCGTGAGGGCGTGGCAGATTCCAAGATCCTTCCCAGACACTCTGACGAGTTGGATGGAGATGCACGTCTCCTCCGTCACCACTTCCTACGGATCAAACTTTTGACCTGTCAATAGGATTAATTTCAAATGTACCTAGATATGCACCGTGGGCTGATAAATAAGCTCACGTTTATAACTATATGTTTTCGCAGTGTTTCCCTTCGTTGGCAGGGTTATCTAGCTAACAAGTATCCGAGGATATGGGGGAGATGCATGTAAATCAGCACTTTAACCATCACCGCTCGGAAACCGATAGTTTCCCAGGGTCGGATCAGATCAACGTGCTGATGGGACGTCCAAACATTTATAAAGCCATAAGGCCGGTGGATCGTGGAAAGAGACAATGACTTGATATACACGAGGCCATATAGGTATTTGGCCAATTTTACACAACCTTGCCGGAGTGCTGGGCTACATTATCGCAACAACTGGATAAGAGGCGTACACTATATGTCTCCTAACAAAGAGATTGTCCCTAACCATTTTAACCTATCCTATCACACTGAATAGTAAGGTTTAGTCGGTAGCATGCCGGGCTCAAACAATCAGAGCATGGACAGCACCCTCAGTGTAAGCGATGATGGCAGGAAAAAGTGGTGCGGGTGTAATGTTGCTGTTTAGAATCTGCTAGCGTACTGCAGTCCAAGTTTTCTACAATTAAACAAAACATATCAACAGAATGGCTACCTGCCATACATATATAACTAACTAATGCAATGAGCAATGACAATTTATATAATAATTAATAAGGCATTAAATATCAGGTTGATAGACCTAAACGGTGTGGTTAGTTAAAGCACCTACAGTAAATAAGAATAATATGAAGAGTAATAAAGAAATTATAACTTGCAGTCTTAGGACCGGGAAGGTACCTATTAGTAATCAGTACCATATACGGAAATAAATAATAATAAAATATATGCTATGTATAGCTAGTTGAGTACCTAATAGTCACTTGCACGGAAAAGGCTACTACGTTACTGAAATTGAGGCGCTAACATATTCATAGCATGAGTTGACACATTCTCTGAGGCTAACAAGTTTCCACATGCAGATCTCCGCAGCCGGTTTCCGCATGAAGGTCTCTGCATGCTGACTCCAGGGTAGATACGGTACAAGCTCAGGACAGTGAAGCAGAGCAGTGAAGTAACATCTATTAGATAGTCTCTGTAACTAAATCATCATTTATGCGGAAGTGTGAAACGCCTTTACAATGGTATATATCTGTAGTTTGCCTATGTCCGTTAGTTTTAATAGCTTTTCTGACTTGAATATATTCTGGCCCTTTGCTGGTTTAGAAAAGAGTTTTAGTGCCTTCTTCTGCAGACTTTGTAGTTTTGTTAGGTTGCTTTTGTTTGTATTCGTCCAGATAGCATTACAGCAGGTGAGATGCGGAAGAACAAGGGTGCAGTATAGAGTTTTAATTGTAGCTGGTGTCATGTAAGGTGTTAGTCTTTGTGTGGCACCTATGCCTCTTGCCACCTTTGTTGTTACAGTCTCGATTTGTTTGGCCCAGGTCAAATGTTTATTCAAATATACTCCCAAAAATTTGGCAAATGGGGCGTCCTCAATTTCTTTTTTGTTTATGTAGATTTTTGGAATTTCATCTTTTTTTAGTTTGAGATTTGTAAATAACATATAATTTGTTTTGTCAACTTTCAACGATAATTTGTTTATTGAAAACCAGTCAGTAATTTCTTCCATTTCCTTATTTGCTTTTTGTATAAGGTGTCTATGTTGTCATCACAGCAAAAAGCATTTGTGTCATCAGCGAACAGTATTAATGGCATGTGCTTGCATATGTTAGGTAGATCATTCGTGTAAAGAAGGAACAGCAGAGGGCCAAGAATAGATCCTTGAGGAACACCACAAGTTAATTGCTTGTTGTCAGATCATATCTCATTATATTGTACGCATTGTGTTCTTTTACTTAGGTATTTCTGGAACCAGGTGAGTGCACTGCCTCTTATACCATAATAGGCAAGCTTTTCTAGTAAGATCTGGTGGTTGATAGTGTCGAAAGCTTTTGAAAGGTCCAAGAAAATGCTTATTATACTTTGTTTTTTTCCAGTGATTCAAAAATGTTTTCTGTCATTTCGGCTATTGCATGCATTGTTGAATGTTTCTCACGAAATCTATATTGCGATTTGTATAAAATTGACTTTTTGTCCAGGTAATTTGTCAGTCGATTGTACATTAGGCGCTCTAGCAACTTGGAGAAAAGTGGAACTATGTAGACTGGCCTGTAGTTTGAGAAGTAATAAGAATCCTTGGCTTTATAAATTGGTGTAACACGTGCTATTTTTAGTCTTGATGGGAAAATGCCTTGTGCTAGGGATAAGTTGCAAATGTGACTAAGTGGGATAAGGATATCCATAACACAGGTTTTATAAATGCGCCACATAAAGCCATCGATTCCGGCACTTTTGGCTGGGTTGAGTTTGTTTAGAACGTTAAAGATCTCTTCGGTGTTAGTAGGGTTGACGAAGAATGATGATTCTAAATTAGGTTATGGACTGACATATCGGTGACACAGACAGTTGGGATAGGACCGTGAGGCTCAATCTTGATGGCAATGGTCGCACGGCCCCACTGGAACGTCATCGTTCCACTGACTCTAGAAGCTGGTCTTTGTACCTTCCAGAGAGTCATGATACAGGATCCATAACCCTGAGAACCGTGGCTAACCAACCCTCCTGCGCATCCTGTACATGTGCAATGGTGTGGAGCAATATAATGGACCAGCACATACCCCCACAAGCTACAAGTGGCACCCGATGTTGGGCCCGAATGAGAAGTGACCCCATGCCAACGCTCAACACACACACGTTTCAGTCTCCTTCATTAGACAGTCAGCACTCTTTAGATATGGAAGTATCATCATATGATGGGAGAACGATGAGAGAGTTTTCGCCGATCAGCGAGGGGACATTCTGCGATGCCTCGCAGGTGGGTACTCAATACATCACATTGACGGATATCCGCGATAGGCACCCAACATCTATGCCAGATCGCGGTCAACCATGACACAGACCCCTACAGGGGCAAACTATTGCTTCACAGCCATTATATTCATCAGCGTCATCACAGGGTGGCCACTGGCCTTCAACCCATGCACCATGTCCCACAGATACGTACGTCGTCACCCTACTATCCATCGGTACCATGATATGAGCCGAGAGATGCGGCACCTCCCTTTCAACAATGTTCCAGAAGAATGGCATCGCACAGCACGCACCATCCCCATCAGTCTCCTGGACTGCCTATGTATGAGGAATACCTGTCACAACAGCCAATAGACCATCCACATCATCTACACAGGAGACCATCACCAGTCTATAGACCAAAACCCGTCTATGGACCTGCATCAGGGTGGTATTCAGCGGACCCTACATATCGTGCACAACACTATCATCGGGAATCACCCTCACGGACACGGCATCATCGGGAACATCATCAGGAATTACCACCAGCACCACTACCAACACGCAGACCAGCATCCGCCTTCACATCAGTTTCCCCAGCACCACCACCTGGATTTGCGCCTATAACTCCATGTCATGGCCATGGCCGGATCATTTTCCCTCCCGAATCTAGCGGGCAGAATGATTGGGCTAATTATATGTGTCAATTTGAAATAATTAGTCGTACAAATCGGCGGGCAGATCGATAAATGGGAGAATATCTGGACGCAAAACTGTCAGGAAATGCAATCCAAGTCCTGGCAGATTTGGGATCAGATCACATGCCAACATACACGGAGCTGGAAAGCATGTTCTTGGAGAGATTCGGGGACATGGCCCTCGGTGAAACGAGTTATCTACAGCTCAAGAACTTGCATAGACGAGCTGGGGAGACACTACCGGGGTTAGCTAGTCATATTTGGTGACTGGTTACTCGCACCAACCCCAGCACGAATCACGAGGGAGTCACACATCTGCATCTGGATACATTCATCGATGCATTAAGCAGAGAACCCGGCCTCAAGGAAAGGTTATTCCTCATAGAACATGGTAGCCTACACACATTAATGGCAACTGCGATCCAGATTGAGAATTTCTTGGGGCGGGAGAAAAACAATCGCCGTCAATTACATCCAATGAATGGAGTGAACGATGCAAATCTCTTAATCACAACTGACAACCCAACTGCATCAGCATCCGCATCAGCAACCGACCCGCAAACACAGTCATAACAATCCACCAGTCAAAATCACACATCTAAAGGAAGAGGGCATGGCTAATCCCATCACGGAGTCCACAACAATGCCCCAGGATGCAAGAACCAGCACAATAATAGCAATCATCAGAACATGCATGATAGGTTAGAAGAGATAACAAAACAGATCTCCGCACTCACTAACTTAGTCACCACACTCAGCACCACCATCGTGACACAGTCGACAACACAACCAGTAACAGGTACGGTAATCACTACACAGCCTCCAAACACATGTTTTGGATGTGGTCAGCCAGGCCACTGGAAGGAGCAATGTCCAAATCACCTTCTGTCTACAACTCCTACTCCTGACTGATGTACACCGCAGCCTGAGACTCCACTAAACTAGAACGGGCACTAATTACAGAGTCACTTCAGTGCCCACTCTTACAACCTGGCTCAATTGTGGCCTCCGGACAACAACATCAGGTGGCCAACACGACAAATCACTCTTCCACGACAGTATGCACTCACACACACCCGGCTTCTTATATGTCGGTACCAACAATGCACACTGCATCCATGGCACTGACATCTCCCCCTGCCGGAGGTTGTGATCCCGCAACCTCCATATCTAACAAACCCTCTTTCCTATGTAAAACGGCAGTGGTAGGTTGTAGCACCTCCGCTGAAACAACCTTTATACAAGCACCATGACCCACCGCCAAGGCATTTAACACCTGATGCCCTTTGGTGGTTTGCAATTCACATGTCATAACAGCATCACCCACTACATCCAGCAGCAGCAGTACTAGAGACTCGGACTGTAGTCAACATTCAGCATCATGAATCCGCAAGAAGAAGCATTGTTCGAAGGATGGGAAACCACCGCGACATCACTGCTTCTTCTGCGCATCAACCAAACATCCCATGATGCATTGTAGAAAGTGGCTTACACAGGTAGCCCTCATCTGCAACCACACCAGTTCTGTCACTACTGTATATACCAACTCACAGTACACTGAATCATAGCAGCAGTGACGACGTGTTGGCCACTTCCTCACTCAGCCACCAACTGCACTCATGGAAGCTATCCGGAAACAGACCGACTATGTACAGGATGATACTGCACCATAAACAATCCCTCAGACAGTATAATTGGAAACTCTTCCACAGGCACTCCGCAAAGTAATATATAAGTGTGCTTGTCTGTTAAGTGGCGTTTCCACCAGTGCCACCATTGACACTGGAGCTTCCATCACCATCTTTAACAAGTGCTTGTATAAGAGCATCCCACCTCATAAGAAGCCACCCCTTAGGCCTGCAAACATATTTTTGCAAACAGCTACGGGAGCAGATGTCCCCGTGGCTGGTACAGTAAACCTCATAACACAGATAAAGGAAATGCAATTCATACAGCGAGTTGTCATTGCCTCTATTCAAAATGATGCCCTGTTTGGTTCTGATTTCCTCAGTGCCAGTGAAGCCGTCATACATTGCAGACAGCAGGAATTAGACATACACGTCTGGCGTATACCCCTTGGACCGAAATCATCACTATACGACACTTGAGCAGTGATTTTTGCAACGACGGCCACAGTTGAGCCGGGACAGGAAAAAGTATTTTGGGTCACCACACCACAGTTAGGAAACAACACACACACGGACCTATGCTGGAACCCAACCCTGAATATATAATCGCCTCACAATACGCCAGTCCCCGAATGATCATGGACACCAGCAATAAGGATTACATACCATTCCAGGTATTCAAGGCACTATGGACCCAATAACTCTTGTACCAGGAGTTCGTTGTGGCCATCTGGTGGATGTGATATCACTGGAGACACCCCTACTGCACCAACACCAGCAACAACTTCTGATAATTTACTGGAGCATCTGCATGACATATATTTGCATGTCACAGTTGGATTGGTGCAATCTCATAAACGTGACATACAGAAACCATTATATAAATATTGCGAAAGTTTCTCAGGTGGAGACATGGATCTGGGAGGAACTCATCTCGTGCGACAATCCATCAACACCGGAAACAACCGACCCATTTGACAACCCATTCGACGTCTTCCCATTCACAAGGCGGCGGAGGCACATCAACAAGTGAATGACATGTTGCGGGCAGGCATTATAGAGCCTTCAGCATCCCCATGGACCATTCCCACAGTACTAGCAGGCAAAAAAGGATGGATCTTTGCGGTTTTGTATGACTACTGCCGCCTTAATGATCTTAGCATCAAGGACACCTATCCGTTACCTTGGATAGATCAGGCCTTAGATTCCTTGTCCTGAACCAAGTGGTTTTGTACCCTTGATTTAGCTAGTGGATACTGGCAGGTAGCCATGGATGAGGCTGTCAGGGAGAAGACCGAGTTTGTGAGTAGAGATGGTCTTTTCCAGTTCCGCAAGATGCCCTACGGATTGTGCAATGCTCCTGGAATGTTCGAGCATCTCATTGAACAGGTATTAACTACCCTGCAATGGGAGATCTGTCTCTGTTACATCGACGACGTAATCGTCTTTGGATCCTCGTTTGAGTAGACTCTGTCCAATCTGGACAAAGTTTTAATGCGCTTTCATACCACGAATATTAAGCTCAAACCCAAAAACTGTCATCTTTTTAGACAGAGCATCGAGTTCCTGGGACACTTCATATCCAGTGAAGGAGTAGCTACTCAACCTTCAAAAACAAAAGCATTAGCGGAGTTGCAACCCCCCCCCCCCCCCTTCAGTCACGGACACCCAGAATTTCCTCGGTCTCTGCTAGTACTATCGTCGTTACATCTGTCACTTTACTGAGATTGCATCACCCTTATTTTCACACTTTACTTCCAATAATTACTCAAATCGTTAACTCTAGCATACAGTCCGGTATTATGCCACCGCCTTTCAAGCGAGCTGTGATCAAACCACTACTTAAAAAGCCAGGACTAGACCAGGATACATTAAAGAACTATAGACCCGTTTCTAATCTGCCATTTATGTCCAAACTTGTTGAAAGGGCAGTATGTAAACGCATATCTGTACATTTAACAACACACAAGCTCTATGAACCATTTCAATCCGTGTATAGACAATGTCATAGTATAGAGACAGCTTTACTAAGAGTTTTAAATGACATTCGCTCTGCTGTCGATAAAGGCAATGTGTCTCTTCTGCTTTTACTCGACCTAAGTGCCGCTTTTGACACAAGTGATCATTAAAAGCTTTTGTCTCAATTAAATCGCGTGTTTGGTGTATCAGGCATTGCCTTGAATTGGTTTCATTCGTACTTGACAGACAGATACCAATCAGTCTATATAAACGGTACTCTTTCAGAGTCAGTCAAGCTTACATGTGGCGTACCGCAAGGGTCTATATTAGGGCCTGTGCTATTTACGTTGTATACTCATCAACTAGGATCCGTCATCCAGATGCATAATCTTCAGCGTCATCTCTATGCTGACGACACCCAGCTTATCAATAGTTTCCTGCCATCCGTTTCCGCCGGCCATACAGCTAGCAGAGAAATAACTGATTGCTGTGATAACATCAAATTGTGGATGACTTCAAACATGTTGATGTTAAATGATGACAAAACTGAAGCTATACTTGTTGGACCTAAAATTAGACGGGCTAAGACAGAGTTAAATACCATCACAGTTGGTTCAAGTCAGATTCAGCTATCTAATTATGTAAAGGATCTCGGCGTTATGCTGGACAGTGAATTGAGTATGGAACAACATGTTAATTATCTCTGTAAGATCTGTTTTATGCAGCTGCGCAATATCGGGAACATTAGAAAGTACATTACACGAGAAGCGGCCATCATGCTTGTGTTAGCCCTAGTGATATCAAGACTGGACTATTGCAATAGCCTTCTTATCGGTGCCCCTAAGGAACTAATCTCTAGGCTCCAAAAAATTCAGAACACGGCTGCACGAATTGTTTCCTTAAGCAACAAGCATGCACACATTAGTCCAGTCATGCAAGATCTGCATTGGATTCCGATTGAACAAAGAATACTGTTCAAAATTCTAAGTCTAACATATCGGTGTGTTTACGGCTCTGCCCCAGATTATCTGTCTGAGCTTGTACAATCCTCCTCGGCAACTCAGATCTGCAGATCAAATGTTATTAGAAATTCCAAACGTTTGCACAAAAACATATGGCCACAAAACTTTCTCTTTTGCTGCTTCGTCTAACTGGAATAATTTACCATTTGATATCAAAATCTCTCCCACTCTATCCAGTTTCAAATCAAATCTCAAGACATATCTTTTTAAACAGGCTTATACATAAATATCATTTGTAAGCGCTTAGAGCATGCATTACATGCATGGATTTCAGCGCATTATAAATGTACTATTATTATTATTATTTAGGATCACCGAAAAAGATCGACCATTCGATTGGACAAGTGAGTGTGAAGGTTCCTTCAGGGCGCTGAAGGAATATTTGATGACCGCACCAATTCTTGCTCATCCTAACCCTAACCTCTATTTCATCTTGGACACTGATGCATCGGCTTATTCCATGTATGTAAATATTTCTAGAGCGCCAATTCCGAAATTAATCGCTCAAAGGCGCTTTACAAATTTTAAAGATGAAAAAGATACGTTTTTAGGCTAGATTTAAAAGGCTCAATTTTGTGACAGTTTCGGATATGGGCAGGTAGATTATTCCAAAGTCTTGGACCGGAATTCGAAAATGCACGCTGTCCAACAACTAAATTAGTAGACGGGACCACACATAATGTATGATCACTTGATCTTAGGGACCGAGGTGCAATTCTCTTTGTAATTAAAGTAGATAGATACTGTGGGGCTAGTCCATGTAAACATTTGTAAACGAGAAGCACGATTTTATACTGTATGCGCTCTCTCACAGGAAGCCAATGGAGTTGTTTGAGTACTGGTGTTATGTGGTCTGTTCGCTTGGTTCGTGTTATTATCCGTGCTGCCGTGTTCTGCACCCTCTGGAGACGTTGTATCTGCTCTGATTCCATGGGTGCAGTTCTATATCAGGTCACAGAAGATGGAACAGAGCAGGTACTAGGTTATGGTTCGTGTATTCTAAACAAAACAGAGAAACGTTATGCGACCACTAAGAGGGAATTGTTAGCTGTGGTGTATTTCGTCAAGTATTATAAACACTTTCTGTATGGGCGCCCATTTACTCTGTGTACAGATCACACCTCCCTATGCTGGCTCAGAAACCTAAAAAATCTGGAGGGCCAGGTAGCGAGGTGGCAGCAATCCCTGCAGGCCTTCAACTTCAATGTTGTTCATAGACCCGGCAAACGGCATGGAAATGCTGATGCCATGAGCAGAATCAGGCTCGAGGATGAACAGGAAGTAGCCACCACCGTGACAAATATTACACAGCCGTCTCCTGTGTTCACCGAATTGTGGTGCGCAGAGTGAGACATGGAGACAGTCGCTCATGAACAAGCAACTGATGCACAAACACAAATTATATATGTGTGGATCCAGGAGGGTGTACATCCTCCTAAGGAATCTGTTACACAACTTTCCGCGATGGCGAAATATTACTATCAAAGGTATGGAGAGCGTCATATGCAAGATGGCATCCTCTACATTAATAACCAGATAGTGATTCCTGAGCATTATCGTGAGAGCATTCTACAACAACTGCACGATCACACTGAACACTTGGCCATTGAGCGTAAAATATACCAAATTAAACTGAGATCCCACTGGATCGGGATACGCGACAGTGTGAAGGCATGGGTTGACAAATGTGTCCCATGCCAAAGACCCGCTGTTGGCCAGCACCATTCCACACCCTTACAAGTTCAAATTGTTGGTGCACCGTGGGAGTGAGTGGCTATTGATGTGCTCAGACCCTTGAATACAACGGATGAAGGAAACAAGTACATCCTTGTATTACAAGATTATTTTACGAAGTGGGTAGAAGTATTTGCTTTGCTGGACCAAGAGGCATCCACAGTAGTGGAGGTCCTGACTAGCAATGTGTTCTACTTCTTCGGTATGCCCTATGAACCACACTCAGACAAAGGAAGTAATTTTGAGAGCCGGCTGATCTCTGAGCTCTGCAAATTGTTTCATATAGTCAAAACGCGCACAAAGCCTTGCCATCTGCAGAGTGATGGGATGGTAGAGAGGCTCAATGGAACCCTGGGAGAGATGCTGACAAAGAAAACACGCCTTGATTGTCATGACTGGGATCTATGACTCTCATATGTGCTCATGGCATACCGCACTTCGATACAGTCCAGCAGGGGTTATACCCTGCTCAGTTAATGTTAGGCCATGAATTAGCCTTACACCTGGATCTGGCCATGCCCAGGATTCCAGGAGAGAAAAATTCACCATCTCTCTACGTAGAGCTCATGCGGCAGCAGATAGAACAGACCCATGAGCTAGTGAGAGCAACATTATGCACTGCACACCGGCGTCAGAAAACGTGGCATGACCGGCGAGTGCATGGAGACCCGTATGAGGCGGGAAAGATGGTTTGGGTTCACGATTCACAATGTTCTGCAAACGTGCCAAGTAAACTGAGTTACCAGTGGAAAGGCCCATATGTGGTAGTAGGTAAGAAGTCGGACGTGACCTACCGTATCTGCACCTCGGATGGCTTGACCTCAGTCATCCACTTCGAGTGAGTTAAACCTTGTGTCAGTGATGGCCCACTGCCAAAGCTCAGACTGGACATTCCACGTAACACCACTACCCAGACAGATGTCTGTATGGAGACAAGTCTTCCAGACGTTAGTCCGGAGCACTGCGGTGCCAGTTCGACCCCTCTCCTACCAAGCCAGGAGTCCGGTGAACATATGACTAATGCTGAGGATGATGACTAGATACGTACTCGCCCTCTCCCTCCTCAGAGCGGGTCTACACGATCTGGGAAGTCGTATCTGAAGCCTTTCTCGTTTATGCTGTCCAAAGGGAAGGACGGAAAGATTGTTCCGCCGACATCTTCCCACTCCAACCCACTTCATGCTATTACCCCAATTATAGAGTTACCACAAGCGGAAGCTGAGGCTGCACCGGGCAATGCTTCCTGTGGGGTGGAACATGTAATAAATAGCATGGAAGTGAAGAGGCTTGATGAGGCCTTGGCTTGGTTTACCCCTACACCTCCTAAAATCGCCGGACCATCCCCACTCCAAGTTGTGTCCCATCCATTAGCAACACCACGGCCCCACTCCAACTGGTGTCTCCCGTCTATGCACCAAGTTCGGACATCACTGGTCCCACACATTTCACACTCCACTCATCGTCTGTTGACTGTCAATCTTCAGATAGTAGAGAGTCAGCTGTTACAGAGGTGGCATCCCGCACCACAGCAACCCCCCCCCCCCCCCCCCCCCCCCCCCCGCTGGTGGTGGGCGGGGAAGCAGCCTGTTCAGCAGACTCTCGGCTCGAATATTCTTAAAAACTATGACAGAGTACCAACTATCGTGTAACGGGAGATTACCCTCCCCATCCAAGGGGCATCCCCGACCACAACTGCCCTACAAAGCCCCCTCCCACCCGTGAGCAGTCAGAACATCATACCAAAACACAGAAAGCCAGGAGCATACAGAACACACTTACCCACAAGGCTGGATATGTCAATTCATCGCTAAGTGAACATTTCATACCTACCCGGTTATATAAACGTATACCAACAACATTCAACATCTTCAACAACATAAATAGCATGCACCTAGCTTTTGTAATAGAAAAAGTTAGACACCCTTTTCCACAACATTCCCTCCCATGCGAATGCGGGAAGCTCATCACTTTCCGCAGCCAACTTTTCCGCAACAGCAACAGACTCGACATTCCACAGCGTGGAAAACTGAATACACCCACCTCACATTATATCAGCATCACACAGCAACCCCAACGTCCCTATAACAGAACACCACCATCATCAGCACAAGTCAACATTGTCTGCAAACACCCCCTTATCCAGTGTGCGGAAAACCAATCATATGGAAAGGAGGAACAACACTGCAGCCATCTACAGTACACACTATGGGGGATTCCCCCAGGCCCCCCCCCCCACCGCCACCACCCCTGGGAAGCATCGTACGTGATCAGCTAAACTATCACACTTCAATCACATGTAATAACAGTCAATATTATTAAGAGAGCAAGATGCCCGCAGTCTGCCATCAGTAGCGAGTAGGATTTTGCTAGTGAAAGGAAATTCGATAATGGATTGAATCAAGTTACGACAGCCCCCTTCTTGGTCATCCGCACTCTAGAGTAACTCTGTTCCATCTTCGGACTCGGCTATTACAGAGCGAAATACATCATGTCCGATAAAGTTGGCATTGCAAACATCGCAGTACCCCCCCCCCCCACTCCCACTGCAATAAAAACTTCACACTTCACGACAGCGCAATATCATCCACAGTTAAGCAGCCACGCATATCAATCAAATTCACCAACATGACAGAGACACAGACACGCAGGATGACGGTATCACAATGTCCATACGATGGTATTGTAAATTGTAAACTGAGGCACGCACGTTCCGAGCTGTACTGTGATAATTAAGTTTGGTCTAGGTGAGGTGAGACTAGTCCTACTCACAGAGGAGGATGCTTGGCAGTCCACCCACCCGGTAAATAGTCTAGCTTGGCGGGGTCAGTAGACTTGGATTCCACAGGACATGGAGCTGTTTAAACCAGACGATAAATTGCAGTCAGCTATACTGTCCTAATTTTGATTGAGAACACGATTGTTCTACCGCGTATACAAATCATTAGCAGGCAGACTGATGAAGCAGCATCAAAACGTCGACAGTATAACATCGTGGAGAATTTCGAATCTTCTCTTACCTACATATTCCAGCCACTAATCAACACGGGCTGGAATAAATCCACTACACATGAGAGGCGGCGCATGGATAAGATCATGTGCATATATAGGGATGCTGTTCTAAGGAACAGAATAGGAAAAACATATATTTCTATTTTTCGCATCAAATACGTATAATTAACAGCATTAAAACTCCACCCATATACAGATTGCCTAAGTTTCCGATCAACCACGTCCTTTCAAAACAAGAATCACGTGATAATCACTTCTATTTTCCGGTAAATTGGATCAAAGGCTATAAACAAAAGAATCGCCCTACAGGTATCTACCACAGCGTGATTGAAGAGGCGAGAGGTGATAAGTCGGGGCCCACAGCCGCTGACGTCATCACGCTCTACCACACACCCTCGGGCATTCCAGTCTGACATTTGAACAGGAGAGTTTATAAGCATCAAACTTGAAAAACTGCATCATGCTAATTAAAAGGTGAGTGTCCACAGGAATAAATAGTTCCAGATTTTAATGTTGATCGGAGACCCGATTTCCGGCCGAGTGGGGATGAAAGCGACTATCCTACCTTCTTATATTTATATTTACCTTCTTCCTACGAAGGGAATATATAATTTGACTCAAGGAGAATAAAAGTTAAATATTTCCATATTTGGCAGGGCCGACTCACCCTAAAACTTTCGGGTGTGGTCATCTGCCCTCCGGTGACGCCACCAAAAAGTATAAAAGGAGGAAAGCGCGTACTGAAATTTCATCTTCCCGTTAAACTCGACACTAGGGAAGATCGAGCATAGTTAAATATGGGATGGGAATTGTAATTAACGCTAAAACGGGGCTCTTTTGGGATGGGATTTGGCCAAGAACGGGTTGGGGAATTATACATAGTTGTATTTTTGTGTATATGGGGATTGTGTAGATTGTGAACATTGGGGATTGGTGGGTTTAAATGGGATATGGGGAAATGTACAGTTTTGTCTTTTAATTATTTGTTATTTAATTATTGAGTATTTATGTTTTTGTTTTCTTGTTTTTTATTTTTTTGATTTATGAAACAAGATTTTGAAAGAAAAAGAAAGATAAATAAATTAAAAAAAATAAAAAAATTAAAAAATTAGGCTACTTTCGTGTCGCAAAGCAAATTCTGCTGTATTCTTCTTATTATTTTATTACTTTATGTTATATTAGCCAGGAAAGTTTATGAAGAGTTAGGAAAGTTTAGTTAGTTTAGGGCAGTTCTGCAAATAACCATCATGTGGGAATAGTATGTCGCTTGTTGAAGACCTTGCCTTGTCCGACAGCTCGGAAGAATCAGCACCTGCTCACATCGGAAAGAAGTATCCTTGTACTGCTTTACCGTACACTGGACAGCCGTGCAAGCATGCATTTTCCAGAAACCCGGACTTGAAACTTCACGTCAATCGTGAGCATTTACTACAGAGAGTATTCTGTGCAGACTGCAAGTACCTGTATTCAGCCACTCGGTACAGTGTAACACCCGCGTTATCATTTAAGCATCGTGTGTTGGTTGTGACATTAAAGCCTTGTGAGCAGAATGAGGACATAGAAATCCTTGTCCCGTATGCTGCGTACGGGTGTGCTATTGCCGCGTATGCTGTGTATGTGTGAGCTATTTTCCCATAGGCTGGTGTATGGGTGAACTATTTCTCCCATAGGCTGGTGTATGGGTGAGCTATTGCCATATAGGCTGGTATATGGGTGAGCTATTGTCCTGTATGCTGTGTGTGGGGGGAGCTATTGCCCCATAGGCTGGTATATGGGTGAACTATTGCCACGTATGCTGGTGTATGTGGGAGCTATTGTCCTGCATGCTGGTGTATGGGAGCGCTATTGACCCATAGGCTGTTGTATGGGTGAGCTATTGCACCATAGGCTTGTGTATGGGTGAGCTATTGCCCCGTATGCTGTGTATGGGTGAGCTATTGGCCCGTATGCTGGTGCATAGGTGAGCTTTTGTCCCATAGGCTGGTGCATGGGTGAGCAATTGTCCAATATTCTGGTGTATGGGTGAGCTATTGTCCCGTATGCTGTGTATGGGGAAGCTATTGCCGCGTATGTTGTGTATGGGTGAGCTATTGGCCTGTATCCTGGTGTATGGGTGAACTGTTGCCCCATAGGCTGGTGTATGGGTGAGCTATTGCCCCATAGGCTGGTATATGGGTGAGCTATTGTCCCGTATGGGGGAGCTATTGTCACGTATGCTGGTGTATGGGTGAGCTATTGTCCCATAGGCTGGTGTATGGGTGAGATATTGCTCCATATGCTGGTGTATGGGGGAACTATTGCCCCCCACCCCTAAGTTGGAGTATGGGTGAGCTATTGCCCCATAGGCTGGTGTATTGGTGAGCTATTGCCCCATAGGCTGGTGTATGGGTGAGCTATTGCCCCATATGCTGGTGTATGGGGGAACTATTGCCCCCCCCCCTAAGTTGGAGTATGGGTGAGCTATTGCCCCATAGGCTGGTGTATGGGTGAGCTATTGCCCCATGGGCTGGTGTATTGGTGAGTTATTGCCCCATAGGGTGGTGTATGGGTGAGCTATTTCCCTGTACGCTGGTGTATGGGTGAGCTATTGCCCCGTATGCTGGTGTATGGAGGAGCTATTACCATGTATGCCGTGTATGGGGAGCTATTGCCCTGTATGCTGGTATATGCGGGAACTATTGCCCCATAGGCTGGTGTATGGGGGAGCTATTGCCCATACGCTGGTGTATGGGTGAGCTACTTCCCCGTATGCTGGTGTATGGGTGAGCTATTGTCCCATAGGCTGATGTATTGGTGAGCTATTGTCCCATAGGCTGGTATATGGGTGAGCTAATGTCCTGTAGGTTGGTGTATTGGTGAGCTATTGTCCCATATGATGGTATATAGGGTTGCTATTGCGCCACAGGTTGTTGTATGGGTGAACTATTGCCCTGTATGCTGGTGTATGGGTGAGCTATTGCCCCGTATGCTGTGTATTGGTTTGCTATTGTCCCATAGGCTGGTGTATGGGTGAGCTATTGCCCCCATATGCTGTGTGTGTGAGCCATTGCCCTGTATGCTGGTGTATGGGTGAGCTATTGTCCCATAGGCTGGTGTATTGGTGAGCTATTGGCCCATAGGCTGGTGTATGGGTGAGCTATTGCCCCGTATGATGTGTATGGGAGAGCTATTGCCCCGTATGCTGGTGTATGGAGGAACTATTGCCCCATAGTTTGGATTATGGGTGAACTATTACCCCATAGGCTGGTGTATGGGTGAGCTATTGCCCCATGGGCTAGTGTATGGGTGAGTTATTGTCCCATAGGCTGGTGAATGGGTGAGCTATTGCCCCATACGCTGGTGTATGGGGAGCTATTGCCCTGTATGCTGGTGTATGCGGGAACTATTGCCCCATAGGCTGGTGTATGGGGCAGCTATTGCCCATATGCTGGTGTATGGGGCAGCTGTTGCCCATATGCTGGTGTATGGGTGAGCTATTGCCCCGTATGCTGGCGTATGGTGAGCTATTGCCCTGTATGCTGGTGTATGGGGGAGCTATTGCCCCCTAGGCTGTGTATAGAGGGAGCTATTGCCCCCTAGGCTGCTGTATGGGTGAGCTATTGCCCCATATGCTGTGTATGGGGGAGCTATTGTTCCATGGGCTGGTGTATGGGGGAGCTATTGCGCCTTAGGCTGATGTATGGGTGGGCTTTTGTCACATAGGCTGGTGTATGGGGGAGTAATTGCCCTATAGGCTGGTATATGGGTGACCTATTGCCCTATAGGCTGGTATATGGGTGAGCTATTGTCCCGTATGCTGTGTGTGGGGGAGCTATTGCCCCATAGGCTGGTATATGGGTGAACTATTGCCACGTATGCTGGTGTATGTGGGAGCTATTGTCCTGCATGCTGGTGTTTGTGGAAGCTATTGACCCTTAGGCTGTTGTATGGGTGAGCTATTGTCCCATATGCTGTGTATGGGTGAGCTATTGCCGCGTATGCTGTGCATGGGCGAGCTATTGACCTGTATCCTGGTGTATGGGTGAGCTATTGTCCCATATACCGGTGTATGGGTGAACTATTTCCCCATAGGCTGGTGTATGGTTGAGCTATTGCCCTGTAGGCTGGTACATTGGTGAGCTATTGTCCCGTATGCTGTGTGTGGGGGAGCTATTGCCCCATAGGCTGGTATATGGGTGAGCTATTGCCACATATGCTGGTGTATGTGGGAGCTATTGTCCTGCATGCTGATGTATGTGGGAGCTATTGACCCATAGGCTGTTGTATGGGTGAGCTATTGTCCCGTATGCTGTATATGGGTGAGCTATTGTCCCATATGCTGGTGTATGGGTGAACTATTGCCCCATAGGCTGGCGTATGGGTGAGCTATTGTCCAGGTGCTTAGTGAAGACGCATTCATGAAACTTGAAGAGAAACTAAACGCCTTGCAGTCTTTCCAATCTATTCTGAACTTGGTTGTGCTGGAATCTCGCAGTGACCTAGATAAGGAGAAGAAAAGGCGAGTCACATTAGAGGAAAAGTTAGCATTATTAGAAGCATCCCAGCTTCAACTCCAGATGAGTTTGACTCAGGAGACAGAAAAACGAACGCTGATAGAGGCTCGATTCCATTCATTCCAGAATGGCATATCATATGAGAAACAGAGACGGACATTATTAGATGATCAACTCACTCAACTGAAAAGGGGTAAGTCATTCAGAAGTTTGATGATAGAGATGGGGTAACGTTTATTTAATAGTACATCAAGGTCTCAAAAATGCTAATTACAGAAAATCTGTTTTTCCCATTGGTTGGACAACCAATGGCTGCCTGTTTAAATAATGTCTAAACCCCTAGCCTACCTATGTCTGTAGCGAAAATATCTGCAGATCATTTCTCTTCTTGCTGGGACAATCATTATCTACCTGTTTAAATCACCGCCATCATCATCATCATCATCATCATCATCATGTAATAACGCATGGGCGGCTAATGCTTAAACAAGCCTTGAAAACAATGGGGCGCGCCGCGAAGAGTTATCTTCCCAGAGGGCGTGCGTGCGTTGTGAGGCATAAATATACGTCCGCGTTTATCAATGGCGTGTATAGTAATGTGGCGCTGGCGGTATCCCGCAATTCCGCGGTTCGTGTTTCGCGGCTGCCGGGCTGGCTGATTCCCGCCGTTTCTACGGACGCCCGGCAGTCGTACCTTGGAACCTGAACCGTGCACATCTGCCGCTTGTTCCACTGGCCGATTCAAGACCTCTGTTGGGTGAGTAACCTTTTATACGTAGTTAAGTTACTACAAATGGTGTCAGGAGTACTTTGGGCCCTAAATTAAAAATTGTTATTAGTTTTTTCTAAATTCTACTCACGATTTTGCTGTTAAAAAAGATAGAATTCTCGGAAATATAAAGACTACTCTAGTCCTGCCCGAACGTCAATTTTACAGACTCTGGCCGCCATTTTGATTATTTGATAGTTATTTTTGTAGGATTTAACAATCACAGATGATAGGTGAGTTATAGTTAAATATATATTATTTATTTATACTATAGCATGCACATGTCGGGTATATAGATTAATATACCTTACATACATACGTCATATACGTCATAAATTCAAGATTCAATGTTATTTATTTGAACTGTAATGAATTGAACATTTGAGGTATATTTTCGTGCTTAGTTTCTATCATCTATGTCAGTTCAGTATTCCGTGGAATGACAACCCTATAGTTTCTGGATTGTTATTGTTAGTTGTCTTCAGTGTCATAGGTACGCGATTCTGAGCTGTAATTTAACCGTCGGTTTTTGGATATTTCTTTATATGTTAATTACAGTTCAATTTCTTTGTTTATTTCAGAATTATTTGAAATAAAGTAGTGATATAAATCACTGTTGTTGTTATTGTTATCATTATTATTAACTTTTTGAACATTAGAGGGTAATCTCCCTTCTAATTAGCAAATATGTTTCAATTGTAATATTAGGTTTACTAATTACGCTGAACACTATTTGTTTTGGGTTTTTCTTGTTATTATTAATTCAAAATGTTCATAATCACATTGCTAGTTACTCCGTTGAAACAATACTCAGCTTATGCCTTCTTTTCAAGTTAAATCTGAGGAGTTTTTGGCTCGCACCCAGTTTTCGTTGGATCAGTCCTTTACCCACAAAGCAATTTTGTTGGGTACAAGTAAAGGTTTCATTTTGAAAAGAGCTGATCAAACTGGGTTTGTTGAGTATTGGTGTAAAAGCGGTGGTACTACACAAGACTTGGTTAATATTCTGCAGTCGAGAATAGCCTGCGCCGTTCAGAAATTTCACCGGATCGTTTTCTATATCTGGGCCGGAACGTGCGACCTTACCGAGAAACGAGGCGATGGTTTTGTCTATTTAAGGACAGCCGATGATGAACTCGCGGTAGACCGCATTTGCCAACACTATCAACGTGCGATAGACATAGTAAGGGTCATTCCCATTAAAGTAAATGGTGTTTCCGTTGATGCAGTGGTGGACACTGCGGCACAAGTGACAGTAATTGGCAATTTCTTTGCAAATAAATTACCTTACCCTTTAAAGAGGTTGGAGTCTATTACATTGAAAGGTGCAGGTAGAGACAATGTTATCCCTGCGGAAAGTGTTGAGCCAGTCACAATTGCATTAGCCTCTATGATGTTCAACTGGCCAGTACTTCTTGCCAATATTAATGATCTGATTATATTAGGCCTGGATTTCTTGAAGGCACACAAGGCCACCATTGATCTGACTAGACTGTGTCTGACAATTAATGGAGAACCGATTCAAGCCTCAATGTTGAGAGCTCATGGGAAGGAAGCCCAAGTAGGTCGGGTAACGGCGGCCATCTTGGATTTTCTAAAAATTTCTGGAACTCGGTTAAAGGCCTACCCCTCATTAACCACAGGGCCGATTTCGATCAAACTGAGTGGGAAGGACCCTAGTCTAGTATGCTTCAGAACCTGTATACAGAATTTAGTTTGGCCAGTTTTTTCGACGGCTATCTTGAATTTTCAGAAAATTGACGGGAAATAGTTTAAAACGCCACTCCTCATCCACTGCTTGGACAATTTCAACCAGACTTGGCTGGAAGGACACTAGGCTGGTAGGTTTCAGAAATTGCATAGAGAATCTTGATTGGTCAATTTTTCCGCCGGCCATTTAGGATTTTATGAAAATTTTGGAAATCAGTTAAAAGACTATTACTCATTAACCGCTTGAACGATTTCAAGCAAACATGGCTGGAAGGACCCTAAGGGCGTGTGCTTCAGAGTTTGCATGCAGAATTTTGATTGGTCACTTTGTTCGATGCCAGCTTAAATTTTCCGAGCAATGGCTGGAAATCGCTTAAAAGGCTACTCGATCATTAACTGCTTGGGCAATTTAAGGACCCTATGGTGATAGGATTCAGAACATGTATACATAATTTTGATTGGGCAATTTATTCAGTGGCCATCTTGGAAAATTTTTGGAAATCATTTACAAGGCTACTCCTCACTAATCGCTTGGCCGATTTAAAACAAACTCAAGTGGACGGACCCTAGTCTGGTACACTTCAGAACCTGTATTCGGAATTTCTGACTGACGGAAAATAGGAATTCGTTTAAGACACTATTCCTCATTAACCTCTTGGGCAATTTAAACCAAATTTAGCTGGAAGGATCCTATAGTGGTAGCCTCTAAAAATTATATTCCGAATTTTGATCAGCCGATGTGGTGGTGGTCATCTTCTGAAAATTATCCGGAACCATTTAAAAATTGTACTCCTTAATCAACTGCCCGATTTCAGCAAAACTTGGATCGAACGATTCTATGACGGTATGCTTCAAAATGCCAAATGAGAATCTGGATTGGTCTATTTTTTGGTGGCGTTCTTGGATTTTCCGAAAATTATCCATGTCTATTTAAATGCAAGTGGTTCAAATGTTAATGGGCCAGGTGATCGTCACAGGCCCTTGGGCCTCTTGTTTCTTTGAGTAGCACCACTGCATGGGTTATAAGATGCCGACAGGCCAATATAAAATAAACAGTTTCAGATCTGTCTTCTCTCATTCATAGTTTTTGTTTGAGTACCAACCATGCATGGATTATAAGATGCTGGCAGGCCAGTATAAAATAAACAGCTTCCGTTCTCTTTTTCTCTCAGTCATAATTGTTTTTTAGGGTTGTATCGAGGGATCCACACTATCTATATTATGGAGAGATGGGGTGGAAAACTGAGCTGGTTGAAACGATTTCTACCATGTCTGGTGATTGGTCAACGTAGTTTGATTCGCTATGTACAGAGACATTCTGGACACAGTGCGAGGTTCTTTACAATAGGTACAGGCTCTTTTACGCTAACAAAAGTTATTGCGTGTTCTTGGCGTGGAATGATAGGACAATCCCTATCAAACCGCAACGCAGGGAATATGAAGCTTATTTACAATTATAAAGATACCATGCGATAATGGACTTGCCAGGTCCTTTTTGGTATCTTAGCACAGACTGACAGGACAATCACTAACAGTATGTCTTTAGTAAACGATTGCTGAGTGAGAAAAGTGTGGTGGCAAGATAATAGCTAGTAAGGTTTCTGGAAATCTGTGCTGTACAGCAGGTGTGACCATAGCTTGTCAAAGCGATTCTTGAAACAGTTTAAGCACACGGTCTATACGACGTCTTCGCTTAGGGAGATCCAGTCATTTATCGCCCTGTTACAGAAGAAGTCTTGGTGCAGCGACGTGTTGCATTGGAATTTGTGTAGTTTGAGCCCATGACCTCTCGTTATCTGGAAGGATTCTGACTCCAGTCCCGGATGGTCCCGTGTTGTATTTGGAATGTAGATACTTAAAGGTATCATATGTTCTATCATATCACCGCGTAGCCTTCTGTAGGAGAGTGATGGCAATCTAAGAGTGCGCAGTCTGTCTTGGTACGACAAGTCTGTGATACCAGGCAACAGTGTAGTGGCACGTCTTTGTATATTTTCGATAAGATTTGTCTTTCATCTGACGTGGGCACTAGACAGAGTTTGCATATTCCAGTAACGGTCGTGCACGCGACTTAATCAGTAATGAGAAAATCTCACTGTCTAAATAACGAAAAGAGTGCCTGATTAGACCAAGCATTTGGTTGACCTTATTTACAGATAGTTCGACGTGCTTGCGGAAGGTGGGATTGTTGTCCATGTAGACACCCAAGTCATTTATAACCCTGATCTCCTCCAGTGTGACACTTTGCCCATCCGACCCTGTCATTCTGTCGGTGAATTCAGGATGACCAGTTCCTAATCTCAGGACTTGAGGGGGGGCGGGGGGGTGTGTGGGATTGTAATCCTAATGTAATTCTAAATAATGTCCTGGTACCTCTGCCTGCCTGGAGAGTAAATCACTGCACATCATTTTACAACTCTTATCAGCCACAACATTCTTGATTATTGTTCATTTGTCTTGATCAGGTGTTGTCAGTTCAAAGCGAAATGCGTCAATCTGTTTCTCGATTTCAGTATTTAAAGACCACCATGACACGTTACAGAAAGCAGTAGAGAATGTTTCTTTGTCATGCTGTGCTCCCTCGTCACACAAAATCAAAGGTAAGTTGGTATTCATAAAAAAGCTGTATGGTCAAACTTCAAGGTCGCTCTGAACTTGGTATAAAATTCTATTTTTACGGATAATTTTTTGGTTTAGATCAACATATTGTCTTATATTCCAGGATAGGTTCCCCCTATTGGGACTAAACTTGGAGACTGCTTCCTTATATCAATGGGATGGAGCATAATGCTATTAAAGCTGTATGGACAGACTTCAAGCTCTGACTGTGGTGTAAGACTGAATTTTTATGGTTATTTTTTTGGTTTAGATCAACATATTGTCGCAAATCTCAGCATGACTTCACCCTATTGGACTAAAGTTTGACATCTGCTTCCTTATATCAAGCGGTTTGAACATAATGATATCGATGTCATGATGTACAAATTCAAGATCACTGAACTTGATATAAAACTCTATACTTTACGGTTTAGTTTTGGGTTTAGTTCAACATATTGTCTTATATCTCTGGATTGCTTCACTCTCTTAGGTCAAAACTTGGCCAACTGCTTCCATATATCAAGGAGATGAAGCATAATGATATGGATGTCATGAGCTCAAAGTTCAAGGTCATTCTCAACTTGGTAAAAAACTCTGTTTTACAGTTTAGTTTTTGTCTCAAATCTCGGCATGACTTCACCTTATTAGGACTAATCTTGGACTCATGCTTCCTTCTACAGCTGGGATTGCCCACAATGATATTGAGATCATGATGTCAATGTTCAAGGTCAGTGTGACCTTGTTATAAAACTATTTTGCAGATATGTTTTTGGTTTAGCTCAACATATCGTCTTATATCCCAGCATTGTTTCACCTTATTGGAACTGAACTTGGACACCCGCTTCGTTTTATCAAGGGGATGGAGCACAATGATATTGATGTAATAAGGTCAAACTTCAAGGTCACTTTTAACTTGGTATAAAACTCGATTTTACGTTCAGGTTTTTGTTTTAGATCAACATATTGTCTTAAATCTTCGCTTGGCGTCACGCTATTGGGACTAAACTTTTGCACATGCTTCTTTATATCAATGGGATTGAGCACAATGATAATGATGTCACAAGGGCCCACTTCAAGGTCACTGAACTTGATATAAAACTATTTTTACGGTTAAGTGTTTGGTTTAGCTCAACATATCTTCTTATATCTCGGCATGGCATCACCTTATTGGTTATGATAAAGCACACTGATATTGAGGTTAAAGGTCAAGGTCATTGTAACATTTGACTTGTATAAAATGCAGACTAATAGTTACCCGTAGATTCTTCTTCATAGCTCATTTTGCCTTTATTTCAAAATTGGCCAAATTATTGGAACTAAGCATGGTCATTCAGTTACCTCAACCAGTAGGAGCAGTAGGCGTGAGCGTGATGCAAATCTAGATTTGCAATTGGAAATGTACAACGTTAAGAGTTTTGCCAATGTCCCGTCAGTGTAAAACTGATGTTTTGTTGTTTTAGCAGGCAGTGTGTATGTCATAGGTGTCATCTGTGTCCATGACTACAGTTATATAACTGACCAATCAGAATGCATCTTATAATAGGGCGAGGAATATTTGCTCAATTGGGGGAATCTGGAACCTAAGCAAATCAGTTTTGTGAAATCTGCTAATTCTATTTTAAGAAAGTACCTCATATGATATTTAACTTACACAATGGTGAGCTAAGCAAATTTCTTCGCTTAGACGGCCTACGATATCCTGGCCTACGCTCAGCATCATGTCATAGTACAGCAGTATATCCATTTGGCGCCATGCCATATAAGTTTGCATACCGACATTTCAGAACCTGCATCAATATTGACAGTTGATAATGTCGTAGCTAAACAGATGCGTGGACATGTGTTCCAGATTGGCAAGAGTGGCACAGAGACTTTACCGGTAAATCCTTAATTAACCTGGTCTTGCATCAATAAAAAGTATCTGAGTTATCAGGAAAGTGCATCCAATTACAGCTGATTGTACCATTGTTACATGAAAAGTAAATTCCGTATCGAGCCCACCTGGTTTTAGATTACGCTTAACTGAACCAATGATATATATCAGAGAATCGATTGCAGAAACAGCTTGAAAATTAATAATTATATTTATGGGGTCACATCTCTGAACATTAAAACTTTCATGAAATTTGTCACTTTTTTATGGAAATACTTGAACCAGTGTTCACCAGAACGTTTGTATCAATAGATTGACGACTGCCCTCATGAGACTTCAAAGATGGTGAAGTTAATCTTGAAAAGGGTGGCATATGAACTGCCATTTAGCAGATTTACCTAATGCTTCTATAATTGGTTATTTGTGTCTCACTTTAACTCATAGATCTTTGATTCCTGATAATAACCTAGTGATTATGACTTTTTCTTATGCTTCGAATTCATTATTGTATTTAAGATAAGTACCAGACTTCTTAATTCTACAACTTTTACTACAAAATTCTGGCTGGGATTTCGTAAACCGGATCATCACTTCAAGAATAAGCATAACAAGCTCCTGTTTAACAAAAGCATAACTAGCTTCGACATCGACAGGCCAAGAATGAGCATTACCAAGCTCCTCTAACAAATGCATAACTAGCTTCGACACCGAGCGCACTTCACATTACAGACGTTTTATTCCACAAGCACTCGCCCGTATCAAATTTATCTAGGTAGAAACATCTGTTCTTGATTCAGTACATGGTGACTGGTCAACATGGAACTCCTGGAGCTGCTGTACAAAGACACAGGTAACACATATAGCCACCATGTAAGATCCAGCCACCAGATAACACATAGCATGTCCACCAGGTAACACATAGTATGTCCACCAGGTAACACATAGTATGTCCACCAGGTAACACATAGCATGTCCACCAGGTAACACATAGTATGTTCATCAATTACACATAGAATGGCCACTATGTAACATCTAGCCACCATGTAACATCTATCCACTAGGTCACACACAGTATGTTCACCAGATAACACACAGCATGTCCACCATGTAACACATAGCATGTCCATCAGGTAACACATAGCATGTGTGTCAGGTCACACATAGAATGTCCACCAGGTAACATCTAGCCACCATGTAACATCTATCCACTAGGTAACACATAGCATGTCCATCAGGTAACATCTAGCCACTGGGTAATATCTAGCTACCAGGTCACACAAAGTATGTCCACCAGGTAACACAAAGTATGTCCACCAGGTAACACATAGTATGTCCACCAGGTAACACATAGCATGTCCACCAGGTAACACATAGTATGTTCATCAATTACACATAGAATGTCCACTATGTAACATCTAGCCACCATGTAACATCTATCCACTAGGTAACACATAGCATGTCCATCAGGTAACATCTAGCCACCGGGTAATATCTAGCTACCAGGTCACACAAAGTATGTCCACCAGGTAACACAAAGTATGTCCACCAGGTAACACATAGCATGTCCACCAGGTAACACATAGCATGTTCATCAGGTAACACATAGCATGTTCATCAGGTAACATCTAGCCACTGGGTAACATCTAACTACCAAGTCACACAAAGTATGTCCACCAGGTAACACAAAGTATGGCCACCAGGACCTATCATGTCCACCAGGTAACATATAGCATATCCACCAGGGCACACATAGCATGTCCATCAGGTCGCACATAGCATGTCCATCAGGTCGCACATAGCATGTCCATCAGGTAACACATAGCATGTCCATCAGGTAACACAAAGTATGTCCACCAGGTAACGCATATCATGCCCCCCGCCCCCCCCCCCCCCCCCCCAATGTAACACACAGCATGTCCACCAGGTCACACATAGCATATCCATCAGGTAACATCTAGCCACCAGGTCACACAAAGTATGTCCACCACGTAACACGTAGCATGTCCATTAGGTAACATATAACATGTCCAGCAGCTAACATATAGCCACCAGATAACATATAGCCACCAGGTAACATATAGCAAACAGGTAACACAGCATGCCCACCAGGTAACATATAGCGTATCCACCAGGTAACATAGTGTATCCACCAGGTAACATATAGCATATCTAGCAGGTAACACAGCATGTTCACCAGATAACATATAGCGTATCCACCAGGTAACATATAGTGTATCCACCAGGTAACATATAGCATTCCACCAGGTAACACATAGCATGTCCACCAGGTAACACACAGCATATCCACCAGGTAACATATAGCATATGACCTTGGTCTTAGAAGCATAATAATAACTACTTGTTGGTTTTGAGAACTCTGATGGTGCTGGTGGCTGATGATTCCATACATTTGAGCACAGTACGAATCAATCAATTGAAAGTAGGACTATTAGCAAATGTGAAGAAGACCAAGGTTTTAACCTACAATCGTGGATCCGAGGATGTGACAATCGGCACCATTGGTGGAAACACTCTAGAAGTTGCTACAGACTTCAAGTCTCTAGGGTCATGGGTAAACAGTGGCGAGAAAAGACAATAAGGTCGGGAAACTACAGGCTTGTGAGGCTTGCAACGGAACGGTAAAGATCTGAAAGTCACATATACATAGCAAATTGAAGATTCAATTCTTTGAAGCAACTGTCTAGTCAGTACCCCTTTGTTCTTTCCCGGTACTGCGTTTAATTTAGATGAAATAAGTGGTATCAGCGATGCCGGTATATATTACATATCCCTATCATTATGCATGCAATAGGCGTCACTATGACCGGATATAACGTGTTGGTCATGTAGCTTAATAAATACCACAGTGATACGCCAGTCAAAGGCAAACTATAGACCTAATTAATATAGGTTTCTTAAATTTATTTTATAATTTAAATTAGTTACGATATGCGAAACTTACCGTATTAATATTACCTGAAGCTTTCAATTCTTGTTTCAACAGCGCCTTAAAGAAAAGGAACAGGGAACTAACATATGCTCTTGAATGACAGCTTTATATAATAATCTACCTATGCCCACCAGTGAAAAACAGAAATAAATCAGAATAATTAGAAAAAAGCAGCTAAATACCATTTATGACATTCTGGCAGCAACCAATTAGTGACGAAGTTGGACCCATGTGCTCTGGTGTATGCTGAGAGAATAAATAATACCCGCTATAGCCATTCATATAAGCTCAGTTATATTCTTGCTAAGCTGCTTAGCCACTGCATCCTACAGGTAAAATAGAGTTTCCAGAGACATGGTCTACATTCATTCACACAAATGTATTCAGTAGGCATCATATTGCGACCTTGGAAACAAGCAGTGTATTTTGAAATCATTTTAACCGAAATTTGTTGCTTCCACCAGAAAAAGTGACTCAAATATAACGTTTTCAAAAGGATCAATAGTGAATTAGCAGTAGCGCGTTAATTGGTCTACATTGGCGCCTATAGAGAATACTATTCATACCGTTTACAAAACCATATTCAGGTTGCTTTCGTTCTATTCAGGTAGGCCTATGTGGTATACCTGCACACACAGTTGACACACGGCAGAGTGCTAAACACCAGCTTGGTCATTAATTGGCTCTAAGTTAAGCGCTCCTCGATTTAGTAAATTCTTTTTCGCAAATAATCCCGATTAATTTCCGTTTTTACCGATGGTGGTTTATTTAATATTGTATGAGATTACCAATAAACATCATTTGTTATTCCCCTTTTCCGTTCCTTTAAAGCACGGACAATGCTATTCATATCAATTAGCCAATTGTCTAATTGTCTAACTCTAATTATCATGTTTGCAAGTCAGGCCAAGAGAAGGAAATTCTTTTGTTGAAAATTTACCATTGAATTTTAGAGTTATAGTTTTCTGTTGTCCTGCAAATGGACATTCCTCAAGATCAGCGCTCTACTGTTAATGGATCAATGGTCAATACACTTAAGTTTTCATTTAGTCAGTGGTCATTTGCAGGCCAAGAGAAGATTATATTTGAAATTTATCACTGGAATGACTGGTTCGGTTACCGAGCCAGTCATTCTAGTGGTAAATTTTCAAAAATAGGCTGCTCTAAGCCTGCGAATGGACATTCGTCAAGTCCACTGCAGATGCCCTTTTGTCCGGCTTGACGTTCAAAGGGTTAAGTTGACACACGAAGGGGTAATATCACTATTATCAGCCGAGTCGAAAACTAAGGCCCGTTTTATAAGTCGAACTTTATGTCGCGCTGTGCTTATGACGACTTGTTGATTTATATAGTGGTCTCTGTCATTTTCAGGCAAATTTAGCTGGCACGGCACAAGAGAGGTTTGACTTATAAATCTGACCTAAAACTCTGCACAAGCTTTAACGAATGCAATGTGATAATCTTCGATGAGGTTGATAATAGTGGCATTAATTGGAACCGAGTTTCACATCCTATTTGGGACGCATCGCTTGTCGGAGCCCATCAGTTATTGTTTTAATTGGTCAATTTAAGCGGGTTCACACGCCCAATAGCCTTTGAATATTACACATGTGTTCATATCGAAAAATATTGAACGGTCTCAAAAGCCGTGTTTAAACAAAGTTATTAGCAATAAATAAGTTACAGATACTGCATCGCAAGTGTCTGCTAAAACACTGCTATTAACGCTTTCGTGACGAAACCGGCCAAAACCGGCCTCGGTAGTGCTTTTGAGTAATGCCCATTTACAGGCCAAGAGAAGACTATTTTTGAAATTTTACCACTGAAATGACTGGCTCGGTAACCGAGCCAGTCATTACAGTGGTAAATTTTCAAAAATAGTCTTTTCTTGGCCTGCAAATGGACATTCAATAAGTACATATTTTAATTTTTTTGAAGAAATTTAGTCATTAAATGGTTAATAACCATATACTGGGTTATTACTGCATAGACATTATCATTTTCTGAACGTTGTCTGAAGTCCCCCCACCCCCACCTCCACACCCCACCCCGCCGCCCCCATACTGACCGCCCTAGTTCACTTAGAGGTTGCTCCGGCCTGGTCTTGTCAAAGTCATCTAGGTAAGCATCTGTTCTTGATTCAGTGCATGGTGACTGGTCGGCATGGGGCTCCTGGGGTGACTGTACAAGGACGTGTGGAGACGGACAAAGAAAGCGGCTCAGAACTTGTACCAACCCAACTCCGACTAATGGTGGTCGACAATGTGTGGCTCACAGTCAGGACACTGATCATTGCAACAATGCAGCATGTCTTCCACCAGGTAACATATCGAAACATATACTGAACCTTCGTACATGGGGGCATCCCATATGTCTCCCTTATAGTAGATAGATGTATAAAAAATAAACATTAGACGATGGAGAGAAATCATAAGTGATACATGAACCAAGTTTCACTAAGCGGTTCTTTATGATGTTGTTTGACTTTGTGGACAGGCAGGCAGACAAGTAGGCACACATACAGACAGACATACATACACAGACAGGCAGGCTGGCTGGCTGGCTGGCAGACAGATAGGCAGGCAGGCTGGCTGGCAGACAGACAGATAGGCAGGCAGACAGACAGACAGTCTCGCAATAACCTCTTCACCCTATGGGACATGAGTAATAATTAATGGAACAATCACTGTAGTTTTCCAGAGATCGCTCTAGCCTAATAGTAATTTCCTTTCAATAAGGTAATAAAATCACAATCTTAGTTCTGTACCCATGTCAAATTCAAATTTTGAAAAAAAAATTCAGTTCCAAATTTTCATAGTTTCCGAAAAAAGGGTCGGATTAGTGCATTTTTGACATACAATTTCATATTTCTAGCAGCATGAATAATTGTGGCGTGATTTAGGACGTCCGGGTTGAGTGGGAGAGGCGGGTTCATTGTAGGTAACTCACGCGCAATGCAGGTGGCTTGGCATGTCTGATACATATAGGTGGTGTCAACAACAAACAATATAATTTATTACAGGCCGGGCTGATACATATAGGTGTAGTCAACAACAAGCAATATAATTTATTACAATATTGTTAAGACAGCATACAAGTATTTATGCGGTATTTGATGGCTTAGCCGCCTGTGCCAAAGGACAGAGCTCTCTGTTCTCATTTGCCAGTGGGTGGTGATCATGGTGGGTGTAGTGACCATGGTGGGTGTAGCAACCACGGTGGGGCAGTGACCACGGTTGCTGTAGTGACCATGGTGGGTGCAATGACCACGGCGGTGCAGTGACCACAGTGGGTGTAATTTTCACTGGGGTGATAATTATTTCTACTGAGGTGGAAATTATTTCCACTAGAGTGATAATATTTCTACCGAGGTGGAAATTAAAAAAGAAATAATTGAATATTAAAAGAACATGAATGTCACCTATCAGCAACCGTATGATATTGTTCTCGCCATTAGAAAAAAATAAGCTCGATCTTAAGATTATGCGTGAATGAGATCCATGAATTGATGGTATAATCCATTAATGAGATGTTTATTGTTTTTGCAGTGCTGCGTCATGCGTCGGTCATTATAGGTGGCGGGTATGGCCGTGGTGTGAATCAGTTTAACCGTCCTCGCGATGTGGCTGTCAGTCCTGCCGGGGGCAGGTTTTATGTCGCGGACAGCGGGAATGACCGAGTGAAGATTTACAATGATGACGGCGCGTTCGTCAAAACATTCGGAACAGAAGGTCGAGGTGATGGACAGTTTGACTATCCTATAGGACTTGCTGTAAACAGTCACGAGGACGTCATCATAACGGACCGCTGGAATAATCGTATTGTGGTGTGTGATAGAGACGGTCAGTTTAAGTATACATTCGGTACACGTGGATCAAACAAAGGACAGTTTAAGTATCCATGGGGCGTGGCTGTAGACATGTCAGATAACATATATATCTGTGACATCAGCAATCACAGAGTTCAAGTGTTCTCGCGGACTGGTGAGTTTATCCGCCAGTTTGGCCGAGAAGGAAGCGCACCAGGAGAATTGTCCTATCCGTATTATGTATCTGTTGCTATGACCACTGGCCGGGTGTACGTGACAGATCATGGTAACAACAGAGTCAGTGTGTTTACTGCTGAAGGTGAATTTATATTTACATTTGGTACATATGGAGAGGCTAATGGTGAGATGAGCCATCCAGCAGGTATAGTCATAGATGAACATGGGTTTGTCATTCTGTGTGACGATGACAATAATCGTATTCAGGTGTTTAATGCTGATGGCAGGCTTATCTCTACATTCGGCAGTAAAGGTATTAATAATGGACAGTTTAACTCTCCTCATGGATTGGCCATCATGCAAAATGGTGACGTCATTGTCGCTGACTGGGGTAATAACCGGGTACAGATTGTCTCTAAATAGGCCTACAGATGATTAACCTTTAGTGTTCTAATGGGAGAAAGGAAGTTTATAGTCAGGATGCTGTTGCTGAAAGGTGTTTTTGTTTTAGACACTTGCCACCGTATCAACCGGAAAATTAAAAAAAGCGACAAACATTTTCAACATAACTATTCTGTTGGATATTTGAAATAATTTGACTGAAATATGTTGCTGCCTATGGAATCAACAGCTTCCCATCAGATTAGTTTTAAAATATTCAGCATTTTAGCTGTACGCTTGTCTTGAATTTGAGATTATTTCATGTTTGCTGTGGTTACTGGTGTGTTGTGATTATTTCATGGTTGCTGTGGTTACTGGTGTGTTGAGATTATTTCATGGTTACAGGTGTGTTGAGATTATTTCATGTTTGATGTGGTTACTGGTGTGTTGAGATTATTTCATGGTTGCTGTGGTTACTGGTATGTTGAGATTATTTCATGTTTGATGTGGTTACTGGTGTGTTGAGATTATTTCATGGTTGCTGTGGTTACTGGTGTGTTGAGATTATTTCATGGTTGCGGTGGTTACTGGTGTGTTGAGATTATTTCTTGGTTGCTGTGGTTACTGGTGTGCTGAGATTATTTCATGTTTGATGTGGTTACTGGTGTGTTGAGATTATTTCACGGTTGCTGTGGTTACTGGTGTGCTTAGCTTCACAATCAACTTTATGTTAGGAATGGACCTTACCAGTTTTAGCCGTGCCCCGGCCATCTGTAGCTAAGCTCCACCCACACCCGCCTCGTGTTGGGATCAATCGATCCCTGAACTCCATGACTATCAATTTCCAGAAAACGATACAGGTAAGCTGTTAAATATTTTGAAACTAATTTGACTGGGTGCTGTTCCTGCCCAGTCAAATTAGTTTCAAAATATTTGACATGTTTATTAAATGGTAAGGACATACAATTCGTACACTGTGTCTGCGTTTAAGACTAAATCGAGTCATTCATGAGGTAATGATTATGACGACGGCCTACACGTCACTTAATTAATTATGACGTCATATGAGTGATTGAGGAAATGGATTAAGGAATTATGATTGTTTGGTATCATTTTAGAGAGTTTTAGTTAAAGATATTATGACATATATTGGCGCATATCACATGCATGCCCGCATGTACGGACACAAGCAACCAGGGTCCCGAATTCATAAAACTTCTTAGCTTAAGACGATCTGGTATTTCCCTCACACGAGGCCAATACCGCACGAAGAGTGTTTAACTTTACTGCACAGCTTGCCATAAAGTTCATTATAGTGATATCTAAAATGGCAGATATTCGCATGATTCCGCATTTTTGACAATCATGTGTCTCAATTTCAAAACAACTATATAGGAAAGCTGTTGCATATTTTGAAGCTAATTTGACTGGGTGCTGTTGCTGCAGTAAGGCTGTGCATCCCGCGTATATAACACATTTAATACCCGACAAAGCAATGAATTTATCATTGCTATCAAAACAGCGAATTAATTATCATCAAACTGTTGTATATTTCATCACAACGCGAGAATATTGAAAAAAAAATTCTCTTTCTCTGTTTCTCCTTCCCCCCACCCTCTCTCTCTCTCTCTCTCTCTCTCTCTCTCTCTCTCTCTCTCCCTCCTCACGTTCTCTTCCCCCCCCCCTCACCCTCTCTCTATCTCTCTTTCTTTCTCTCATTCTGATTTATGTAAATATAAATATAAATTGTGTATATAAGTTTAATTATATGCTGCCGTCTAACAATTCTGTAGGTAGTGGGCAAAACTAAGTTGTCAGACCGTGTGCCCAATGCCATTGTACAGGTGCTACAATAAAATATGTTTAAAAAACAAAGATTTGATCCGCCAACAATATGTCATCTGTCAGTGTGACGAGCGTGTCAATTACAGTAATCAACATATCCATATGAAATGGATTATGTATATATCCATGTAGAAAAGCTAGATCAGCTGACAGTTATGATGGTAGGCAAACAACAAGGACCACCCCCCCGCCGCACCCTGCTTCAGCAAACCCAGGTCATACAGCTGCTAACGACGTCATCAAATCTGACACTGGATGATATTAGGGCTTTCAAGTCTTTACTGTGTACACTATAATGGGCCATACTCAGCCAGTTATAGACAGATATAGCTACGTTTGACTTCGCTGTCAAGATGTCTAATTCAAGAATAGTTTATATAAATGTCACGTTATAAAATATCTCCCTCAGACATCTGAGGGGTAATAAATTCTTTACATCAGTGTTTAGCCGTGGGTACAGGCTGTTACCACACACGCAAACAATTATACAACGTGTGTGCGTGTGGTAACAACCTGTACCCACGGCTAAACACTGGTGTAACTAATAGTCAGATCTGCCCAATAGTCTGACAGCTCATTAGTTGGACAGCACATTAGTCCGACAGTCCAACAGCCCATTGGTCTGACAGCCAAATAGTCCAACAGCTCAATAGTCCGACAGCCCATTAGTCCGAAAGCCCATTGGTCCGACAGCCCATTAGTCGGACAGTCCATTAGTCCGACAGCCCATTAGTCGGACAGTCCATTAGTCCGACAGCCCATTAGTCTGACAGCCCAATAGTCTGACGACAGGCCAATAGTCCGCCGAAAGCCCACTAGTCCGACAGCCCATTAGTCTGACAGCCCAATAGTCCAACAGCCCAATAGTCGACAGCCCATTAGTCCGACAGTCCAATAATCCGACAGCCCATTAGTCCGACAATTGACAGCCCATTAGTCCAACAATTAATAGCCCATTAGTCTGACAGCCCATTTGCCCGACAATTGACAACCATTAGTCCGACAGCCCATTTGTCCGACAACCCATTAGTCCAACAAAACTCTATTTTAAAGAAGCAAGTTAATACTCATTCTATATCCTAACCATACAGTCCTTAGCCTACCGGCCACTCTGATCTATACCGTATTTGGGAAGATCCATACCAGGTAACGTGTATAACAATTGGATATTTCGGACAGCCATCCATAATAATACTTAGAAACTCCCACCATAGAGGGATCTATTTTTAGCTACGCTTCACCCACCTTTCCCGCTCGTTGGAATCAATTTAGGCCGATGCACTTTAAATCCTGATTTCCCAGAATCTTAATTTCAAGATAATGAAACGCGTAATCTGAATATTTTGAAACTAATTTGACTGGGTGCTAGGCAACAACAGAGCCCATTCAGACTAATTTGAAAATTATTTTTATTAAATTGCAAATACATACAATTCGTACACATGACAGACCTTTCAATGCCCATGACGGAGCTAGATATGTCATGCTGCATTGTGAGTTCTGTAGTAAAGGGTTGGTGGAGGAGGGGTGTGGGGTGTGGGAGGACTCCATTGATCATCCCAAGTCATGCGGTTTCCAGAGGGGCGTGGCCTAATTGACCATATATAGAGTGGCCAAAGGAGTGTGTTCTGGTGGGGGCGTTTGTACACGCCCACTAGATCATGCCCCTTTTTGGATACTCCACATATGCTCAATTAGGTGTGTGTGTGACGTCGCGTTGCAATAATAATATTTGAAGTCATATCTATATGGTCTTGAATCCCATTGGTTTACCCTGTCAGCCAATAGATGGATTTCTCTCTATGCCATAGCTAAGCTCAGTCAACCTTTTAGGCATGTTGAAATCGACATGATGGTTTGAAGCCCGAACTCCCAAATTCTAAGTTTCAACGTAACTATACAAGTAATCTGTTGGATATTTTAAAAGTAATTTGATTCGGGTTGCTTATGGCAGCAACTGCTTCCAGTGAAGTTAGTTTTAGAATATTTGACAGAATGTTTATTACCGGTAAATTGTAAAATTGTACACTCGTAACGGACTTCACGATTTTAGTGACGGAGCTATACTTCTCCTTCGATCAATACTCAGCATTCTGTTACTTCTGATATACAGCTGGCCTTGACAGCGGCTCTAGGATTATAGACTTAGAAAGCTTTACCGACTCCTGGGAACCGGGTACCCGGCTCCCCACTGCCGAGTACCCGTTTACCATAGAGCTCATTCTTGTTTGCATAGCAACAAGTGCAATACATGCTTTTCGCATTAAGGATTTTAGTGTTTTTGAAAAGAATCTAAGTCTTTAATCAGTGATAGTTTGTGTGTTCTGAAAGGATAACTAAGGACTATGGAGAATACCGCCCAAGACAGCCAGGTTGTATTGTTCTTTATATCCATAGTTAAAAGACTTAGGTCTCTAAATTTCGTTGTCGCATGTTCCAATTTCTAACCCCATAGAATCTGGGACGTGTGCTAGCAACGATATATGCCAGACGATCGCCTTCTTTAAACCCCAACAGGCGATCGGCAGATATGAAAATAGGTGTTTGCTACGGTATTTCTAACACGAATATCGGCTGACGTCGTTCTCCGTAGAATCCGAGCGGGTGACGTCACACCCGGTCGCTCGGATGTTTATGTGAAGAAAAATTTTTTCATTAATTCGCGCATCTTGGGTGCTGCGTACTAAAAAATGGTACCGGAAACTTTAGAATGATCAAGTTTACGTGCGATCACGATCGGTTTGCAATGATCGGTGGTTTCAAAATTCTTGAGTAGATGTGTGGTCTGCGGTTTTACCGTGTGAGACAGCAGTTGTTATACATTTTGTTGTTTTCTTCACATATCGTGCTGCGTTCGTTAGGAGTATAATTTATATTGATTAGTAAATATACCCTGAATGCTATGCGATATGATTCCTGGAGCCGTTATACATCCTGTAGGATCTATTATGGGTGTGTTGTGCCCGCCGCGTTCTTGTCGTCATAATCAATGCGATCGTTGTTGTAACGTGGCGGGGTGGGGTGCGGGAGGTTACGGTTAATTTATGAGTCAAAATATTTGAAAATTAATTGTCTGCCTTCCATCCGTGTCTCGTTCCGCTTGTTTATTGTAGGTTTGTGCTTATTTTATAGGCCAAGCCAGCCCCGCCATCATGTGACGACTGCCATAAGTTTGTCCGTGTAATGTTCAAGGACCATGTCTGTTTTAGGTGTGCCCTGTGTAATATAGATCATAGGTGTAATGTTTGTGCAGAAGGACTTGGCTGGGTCTGACGCGGGGTCAGGCGGTCCGAGAGGAAATCGTGGAGCGCCCGGTTCGGCCGGTGGGGGTGCTCCACGTCCCCAGCTGGAGGTGGCGGAGATGGCACCGCCGGCGTGGTTTGGTCCGGCTATGCAGGGTTTTCTGCATAGCGTTCTGCCCATGCTGGTGTCGTCCCTGCTACCAAAGGTTGGGGGGCAGTTTCTCCCCATGCCTGGTACGGATCCTGTCTTCGGACAGGATTCTGGACTGGTTACCGAGGGGGCCGTCTCGTACGGCCCCCTGGCGGGTCCGTCTGGCTTCGGCCAGACGGGTTCTTTCTCTCTGCGGCCACCTCCGGGTGGTCCAGTAGCGGTGGCCGGTCCGTCAGGTGTGGGAGCCGTCCGCCAGGACGGCTCCACGGTTTATTCGTCTAGTGACGGCTCTTCGGAGTCTGAAGACGATGAGGCCGAGGAGGAGAGGTTGCTGCGGCCAGTGAAGCCGCAGGTGGAGAATATGGAGGTTGATTCCGTCCTGGACGGAACCGGCCTCCATTTGTCTGGTTTGGCGCAAGCCAGGTCAGCGGCTCCGCCTGCGGCTGAGGCCAATCCGTTACCGTGCACCGGTTCCGCGCGGCTTGGTTTGTCACCAGCCGTCAGGGGAACCGGTGTGCCGGGCCAGGCGTGGTACTCACCTATCTCGCCTGGTCCGGCAGCCGGACATGGGGTGCCGTTGGCGCCCGTGGCCGGCTATGGTTCCGCGACGGTTACGGGTCCGTACGGTTTTCCGTGCGGACCTACCCCATGGACCGGAGTGTTTCATGGGGTGGCGGCGGAACCATGTGGTAGCGGAGTGCCTGGCGTGTCAGCCGTGGCTCCTGGCCGGGAGGCCATGCCTGGCAGACCCGTAAGCATGTCAACGGGTGACGTGTTTGCGGGGGTATCTTCTTCGGAGTTAGATTGGTCTGATGCTCTGGCGTGGCTAGCCAGAGTTGACCCGTCTGTGGTTTCGGCCACGGCCGATGAAGATGCGCCCCGTCCGTCGGTTGCGTCGATTAGGACGGGGATTTTGCCCGCGGCCCGGATCCAGTCAGTGGGACTGGATCCACGGTTCATTGATTTGTTGGATGCTATTTATAGTAAACAACTAATGACCAAGGGTCAGCTCCCTGCGGCCTCCAGGGAGGTGCGGGCAAGGTGTCGTATTCCGCGGGGTGAATACGACAGGTATGGTGTAGTCCCGTCGGTCACGGAGGATGACCGATGGGTACTGGGCGTCCAGAGTGCCGGGTCGGGTGGTCCCGGTCCGGCACTAGTGGATAAGGCCCAGGTACACCAGGAAGAAGTCCTGGCCCTATGCGATGAGGGTGTGAGGGCAGCCATGAGCGCTGTCAATCACTCCTATCGTCTACTTCAGTTGGTGTGGGCTGAAGCGGGGGCAGGCCACCCTGTGCCACCTGTGGCGCTATCGTGCGTTAATGACGGCTTGGTGCTGTCAATGGACGCATTGGCAAGGGTGCAAGCGCGTGTGACGAAGTCCAGGAGGCAAATGGTCATTGACCATATGCGTCCGGCTACGGCAGTCAGGGAGCGTCTTCTTGGGACGCCCCTGACAGGGCCTAGCATCTTTGGTGGCCAAGCGCGGGCCATCTTAGAGGACACCGCCAGTATTGCGCAGAATCGGTTAGCGGTAAATCTCCAGCTAGAGCTGGTGCGGCAAGCGCACGCACTAGGGGCTGTGGGCAAGCCGCTAACCGGACAGCCTTCAAAGAAACAGAAAAAGCATACGGGCAAGGCGAAAGCCAGGCCTATTGCGACGTCTGTTTCGGCTGGGTTCTCGGAGCCGCCGCCGGCGAAGAAACCCAGGAAGGCTGTAGAGGCGCCTACCCTCCCCAATGTTGCTCCTGACCGCCCTAGAGGTGGTAAGGGGAAGGGTAAGGGTAAGGCCTCAAAGGGCGGACAGAAGGGGCCGAAGCGTACCTGAGGGTACGCAAGCTCCCTTCATATCCGCCTGGACCGCACCTGTGCGACAGGAACAGCGGTGCCAGTTATACCCGTCGTACCTAGAACGAAATGGTTCTCACTCTCTCTCGTTAAGAAAGGGGGGGGGAGGCGGACTGCGAGCCGGACAACCCCGTTAGACGTCGAGGCGTCTATGGTGGGTGGAAGGCTCATGCGTTTCGTCGAGGTTTGGCGAGGTGTGACGTCAGACAGTCTGGTCCTGGGATGGTTATCCCAGGGTTACATGCCGGAGTGGTGGGACTTTCCACCACAAAATCTGTCTTTGGCACCAGTCTGGACACCCGTACCAAGGGAGCCAGACAAGTTAGAAGCCGTTCAAAAGGAAGTGTCGGGTTTGCTTCTGAAGGGAGCAATAAAACCAGCAAACCGGAACACTCCATGCTTCTATTCAAACATGTTCCTTGTCCCCAAGAGCACGGGGGGATGGAGACCCATACTCAATCTCAGGCCATTAAATTGGTTTATCCATACGCCTCGGTTCCAGATGGAAACACCGAGGTCGGTAATGGCGGGATTGAGGAAAGGAATGTGGTGTGTATCGATCGATCTGAAAGATGCATATTTCCACATTCCGATCAATCGGAGTTGGCACAGGTTTCTGAGATTTGCGTTTCAGAATCAAGTATGGGAGTTTACAGTTCTCCCGTTTGGCCTGTCGACAGCTCCGAGGGTTTTCACAAGAGTGGTCCTTGCGGTGACAGCGTTTCTCAGAAAAGAGAACGTGGCGCTACACACCTACATAGACGACTGGCTGCTCAAGGCAGACTCGGCAGCCAGGTTGAACGTGGATACTGCTCTGACTCTGAAGTTACTTTCAGATCTAGGCTGGATAGTCAACGAGGAGAAATCCGAGTTGACACCCACTCAACATTTCGTTTATTTGGGGATGTGATTCGACCTAGAGGAGGGCAGGGTTTACCCGTCAGAGCCCAGAGTGGTGTCTCTGTTAGCCATCCTCGGGAGTTTTCGAGTGGGAAACCACATTCAGGCGAGGCGGTTCCTTCAGATGCTGGGCATGATGGTCTCCATGGAGCAGGTTATCCCGTACGCTGCTCTAATGCGAAGACCTATCCAGTTGTATCTGATGTCTCTGTGGAAACAGAGAACAGAACCCCTGTCAAAACTGGTGCCAGTTTTGGAGCCGATAATATCGCATCTTCTATGGTGGAAACAGCGTCAGAATCTCCTAATAGGGGTTTCGCTGCACCTACCCCACCCCCAGCTGTCCGTTTACACGGATGCATCGCTGGAAGGGTGGGGTGCCTGCCTGGGAGAACACCAGGTCTCGGGCACATGGACTCTCCCGGAGAGTCAGCTGCATATCAATCTGTTGGAAATGATGGCAGTGGAACTGGCGTTGGAAGAGTTCCTTCCGATGATCAGGGGCAAGGTGATATTGATACGGTCGGACAATTCGACAGTAGTATCATATATAAATCGCCAAGGAGGGACCAGGTCGCCCACCCTGTGCATCAGGGTATGGCACTTGATTCAATGGTGCAGGAATTACTCGGTTGTTTTGAAAGCAGCTCATATTCCTGGCCGATTGAACATTCTGGCGGATGCTTTGTCTCGCAGACAGAGAATCCTGCCAACAGAATGGTCCCTCAACCCTCCAGTTCTACGACGGATCTTCGAGCATTGGGGCAAACCCAACGTGGACTTGTTCGCCACAAAGGAAAATGCTCAAATCATGACATATGTCTCGCCGATTCCAGATCCAAATGCCGTCGATACAGACGCTCTGGCGATAAGCTGGAGAGGGATGCACGCTTACGCGTATCCACCCACCATTCTTCTACCGAAGGTATTGGTGAAGGTCAGGGAGGAACCGTGTCTGGTCCTGCTAATAGCGCCGTATTGGCCGAGCAGGGCGTGGTTCACGGATCTTCTAGATCTGCTGGTGGAAAATCCTGTGCAGTTGCCCGAGATTCCGAACATAATCTCCCAGGCCAAGGGACGCTTCCTACACGAGCGTCCCGAAATGTTCAAATTGACTGCGTGGATGTTGTCAAACAACGTTCCACGTCGGAAGGCTTTTCTCGACAGGCTGCTGATTTCATCGCGGCTGCGAGAAGGAGGTCAACCTTCAAGTCATATAACAACAAGGTTAACAGATTTGCAGACTGGTGTGAAGAAAAGGGTATTGATACCTTTCAATCCACTATTCAGCAAATAGCAGATTTTCTCTGTGAGCTGTTCTTTACAGGACTAGCTCCCGTCACAATTGCTGGATACAAGTCAGCTTTGGCATCAGTTATCCCTTGTCTAGCCAACAGGGATAGTCCAGAGGTGGCCCAGTTAAACGTGATGTTGAAGGGAATGAGCAATCTCCGCCCGAGACAACCGGTAGTCATTCCAGCCTGGAGTCTATCTTTAGTGCTTAATGTACTGGCCAAGCACCCATTCGAACCGTTGCGTTCGGCTAGTCTAAAGCATTTGACTCTAAAGGCGGTCTTTCTATTGGCAGCTTCCTCAGCTAGAAGGCGCAGTGAGATCCATGCGCTTTCGGCAGAGAGGAACCGATTTATTGTTTCTGGAGAAGGTCTGCGTCTTCTGCCAAGAGCAGAATTTATGTCAAAGAACCAATCTTTGAGATATCCCGGCAAACCGATCATTATACCGAAGTTAACCAGGTTTGATCGTGATGCCAGTGTCTGGTGCCCGGTCCGTGCTTTGACTAAGTACAAGAAACGGACTGACTCATTACGGTCGAACGATAGACATTTGTGGATCTGCCATAAAAAGCCTTATGGCGCCGCATCCATGGATACTATCTCTCGTTGGGTGGTCGAATGCATTCAGACTACTCATGAGATGGCGACTGGGCACCAGGTGCAGGGCGTAAGGGCACACGATGTTAGAGGAATAGCCGCCTCGACCGCCCTTTACAATGGTGTTCCGTTAGAGGACATCATGGCCGTTGCACAATGGCACTGTGAGTCCTCATTTACGGATTACTATATGAGGGATGTGTCAGACTCAGCCAATCCACTCGCTTTAGCTGTTTTGAAACGATAGTTAGTGACCACACTGCTTTTCCCCTTTTTTCACTTTGGTAAGAAAAGAACCTAAAGCAGGCATGGTCAAGCGAGAGGATGTCAACCAGATTGTGTCACTGATGGCCGAACCGGTGTATGGTTGTAGGCGGTACGTCTGAAGTCCTGTTATCATAAGGTAATTCAACAAGTGAGAGTTTTTTGTATTATGTATATGTATCATGTTCATTCATCTTATATATTCATGCTCATTCCCAGGCTAATACAAGCGATATGCAGGGAGTAGTTAACCCTCTTGGCATATTGGTGTTTCAGGCGAGATACATGTTCGTTAGTTCTCTCCCTTTTCTTAGGAGGAAAAAGGGGGGGGGGGGTGCTGTGACGCGAATGTGATTCGGTTCCGTGAACTTGACGGTCCTTTTAGGTCTCCGTTAGTCAAGTTTTGAAGTCTAAAATCTTTCTCCAAGGGGCAAAATTAGCATGTATGGCTTGCCCCTTCCCACCAGGTTACTGATCAAATCTGGTGTATATCAGAAGTAACAGAATGGTGAGTATTGATCGAAGGAGAATGCAGGAAATGTCAATTTCCCTTTCTCCGAGATCTAACAATACTCACCATTCTGTTACGGACCCAGCCTCCCAGCCCCACGGAGGCAAGCCATAGTTTTCTCTTGTTTGGTGGCTATGCAAACAATATGAGCTCTATGGTAAACGGGTACTCGGCAGTGGGGAGCCGGGTACCCGGTTCCCAGGAGTCGGTAAAGCTTTCTAAGTCTATAATCCTAGAGCCGCTGTCAAGGCCAGCTGTATATCAGAAGTAACAGAATGGTGAGTATTGTTAGATCTCGGAGAAAGGGAAATTGACATTTCCTGCAGTCTATGATTATGGCATTAGCTAACAAGGGACGTAATTGATTATGATGTCAGCTACTTGAGTAACAGATTGGCACGCTCCATTACAGCCATTGATACATAGGCTACAGAAAGCGTTTCGTAATTACAGACTCCAAAATTAAAAAATGACACTGAATCACCGGGATACATTATGTCAAAACATCCTATAGCTGCAATCAGTCCTTCTTCGCTTTTGCCCACTGTGTCTTGTCCTCAACCGAAATCCTTAGCTTCCTCAGGTCCATTCTTGACTTGAGTGTACCGAGTCCTGCTTTCTTGAGGTCACCTCGTAGCATGCTTAGCAGATTTATGCAATGACGTCCTCTCCTGGCTTTGTATTTGTTGGCTCCGAGTTGGGCGAATTCCAAGGCTCTGCGCTGGTGTCTCTTCTGGCATCCTTAGCACATGGCCAAACATGGACCATCTTTGCTGGACGACTTTTACGGACAGCGGCGACATATTACACATCTTGTATAGTGCATCGTTGGAAATTATGCTGTCTGGCCATCGGTGTCCAGTGATGGTGCGTAGGTGTTTGCGGTGGCAGGCATCGAGTTTGTCTAGAACTGTCTTTGGAGCTGTTACAGTTATACAGCATCAAGGATACGCAGGTTGCATTGTATAAACGTAACCCCTTTATCAAGAACATCCTTGATCTACGAACGCATAGCTTCAAGAAGGACTGGAAAGCTATGTTCCCCATGACGCAGCGTGCAGAAATTTCAGCAGTACCGCAAAGCAGTGAGCCCAGGATTTTACTTTTCCTCCATGGTTCGCCGCCATGAAGTGGGTCGTCATTTTCTATAGTTTCATGCTTTGTCGATAGGTATATGTGGGTGAACTCTGTTTTGGATTCATTCATAAAGAGATTCTCAATTTTTAGTTTGCTTGCAGCTATTGGGAGAAGTTCGTCAAGGGGTTCCTTTTCCTCGTCTATGAAGTCCACATCGTCGGCATATTCCATCTCTAGCGGCATGCCCAGTATTGACACGGGGGATGGGGGCTGGTCTTGTGAAACTTTCCCTCACAGATTTCAATGCGGCAGCAAGGTAGCAGGTGAAAAGCATCAGAGATAGACCATCTCCCTGTGGGGAGCCGATTGATGTCTCAAACTCTACAGACTTCACTGACTTGACTCGTACTCTCAGCTTAGTGTCTGCAAGTAGTAGTCTCACTAGTCGTAGCTCATCTCCATTGCAACTGGCCTGGCGTAGTACATCTAGGATCTTTGAGCGTTTAATTGTGTCGAAGGCTCGTGACATGCCAATGCCCATTTTGTGGAAGTCCCAGTATTTGGACATGACTACCGACACAGGCATGCGTTGAGCCCATAAATATCTGACACAGGCATGCGTTGAGCCCATAAATATCTGCGCAGCTGCATCCCCGTTTGAAGCCATTTGACATGATCCCGTGAAGTAATCGATCTTGTCTGGGATGCACATAGAGTAACATTGGATAGGATTTTCCATATGCTGTTGAGGAGCACAATGGGCCGCAGATTGGCTGGGGGCCCAGGTGGCTTCTTGGGCTTGGGTAGTGCGATAAAGGTGCCTTGGCCTACAGCGTCGATGGGAAGGTGGTGCATAAAATCTGAATTGATTAGGTGCGTGATCGGTTTTGAGATAATGTCACTTGCATATTTGAATAGTTCATCGCTCATGCCATCAGGTCCAGATGCACATCCATTTTTCAGGGCATTAAGTGCCTTCTCAACTTCTGCTGTTTTAATTGGTGTTAGTAATGGCCTGGGGTCTCCTGAGAACGGGTGCATGGGCTTATAATCGTTGTCAGTGAACTGTTCCTTGAACCATTCTCGGATTGCCTAGTCAGTAACTCGGAGGGCTCGGGCTGCCCGAAACATTTTGTGACAGTCATCCATGGCAGTGATTTCATCTGCTAGTGAGTCTGCTTGTTGAATAGCAAGGTCTTTTAAGCGTTCGCTAATGTGGCGCAGAATACTATTGCGCTCCCTGCGTAGTTTGGTGCGGTCTTCACTTTGGCCACTTTGATAGATGCGCTGCCGTAACGCTTTCTGCTCTGCTGACCGTTTTACTACTAGAGAGTCGTCAATATACCTAGTTTGGTTGTTTTTTAAGAACACCTATGGTGCTGGTAGCGGATGATTCCATAGATTTCTGTGCTTTGGTTAGGGATTCGTTTGGATCGGAGCTGACATCAATGTTAGCTATCTGCTCCCCGAAGCATTTTTGTATGACATTTGAGTGTCAGTGTCGCTGATGAGCTTGGGTAGGTTGTAGGTGACTCTGCCCTCTTGTCTGGTATGGTGTTTATATATTAGGTAGAGATCGTTCATCTGAAGGCGTGTAATTACTAGCTTATGGTCAGAGTTGAGGTGTGTGCCTCCATACGAACGTATTGCAAGTAACGAAAGAAAATGTCTCACAAATCTCTTTCTTACTCTGTATGACTTGTGTCATGGTATTTAGCCTGCTAAATCTTATAAATCAGATATGGCAAATTCTGTTGAATATTCTGAAACGAATTTGACAGTGAGTTATTGCTGCCAATGGTTTATGTTAAATTATAATCAAAATATCCAACGGTTTTCCTGTATCTTTGTCCTAAAATTGATATCATGACATTTTAAGCATTAAATAGTACAGAAATAGATATATGAACGCAGGGGCTTATAACATGCCGACACATTTCCGCTACACTGCACGTCCTTGCAATCAAGTATTTTAGACGTTCATTAAAGTAAGGCATTGATGAGTTATCTTCCTTATCCTAACATTAAAGCAATCGTAAGTGGCAGATGATATAAATTAACTATGGCACCCTCCGCCCCACCATCACCACCCTAACCCACTCCACCCCGTAAAGACAGACATCTTAGCGGGATGATAATCCAACTGTTTTGGACAGACGATTAGATGCACGCACAGACGAAAGACGATAATGATTATGAATAAAAGCAAGCCTTTCCATGAAGATTTGTCAAGATATTCCAAGCAGAAGTTATCAAACGAAACGAAAAAATGTGCATGAATGGAGGGACACACGGTCAGAAAGTCAGGTGCATGGGCGGAATGACTGACTAAGAAAGTAACGTTCATTACCCTACTACCATAGCCAACATTCCTATGAAGTTTCGTTAAAATACTCCAAGCATAAGTAAAATTATCCAACGAAAAACAAGGCGTGCACGGATGGATGGTCAGAAAGACAGATGGACAGACATATGTGTAGCGGATGGATGGACTGATTAACCCACAAAATAATGCGCATTTCCCTACTACCATAGTCAACCCCACATGAAGTCTCCTCACGGTCCTCCAAGCAAAAGTAGTTATCCAACGAAAGCCTATATTATATTAATGTGCCGAACGCTCGCATACATATATAGGCGTGGAATTTATTCATAATTTATAAGTTGCATATATTTCCAAACAATGAGGATCTTAATTGTAATTGCGGTGATTAATTGATGGATGGATGTGATGGATGAATGGATATTGATTGATTGAGTGATTGATTGAGGGAATGAACTTGATCCGGTGATGTTTCAGTTTAAACACACAGGGAAGGGTAATCAATTTGCCAGAACACTTCATTAGTAACTCTGCTGCTACTGATACTGCTGTTGCTGCTGATACTGCTGTTGCTACTACTGATACTGGCTGTTGCTACTACTGATACTGCTGTTGCTGCTACTGATACTACGGATACTGCTGATGCTGCTACTGATACTACTGATACTTTTGTTGCTGCTACTGATACTGCTGTTGCTGCTACTGATACCTTTGTTGCTGCTACTGATACTGCTGTTGCTGCTACTGACACTACTGATACTGCTGTTGCTGCTGATACTACTGATACTGCTTTTGCTGCTACTCATACAACTTATACGGCTAATACTACTGATACTCCCGTTGCTGCTACTTCTACTGATACAACTCAGTGATGTTGCTACTGATACTACTGATACTGTTGATACTGCTGTTGCTGCTGATACTGCTGTTGCTGCTGATATTGCTGCTGATACTGATGTTGCTGCTACTGATACTGATGTTGCTGCTGATACTACGGATACTGCTGTTGCTGCTACTTCTACTGATATAACTGTTACTGATGTTGCTGCTACTGATACCGCTGTTGCTGCTACTGATACTTCTGATACTGCTGTTGCTGCTAATACTACTGATGCTAATGATACTGCTGATACTACTGATACTGATGTTGCTGCTACTGATACTGCTGTTGCTGCTGATACTACTGATACTTTTGTTGCTGCTACTGATACTTCTGATACTGCTGTTGCTGCTACTGATACTTCTGATACTGCTGTTGCTGCTGATACTACTGATGCTAATGATACTGCTGATACTACTGATACTGATGTTGCTGCTACTGATACTGCTGTTGCTGCTGATGCTACTGATACTGCTGTTGCTGCTACTGATACTGCTGATACTACTGATACTGCTGTTGCTGCTACTGATACTGCTGTTGCTGCTGATACTACTGATACTTTTGTTGCTGCTACTGATACTTCTGATACTGCTGTTGCTGCTACTGATACTTCTGATACTGCTGTTGCTGCTGATACTACTGATGCTAATGATACTGCTGATACTGATGTTGCTGCTACTGATACTGCTGTTGCTGCTGATGCTACTGATACTTTTGTTGCTGCTACTGATACTGCTGTTGCTGCTACTGATACTGCTGATACTACTGATACTGCTGTTGCTGCTACTGATACTTTTGTTGCTGCTACTGATACTGCTGTTGCTGCTGATACTACTGATACTGCTGTTGCTGCTACTGATACTTTTGTTGCTGCTACTGATACTGCTGTTGCTGCTACTTCTACTGATACAACTCAGTGATGTTGCTGCTACTGAAACTGCTGATACTACTGATACTGTTGATACTGCTGTTGCTGCTAATACTGCTGATACTGCTACTGATACTACTGATATTGCTGTTGCTACTACTGATACTGCTGTTGCTGCTACTGATACTGATGTTGCTGCTGATACTACGGATACTGTTTTTGCTGCTACTTCTGATATAACTGTTACTGATGTTGCTGCTACTGATACCGCTGTTGCTGCTACTGATACTTCTGATACTGCTGTTGCTGCCGATACTGCTGTTGCTGCTGATACTACTGATACTGCTGATGCTAGATACTGCTGATACTACTGATGCTACTGATACTGATGTTGCTGCTACTGATACTGCTGTTGCTGCTGATACTACTGATACTTTTGTTGCTGCTACTGATACTGCTGTTGCTGCTACTGATACTACTGATACTGCTGTTGCTGCTGATACTACTGATACTGCTGTTGCTGCTACTGATACTGCTGTTGCTGCTACTGATACTTTTGTTGCTGCTACTGATACTGCTGTTGCTGCTACTGATACTTTTGTTGCTGCTACTGATACTGATGTTGCTGCTACTGATACTGATGTTGCTGCTAATGATACTACTGATGCTGCTGTTGCTGCTGATACTACTGCTGTTGCTGCTACTTCTACTGATACAACTGATACTGCTGTTGCTGCTACTGATACAACTGATACTACTGCTACTGCTGATACGACTGATACTGCTGTTGCTGCTACTTCTACTAATACAACTGATACTGCTGATGCTTCTGTTGCTGCTACTTATACTACTGATACTGCTGATACTGTTGTTGCTGTTGATACTACTTATACTACTGATACTGATGTTGCTGCTACTGATACTGCTGTTGCTTCTACTGATAGTACTGATATTGCTGTTGCTGCTGATACTGTTGTTGCTGCTGTTTCTGCTGATACGCCCGATACTGCTGATATGCTGATACTACTGATCCTACTGGTACAACTGATACTACTGTTGCTGCTACTGATACAACTGATACTGATGTTGCTGCTACTGATACTGCTGTTGCTGCTACTGATACTGTTGTTGCTGCTGATACTGCTGTTGCTGCTGATACTACTGATACTGCTGATACTACTGATACTGTTGTTGCATGCGACTGATACTCCTTATACTGCTGTTGCTGCTACTGATACTACTGATACTGATGTTGCTCCTACTGATACTGATGTTGCTGCTGATACTACTGATACTGTTGTTGCTGCTGTTGCTACGGATACTACTGATACTGGCGTTGCTGCTACTGATAATACTGATGCCACTGATACTGCTGTTGCTGCTACTGATACTACTGTTTCTGTTCTTGCTGCTGATACTACCGATACTATTGATACTACTGATACTGTTGTTGCTGCTGATACTACTGATACTGCTGTTGCTGCTACTGATACTACTGAAACTGTTGTTGCTGCTGATACTGCTGATACTGCTGTTGGTGCTGATACAACTGATACTGGTGTTGCTGCTACTGATACTCCTGATACTGTTGTTGCTGCTACTGATACTACTGATACTGATGTTGCTCCTACTGATACTGCTGTTGCTGCTGATACTACTGATACTGCTGATACTACTGATACTGTTGATACTACTGATACTGTTGTTCCTGCTGTTGCTGTTGTTGTTACTGATACGACTGATACTGCTGTTGCTGCTACTGATACTACTGTTCCTGTTCTTGCTGCTGATACTACCGATGCTATTGATAATACTGATACTCCTGATACTGCTGCTACTGATACTGCTGTTGCTGCTACTGATACTACTGTTGCTGCTGATACTGCTGTTGCTGCTACTGATACTACTGTTGCTGCTGATACTACTGTTGCTGCTGATACTGCTGTTGCTGCTACTGATACTACTGTTGCTGCTGATACTGCTGCTACTGATACTGCTGTTGCTGCTACTGATACTGCTGATACTACTGTTGCTACTGATACAACTGATACTGCTGTTGCTGCTACTGATACTACGGTTGCTACTGATACAACTGATACTGCTGTTGCTGCTACTGATACTGCTGTTGCTGATGATACTGCTGTTGCTGCTACTGATACTGCTGTTGCTGCTACTGATACTACTGTTGCTACTGATACAACTGATACTGCTGTTGCTGCTACTGATACTGCTGATACTGCTGTTGCTGCTGCTGATATTACTGATACTGCTGTTGCTGCTACTGATACTACTGTTGCTACTGATACTGCTGTTGCTGCTACTGTTGCTACTGATACAACTGATACTGCTGTTGCTTCTACTGATACTGCTGTTGCTGCTACTGATACTACTGTTGCAACTGATACTGATGTTGCTGCTACTGATACTACTGATACTGATGTTGCTGCTACTGATACTACTGATACTGCTGTTGCTGCTACTGATACTACTGATACTGCTGTTGCTGCTGCTGATACTACTGATACTGCTGTTGCTGGTACTGATTTAAAAAACGCCGACCCAGGTATTTACATAGTTACCTATGCATACCTGCCAGTCTGCAAACTTCCGTCAAACCTCCTATGTGTGAGTGGGTGGGTGGGTGGGTGAGTGAGTGAGTGAGGGAGGGAGGGTGTGAGGGAGGGAGGGTGTGAGGGAGGGAGTGTGAGAGGGAGGGAGTGTGTGAGGGAGGGAGGGGGGTGGGGGGGGGGGGCCGGGCGAGTGAGTGTGTTATGATTTTTTGTTTATTCCGAACGGGTGAATCGTTTTGAGTTCTTTGATCCAGTAGTGTTCTCTGTTTAATCTTAGTTTTTTGTTATCTGTAAAAATTCTTTCAATTGGTCTTATCGTGATGTCTTTCATAGAATGTCTTGGTTGGTTGAAATGTCATGAGATTCTCGTGTCTGTTTGGTGTCGGATTGCATGGATATGTTGTGTGAGTCGTTTGCTGAGTGTTTGACTTGTTTCTCCTATGTATTGAGAGCTGCATTGTTTGCATTCTATGAGGTAAATAATGTTGGTGGTATTGCAGCTCATTTGTGTGTTGATTTTGTAGTCTTTACCAGTGACGTAACTAGTGAATTTGTTAGCAGTGTTCATGTATTGTTTGCATGTGATGCAATTGCTGTTGTTGCATTGTTGGAGTGTCCCTACTATGTCGTGAGTGTCATCTGGTGTCGGTACGATCTTATTGTTAGCATCTGGATTTTTTATTTTAATTAGGCTAGAGTGGACTAGGTGGTCCCTAATGCTTTTATTTTTCTTGAATGCTACTACTGGGTAGTTGGGAAAAATTGGTGCTAAGATTGGTGAAGACAAGATGTACTTTTCCCAGTAGGTCCGAATGGATTTGCCTATGTGTTCTAATGATGGGTGGTATTGTAGTAGCCAAGTTTGCTGTCAAATATGCTAACATTTACGTGTACACCATAGTAAGCAGAATGTTATCAACATGGATGGGCAGCAGTATCAGTTACTGCCACTGATACTACTGATACTGCCACTGATACTACTATTGCTGCTACTGATACTGCTGTTCCTGCTACTGATACTGCTGATACTACTGGTACTGTTGTTGTAACTGATACTACTGTTGCTGCTACTGATGCTACTGTTGATGCTGAGACTGCTGCTGCTGCTACCGATATTACTGATACTGCTGTTGCTGCTACTGATACTACTGTTGCTGCTACTGATACTACTGTTGCTGATGATACTACTGCTACTGCTGTTAGTACTGATACCTCTGCTACTACGGATACTACTGCTGTTGCTGCTGCTACCTATGTTGCTGCTGCTACTGCCGCTACTGCTGCTGCTAAGGATACTACTGCTAATGATGTTGCTGCTGTGACTGCTGTTGCTACTGCTTCTACTGCTACTGCTGTCACTGCTGCTATTGCTACTGCTGCCATTGCTACTGCTTCTACTGCTGTCACTGCTACTGCTGCTGCTGTTGCTGCTGCTACTGCTTCTACTGCTGCCACTCCTACTGCTGTTGCTGCTGCTACTGCTGTTGCTGCTTCTACTGCTGCTGCTGCTACTGCTTCTACTGTTACTGCTGCCACTGCTACTGCTACTACTACTGCTACTACTACTACTACTACTACTACTACTACTACTACTACTACTACTACTACTACTACTACTACTACTACTACTACCACTACCACTACCACTACCACTACCACTACCACCACCACCACCACTACTACTACTATTTATTACTACTTACTGCTACTACTACTACTGCTGCTGCTGCTGCTGCTACTACTACTACTACTACCACCACCACCACCACCACCACCACCACTACTACTATGTATTACTACTTACTGCTGCTATTACTACTACTACTACTACTACTACTACGTCGGTCGGTCTTTCAGTGGAGAGACTGATATACCAAATTCTACAATCATTCCCGGATTCACTCTCCTGCTTCTCCACTCATTCACTGGTCCGCCCGCCTACACATCCGTCAGCTCCTGTCCATCCACCCATGCATTCACATGTCTGGCTGTCACATGGTCCACTTGTCCGTCGGCCCATCTGCCCATCCCTCCCGCTATTCTGCCTTTCCTCTGCCCGTCTGTCCATCTCGAACTCCCACCCCTGCACCTTCTCCAGCCGATCCCCGCTCTATCCTTCTCTCCTACCCGTCCATCGTCCGGCCTCTCATCGATCCATGCGGTGTGTGTAATGTGAATGGTGTGTGTGTGTGCGTGCGTACATGCGTGCGTGCGTGTGTACATATGCGTACGTGTGTACATGTGTGTGCGTGCGTACATGTGTGCGTGTGTACATGTGGATGCGTGCGCGTGTACGTGTGTATGTATGTGTGTGAGAGCGTGCGTGTGTGTGTGGGTGGACGGATGGATGGATGGATGGTCCTCCCCCTCTATCCAGCCATGCCCACTCTATTCTTCCTTCCTTCCCATCCCTCATCCCATCTCCCCATACGGATGGATGGATGGATCCTTCCCATCACTCCTTCCCTCCCTTCCATGGATTGATGTATGGGTGGGTGGGATGGATGGATTGATCCTGCCCATCCATCATCCCCAATCCCCTTCCTTCCATGGATGTGTGTGTGTGATGGATGGTTGAGTGGCATGGATGTGTGGGATGGATGGATGGATGGATCCTTCCTCCCTCTCTCCGAATAAGCTCTATCCTTCTTATATGCGCGTCCCGATCCCGTCTCCCCATCCTTCCATGGATGGATGGGGGCATGGGTTGGATGGATGGATGGACGGGTGACCACCCATGGTGGTTGGATTGGTGTTGGATTGGTGTGGGGAGATCGATGGGTGGGTGGTGGATGGATGGATGGACGGGTGGTTGGATTGGTGTGTGGAGATGGATGGATGGATCCTTCCTCCCTCTCTCCGACTAAGCTCTATCCTTCCTTTATGTGCGTCCCCATCCCAGCTCCCCATCCTGCCCGCCTCCCCATCCTTCCATGGATGGATGGATGGGGGCGTGGGATGGATGGATGGTTAGATGTCTGGATGGATGGGTGTATGGATGGATGGATAGATGGATCCGTCTATCTGCCTTGCCAGCCATCCGGCTGTCTGTGTGTCTGTGTGTCCGCCCGGCTACTCACTCACATAAAATTAAGGGAGTTGAATACTACTTTCTTTCTACATGTATGAACACAGTTTAATTATAAACACTGCAGTGGCCTTTCGGGTGTGGTGAACAAAATTCTATCAAATGGCAAAATATGTCCTCCAAACTTGATTCATTTTTTCGGCATCAAAAGGCAAAATTGAGTGTCCCAACAAAAGCATATAACACCTTTGAATGATCGGTTCATGCTCTCGTGAAGGAAACACTACTCACTTATCAATCCAATTCGGAAGAGTAAAATTTCACTAATCTGTGTGGAGTGAAACCAGTCCACTACTCATTGGCTTTATTAATGATGTTTGTGATAAACCCGGATCAAAGGAAACTCAAACCTTGCACAAAGTTCAATTGTTCAAATTAAACCATAGAGTAGTTTTTCAAAGGAGATTGAGTAATTCAGTAACGGTATATATGGCTGTCTATACTGAAGGCCTGACAGATTTGTCATACAGGCTACTGATGAAGCGCATCCCTGCGAAATGCATTTAGCCAATTTGCGGTGTCCATAATTACTGCGAGTAACTTATAATATTGCGTATTGTATTGTTGTATTGTTAACCCTTGCATATTACATGTTAATTCTATTATTTGTCTTTCAGGTGTAAGTAATATATTGGTTCAATTTGTAGTTGATGTTAATGAATTTGTCTGCTTGAATTTGAGTTTGCCTGATCGAATCTTTCTTACCTGCTCAACTGCCTGTCTGATTGCTAGTTAGATTGAACGCTTGTCTGTCTGAATTGCTATTGCGAGGAAGAATGGTCGTAGGAAGAATGGAGATGGTAAAGGGGGTTCATCTGCGCATGCGCGCCTGGTAAAGCTATATTACCAAATAATTCAGTGCTTCCACCATATTGCTACGCTACGTAGGCATTTAGACGCCGAAACTCTCCCTGATGGGCTTAGCAGGAAGGTGGAAGAGCTGAATGGATTTTGTAAGCCAGCTATGCCAGATGATGACATCTACTTTGCCATCTGGAATGTGAATTTTGAGTGGGCAAAATCTACCATTAAGGCCATGTTAAATCACTATAATGAACAACTTGGTAGTATTAGAACTGAAGTAGTCCTCACACAGGCAATGCCACATTTAGACCTAGGTCGTGCTAAATCCAATGCTATACGCTGGGCAAAAAACAATTATAATAGAAAGCTCGACATTAATGCGATTAGTTCTTTTTACGATTTTGTGCGACCGATAGATCCATCTCAGCAACCAATTCAAAATCTCGCGCACGCCACGCCTCTGGTCATAATACCAACTGTGGCCCCACAATCACAAATGAAAAAACGCCTCCGATCACCTGAAACTTCGCTGCCAGTCACAAAACGAGTAGACAGTAAAATCTCTCCATTGCTACCATTAGATTCTGGCCCTAGAGGTATGCTATTTGAAGCATCATTAATCCCACTACCTGACTCTCCACTAGGCAATCTAAATGACCCAAACGAATATCCGCCCTTGCCACAGAGGGAACGGGTTAATGGTAGCAAATCTGGTCCACGGACTGGCGCATCACAGAAATCCTCTCAGAGCAGTCACCCATCGGGTCTCAAGACCCCATCCCCAACAGGGAAACTGCCACAGCCCAGCTTCTCTCCAACACCAGGTCCAAGTAATGCACCGGAGGTGCGTCCTATTAAATTTGCAAATAGACCCAAACAATCAACCATGTTGGAGAGAAACATTTTTTGGAAATTTCGTCATGAAATCGGAAACAAAATTGACTGGCGACTACCTGTTCTCACAAAGTCGCATTAATGTTGAGCCCCACCCTGAAACGCAAGTTGCCTGCTACCCAGGAGCTAAATTGTGTCATGCTAGAGGAATAGTTCAAAAGTACACTGGATCATTTAAACCAGAGAAAATAGTGATTAAAATTGGTATTAATGATATGAATGAACCCATCTCTAGTTCAAAACAAAGCTCAATTCCACGGCTGAATCATCAAAATCTGTGACTGTCATTCCTGCACTCAGACTCCGAATTTAATGTTGTTAAGGATAAGATTCATTGGACTGAAAAGACAGCTAACTCTATGTATTCTGCCTGGGTTAAATTCCTAAATTTAAACTAGACAGGGGCCAAGGTAACATCCGCTCGGAAACAGGACTGGGCAGTAATATTGTCAATCTAACTGGCTCCCCATTAGGTGAAGCAGAGCAGTCACTGCTCAATTTTGGTCTTACATTTGTCCCAACACCAAAACCTAAAACAGGTTCGGATGCTCTTTTAGATAATGGCTGTATGGAAACATCTGAATTTAGTCACCGTATTAAGTTAGCAGACTTCTTTCGTAACTCTAATAGTAACATTCCACCATTCATTGAAAAAACTGGCTGGGCACCAAGCGTAAAACTCCGGACCCAGCGATCGGTGAAAGCATAGAACTCTTTTCAGAACGTGTTAAAAATTCTGCATTCCCTAATGATCAACCAAATTTACCCTATGAGGAACGCCAGGCCTTAATTGAATTGTCTAAAACAGCGAAATTGTCATCAAACCTGCAGATAAAGGGTCGGCGACTGTAGTAATGCTTAAAGATAACTATAAACGTGAAGCACAACGACAACTTAGTAACCCAAAGCATTACCAGAAACTAAGCAAACCACTTTGGCAAAATAATTGCAGCAAATTTAATGAGATTCTTCAAAAATTGCTCGATAGCAAGAAGATCACCGAAAAGCAACATAAGTATCTCTTTGCTAAACTTGAGTCAAAACCACGGACTTTCTATCTTTTGCCAAAAATTCATAAACCCATAGATTCGTGGTTGGACCCAATGTCCGGGCGAGCTATAATCTCTGATTGTGGCTCAGAATCCTACAGAATCAGTGAATACATCGATTACCATCTACAGCCAATAGCAAATAGACACCCCAGCTTCTTGAAAAACACAGAAGACTTCTTATCACAGGTCTCTGAGACCTGGATACCTCCAAATTCATTCTTGGTCACGCTTGACATCGATGCTATGTATACAAACATTGACATCGAGAAGGGTATACATTCTATCCGTAAAGCATTCGTGAACTACCCAGACACCAACAGGCCAGACAGAGAGTAATAGCTCTATTAGAGCTGAGTCTGAAAGGCAATGATTTTGAATTCGATGGCGAAATTTACCAACAAATTTGCGGCTGCGCGATGGGCAAGCGCTTTAGCCCATGTTTTGCCAATATTTACGTAGCAGAGTGGGAGGAGGAAGCGTTAGAAAAGTGTCCAAAACAGCCCCTCATTTATCGCAGGTACCTTGATGACATTCTCATGATTTGGCAACACACAAAGGCAGAGTTTGATGAATTTTTCGAAATTCTGAACAATCACGATCCGAATATCAAATTAAAAGCAACCATTGACGAGATGTCTGTAGATTTCCTGGATGTAACTGTATATAAAGGTCTAAAGTATGAAACAACTGGCTACTTAGACTACAAAGTGTATTTCAAACCAACCGATTCGCATCAGCTATTGCACAAAAAATCTTTCCATCCACCACATACTTTTAAAGGAATAGTTAAATCACAAATAATCCGTTTTCACAGGAATTCTAGTGATAGAAAAAATTTTGAAGAAGCGTGCTCTACCCTATTCAAAGCCCTCAAACCACGAGGTTACTCCTCACGATTCTTGCGCAAAATCAAATCTGAAACATTAGACGGCTTGGAATCCATTCCAGATAATGCCTCAAATCGTCGGCCTACCAAAATTTCTCACAATCGTCCTATTATAGGTGTAGGCGAATCTCGCAAATGCGGAAAGAAAAGGTGCAAGTTAGATGAATTTCTCCCAAACCAGAATACTTTCACGAGCTTTCAGAACAAAAGCAAGTTCCAACTTCAGTCTAATCTAGATTGTGACTCTGAAAATGTTAATTATCTAATTTCATGCAAATTGTGCCAAAAACAGTATGTCGGCGAAACCAAATGTCCATTAAGATGGCGGGCAACTCGACACCTCTCAGATATTAGGCTAGAGGAAGACACACATGTTTCCGAACATTTTAATCTTCCTGACCATTTAGTCCTTCGTGACTTTGAAATTATGCCGATTGAACAGCCACCCCTTTCAGATACGGCAGAAGAAACTGATAAACAAAGAAAACTTCGAGAATCGTTTTGGATTAAAGAACTCGAAACACAGTGGCCAAGGGGAATAAACTCGGACCCAGGCTTATCTGATCAACGTGACAAAATTCCATTCATTCTGACCTATAATCGGAAAAACGTTGAAATTTCCAAAATTTTGAAAGATGAGTATCAAAACCTACAGGAGAAACTGAAACAACCCTTTAACAAGCGACCAGTAATTGCGTTCAAGAAAAATCCGAATCTACGTGACATCTTGGTAAAAGCAAAACTCAAATAGCTATCCATAATATCCATCTCAATCATTCAACATTAACCCTTGCATGATGGTCAGCCAAAAACGGTCAATTTAGTGATCTTGGGCAATGTCCATTTGCCGGCAGGGATTGGAGTATTTTTGAAAATTTACCACTGTAATGACTGGCTCGGGAACCGAGACAGTCGTTCCAGTGGTGTATTCTCGGGAATGACCTTGTCTGTGCCTGCAAATGTACATTAAATAAGTAAGCGCATATTTGGATTTTACTGAACAAATTTAACTAGTAAAGGGTTAACATTAATGCCATATGGCTTTCCTCAAACAAAATGACAAATCTCAGGCAGTAGGATAAACCAAAATATCTTAAATTTTTGAATTTTTTCAATTATTGAAGATTCTGAGCCAGTGCGTTGACAATATTGACTACATACTTGCGAGTGCCAGTTCTGTTATTTTACTGCCTTGTAAAAACATAACTTATATATCCGTCGACACCGTCAGGCAGTCTGTCGGTCTTTCAGTGGAGAGACTTATATACCAAATTCTACAATCATTCCCGGATTCACTCTCCTGCTTCTCCACTCATTCACTGGTCCACCCGCCTAACCATCCATCAGCTCCTGTCAATCCACCCATGCATTCACTGGTCTGGCTGTCACATGGTCCACTTGTCCGTCAGTCCGTTTGCCCATCCCTCCCGCTACTCTGCCGTCCCACTGCCCGTCTGTCCATCTCGAACTCCCACTCCTGCACCTTCTCCAGCCGATCCCCGCTCTATCCTTCTCTCCTACCCATCCATCATCCGGCCTCTCATCCATCCATGGGGGTGGGGCGGGGGAGGGGGGGGGGGGGGTGTAATGTGAATGGTGTGTGCGTGCGTGCGTACATGCGTGCGTGCGTGTATACATGTGCCTACGTGTGTACATGTGTGTACGTGCGTACATGCGTGCGTGTGTAAATGTGGGTACGTGCATGCGTGTATGTGTGTGTGCGTGTGTGTGTGTGTGTGTGTGAGCGTGCGTGCGTGCGTGTGGGTGGATGGGTGGATGGATGGTCCTCCCCCTCTATCCAGCCATGCCCACTCTATTCTTCCTTCCTTCCCATCCCTCATTCCATCTCCACATCGGGATGGATTGATGGATCTTTCCCATCCCTCCTTCCCTCCCTTCCATGGATGGATGGATGGATGGTTTGATGTATGGGTGGGTGGATGGTGGGATGGATGGATGGATCCTGCCCATCAATCATCCCCAATCCCCTTCCTTCCATGGGTGTGTGGGATGGATGGATGGACGGTTGGTTGGATGGATGGATGGATGGATGGATGGATGGATGGATGGATGGATGGATGGATGGATGGATGGATGGATAGTCCTCCCCGTCTATCCAGCCATGCCCACTCCATTCTTCCTTCCTTCCCATCCCTCATTCCATCTCCACATCGGGATGGATGGATGGATCTTTCCCATCCCTTCTTCCCTCCCTTCCATGGATGGATGGATGTATGAGTGGATTGATGGTTTGATGTATGGTTGGTTGGTTGGTTGGTTGGTTGGTTGGTTGGTTGGTTGGTTGGTTGGTTGGTTGGTTGGTTGGTTGGTTGGTTGGTTGGTTGGTTGGTTGGATGGATGGATGGATGGATCCTTCCTCCCTCTCTCCGACTAGGCTCTATCCTTCCTTTATTCCCGTCCCCATCCCACCTCCCCATCCTTCCCGCCTCCCCATCCTTCCATGGATGGATGGGGGCGTGGGATGGTTGGATGTCTGGATGGATGGATGGTTGGATGGATGGATGGATGGATCTGTCCATCTGCCTTGCCAGCCATCCGGCTCTCTGTGTGTCCATCCAGCCACTCACTCACATAAAATTAAGGGAGCTGAATACTACTTTCTTTCTACATGTATGAACAAAGTTTAAATATTAACACTGCAGTGGCCTTTCGGGTGTGGTGAACAAAATTCTATAAAATGACAAAATTTGTCCTCCAAACTTGATTAATTTTTTCGGCATCAAATGATCAAAAGGAATCAAAAGGCAAAATTGAGTGTCCCAACAAAAGCATATAACACCTTTGAATGATCGGTTCATGATCTCGTGAAGGAAACACTACTCACTTATCAATCCAATTCGGAAGAGTAAAATTTCACTAATCTGTGTGGAGTGAAACCAGTCCACTAATCATTGGCTTTATTAATGATGTTTGTGATAAACCCGAATCAAAGGAAATTCAAACCTTGCACAAAGTTCAATTGTTCAAATTAAACCATAGAGTAGTTTTTCAAAGGAGATTGAGTAATTCAGTAAACGTATATAAAGCTGTCTATACTGAAGGACTGACAGATTTGTCATACAGGCTACTGATGAAGCACATCCATGTGAAATGCATTTAGCCAATTGACGGTGTCCATAATTACTGTGAGTAACTTATAATATTGCGTATTGTATTGTTGTATTGTTAACCCTTGCATATTACATGCTAATTCTATAATTTGTCTTTCAGGTGTAAGTAATATATTGGTTCAATTTGTAGTTGATGTGAATGAATTTGTGTGCTTGAATTTGAGTTTGCCTGATCGAATCGTTCTTACCTGCTCAACTGCCTGTCTGATTGCTAGTTAGATTGAACGATTGTCTGTCTGAATGGCTATTGCGAGGAAGAATGGTCGTAGGAAGAATGGAGATGGTAAAGGGGGTTCATCTGCGCATGCGCGCCTGGTAAAGCTGTATTACCAAATAATTCAGTGCTTCCACCATATTGCTACGCTACGTAGGCATTTAGATGCCGAAACTCTCCCTGATGGGCTTAGCAGGAAGGTGGAAGAGCTGAATGGATTTTGTAAGCCAGCTATAGCAAATGATGACATCTACTTTGCCATCTGGAATGTGAATTTTGAGTGGGCAAAATCTACCATTAAGGCCATGTTAAATCACTATAATGAACAACTTGGTAGTATTAGAACTGAAGTAGTCCTCACACAGGCAATGCCACATTTAGACCTAGGTCGTGCTAAATCCAATGCTATACGCTGGGCAAAAACAATTATAATAGAAAGCTCGACATTAATGCGATTAGTTCTTTTTACGATTTTGTGCGACCGATAGATCCATCTCAGCAACCAATTCAAAATCTCGCACAAGCCACGCCTCTGGTCATGATACCAACTGTGGCCCCACAATCACAAATGAAAAAACGCCTCAGATCACCTGAAACTTCGCCGCCAGTCACAAAACGAGTAGACAATAAAACCTCTCCATTGCTACCATTAGATTCTGGCCCTAGAGATATGCTATTTGAAGCATCATTAATCCCACTACCTGACTCTCCACTAGGTCATCTAAATGACCCAAACGAATATCCGCCCTTGCCACAGAGGGAAAGGGTTAATGGTAGCAAATCTGGTCCACGGACTGGCGCTTCTCAGAAATCCCCCAAGAGCAGTCAACCATCGGGTCTCAAGACCCCATCCCCAACAGGGAAACTGCCACAGCCCAGCTTCTCTCCAACTCCAGGTCCAAGTAATGCACCGGAGGTGCGTCCTATTAAATTTGCAAATAGACCCCAACAACCCACCATGTTGGAGAGAAACATTTTTTGGAAATTTCGTCATGAAATCGAAAACAAAATTGACTGGCGACTACCTGTTCTCACGAACAAAGTACTCATCTTTGGAGCTTCGAACCTGAGTCGCATTAATGTTGAGCCCCACCCTGAAACGCAAGTTGCCTGCTACCCAGGAGCTAAATTGTGTCATGCTAGAGGACTAATTCAAAAGTACACTGGATCATTTAAACCAGAGAAAATAGTGATCAACATTGGCATTAATGATATGAATGAACCCATCTCTAGTTCAAAACATAGATTAATGCTGCTTCTCAGTGCGATTAAGTCCAAATTCCCAAAGACTGCGATTTACTTCGCAAAACTTAACTATTCAAGTCGGTTGACAGCTCAGCAGAAGTTGGCGATTCAGTCCATCAATTCGACGGCTGAATCATCAAAATCTGTGACTGTCATTCCTGCACTTAGACTCTCCGAATTTAATGTTTTTAAGGATAACATTCATTGGACTGAGAAGACAGCTAACTCGATGTATTCTGCCTGGCTTAAATTCCTAAATTTAAACTAGACATGGGCCAGGGTAACATCCGCCCGGAAACAGGACTGGGCAGTAATATTGTCAATTTAACTGGCTCCCCATTATGTGAAGCAGAGCAGTCACTGCTCAATTTTGGTCTTACATTTGTCCCAACACCAAAACCTAAAACAGGTTTGGATGCTCTTTTAGATAATGGCTGTATGGAAACATCTGAATTTAGTCACCGTATTAAGTTAGCAGACTTCTTTCGTAACTCTAATAGTAACATTCCACCATTCATTGAAAAAACTGGCTGGGCACCAAACGTAAAAATCCTGGACCCAGCGATCGGTGAAAGCATAGAACTCTTTTCAGAACGTGTTAAAAATTCTAAATTCCCTAATGATCAACCAAATTTACCCTATGAGGAACGCCAGGCCTTAATTGAATTGTCTAAAAACAGCGAAATTGTCATCAAACCTGCAGATAAAGGGTCAGCGACTGTAATAATGCTTAAAGATAACTATAAACGTGAAGCACAACGACAACTTAGTAACCCAAAGCATTACCAGAAACTAAGCAAACCACTTTGGCAAAATAATTGCAGCAAATTTAATGAGATTCTTCAAAAATTGCTCGATAGCAAGAAGATCACCGAAAAGCAACATAAGTATCTCTTTGCTAAACTTGAGTCAAAACCACGGACTTTCTATCTTTTGCCAAAAATTCATAAACCCATAGATTCGTGGTTGGACACAATGTCACCGCCCGGGCGACCTATAATCTCTGATTGTGGCTCAGAATCCTACAGAATCAGTGAATACATCGATTACCATCTACAGCCAATAGCAAATAGACACCCCAGCTTCTTGAAAAACACAGAAGACTTCTTATCACAGGTCTCTGAGACCTGGATACCTCCAAATTCATTCTTGGTCACGCTTGACATCGATGCTATGTATACAAACATTGACATCGAGAAGGGTATAAATTCTATCCGTAGAGCATTCGTGAACTACCCAGACACCAACAGGCCAGACAGAGAAGTAATAGCTCTATTAGAGCTGAGTCTGAAAGGCAATGATTTTGAATTCGATGGCGAAATTTACCAACAAATTTGCGGCTGTGCGATGGGCAAGCGCTTTAGCCCATGTTTTGCCAATATTTACGTAGCAGAGTGGGAGGAGGAAGCGTTAGAAAAGTGTCCAAAACATCCCCTCATTTATCGCAGGTACCTTGATGACATTTTCAATGATTTGGCAACACACAATGGCAGAGTTTGATGAATTTTTCGAAATTCTGAACAATCACGATCCGAATATCAAATTAAAAGCAACCATTGACGAGATGTCCGTAGATTTCCTGGATGTAACTGTATATAAAGGTCTAAAGTATGAAACAACTGGCTACTTAGACTACAAAGTGTATTTCAAACCAACCGATTCGCATCAGCTATTGCACAAAAAATCTTTCCATCCACCACATACTTTTAAAGGAATAGTTAAATCACAAATAATCCGTTTTCACAGGAATTCTAGTGATAGAAAAAATTTTGAAGAAGCGTGCTCTACCCTATTCAAAGCCCTCAAACCACGAGGTTACTCCTCACGATTCTTGCGCAAAATCAAATCTGAAACATTAGACGGCTTGGAATCCATTCCAGATAATGCCTCAAATCGTCGGCCTACCAAAATTTCTCACAATCGTCCTATTATAGGTGTAGGCGAATCTCGCAAATGCGGAAAGAAAAGGTGCAAGTTAGATGAATTTCTCCCAAACCAGAATACTTTCACGAGCTTTCAGAACAAAAGCAAGTTCCAACTTCAGTCTAATCTAGATTGTGACTCTGAAAATGTTATTTATCTAATTTCATGCAAATTGTGCCAAAAACAGTATGTCGGCGAAACCAAATGTCCATTAAGATGGCGGGCAACTCGACACCTCTCAGATATTAGGCTAGAGGAAGACACACATGTTTCCGAACATTTTAATCTTCCTGACCATTTAGTCCTTCGTGACTTTGAAATTATGCCGATTGAACAGCCACCCCTTTCAGATACGGCAGAAGAAACTGATAAACAAAGAAAACTTCGAGAATCGTTTTGGATTAAAGAACTCGAAACACAGTGGCCAAGGGGAATAAACTCGGACCCAGGCTTATCTGATCAACGTGACAAAATTCCATTCATTCTGACCTATAATCGAAAAAACGTTGAAATTTCCAAAATTTTGAAAGATGAGTATCAAAACCTACAGGAGAAACTGAAACAACCCTTTAACAAGCGACCAGTAATTGCGTTCAAGAAAAATCCGAATCTACGTGACATCTTGGTAAAAGCAAAACTCAAATAGCTATCCATAATATCCATCTCAATCATTCAACATTAACCCTTGCATGATGGTCAGCCAAAAACGGTCAATTTAGTGATCTCGGGCAATGTCCATTTGCCGGCAGGGATTGGAGTATTTTTGAAAATTTACCACTGTAATGACTGGCTCGGGAACCGAGACAGTCGTTCCAGTGGTGTATTCTCGGGAATGACCTTGTCTGTGCCTGCAAATGTACATTAAATAAGTAAGCGCATATTTGGATTTTACTGAACAAATTTAACTAGTAAAGGGTTAACATTAATGCCATATGGCTTTCCTCAAACAAAATGACAAATCTCAGGCAGTAGGATAAACCAAAATATCTTAAATTTTTGAATTTTTTCAATTATTGAAGATTCTGAGCCAGTGCGTTGACAATATTGACTACATACTTGCGAGTGCCAGTTCTGTTATTTTACTGCCTTGTAAAAACATAACTTATATATCCGTCGACACCGTCAGGCAGTCTGTCGGTCTTTCAGTGGAGAGACTTATATACCAAATTCTACAATCATTCCCGGATTCACTCTCCTGCTTCTCCACTCATTCACTGGTCCACCCGCCTAACCATCCATCAGCTCCTGTCAATCCACCCATGCATTCACTGGTCTGGCTGTCACATGGTCCACTTGTCCGTCAGTCCGTTTGCCCATCCCTCCCGCTACTCTGCCGTCCCACTGCCCGTCTGTCCATCTCGAACTCCCACTCCTGCACCTTCTCCAGCCGATCCCCGCTCTATCCTTCTCTCCTACCCATCCATCATCCGGCCTCTCATCCATCCATGGGGGTGGGGCGGGGGAGGGGGGGGGGGGGTGTAATGTGAATGGTGTGTGCGTGCGTGCGTACATGCGTGCGTGCGTGTATACATGTGCCTACGTGTGTACATGTGTGTACGTGCGTACATGCGTGCGTGTGTAAATGTGGGTACGTGCATGCGTGCGCGTGTATGTGTGTGTGCGTGTGTGTGTGTGTGTGTGAGCGTGCGTGTGGGTGGATGGGTGGATGGATGGTCCTCCCCCTCTATCCAGCCATGCCCACTCTATTCTTCCTTCCTTCCCATCCCTCATTCCATCTCCACATCGGGATGGATTGATGGATCTTTCCCATCCCTCCTTCCCTCCCTTCCATGGATGGATGAATGGATGGATGGTTTGATGTATGGGTGGGTGGATGGTGGGATGGATGGATGGATCCTGCCCATCAATCATCCCCAATCCCCTTCCTTCCATGGGTGTGTGGGATGGATGTATGGATGGATGGATGGATGGATGGATGGATGGATGGATGGATGGATGGATGGATGGATGGATGGATGGATGGATGGATGGATAGTCCTCCCCGTCTATCCAGCCATGCCCACTCTATTCTTCCTTCCTTCCCATCCCTCATTCCATCTCCACATCGGGATGGATTGATGGATCTTTCCCATCCCTCCTTCCCTCCCTTCCATGGATGGATGGATGAATGGATGGATGAATGGATGGATGGTTTGATGTATGGGTGGGTGGATGGTGGGATGGATGGATGGATCCTGCCCATCAATCATCGCCAATCCCCTTCCTTCCATGGGTGTGTGTGATGGATGGATGGATGGATGGATGGATGGATGGATGGATGGATGGATGGATGGATGGATGGATGGATGGATGGATGGATGGATAGTCCTCCCCGTCTATCCAGCCATGCCCACTCCATTCTTCCTTCCTTCCCATCCCTCATTCCATCTCCACATCGGGATGGATGGATGGATCTTTCCCATCCCTTCTTCCCTCCCTTCCATGGATGTATGAGTGGTTGGTTGGTTGGTTGGTTGGTTGGTTGGTTGGTTGGTTGGTTGGTTGGTTGGTTGGTTGGTTGGTTGGTTGGTTGGTTGGTTGGTTGGTTGGTTGGTTGGTTGGTTGGTTGGTTGGTTGGATGGATGGATGGATGGATGGATCCTTCCTCCCTCTCTCCGACTAGGCTCTATCCTTCCTTTATTCCCGTCCCCATCCCACCTCCCCATCCTTCCCGCCTCCCCATCCTTCCATGGATGGATGGGGGCGTGGGATGGATGGATGGTTGGATGTCTGGATGGATGGATGGATCTGTCCATCTGCCTTGCCAGCCATCCGGCTCTCTGTGTGTCCGTCCAGCCACTCACTCACATAAAATTAAGGGAGCTGAATACTACTTTCTTTCTACATGTATGAACAAAGTTTAAATATTAACACTGCAGTGGCCTTTCGGGTGTGGTGAACAAAATTCTATAAAATGACAAAATTTGTCCTCCAAACTTGATTAATTTTTTCGGCATCAAATGATCAAAAGGAATCAAAAGGCAAAATTGAGTGTCCCAACAAAAGCATATAACACCTTTGAATGATCGGTTCATGATCTCGTGAAGGAAACACTACTCACTTATCAATCCAATTCGGAAGAGTAAAATTTCACTAATCTGTGTGGAGTGAAACCAGTCCACTAATCATTGGCTTTATTAATGATGTTTGTGATAAACCCGAATCAAAGGAAATTCAAACCTTGCACAAAGTTCAATTGTTCAAATTAAACCATAGAGTAGTTTTTCAAAGGAGATTGAGTAATTCAGTAAACGTATATAAAGCTGTCTATACTGAAGGACTGACAGATTTGTCATACAGGCTACTGATGAAGCACATCCATGTGAAATGCATTTAGCCAATTGACGGTGTCCATAATTACTGTGAGTAACTTATAATATTGCGTATTGTATTGTTGTATTGTTAACCCTTGCATATTACATGCTAATTCTATAATTTGGCTTTCAGGTGTAAGTAATATATTGGTTCAATTTGTAGTTGATGTGAATGAATTTGTGTGCTTGAATTTGAGTTTGCCTGATCGAATCGTTCTTACCTGCTCAACTGCCTGTCTGATTGCTAGTTAGATTGAACGATTGTCTGTCTGAATGGCTATTGCGAGGAAGAATGGTCGTAGGAAGAATGGAGATGGTAAAGGGGGTTCATCTGCGCATGCGCGCCTGGTAAAGCTGTATTACCAAATAATTCAGTGCTTCCACCATATTGCTACGCTACGTAGGCATTTAGATGCCGAAACTCTCCCTGATGGGCTTAGCAGGAAGGTGGAAGAGCTGAATGGATTTTGTAAGCCAGCTATACCAAATGATGACATCTACTTTGCCATCTGGAATGTGAATTTTGAGTGGGCAAAATCTACCATTAAGGCCATGTTAAATCACTATAATGAACAACTTGGTAGTATTAGAACTGAAGTAGTCCTCACACAGGCAATGCCACATTTAGACCTAGGTCGTGCTAAATCCAATGCTATACGCTGGGCAAAAAACAATTATAATAGAAAGCTCGACATTAATGCGATTAGTTCTTTTTACGATTTTGTACGACCGATAGATCCATCTCAGCAACCAATTCAAAATCTCGCACAAGCCACGCCTCTGGTCATGATACCAACTGTGGCCCCACAATCACAAATGAAAAAACGCCTCAGATCACCTGAAACTTCGCCGCCAGTCACAAAACGAGTAGACAATAAAACCTCTCCATTGCTACCATTAGATTCTGGCCCTAGAGATATGCTATTTGAAGCATCATTAATCCCACTACCTGACTCTCCACTAGGCAATCTAAATGACCCAAACGAATATCCGCCCTTGCCACAGAGGGAAAGGGTTAATGGTAGCAAATCTGGTCCACGGACTGGCGCTTCTCAGAAATCCCCCAAGAGCAGTCAACCATCGGGTCTCAAGACCCCATCCCCAACAGGGAAACTGCCACAGCCCAGCTTCTCTCCAACTCCAGGTCCAAGTAATGCACCGGAGGTGCGTCCTATTAAATTTGCAAATAGACCCCAAACAACCCACCATGTTGGAGAGAAACATTTTTTGGAAATTTCGTCATGAAATCGAAAACAAAATTGACTGGCGACTACCTGTTCTCACGAACAAAGTACTCATCTTTGGAGCTTCGAACCTGAGTCGCATTAATGTTGAGCCCCACCCTGAAACGCAAGTTGCCTGCTACCCAGGAGCTAAATTGTGTCATGCTAGAGGACTAATTCAAAAGTACACTGGATCATTTAAACCAGAGAAAATAGTGATCAACATTGGCATTAATGCTATGAATGAACCCATCTCTAGTTCAAAACATAGATTAATGCTGCTTCTCAGTGCGATTAAGTCCAAATTCCCAAAGACTGCGATTTACTTCGCAAAACTTAACTATTCAAGTCGGTTGACAGCTCAGCAGAAGTTGGCGATTCAGTCCATCAATTCGACGGCTGAATCATCAAAATCTGTGACTGTCATTCCTGCACTTAGACTCTCCGAATTTAATGTTGTTAAGGATAACATTCATTGGACTGAGAAGACAGCTAACTCGATGTATTCTGCCTGGCTTAAATTCCTAAATTTAAACTAGACATGGGCCAGGGTAACATCCGCCCGGAAACAGGACTGGGCAGTAATATTGTCAATTTAACTGGCTCCCCATTATGTGAAGCAGAGCAGTCACTGCTCAATTTTGGTCTTACATTTGTCCCAACACCAAAACCTAAAACAGGTTTGGATGCTCTTTTAGATAATGGCTGTATGGAAACATCTGAATTTAGTCACCGTATTAAGTTAGCAGACTTCTTTCGTAACTCTAATAGTAACATTCCACCATTCATTGAAAAAACTGGCTGGGCACCAAACGTAAAAATCCTGGACCCAGCGATCGGTGAAAGCATAGAACTCTTTTCAGAACGTGTTAAAAATTCTAAATTCCCTAATGAGCAACCAAATTTACCCTATGAGGAACGCCAGGCCTTAATTGAATTGTCTAAAAACAGCGAAATTGTCATCAAACCTGCAGATAAAGGGTCAGCGACTGTAATAATGCTTAAAGATAACTATAAACGTGAAGCACAACGACAACTTAGTAACCCAAAGCATTACCAGAAACTAAGCAAACCACTTTGGCAAAATAATTGCAGCAAATTTAATGAGATTCTTCAAAAATTGCTCGATAGCAAGAAGATCACCGAAAAGCAACATAAGTATCTCTTTGCTAAACTTGAGTCAAAACCACGGACTTTCTATCTTTTGCCAAAAATTCATAAACCCATAGATTCGTGGTTGGACACAATGTCACCGCCCGGGCGACCTATAATCTCTGATTGTGGCTCAGAATCCTACAGAATCAGTGAATACATCGATTACCATCTACAGCCAATAGCAAATAGACACCCCAGCTTCTTGAAAAACACAGAAGACTTCTTATCACAGGTCTCTGAGACCTGGATACCTCAAAATTCATTCTTGGTCACGCTTGACATCGATGCTATGTATACAAACATTGACATCGAGAAGGGTATAAATTCTATCCGTAGAGCATTCGTGAACTACCCAGACACCAACAGGCCAGACAGAGAAGTAATAGCTCTATTAGAGCTGAGTCTGAAAGGCAATGATTTTGAATTCGATGGCGAAATTTACCAACAAATTTGCGGCTGTGCGATGGGCAAGCGCTTTAGCCCATGTTTTGCCAATATTTACGTAGCAGAGTGGGAGGAGGAAGCGTTAGAAAAGTGTCCAAAACATCCCCTCATTTATCGCAGGTACCTTGATGACATTTTCATGATTTGGCAACACACAAAGGCAGAGTTTGATGAATTTTTCGAAATTCTGAACAATCACGATCCGAATATCAAATTAAAAGCAACCATTGACGAGATGTCCGTAGATTTCCTGGATGTAACTGTATATAAAGGTCTAAAGTATGAAACAACTGGCTACTTAGACTACAAAGTGTATTTCAAACCAACCGATTCGCATCAGCTATTGCACAAAAAATCTTTCCATCCACCACATACTTTTAAAGGAATAGTTAAATCACAAATAATCCGTTTTCACAGGAATTCTAGTGATAGAAAAAATTTTGAAGAAGCGTGCTCTACCCTATTCAAAGCCCTCAAACCACGAGGTTACTCCTCACGATTCTTGCGCAAAATCAAATCTGAAACATTAGACGGCTTGGAATCCATTCCAGATAATGCCTCAAATCGTCGGCCTACCAAAATTTCTCACAATCGTCCTATTATAGGTGTAGGCGAATCTCGCAAATGCGGAAAGAAAAGGTGCAAGTTAGATGAATTTCTCCCAAACCAGAATACTTTCACGAGCTTTCAGAACAAAAGCAAGTTCCAACTTCAGTCTAATCTAGATTGTGACTCTGAAAATGTTATTTATCTAATTTCATGCAAATTGTGCCAAAAACAGTATGTCGGCGAAACCAAATGTCCATTAAGATGGCGGGCAACTCGACACCTCTCAGATATTAGGCTAGAGGAAGACACACATGTTTCCGAACATTTTAATCTTCCTGACCATTTAGTCCTTCGTGACTTTGAAATTATGCCGATTGAACAGCCACCCCTTTCAGATACGGCAGAAGAAACTGATAAACAAAGAAAACTTCGAGAATCGTTTTGGATTAAAGAACTCGAAACACAGTGGCCAAGGGGAATAAACTCGGACCCAGGCTTATCTGATCAACGTGACAAAATTCCATTCATTCTGACCTATAATCGAAAAAACGTTGAAATTTCCAAAATTTTGAAAGATGAGTATCAAAACCTACAGGAGAAACTGAAACAACCCTTTAACAAGCGACCAGTAATTGCGTTCAAGAAAAATCCGAATCTACGTGACATCTTGGTAAAAGCAAAACTCAAATAGCTATCCATAATATCCATCTCAATCATTCAACATTAACCCTTGCATGATGGTCAGCCAAAAACGGTCAATTTAGTGATCTTGGGCAATGTCCATTTGCCGGCAGGGATTGGAGTATTTTTGAAAATTTACCACTGTAATGACTGGCTCGGGAACCGAGACAGTCGTTCCAGTGGTGTATTCTCGGGAATGACCTTGTCTGTGCCTGCAAATGTACATTAAATAAGTAAGCGCATATTTGGATTTTACTGAACAAATTTAACTAGTAAAGGGTTAACATTAATGCCATATGGCTTTCCTCAAACAAAATGACAAATCTCAGGCAGTAGGATAAACCAAAATATCTTAAATTTTTGAATTTTTTCAATTATTGAAGATTCTGAGCCAGTGCGTTGACAATATTGACTACTACTACTACTACTACTACTACTACTACTACTACTACTACTACTACTACTACTACACTGCTGCTACTACTACTACTACTACTACTACACTGCTGCTACTACTACTACTACTACTACTACTACTACTACTACTACTACTACTACTACTACTACTACTACTACTACTACACTGCTGCAACTACTACTACTACTACTACTACTACTACTACTACTACTACTACTACTACTACTTCTACTACTACTACTACTACTACTACTACTACTACTACTACTACTACTACTACTATTACTACTACTACTATTACTACTACTACTACTACTACTACTACTACTACTACTACTACTACTACTACTATTACTACTACTACTACTACTACTACTACTACTACTACTACTATTACTACTATTACTACTACTACTACTACTACTACTACTACTACTACTACTGCTGCTGTCGCAGCCGCCGCCCCTGTCGTTGTTACTGCTGATGTTGGTACTGCTGCTGCAAAGGGCCCAGCACAAAACATGTATGTATGTCTTTTGGTATTTAATTCTATCATTACAATGTCTACTGTACAAGCCACAAAGACTTTAAAAAATCTACGATTTTAGTCACAGCCAATACAACATTTTCACCTCCTGCGAAATTGTTCGTGCGTGTATCGATATCTCGGTTGAACACGTTCCACATTTCGGGCGGAAACTCCCCATCCATATAGTTCCGCTGCATATATACACAATAAAGTCATGTACATCGGGATACCGTCTGATATGTCGTGCTGTTTAGTTTGCAGTTGCAAGCATCCTAAAGTTCTGATGGACCAGAGCGAGAGGCAGACACCCTAATGCCAAAAATTTCTGTAGGCACTTGCGAAATCTTCTCCGACGAGCATATGGGCCAGCCAGATCGAGCTCTTGAATCCTCAGCCACATGCTTTGGCAGAAGTGGAAATAGCACCATGATCTTCTTGACTGTGGTAGTCACGTCTCTATTGTCAGCAGTAGTAATATTACGAAGTCAGATATAATACGCCTTGGTCGGAAATGATGGCCAGTTAGCTGCCTAACTCTCACCTTTATGTGTTGTAATAACTGCCGATAGTGTCCAACAGCTTTACCAGTCAACAACGACATGGCAAACGGAAGTACTCTGCTGTGATGCATTCCATGAATTGTGACGAATTGGACGTATGGATGTGGATAGGTTTTAAATGTTCCATCAACATAGACATTGCTGCGTCGCTGTAGTTTCCTGAGATTGGCATCTGTAACAAATACTGCAATTCCCCAATCATTACCTTGGTGACTTAGGAACGGTTCATCACGCCACGTATTCAAATACTCGTCCTCAATCAGAACATCGTGTATCTCATGTGGAATGGGTGGCATCAGTGACACTCGCTTTCTTGTTAATTTGGATCTCACAGAATCAAATGTCTGGATTTCGTCATCTTCCACATCATGGACTTTATTTATTTACGTTTTATTGGCATTGACTGATCCCTGTCAATATTTGCTACTATCCTCTGGGTGAGACTGCTTGCATCGATTAGACCTGTATCTTGTCCATGATCTAGATGTTCTCCAACCTACAAAAAGCACGATTCTTACATCCATACTAGATAGTTAGTAATAAAGGGGAGAGGGTATCGCATTCATTCGTGTGTGCGTGTGTATATGCCTGTCTATGTGTCCAGAGCTGCATCTCAAAAACTTTGGATCCAATTTGGCTCAGATTTTAGCACAATAAAGGATCGGATTGTGAAAGCGGATTTTTAGGCCTTGGCCTGGATCCAAATCGGCTAAATAATTGATCATTTGATTTCCCGAAAACTTCTGGTCAGATATGAATCAAACGTAACGTGTCAATCAATCAATCAATTAATTAATTAATCAATCAATTTATTGGGTGATTGATAGAACAATTGATTGATTGATTGATAGATTAATGATTAATTGATCGACCAAGCGATTGAGTGAGTGATTAATTGAGTGACTGATTTACTGAGCGATTGATTGAGTCATCAAGTGATTGGTCAAACGTTTGATGGATTGCATGATTGATTGACTGATTGATCGATTGATTAGACCATTCAATCGATTAATCAATCAACCAGTCAATCGATCGATATATTTTCAATAAAATAAATCGATCGACCAATCGATCTGATATGATTGATTGATTGTATGATTGACTGATCAATCAATCGATCACTTGGTAAAATGATTGCTTGAGAGATCCCTTGCTCAGTCAATCAGCTGGTGGATCAATTGATTGATTGAGTGATCTACCAAGCAATCAATAGTCAATCAAAAATCAGTAATCAATTGATCGATCAATCTATCAAGAGCAACTGATTAATCAATCAAGCAATCAATCGATCGATCATTCATATAACCAGATCGATCTGATCAATCAATTGATTGATTGAATAATCGATCGATCCATTGGCTGATCGATAGATCGATTTACTGATTAACCAGTCAATTGATTGTTCGTGGATCAATCGGTCAGTCAATCGATCCATCAAGTGATCAATGGATCAGCTGATCGATCACTTAATCACTGATTCAAACAATCAATCACTCAAGGAATCACTCAATCATTCAGTCATCTACTCAAGCAACCACTCCATCGATCGCTCGCTCACTTAATCAATCATTCGATCGCTCACTCAATCAATCATGCAACTGAATGATTGATTGATCGATTGCTTGGAAAAATTAAATTAGTTGATCAAACGGTTGATCGATGGCGTGATCACTGTGTCAACCGATTTACTGCTATAGTGATAGACTGATCGATTGATTGATTGTTTAATCAATGGTCGATTGATTGAATGATTGACTGATTGATCAAGTGTTTGATGGATTAAGTGATTGATTGATTGAGTGATTAATTAATTGGGTGATTGAGTAATTGATACTATCATACGATTGATTAATTATATGATTGATCGATCAATTGATCGCTTGGTAGAATGATTGATTGATAGATCGGTTGATCAGCTGACTGATCACTCACAGATCAATCGATTGATTTAGTGATCTATCAAGCAATCAATAGTCAATCAGTAATCAGTGATCAATCGAGCAATCAATAAATAAAGGAACATTTAATCTGGCATGCAACTGATCAATCAATCGATCCTATAATCGATTGATTGAATAATCGATTGACCTGGCACGTGGCGACTGATTGATCGATCTATTGACTGATTGATGAATCAATTGTCTATTAATTGATCAATCGATCAGCGGATCGATCAATCAATGGATTAATCGATCATGCGATCGATCACTCAATCACTCAGCCAATCAATTACTCAAGCGAACACTCCCTCAATCAATAACTTCATCGATCAATTGATCACTCACTCGATCAATCAATCGTGCAATTGGATGAATGATTAATTGATTGATCGATTGCTTGGTAAATTGATTGAATGGATGATTAATCGACTGATCGCTCGATTGATTGATCAATTGCTTGATAAATTAAATTAGTTGATCAAACGATTTATCAATCACGTGATCACCTGATCAATGGCTTGACTGATTGGTTAATCGAATGGTCGATTGATTTAAGGATTGATTGATCGTTTGGTAGAATGATTGATTGATAGATCCTTTATCGATCAGTTGACTATCTATCAAGCAATCAATAGTAAATCAATAATCAGTAATTAATCGAGCAATCGATCAAACAAGCAATCTGCCATTTGATCAATCAATAAATGACCAATCAATCTAGCAAGCAACTGGTCAATCAATCGATTCTATGATCGGAACTATCTGATCGATCAATTAATTCATTGATTGAATAATGGATTGACGGATTGATTGACTTATTGATCTATCGATTGCCTGATTGATTAATCAATGTATTGAACGGTCTAACAATCGATCAATCAATGGATCAATTGATCACCTGATCGATCACTCAAATACTCAATCAAACAACCACTCGATCGAGCGCTCTATCAATGATTCATTCAATCGATCATTTGATCACGCACTCGATCGATTGTGCATTTGATTGATTGATTGGTTGATCGATTGCTTGGTAAAGCTTTTGATTGAACACTTAATCAATTGATTGATTGATTGATCGATCGCTTGATAAATTAAATTAGTTGATCAAGCGATTGACCGATCGCTTGGTCACTTGATCAGCAGCTTGATTACTCTAGTGATCTATTGATTGATTGATTGTTTAATCAAATGATCGATTGATTAAATAATTAATTGATCAATCAAACGAGCAATCAACCAATCGATAGAATGAGAGATCAGTCAACAAATTGATCAATATATCAAGCAATTGATCTATCTATCAATCTATTGATCGAGTGAGTGATCGATCGAGTGAGTGGTCGATCAATCATTTGATCAATCAATCGGTCAAGTTATTGATTGGGCGGTTGATTGAGCTATCGGTTAATTGAGTAATGGATTGAGCAATTGATTGAGTGATCAAGCGTTTAATGAATTGCGTGATTGAGTGATTATTTGATGGAGTGGCTGATTGGGTGATCGACTGATTGATTGATCAACTGATTGAGTTATTGAGTGATCGATTTATTGATTGATTGATTGATTGGTACATCATTCAATCAATCAATCACTCAGTCAATAGATTGAATGACCGATCGATTGTTTAATAAAAAAATCGATCAACCAAACGATCGATCTGACCATACAATTGATTGATTGTATGAATGATCTATTAATCAATCGATCACTATGTAGAATGTTTGATCGGTAGAGCCATCGATCAGTTTCCTGATCAGTTGCTCAGTTGGTAGATTGATTGAATGATCTACCAAGCAAACAATAGTCAATCAATAATCAGTAATCAGTCACTCAATCTATCTATCACTCGATCAAGCAATAAAAAATCAAAGAAATCAATCTACCAAGTAGTTGATCAATCACTCAATCGATCGATCGATCAAACAAACTAATCATTGGATGAATCGGATCGATCAAGTGATTGATTGATTGATTGATCGATTGATTGATTGATTGAGTGATTGATTGATTGATCGATCGACAGGTTGATCGACCGCTTGCTTTGTTGATCATTCACTCGGATGAATGGAGTGAACGATCCTTTAATCATTCATTCATTCATTCATTCAATCATTCATTCATTCATTCATTCATTCATTCATTCATTCATTCATTCATTCAATCATTCATCATTCGCGTTTAATGAATGGTTGAAAGATGTATGGGTTGAATATGTCAAAGAATGAAGAAACATACTTGGAATGAATTGGGTGGATGGGAAGGGAATGATTGAAGTTGAAGGAGGGGCGGAAGGAACGGAATAAGGGAGGAAGGAAATGTAGATAAAAGGATGTAAAGAAGGACAGGAAGGAGGGGGTGCTTAAGGGGAGCGAGGGAGGAGCTGTAGAAGGGGGTGGGTGGGAGAGATGAAGACAGCAAGGATGAGCGGATGGAATGAAGGAATGAAAAGCGGAATTAATGCTTAAGATGCTTATTATTAGATTTAAGAATGCCAGGATTGATTGAATGGCAGAATAAACAAAAGAATGAAGGAATTGCGAAATATCGGCGGATGGATGGACAGATGGGTGGGTGAACGAACGAACGAACGAGCGAACGAACGAACGAACGAATTGATATAATTACGTTCAATACTCGAATATTTGGCCGATCGTTGTTTAGATCGAAGTAATTACTCTGTCGGGGGTGGGGGGGGGTGCATCTCCAATATATCTTGTTATTTCTGACACGATTCTTTTGGTATCGAAACCCGAGGTACTGTAAACAAATTTCCACCGCGGTTTCCATTGACTAATAATAACTACATATGGAATCCAGGGAGATACCATCGTAAAACAATTGAATCAAAAAGTCGGAAACATGAAAAGGCGTTTCATTTCTTTGGGGGTATGAATGTTGCAGGGGTTTGTTTTGAAAATAGACCACGTAAAATGTAATTTTTAACCCTTTTCATGCCGAAACCAACATCTGCAGTCGCTTTGATGAATGTCCATGTGATGGCCAAGGCCAAGAGAAAACACTTCTTTATATTTACAACATGAATGACTGACGCTATAACTGAGCTAGTTATTCCAGTGGTCAATTTTCAAACTTAGTCTTCTCTTGGCCTGGAAATGAACATTCGATAAGAAAATATGTTTATTTTCTTAACTAATTTTGACCATTAAAGGGTTAAACAATTTTGTATGTTTAAGTAATATTCTGATCAGCGAGTACATTACAGATCAGAAATACATGAAGATGTTTACAAAACAAAATAAAACGTAGGCCTACTGCTGAATATTGTGAACATTGTGGCCTAATTGGATTGGAAGATTAAGGATGTTAACAATTTCTTTTCAGTCCAATTCTATTCAAAATAGTCAACAGAAAATTTATTACTAACCAAAATGTTTGTGTTTTTTTGGAAACGTGTTAACTTATTTTTTAGCTGTACTGTAGCAAACTTAAAGCTGATAATACGGGGTTGGTTAATGAACGGATAGTATCTGTTTTGAAATATGACAATTTGTTGTCGCAAAATATTGTTTTCTTTAAATTCTGACCCACGCCGCCACCCACAATGGATAATTAGTAGCCATGTAATAAATGCACATATTTGTCTGTTCATTCGTCTATACGGATATCCGTCCAACGCGTCCATATAAATTTAGAGAATTTTGTTTTACACTCCATCGTCGTCGTCTCCATGAGACAAGTCAGGATTTTGGCTTACTAATAACGTTGGCAATCCTAGAATGGTCGCTTTCAAAATCTGTTCGTTGGCACCAGGGTTGGGGTCAATTCCGATTGGAATTGATCAGTCAATTCTAATTCAATTCCGGAATTGGAATTGGAATTGATAAATCTGATGACTCCGGAATTGGAATTGGAATTGATAAATTTTAAGACACCGGAATTGGAATTGGATTTGGAATTGATCATTTGAATTGACCGGAATTGATAAATTCCAATTCAATTCCAATCAATTCCAGTCATAATTTGTCACATTTGTGATAGATTTTCTGAACATTGTTGGCTATAAAATGTACATGTAATATCTGTAAATTATACACTGCTCTTTATATACCCTTAATGTATTTCATCCTAAATGATCGATACGATACGATTTACCACATTTCATTCTATATGCAAGTTGATGATATTTATTATGCCAGCTGTAATTAGATGCTTTATTGGATATTTTACAATTAATTTGACTGAATACTTTTGTCTCCTATGGCTACAACTGTTTCTATTAAAATTAACTTTAACAACTTAGTTATATGTTTGGTTTGAAGACTAGAATTTGAGACGCTGATAACTCAGTTATGAGCAAGTTCGCCCATAACCCTTTAACACTTAAGTCGGCCAAAACACCTGCAATGAGTTTGAGAAATGTGCATTGTCAGGCCAATGGAAGACTATTCATGAAAATTTACCACCGAAGTGGCTAGCTGGATAACTGAGCCAGTAATTCCAGTGGTAAATTTCAAAAATAATCTCTCACTCTGAATTGACAAAATAAAGATCTGATAAATGCTATGAACTTTAATACAGTATTGAATTAACTCAATTCTCTCTCACCAGTGACCAATTAAGCCTTTTATCCTATGTGAGCTTTATTCAATCAAAGCTTCTGATCTTGAACTTATTTCATTCTGCATTCCATGGAAACAGGTTTTCATCTTTATGAAATTATGCCATCTTTAAAATCATACAAATTAGTTAAAATGATTTCAAAGATATAAGCTAGAACCAAGATAACCAAATTGTGTTAAAATTATTCATCAAGATACCAGCAATAGTGTTCAATAAAGTAATAACAATCATCTGCATGGAATGAAATGGGTGAAGAAAGCAGTACATTACAAGATTACAAGCCCTAAAACTATACCCTCCTACATAACAAAGGAATCATTGAACAAACCCCTCTGTGAAATGGCTCAGCTTTTAAAACACAGACATCTGGACTAGAGGTGTTATTCAAACTCTACATACATATGTTCTCGGTGTTCTCACTCAGTACTGTACTGTATACATTGTATTCTAATGCTTTTTAATGCAAACATTTAAATAGCGAGGTTTACAGGCATCTACAATAATTAGACATGGCACTAACCTTTAGTCATATTCATCAGAAAAACTTGGCATTAAGCTATAATTAAGTCAAATAAACTAAAAATAAAATCTGCTGAATGTTGACTTTTGGACAATAATTTGGCTGAAAGATATAACTATATATTGGCAACAACAATTTTTATTCTAATTGTTCTAAATATTAACGGAGAAGCCAGCCAAAAATGTCTCTTGCACTAGTCTTGAGGAAGGATCATATGTATGCTAAGAGACTATTTTTGAAAATTAGACAGTGGAATGACTTATTCCATAACTGAGTCAGTTATTGCATTGTTAAATTTATTAAAAAAAAAGTCTTCTCTTATCCTGCAAATGGACATTTGCTAATGATAAATCTAGTTTTTCTTGGCCAATCTTGGGCATTAAGTGGTTAGAATATAACAATGTTGATTTCAAGTAAATATTGGTATGGAATTGGAATTGGACTTAGAATTGATCACATAGAATTGGCATGGGAATTGGAATTGAACTTTTCTGGGTGGAATTGGAATTGATAAAATGAATTGATGCGGAAACGGAATTGGAATTGGAATTGATCAAATGAATTGAGGTGGAATTGGAATTGATAAAATGGAATTGACCCCATCCCTGGTTGGCACCTCTATCACCTACAACTTACTATGGGAATACGTGAATGAAAGAAACATAGGCCTATGTTAAGATTTATTTCGTCGCCTTACATCAAAGAACACAATTTACGCCTCTAAAATGTAGAATTTTAACATTTTAATTTTATTTCCAAGCATTTTGATGTGAATGTGAGCCTTTAATGTGATAAAAAGCAATGCTGGTTGTAGTGGAATCTCTCTGCGTTTAGGGTAATGTATACGGTTTGGTAAATAATATTTCAACAATGAGTAGGAATGGTGCCGATATATAACAGCCTTAACAATCAGGCATAAAACATGAAACAACTAAAATTAATCGCTTTCCATTTTGGTAAGCATGCATACAATATTGAATCATTTATATAGAGCTCACGTATGTGTAATATATAGATCGCCATTATCTCGTCTGACAGGTGGTCTTTGTGGACAGGTTTGTACGTATTCACCACCGCCCCGCCGGCGCGTAGGCACGCACACACGCACACATACGGGTACACACAGACACACGTTTATATATTATTTACAATATATCATCTTAGAAAAAATATATAAGAAAGTCAGCTGAAGGCTAACATACCCCTCCACCTACCCGGCTCACCGCCTCAATCCTCCCCAACACGAGCACACCTCCAACCTCAGCAACCTGTAATATTAGGCGCTTCTGTAGGTGTTGTACATTCATCCTGTCAAGTTTCATACAATTCTCTCTCAAACTGTAAGACGAGTTGCAGTGACCGTACGTGTCTGAAACTTATAGGCCCATACCTCCGCTCACGCGTATCCGAGAAGGGAGGGGTGTGTGTGTGTGGAATATGCAGGTGCACTATTATAAAAACGAATACATAAATCTGGAAGAAGAAAAATCATAGCTTTGTTTTGATATATGCCTTCAATGATATTATCAAGTTTAACTTAGCCTGTGCAATTGACCAGTGATTATCATCTAAATATCATTCTAAGAGCTCTAAAAGTAGTGGGCTATAACCCTGTCTCTGTAACCTAACCTATCAACCATATTGGACAGCATTATCCATTAACTTATATTTTGTCGGACTAATGGGCTATCGGAATAATGGCTGTCGGACCAATGAGCTGTCAGAATATTTGGCCGTCGCCGACTGTTGGTGATGGTGAGACGAGCGAGTCAGCATGATCGTCAGTCTCGAAAACAACGCGAAGCCTACAGCACCTACGCGCGACCCTGTAGAGCTGGGTTAATACGTGATTGACTCCTGAAGATTTAGATTTTTATTATTATTATTATTATTATTATTATTATTATTATTATTATTATTATTATTATTATTATTATTATTATGTATGAGACGCCAGTATTTGTGTCCGGTGGTAATGAAGTTTAAAGTGTGGGCCACCGGATTCGTATTAGTCAGACGTGTGTCTTTGTCGCGGTCAGGTTGATATTCCGAAGGTGCATAGGTCCGAAGGTTCAATAGTCTGAAATGCTGTTTGGGTCAATATTCCGAAGGTTCGTAATTCCGAAGGTCCGATGGTCCGATATTACAGGGTTCATTAGTCCGAAGGTTCGTTAGTCCGAAGGTTCGGTAGTCCGAATTTTGATAGATTCGTGTACTTTTAGAACATTTGTGCTGCCTGGATGGATGGCTCACCGACAGACCGACCAACTAATGATGTGATTTATTCGGTAATTAATTGTGTAATTTTGTAATAAAGAATAAATTCAAACCAACTGACTCCTTATTTGTAATGGCAACTATACTCAATGTACATTGATAGCGTTACACTCAGGCTTTTTAACAAACAATATGAGACAAGTAGAAAGGCGAAGGGATGGGCGGCTGCTCTGGTTGGTCGAGAGCTTATGATGTTGTCAGTGACGTCATCAATATTTTTATTGCTATTATTACATCCACTTTTTCGCCGCCAAATGTTGCATGTAACAGGGATGGTAGCGATGATCGCAACCTATGTCGCAATGTTCGCAGTAATAACCGTGCCCTAGCAGACCCTTAACCTACGAATTTACACATAATGCTAATTATGTAAAGAAACGGGTAGAATCTCAACGCAACTATATGCTCCAGAATATACAGTGTTCTAAAATTGGCATTTTTCCGTCGGGCGTCGTGGCAACGAAAAATATATGAGGATTCCTGCTCATATATTTTATATTTCTTAAAAGTTAAAATTATTATAAAGGGAGATGTCGTGCACGATGTCTCTTTTTGCGTCGCTCTATTAATGTTGCCTTTTAAAATAATTTGTTACGGATCTCGATTAGCATGAGCATTGTTCCAGTTATATTGATTTTGTTGTTGTTGCGAATGCGTCATTAGCTGATGTATGTAGGCCTAGTTAAATCTTCCTTAATTAAATAAATGCTATGATTTAATTTGTATTATGGTTTGGAATATTGGTTAATTTTAAGACAGTTGTAATTATATTCTATGTTCTCAGGTAGATGAGAACGCTATGCTGAGGCAAGGAAGGGGTAATGGCCATTGATAGATGCTCTTTTGATTGGCTAACAAAAGCGGGGCGTAATTGCCAATATATAGAGTGACAAAACGGCCCAGTTCTGGTGGCCAGAACTCAAATTTCATATCATTGATGTGTAGTCGATGGTAGTGGTAAGCAATGAGCTATAGCTGCGGTAATGAGCCAGCCATATCTGTGCTAAGCAGCCCGCAATAGCTGTGGTAGTTGGTCATCCTTAGCAGTGGTATGTCGTCACACATAGCTGTAGTAAGCAACCAGCATAGCAGTGCCAAATATCCAGGACTAGCGGTGGTAAGTAGCCAGCCATAACGGGAGTAATTAACCAGCCATAGCTGTGATAAATAGCCATTCAGAACGGTGATATTTAGACAGTCGTGGTTCTTCTAAGTAGTCAGTTATAGCTGTGTGGGGGGGGGGGGAGCCAGCCATAGCCATGGCAAGTAGTTAGCTATTGTTGTGGTGAGAAGCCAGCCATGGCTATGCTAATGTCTAAAATATAGCGGTGGTAAGGAGCCAGTCACAGCCGCGGTAAGGAGCCAGACACAGATGTGGTAATTAGTCAGCCTTAGCTGTGTAAGTAGCCAGTCAATGCAGTGGCAAGTAACCATCTCTAGCAGGTATATGTAGCCGACTATAGCTGTGGCAAGGAGCAAGAAATAGCTGTGGTAATGATCCAACTATAACTCTGATAATTAGCCAGTGAAAACTGTTGTATAGAGCCTGCGATATCAGTGGTAAATAGCCAGGAGAGCAGTCGTAAGTAGCCAGCGCTAGCGGGGGTATGTAGCCAGCCATAACTGTAGTAAAAAGACAGCTATATGCGTGGTAAGTAGCAATCCATAGCGGGGAAATTTTGTCAGACATAGTAGTGTTAAGCAGCAAGATTGGACTGGCATCTAGGGCAACTAGTCAGCCATATCACTGGTAAGCAGCTAACCATAGCCATTGTAGGTAGCCATAGTAGGGGGATATAGTTAGATATAGCTGTGTTAAGGATTTCACCATAGATGCAGTAACTTGCCAGCCATAGATGTGGTAGTTAGTAAGCCATAGGCTTACTAAGTACCCAACCATAGCAGTGGTAAGTAGATAGCTAAAGCTGTGTTAAGTAATCATCTATGGCTCTAATATGTCAGAAACCTTGGCAGTGTTAAGTATCCAGCCATTGCTGTTGTAAGTAACCAGTTATTGACGGTGTTAGTAGTGAAACATGGTTGTAATCAGTAGCCCATCATAGAAGTCGTAAGTAGCTAGCGATACCTGTAATAAGTAGCCACCCATTGATGTGCTAATTAGCTAGGCATAGCTTTGGTAGGTAGCCAGTCATAGCAGTGGCAAGTGTCCAGCTACAGCTGTGGTAAGTATCAGCTATAGATTTTGTATGCAGCCAGCTATATCAGTGGTAAATAGCCAGCATAGCGGTGGCAAGTAGGCAAAACTACTGGTGATAAGTAGCCGAATACTGGTCGTAAGTAGCCAGCTATAATTGTAGTAACTAACCAGTCATAGCTGTGGTAAATAGCCACCATGCCATTGCGATTTGAATATCCATGGTTGTGTTACGTAGTGAGCTATTGTTGAATTAGTGAGCCAGCCACTATGTGGAGCTAATCCATAGCTCGGGTTAAGCAGCCAGCTATAGCTGCGGAAGGTAATCAACCACACTACTGTTAAGCAACCAGTCATAGCAGTAATAAGTCGCCAGTTATAGCTGTTGTAAGTAGTCAGCCATGGCTCTGATCAGTAGCCAGCCATAGCTGTGGTCACTAGCCAAGTAGAGCTGTAGTATAGCTGTGTTAAGTAGCCAACAGATTTTCAGCTGTGAAAAGTAGGCAGTTATAGCTGAGGTAATTAGCTTGTCATATCAGTTTTAAGGAGCCAGCCATATATGTGATGATTAACCCGCCATAGCGTTGTAATTAGCCAGTCGTAGGCACGATAAGTAGCAAGCTGTAGCTGTTGCATGGCGCCAACACCGATAGCCATTGCACACAGCCAGTATTAAAGAGGCAACTATTGATGTGGTAATTAACCAGTCATGGCTTTATATGCAGCCAGTCATAGCAGTGTTAAGTAGCCAACTATAGGTGTGGTACAAACTAGCTCTAGCTGTTGCAAGTATCCCACTCTAGCAATGGTAGGTGACCGTTATAGCTGTGCTAAGCAGCTAGAGATAGCTGTTGAATACAGCTAGTCACATATCAGTGGTAAATAGCCAACATACCAGTAGCAAGTATCCAGCATTGGGGGGCCAGCCATAACTGTATTAATTACCCAGCTATGGCGGTGACAATTGGCCATCTATAGCAGATATATTTAGTCAGCCATGGTTGTGGTAAGTAGTCAACTATGGCTGTGGTAGGGAGTCAGCCATAGTTGCGGTACGTAGCTAGCTAAACCTGTAGTAAATAGCCAGCCATAGCCGAGGAAGATAATCAGTCATAGAAGGGAAAGCAGCCAGTAATAACTGTGCTATTCGGCCAGCCGTATCAGCGGTAACTAATTAGCCATAGTTGTAGTAATTAGCAAGTCATAGCTGTGATAGGTATCCATCCATATCAGGGGTATGTAGTCACATATAGATTACAATACAATACTTAGCCAGCCATAGATGTGTTGTACACAACCAGTCTTAAAGAGATGGCCATAGACGTGGTAATTAACCAGCCATTGCTTGATAAGAAGCCAGTCATAGCAGTTGTTAGTAGCCAGTTATAGTTGTGGTGCAGAACAGCTCTAGCTTAGCACCAGTATCGCACTCTAGCCAGCGATACATGTTGAATATATCCAGCTATGTCAGGGGTAAACAGTCAGCATAGCAGTAGCAAGTACCCTACACTGGCAGAGGTAAGTAGCCAGCTACAACTGTAGTAATTACCCATCCATAACTGTGGTAATTAGACATCCATAGCAGATACGTTTAGCAAGCAATGATTGTGCTAAGTAGTCACATATAGCTGTGGTGGAGAGCCAGCCATAGCCGTGGTAAGTAACTACCTATAGATGTAGTAAGTGTCAGCCACAGCCGAGGAAGGTAATTATCTGTAGTAGTGTTAAGAAGCCAGCCGTAACAGATAATTCGCAGCCATATTATTGGTAATGAACCAGCCAGTTGTAGTAATTAGCTACTCATAGTTGCGTATGTATCCATCAATAGCAGGGGTAAGTATCTAGATATAACTGTGGCATGGAGCTAGCCATAGTGTCGATTATTAACCAGCCATACATGTGGTACTTACTCAGCCATCGCTTTGGTAAGTACCCAGACATAGCGGAGTTAAGTAGCTAGCTATAACTGTAGTAATCAGCCATCCCCATCTGTAGAAGTTAACCAGCCATGGCAGTGTTAAGCAGACAGCCATAGCAGTCGTACGCATCCAACTATAGCTGTGGCAAGGAGCCAGGCATATCAGTGGTAATTAGCCAGCAATAGCTTTGTAATTAGCCAGTCATAGCTGTGGCAAGTAACCAGCTACACACGTAGTCAGTAGCCACCACCCTCCGTGGAAGTTAACCAGAGATAGCAGTGTCAAGCAACCAGCTATAACTATGTTAAGTAGCCAAAATATCGGTGGCAAGCAAGTAGCTAGCTATAGCCATGGCAAGACGCCATTCATAGCTCTAGTAATTAGCCAGCTATAGCTGAGGTATTTTACCAATTATAGCTATAGTCCGTAGTCAGTGATACCTGAGGTAAGTAGACATTTTCAACTGCGAAAAGTAGGGAGCCATCGCTGAGGTAATTAGCAGGCCATAGCAGTTATAATCACTCGGGCATATATGTTGTAATTATTCAGCCATATATATGGCTGGTTAATTTCCACAGACATAGTTGCCTAACTACTACAGGTATAACGGGCTGCTTACCACAGCTATAGCTGGATACTTAACCCGGCTATGTATGGGCACTTACGAAAGCTATGGCTGACTAATTACCACATCCATGCCTAGCTAATTATTGCATCATGGATAACTCCATGCCACAGGTCTGACTACATACCCCTGTAATGGACGGCTACATACCACAGCTATGACTGGCTAATTACTACAACTATGGCTAGTTAGCGATCATTGATATGGCTAGCTAATTACCACAACTATGGCTGACATCTTAAGACTACTATGGCTGAGTGCCCAGAAACCAACATGCATGCAAAAGCGGACAGACCCAAGCACACAGATACAAGCACACAGACACAAGCACACAGACACAAGCTCGGCGACACACATGTGCATGCACAAGTGACCAGACACAATCTCGCACACACAAGCTGCCAGACACAAGCGCCCAGATACAAGTGCCCAAACACAAGCGCCAAGATGCGAGTGCCCAGACACAAGTGCACAGAGACAAGCCCACGGACCCAAGCAGGCAGATACATGTGCACAGACCCAAACTCACAGACACAAGTGCACAGACACATGCGCACAGACACAATTAAAATATATATCAATATACGCAGGTATTTATGGCGACGTTTAACACGTGGTGGTAATTAAAACATTGCGTGTCATCGACGACACTCAACATTAATTCTAGGTGACATCACCCACGACGTCGCCCTTCACGTCGTCCTATTAATGTCGACCTTTAAAGTAATTTTATAAATATCGTGATTATGCATGCGTATTATTCCAATTATATTTGATTTTTCCTTATTAATGTCGCCCTTTAAAACGATTTCGGGCATGTGGTGTCTGAATGCATTGTGCGCATGTCTATGTCTAGAGAGTGTGTGTTTCTCTCTCAGTCTTTCAGAAATGTACATATGCCAGTTAGTGAGGCCTTAAATAGCCTTCACTAGGCTTTAGCCACGCTTGACGTGGCCTTGAGTAGGTCTTAGTCAGTCTTGTCGAGGCCTTATCTAGGCCTTAGTTAGGGTTGCATAGGTCTTAGCTAGGAGTACATAGGCCATAGCTAGGCCTTGTATAGGCCATACCTAGGTCGAACCTCTAACATTAAGCTAGGCTTTATCCAGGCTTGAATATGCCGTACCTAAGTCATAGCCATGCGTGACTAGGCTTTACCTAGTCCTGAACCAGGCTTGACGAGACTTTACCTAGTCTTTAGCCAGGATTTGCTAGGCCTCAACGATGCCATACCTAAACCTTAGACAGATGTGGCTAGGCCTTACCTAGGCCTTAGCTAGGCTTTGCTAGGCTATAACGAGCCCTTAGCCAGGCTTGAAAGACCGTATGTATGATTACTGTATGCTGTGGCTGTAGTAGTAGAAACATCCTATAGCTGCAATCAGTCCTTCTTCACTTTTGCCCACTGTGTCTTGTCCTCAGCCGAAATCCTTAGCTTCCTCAGGTCCATTCTTGACTTGAGTGTACCGAGTCCTGCTTTCTTGAGGTCACCTCGTAGCATGCTTAGCAGATTTATGCAATGACGTCCTCTCCTGGCTTTGTATTTGCTGGCTCTGAGTAGGGCGAATTCCAAGGCTCTCTGTGCTGGTGTCTCTTCTGGCATCCTTAGCGCATTGCCAAACATGGACCATCTTTGCTGGGCGACTTTTACAGACAGCGGCGACGTATTACACATCTTGTATAGTGCATCGTTGGAAATTATGCTGTCTGGCCATCAGTGTCCAGTGATGGTGCAGGTGTTTGCTGCTTGCAGGCATGGAGTTTGTCTAGGGCTGCCCAGCTGTTGGAGTTATACAGCATCAATTAGGGTTGCACGATTATTCACTTTTCATAATCACGATCATTAAAAAAAAATAATCGCGATCACACGATTAATCATGAACTATATTAACTACGTCAATGCTGCTTAGAGGACGTTATTATGCTACTGCAGATTGTAAGATTGTGGGTTAGGCACTTTGGTATACATACATGGACAGAATACCCCAGTTGCTGATTGCAAACAAAGGAATGTATCAAGATTTTTCTAGACAGAAAACGGAAGGTACCGTATTTCGCTTAATTGTACCCTATGCTCTAATAGAAGCCCACCCCCTAACTTTGACATATGAGCTCCAATGATTTCTTAGCAGTTCTAAAACGGCAAAACTCTATATTAGAAGCCCACCCCCTAACTCAGCAGACTGTATAGGAAATTTTTTTTTAAGAGCAAATTTGTAAGAATAGCGTGTATAATAATAACAATCATGTCACAGGGTGTGTCTACTTCAGACCGATCTCTGCGTGATACATTTCTGGCCCCTCTAGAAGTCAATACAGGCCTCGGATTTGTAAATCTCGACCACCTATTAGATTAATACTAATAGTAGGCCACGTATGTTCAAGATATAATAAAGCTTATTCCACACTTTTGTAGTCAAAATGTGATTAAAACAGTTTTGACGTGATTAAATACCTTCCTTATAAATATATTTTAAGACCAAGGTTATGTACTAAACAAGTACAGGAAAAAAAGTGCATCAATTTTGTAATGCGGATCAACATTAAATGATCCAAATGGAATTATTACGAATGACAATATAGCCAGCTTCTTAAGTTGGCGAGCCAGCGGCTCTTTTGCGATGGGAGGCGGCGTGTTCTTGCGAGATATTATACGCTAATGGGAGTTTATCAAACGGGTACCCGTTATTCAGATCAGTATAATACTCAGTTTCTATCGCGCAATGATAATATAGAGAAATTCCCGAGTTCCGAGTCCCCGATTCCAGAATATTTATATCCGAGTACTCGCTCTAAAATAAAATCTTCAATTGGATGCTAATCATGTGATTTGTATTTTTTCGCGACGCCATTTTATATCAAATTGTGGATTAATTTTGATGTAATAAACGAGCTTTATTAAAGGATACGCAATATTTAGGCACTCAAATCAAATAATTTCACTTCCCCGGTGATGTTTTGAGGTATATATTAAACGTAGGCGGTGGGAATATTTACGGGAGAAATTACGTTGAATTTCCGTGGTATTAGTTTTAGAACTTTTTTAGGAAAACCGTTAGCGCATAACTATTCAGAAAATGGGGAACGCGGGATAAGCGTGCATGATTACAACAACAATGACAAATAGCGACCAAATGAACAATCTTTATTCATCTAAAACTAATCATGAGTCAATACAATCAAATCAGTTATTTATTTAGTTTATTTAATCATTCACACATTCGGCTGATGGTTTCCATGATTGGTAACACGAGCAGAGTTTCACAAGCGTAAGTGTCTTGACAAAAATTTCAACATGACGATTACACGATTATTTCATTTTATAATCGTTCACAATCATTTTGAATTATATAATCGCGATTAAGCGAATAATAAAAAAATCGTGCAACCCTAGCATCAATGATACGCAGTTGCATTGTATAAACGTAGCCTCTTTATCAAGGACATCTTTGATCTACAAATCCATGGCGTCCAGAAAGACTGGAAAGCTATGTTCCCTGTGACGCAGCATACGGAAATGTCAGCAGTACTGCAAAGCAGTGAGCCCAGAAATTTACTTTTCCTCCATGGTTCGCCGCCATCAAGTGGGTCATAATTTTCTATAGTTTCATGCTTTGTCGATAGGTATATGTGGGTGAACTCTGTTTTGGATTCATTCATAGGGATTCTCAATTTTTAGTTTGCTTGCAACTATTGGGACAAGTTCGTCAAGGGGTTTCTTTTCCTCGTCTATGAAGTCCACATCATCGGCATATTCTATCTCTAGCGGCATGGCCAGTATTGACACTGGGGGGGGGGGGGTGGTTGGTCTTGTGAAACTTTCCCTCACAGATTTCAATGTGGCAGCAAGGTAGCAGGTGAAAAGCATCAGGGATAGACCACCTCCCTGTGGAGAGCCGATTGATGTCTCAAACTCTACAGACTTCACTGACTTGACTCGTACTCTCAGCTTAGTGTCTGCAAGTAGTAGTCTCACTAGTCATAGCTCACCTTCATTGCAACTGGCCTGGCGTAGTACATCTAGGATCTTTGAGCGTTTAATTGTGTTGAAGGCTCGTGACATGTCAATGCCCATTTTGTGGAAGTCCCAGTGTTTGGACATGACTACTGACACAAGCATGCATTGAGCCAATACAATGTCTGCTCAGCTCCACATTTGAAGCCACTGAATCCAATGAAGTAATCGACCTTGTCTCTGATGTGGCATAGAGTAACATTGGATAGGATTTCCTGTATGCTGTTGAGCAGCACAATGGGGCGCAGATTGGCTGGGGCCCAGGTGGCTTCTTGGGCATAGGTAGTGCGATAAGGGTGCCTTGGCCTACAGGGTCGATGGGAAGGTGTGCATAAAAGCTGAATTGATTAGAGATAAGGTCACTTGCATAATTGAATAGTTCATTGCTCATGCCATCAGGTCCAGATGCACGCCGATTTATCAGGGCTTTAAGTGCCTTCTCAACTTCTGTTGTTTTAATTGGTGTTAGTGATGGCCTGGGGTCTCACGAGAATGGGTACAAGGCCTCATCATCGTTGTCAGTAAACTGTTCCTTGAACCATTCTCGGATCACCTCGGCTTTTCCATGGTCAGTCCTGATAAAGTGTCCTTCAGAGTTGTGTACAGTGAGTGGTGGTGTGTAGTCAGTAACTCTCAGGGCTCGGGATGCCTGAAACATTTTGTGACAGTCATCCGTGGCAGTGATTTCATCTGCTTGGGTACCAGATGTTTTTTCCCCCAAATGGCTGTATATATGGAATCATTGTCTCGTGGTATAAAGCTGTGGTATATAGCTGCCATTATCTATATACAGTTGCTGTACTTGGGTGGCTTGTTTCCATTCCAATTGGTGACATGTATATATTTCTTTGTTTTATGTGGTAAGGGTTCGATCCATTCCGAGGGGTGCCAGAAGCAAATTTTAGGGGCAGGGGCAGGTTCCACAAAAGGGTCCGCTGGATGGCATTGTCTGGAGGAAGATATGAAATGGGTGCCCGCATCCCCCGCCCCACCCCCACACCTTTCATAGAAGGGTGTTTGGGGATGCGCACAGGTGGGTTGTTGTGTCAGATGCACACGTTGAGTGTGCATACATTCGTGTATGTGTCTGCACGATGGACCTGCACAGTTTGCCTTGAAAATATTTAATTGAACCGTAGTTCCTAATTATATTTGCAATCAGCGGGATTCATAGGAAGCCTTTTTTTGCATAACCTAGGTTATCCAAGACAAATCTACCAATCATGTTCAACATGTGAACAAGATTTGTTCAGCTCTTGCCTTAAATGAAGACCATGATGTTTCTTGAGTTTCATGTCAAGGAGTTTCACATGTCTTTAAATGTAATTTTTAAAATAGTGCAAAATCCAAGATGGCCACCAACAAAATCGACCAAGCAGGTTTCCATGACCAACCATGGATCTGACCCTATGGATCCTTCCTGCCCAGCAGTTCTTAAGGACTCGCTTGAAGAATTCGATGGGCATATGCTGGATGAATAGACAGATAAGTTAGCAACACAATTACGTCAAATTAGTAACAAACTATTCAACAGCTAATGTGTATGGAATAAGCAATTTAAATTATGATTTCGCAGCCTCTTACTTAGCCTGGTGTGTGGATGTCAGAGGTACCTTTGGCCCGGACTATTCAAAGGAGGCCTCTTCAAATGTCTGATTTTGTTTATGTGTGAATGGTGGCATCATCTTTTATGGTTAGAACTCAAAGGGCTTGACATGGCTAGACATGTGTATCACGACCATACGAGTTGGTAGGGGTGGGTGGGGTGTGGATAGGGGGTGGGTGGGGTGGTGGTGGGGAGGTGTGTGGAGAAGTGGTGCTCATACTCATATAAATAGCACAGTATTCAAAAATTGAAGAGGATGATATTTATTACTTATAGATGTAGGAGATATAGGCGATGGCTTCTAAGCGCATATAATTTTTACAGTCTTTCGATGGAGGCCCCAGCCACACCCTCCCTCCCATTATATATGTGTGTGGGGGTGGGGTGGGGGTGGGGGTGGGGCGGGGTGGCAACAAATCTTAGACACACTCCTTAAATACACCCATCGACATTGCAATTCGGCATATACAAATTATTTCTACCTTTGCATCTGCTTCACACATCAATTACAAATTTGAGTTTGAGAGTTGCTGTTACTTTTAATATCCCTTAGTGTTTCCACACTGCTGCACTATTCTATTCTACCCACTTAGCAAGGCATTAACGGAGTGTGGACCAGTATGACTTCAAAAATTCAAACAACATATGACTATGTATCTTACCTTTACTTGCAAAGATACGTGAAACGTTTACAGATTAAAAAAGTCAATATTTCACATGTAACTGCCATTACATAAATAGCGTTTGCATTGATCTTCTTCTTCTTCTTCTTCTTCTTTTCGTTCACTGATCATACCACCAGTATGACTATCGACATGATCATAAGCGTTATGTGCGTGGATCCATGGTTTATTAGAGTGCGCCGTGCGGCCTGGAACCTCCGTCTTCAGCACTCGAGGTTTCTGTCACGGTTACCTCACCCGTACCTCCTTTAGTCACCTCTTACGACACGCAGAGGATACGGAAGGTGTATTCTAAGCCCCACCTACAACATTGCACAGATGATTTGATTCGTCCTAGAAGCACTCCCATAATACTTTATTGACTTGTGTTAATGTCAAAACAACCGAACTTTAATAGAACTGCTGAGTCCGCTCTGAATATTCTAAAAATCTTGTTTAAAGTTCTAAAGTAAAGTTTACTCATTTTCTGCAGAGGAACGGGTAAAGGGCACAGCTGCCCTTACTGCCACCCTGCCCAAAGGGCAACAGGGGCAGCTGCCCCTGCTGCCCCTGTGTTTCCGGCACCCATGTCCATTCCTTCTTATTACGTGTTGTGGTGGTGTAAATCTCAAGTTAATCTTATAAAAACACATTTGTGGTGGCAATAATAGGACTCATAGGATAAGAACATTTATTTCGTATCTCGCGGTTCTCCTATATATAAGTACAAGTTACAAGTTACAAGGTAGGTCGTGTCCTATCGGTCATTAATGTTTGTGCTTTTAGCGTTTGTACTTCCACCTAATCCGTCAGAACTATTTAGCTAGAAAAGCCTTTGGACCGACAAAATTCTATATATGCCCCAAACGCCATACATGATGATGATGATGATGATGATGATGATGATGATGATGATGATATAGCACTCTAGGGTGCATACCATCTGATCCTTGCGACTTGGTGCAATCTAGGTTACATAGCCATGTGTGTACTTCTTTGGGATTAAAGTCCTTATCATTAGATTATTGAATAAATAATCTTTAACCAGTTCAGTTCATTTCGGAAATCCCACCCATATACGGGAGCACCTCGCGAGCGAGTAAAATACAAAAATGACAACAGTAGAAGCAGACTTGTGTATGAATTACTTGGTCTATTTATTACTGTTTATAATTGCGAGTTTTGTGATCATGTGATGGTGTAGTGAGTAGAAGTATTGTCGCACTGACATTTCTAGATTATGATGGCAGTTGCAGCTTGGTTTGTTAGACATATATGTAGAAGGATCGAGCAGGAATGATGTTAGGATGCTGTTGTTGTTCCAGATGTTGTGGGTGTTGGTGTTTCACGTGGTACATAGGTTAGAGTGGATCAGATTGAGGTATTTCATGTAGATTTCAGCTAGAGCAGTGCAGGCAGTCAGAAAGTGCTGAAGGTCCTCGGGTTGACCATTACAAAGTAGGCAGGTTGGATTAACAGTGGAGCGGCTAAAGTTAGCTGTGTTCAGTTGAAGAATGTAACATCCTGTCAGTAGCCATAGTCGTACTGCGAGTAGGCGTATATTGTAAGGTGATGTAGTAACAGAGTCAACAGCTGGATGTGCAGACCAGAAATTAATTGGATAGTGCTGGACGTGCTCCAACGAGGGGTACAGCTGCAGTTGTGGGTTGAGATTCGCAGACCATTGCTTGTGTATGTTGGTTCTGATGGTGGCCTTCCAGGAACATTTTCCTGGTGGGCTGTCCATGAGTTCATAGATGGATGGCAGCAAATACCGTGTCAATATCCTGCGTATGTCTGCAAACCAGTTCTCCTGGCCAAAGCCTCTCATAACACTTTGTCTTACAGCTACTTCGAATAGAATCATTTCCTGGTTTCCGCAGATATTTCTGGTCATGATGAGCTTCAACATATGTATACGAGCCTCAACTGGTACGGTGCCGAATAGGATATAAGGTGATGGGTACGCAGTCCTGTCTGGAAGGCCTACTATTTGAAATAGAAGTTTGTGTTAGAATTTGTCTAGCAGATAAATCTCTGTCTTGTTAAGGATGAGAATGTCCAAACCGTGGAGTAGTACAGGAAGGATGTATATCTCAATCAGGTGCATACTGGCATTTGGTGTTATCCCATTGATGCCCTGGAGTCCTGTGCCCATAAGAGAGTAAGCTGCTCATCTTACTTTTTATGTTTTCATCGACGGTGGGCCGTGCACTAGTAATCTGATCACTCCTTTGGATTCACAGGTGGGGAGCACAGCCTGGTGCTGATACCAGTTCGCCATTTAGAGTAAATGCTGGCTTCTCCTGTTTACAGTTTGATACGACGGCACATTTCGCTGGCTGCAGTTCGTAGAACTCGTAGGTGCTGTAATAGCTTGATGTGTTTATCAGGTGCTGTAGCTGATATTCGTTGTTTGTGACTAGGCTGACATCGTCAGCACAGGTCGGCGCTGCTGAGTGTACAGTCCCAATATAACCACCATTACTAGTGGAATCTAGGCAGTTGAGCAAGTTGTTGATGTACAGTTTGTACAGGTCTGTTGATAATATGCTGCCTTGCCTGACAACTTGCCTGAACGGAATTTGCTCTGAGCACTCACCATGCGATTTCACTGTGGAGGTAGCATTTTCGTGAAGGTCTGTGATGAGGGTCCAAGTGGCTCCCTCTATTCCAGCAAGAAACAGTTTACGCGCAAGGCTTGTGTGGTTTACTACATAGAAGGCTGACTTGGCATCAAGGAGAGCAACGTATGTACTAAGCTTCTTGATTCGCAATTCAGAGGTAGCTTCCCGGAGCATCAGTGTGCTGTACATTAGCGATAACCCAGATGTAAATTCAAACTGAAGAGGGTGTTGCGTTTTAAGTACTGTCTGTTGGATGCAGACTTTTAGAAGCATTTCTAGAGTTTTACAAACTGTTGATGTTACCGTAATACTGCGATAAGATGTAGCTTCGTTAGGATTGCCTTTTTTCTTATAGACTGGTGTTAATTGGCCTACCTTGAAGATGTCTGGAATGGTTTTAGGTTTGCAAATAGCATTCAAGATTAGGGTCAGCAGGTGCATGGTTACACTCCCACCTCCTTTTAGGTTCTCAGCTGATATGCTATCAGTATCCGAAACTTTACCGCTATTTAATCACCTGACTGCTTGCTCTACTTCACCGTATGTGAATTGGATTGGTTCATTTTCTCCTGCTGTGATGTCAGATGGATGGTGTTTAGTGTATATGGTACATATGTCCAGGATATTCTTGTTCTCAGGATTATATCCTTCCAATGACTTCTGCAGGTACTCTTTATAGTCTTTGCTATCGACTTTGCTCCAGTTTACTTTCTGTGGGAGCGGCATTGCAGTCTGTGTCGGTTTTATTCCCAGTGGCTGAATTGCGATGTTAAGTGTGTTTGAGAGAGGATAGTGATCAGAAAAGTTACTGGCGATTTCATGCTTATCTACCTCTAGGTTTCTATGTGATGAGTTTTCTGGTAGTAAGAAATAATCTATAGTTGAGCTCCCAGCATTACTAGCATGTATGAATGTAGGTCCAGATGTTTTATACAATAGACCTTGTTCTTGCAAGAACTGTCGCATCAGGTGATGTCTCTTGAACTTCTCTCTGATGGTTAAATCACAATTAAGATCTCCTGCTATGAGTATATTATGTGAGACACAGTACTTTTGGGTGATTTCATATAGCTGATCTAGCACTTCGGTAAAATGTCTTTCAGCATCTGTGTCCTTTCTACATGGCATGGATGCTGACACTATTAAAAGAGGGGTGGTATCAAGGCACTGGATCACTACGCATTGTATTTTACTATCTCCATCAGGTAGTAGTGTATGCTTTTGTGAGCATAGATTTGCTAGGTTTGCAATTTTTTTTGCTATATTCTTTTATGTTGGACTTTTTATATTCTTTATGTATCAGAGAACAAATCTGGGGTTGGTTCCATTTTTTAAATTTACTATTATGACAGCCATCTTGAAATTCAAGATGGCTGCCATTTTATCACATTTCTGTTAATATCTTCTGTTCCAGAGCACATAGAAAGTGAATTTCAGTGGCTACACCCACATTTTATGGGTGATAGAACATGAAAATTACATTATCAATATAGTTTTACCACATATCTAACAATATCGCCTGTCTCAAACCACAAATAAATTTAATTTTAGTGTCTACACCCACATTTTCGGGGTGAGGGAGTTTGGAAATCGCATTATCAATATAGTGGTCATCTTAGAGTTCAAGATGGTCACTATTTACAACCATTGTATATTACTTTGACATTTGACGTTGACATAATTCAGATATACTCCAAGCCTCATTTAGTTTTTATCCTATATGGTAATGTTTAACATAAGTTGTTGTCTACATACACGTTCATAGTATTTCACAGTGGCAAATATTTTGCTCCAATATGTTAACAGGATGCTCTGCCTATGATTATAATAATGAGAATATTGACAGGATTATAGTAAAATGATGGTTAATTTGTGATACATATAACTTTAAAATGCTAAATGAATCACAAGGTATTGACCTCATATTCTTATGACATTGCATATTGGCATGACTGGGAGTATATAATGCTATTTGGTATTTGCTAAATGTAAAATAACAGAAAAACATTCCAAGTCATGCATCCTTCACGGTGCCAAAATAATAACCCTTTCACTCTAAACAGTAACAAATTATGTTTGATTATGATAATGTTTCCAACTTTCCATATTCACATTCATATTTGGTAAATTTTAGTCATACTCTGAATCATCTCCAGTTTCTCCTGATTGGACCGTATTACAACACTCTTCATCAGCCTCACACTTACACAGTTGTGTACACAGCAAGTTGTTTTGCTTACAAGCACACCTTCCTGAACATTTGCGCACACCACACTCACACTTGATTAACTCAACTACTGCTTCAGGTACCGGTTATATTTTAGCTAATATGGGAACAAGTGTTCCATCTGTTTCACGAGACTCCTAATTTCTCTGGATCTGGTATTGTAGGTAATAGCACAAGATCTTGAGACCAAAGGAAGGCTTGTAGATGTACTCGCAGGATGTGCCTGTGCCATGGACCAGCAGTCGGTGGTAGCTTATCTATCCCCTAATAGCACAAGATTCATACTAAAATAAACAGAAAATAATACCTTAAGATTTCAAAGTCACGGCAATTCACCTTTCCAGAGTACCCACCCATCATATGACGTCATAATGAACTGCGTGATGTGTACAATGACATCATAATGAATGACGTCATGAATGACGTCGATAAGTACGTCACGAACGCATGTTTGATGACGGTCTATGGGCTGTTGCACAAATTGTTTGCTTTTACTATTTAATAAATATTCTGTTGAATATTTTGAAACTAATTTGACTGGGCGCTGTTGCTGCCTATGGCAGTAACAGCACCCAGTCTAATTAGTTACAAAATATTCAACAGCTTCCCTGTATAGTTTTCTGGAAATTGATAGCGAGGGCATTCGGGGATCGATCAACCCAAACACGCCGAGGTGTGGGTGGAGCTTAGCTAGTGATGGGCGGGGCATGGCTAAAAATGGAAAGGTCCATTGATAATCGTAGTTCACTATTTATTTTAACTTCAAGACATATTCATTAAACCGTGCCGGTCTCGTAGTAGTTCTGCCAGATCTTAGATTATGTGGCCACCAAGAATCTTCATGATCATCTACTGAGCCATTCACCTGCCCATTTAAGTTTATACGTTGAACTTGTTCATTTATTGTGTTATCTAATGGTTCAAATGTTAAATTCTGGTCTGCCCCATCTCCATCCAAAACACCCCCTACTGTTTCCATTTCATCAGTGTCAGGTGATTCCACAAAGACAAGATCGCGACTAGGTAATTTGGGAGGTTCTAATGTACCATGACTCCGAGGTGCCAATCTACAAGACAATTTATCCTTAGCCGAGGCATCAGTACCTGAAGATTGTGTGTTAGATGTTTGAGGCTGTGAAGTGTGATCATTGGTGCTATCACCATCAGCATTTGCCGATGGTTGACTTGTAGCAGGAGCGGGTTTCAAATTGTTACAAGAGCCATCAGAAGACGGATTTACTATACTAGTCAGTTTGACGTTTCTGTTCGACTGTGCAATTACGACGTACTGTGTCAAAACACTGTTCTGCAGTTTGCGAAAGATCTTTCACGTACTAGCCAGCATTTTCTACTCTTTGAGTGGATCCCCCAAACATGAGATCTAATGGCCCATCATAATTCTTGACTGAGTAAAATCAGTGGCTGCCTGTATGTTCGACCAATATGCCATTACCATCAAGGGCAGCAACTCATCCCCATCATCATGATGCTCATTGACATATGAACGCAGCATTCTACTCAATGTTTGATTCATTCTTTCCACTAGGCCATCAGACATGGGATGAGAGGGAGTTGTGCGTGTTTTACATATGCCTAACAAATTACATATTTCTTTGATAAGAACAGATTCAAAATCACGCCCTTGATCTGTATGGATCTGTTCACTAACACCATACCTAGAGAACACCTGTTTTACTAATACCTCTGCAATGGTTTTGGCTCTGTGGTTACTTAAAGCGAAAGCTTCTGGCCAGCGGCTAATGTAATCAGTTATCACCAACACATACGTATTACCCCTTTTAGATATAGGAAAAGGCTCGAGAATATCCATCCCTAGTATTCAGTGGCGTAGCCAGGGTTCCGATTTGGGGGGTGGGTGGGGTGGGGTGGGGGTAAGACCACCAGAGGGGGTCTGGGGGTCCTCCCCCCGAAAATTTTGAAATCTACATGCTCTCAGAAGGCATTTTGAATGTTGACTATGATCCCTTAGTGGGCTGTGAAATTAGCCTATTTTACCCAACTTCTGAAAAAGTCAAGTTCTACATTTAAAGTCTTACAAGCAGACATAATTAGCTATATCTGCTTGCAAGACCGTAAATGTAGAATAGACTTTTTTCGAAGAAGAAATTGGGTAAAAATAAGAAAATTTCCTTCGATCATCGATTAATCAATGGCTGCCATCACGAGTACATATTGTCAACAATAATGATCAGAGGTCAAGCTGTGTTTGCAATGGTGTATATTGTAGCTCGTGGGGTAGTATCGGGCCGTTCCGGTGTCTGGTATCAACTCGCCGTGTTGCATGTGCACGACGAGTGGTGACACTGGTTAGGTTCCGGTCTCTGGGTTACAGATCTTGTTCGATACTACCCTACGGGTAACAAAGACCGGCTCCTAAGGCCGGTGGAACTCAATCGTTCCAGTGGGGGCCATGCGACCATCGTCGCGAACATTAAACACAAGTCTCATCCTAAGAGTTTGTGTCACCGGTACGCCTGTCCATAGCAATTTCATGATCTATGGACTTACAATATTTGATTGGTGACCTAAAAATTAAGTCTATACAATAGTTTTTACCTAAACAGACTGTTAAGTATGCTAAATAAAAACAAGAAGCCCAAGGGGCATGTGTCGCTCACCTGGAGCACCATCAATTTTTGTCAAAATTGTTGGTGGGTGGTTTAGCAGTCTTTTAAATGAGTTTGTGGACATTTTTGCAAGTGCAATATGGCCGCCAAACACACTACATTTTGATTGGCCCACGGCGCCCATGTTTTTTTGATTGATCAGCTTCCTTAATGGCCCAAATTTCGGCCCGATCCCTTCAGCGGTTATGGAGGAGTCATTTTCGTGAAAACCAGGTAATCCAAGATGGTCGCTCAACCATTTGGTCAATCAGGTCCTCTTGAACAAACTTGGCTTACCTCTTGGCCTAGATGAAGATTCCCCAAGTGGTTTCAGAGATTTTTAAAGACATGTACAAAAATCAGCCGAAATCCAAGATGGTCGCCGGCAAAATTGGCGGATCGGGTTCGTTTGAACAAACTTGAATCTCTATGCCTTAAGGATGCTTCATGTCAAATATAATTGAAATCGGCCCAGTAGTTCTCGAGAAGAAGATATTTTTAATTTCCCATTGCTTTAGTATGGGAGGTTTTGAGGGGAAAATTATCCAAGATGGCCGCCAAACCGTTTATCCGACAGTTTCGAAAATTGTAAATTTGAGATCAGAATACCCAAAAACCTATATAAAACCAATTTCGGCCTCAAAATCCATCAAATAAAAAAATGCAATATGGCCGCCAAACATGCTATATTTTGATTGTCCCACGACGGCCATGTTTTTTGACGGATCACCTTCTATTGAACAAGCTTTACTGGCCCTTAATCCCTAATCATATCTCCCAAATTTCCCAATTAAGTTCCTTTGAACAAATTTGGTTGACCTCTTGCCATAGATCATATTTCATGAGGTTTCCTTCAATCCCTCAAGTGGTTTCGGAGAAGATTTTCAAACACATTTCTCAAAATCGGCCAAAATCCTAGATGGCCACCGGCCTAATTGGCCGATTGGCTTAATTTGAAAAAACTTGGATCCCTATGCCCTAAGGATGCTTCCTGCCAAATATAATTGAAATTGGCCCAGCGGTTCTTGAGAAGAAGTTGTTTAAAGGAAAAATTGATGGATGGACAGACGAATGGATGGGCGGATGATGGATGGATGCCGGACACACGACGGACGGTCGCCACAATATAAGCTCACTTGGCCTTTCAGGCCAGGTGAGCCAAAAATGAGCATACGAAAATACAAGACACGAGACAGCCTGATGAACTTTTAAATGCGGTACTCCCGGAGGTACCACACAGACTCGCAGGTCCGCAGAGGTATCCCCGCAAGGGAGGCTCATGTACACGAGATCACAAATTAACTTAATATAAGCTATTATACCTCTAAGCTGAAAGGAAAAAGAATCATCTTTTATAGTGTCGAAAAGCTATGTGCCTCACGCGGGCACTAGTCCCGGTGCTCGTTTTGGGTGAGAAGTAGTAGCCCCGCGCAGGCTGTCATCACTGAATCCTTGCGAGAGGCAAGTGCCTCGCACGCACCTCTGTCACATGGAAAATGTTGCCATCGCTTAAAGTGGGAGAAGAGCATTGGCCAAAAATGGCCTACTCTAATAATCAACCAAAATGCTATAAAGAAAAGACCATACCTAGTGAAATTAAGATTTATAAGGTTGCATGCTGTTTTATGTGAAGACGGGATGAGCGATTCCCGAGGGATTCCCACGCCACTGTCTTATGTAGTTTCAAGTATGCTGAATTAGTAGTTCCCGCTTTTATTTATGCGGGCCATCTTCTATACCTAACCTAACATTTAGTTTTTAGAGACAAGAACTATTTTAGGCCACAAATGGCGGGTGCCTACCTAGCTTTAGATATGCCTGTCATTGAGAACGGATGTCCTAAGACACCAATACTGGAGACGGCGTGCATACATGTTATTTCGCAACTTATCTATCGTTACGGTGGGGGTAAGAGACACGAATACCCACCGTGAATGTCCTTCCCATGAGGGTATGGCAGATCCTAACATCATGCCTAGACATTCTTACAGAATTCGGTGGGGATGCGCATCTCGCCCGTCACCAGGTCCTATGGAGCTAACCTTTTCAACCTGATGTTAGGTTTAAACGCAAGTTGCCCAGTTATGCACTGCGGTGCGGGGGGATTGTCTAGCAGATGAAAAAGAAAATAATAATTAAAATATGTTTTCGCAGTGCTTCTTACATTGGCAAGGATAACTAACTACTAGGTATCCAAAGATACATGGGAAATGTATGTGACACCACAACCTGGCCACCGCTCGGAAACCCAAACAGTTTCCCGACAGCGACCTCAGTGAAAAATTGTTGGTGGCGGGAGAAAGTGTTGCATATATAAGTGTTGCTGTATAGTGTTTCCTACGTGCACTGCAGTCCTATATTTTCTATGAATAAACAAAACATATGAACAGATGGCCACTGGCCATTTATATACATAATCTAACCAGAACAAGCAATACAGTGTCAAATGATCAAGATATATATATAACAGTACAGGTTAACGAACCTACTATAGTGTGGTTAGCAACACATTGAGGAAAATGAGAATAATTATCAACAAATACAGAAATTATAACTATTGGTCCTAAGACCGTTATAGTTCCTTTTAGTCATCGGGACCATTCTTACGGATAATATGATTAACATAACCTATATAGTGAAATAATTAAACTGTGAAGTATAGTTACTTGAATACTTGGTAGTCATTCCTAAGTTAGGCTACCGTGTTACTGAAATTGATACGTCAATCCGTAGTCGACGTGATATGAAGCGCTCTCCGGAAGCTGGAAAGTTCCTGCAGGTTGGTTGCCGCAAGCTGTTTTCCACAAACTAGACTCCCGCAAGAACACTCATGGCGGGAGTGCATCACTCAGTGCTGTAGGCCTAATAGAATGTCTAACGAGCAGTCAGTAAAAGATACGCTAGTACTACGTGGTGAAGAAAGTTCCCCTACACCGATGGCACGGATGGAAAGTGTAAACAACCCAATCACAAGCGGGGGTTGTCAGATGCAAATGAAGATACAAAGTGTAACGGTGCTGGGTACGTCAGCCAGCTCTGAAGATGCACCGGGCAGAGTTTACTTGCTGCGGTCGAAAGTAGAAAGAACCTACACGATTAATGTGGCGGCGATTGAAATACCACTTTTAGGTGTGGCCGGCCGATCCGGTGAGTCATCCATCAAAGAACATCCTGCCTTTACATCTGTAGACTCACATATTCAGGCCGTAAAGGCCTCACCGCAAATTTGCATTCCGAATGTAGATGTTAATATTCGTGAACAATTATCAGAAGTTCCAAATTACTCCCGTAAATGGGGAGTTACAAAATTGTTTTAGTGCGGGGGGGGGGGGGGGGGGGGAGGGGGTTGGAGAACTGCATGCTACGGGATAAAAACCCAACACATAGCGAAGGAAGACGCGTATTGTCTGTCATGCTTGTTGGTAGCTGGTACAGATCCAACCTGTTCGGCCCCTGGCCGAGGATGCTCCCGATCACTGGATCGCGTCTCCTTTTATACTCCTCGTGACGTCACAGGTGCAGGCTCCATCCAATCATCGTTCGAGCAGCAGCCAATCAGTGCGTAGCTAATAATAGCGCAGTCGAACGTTCTAGAACATTCTAGAAGTTTCGCGTCCACATGGTTATGATGTCACGGCAATATTTTGAAGATAATCATGAAGAGTTTTCCCTGGATAACTCGGCCATTTCTTAACCGATTTTGAAATAGTTTACAGATTTGAAAAGCCCGTTGTATTCTGGTCTTGATTAATGACAGATTTAACGGGAACAGGCAATCAATAAGGATTACAGGGTACCATCTCGGTACACTAAAAGTGCTCCATACAAACAGCGTCTCGGCACGCGCATGTGCATCATGCGCTTTAACGAACTTAGTCGTTTTTCAACACGCTATCTCTCCCATAGGCCTACATACGCTTATGCCTCTACCCAGAGGGGCGTGTTCCGGAAACGAACGTACACTAGGCGGGAATTATAGACTTCCCGGGTAGGCGCGTGGCCGGAGAAGAGTAGTGATGCATTAGATGCGTATTCAAGAGACAGAGCACATAGGGGTGCCAAGAAGAGGGGAGGCAGTTTTTCATTTTGACCTGGAATTATTTTTCCAGGCCTTTCTTTTTTTTGCTTTGTTTTATTACTAATATTATGGTGCGTGCTATAACTTTATTTAGTAGATGACTCTAAACAATAGCTCGCATGGGTGTTCTCTCTGAGTGCGGATAATCATGATCTCCGCGAAGAACACCCAAGCTCCAACGTACCACAATTTAAGTTTGTAAATATATATGAAAATATAATAAGAAAAAAACAAGGTATATATAGACCATGTAACATACCCTAACGAGGTATTTATTTATTAAATCACACTGGATTACTTGCGCACCCCGGGTAAATAAATGGGTATGCAACACGAATCACTTAGTATTATCATTATATAAAATATCTATTTGCGGCCCGTTATTGCGTAGCTGAGACAGCATGATGGCATTGTGATGTTATTGCACTGCGGGGTGTTGTATTCTTTATGTCGCACACAACGTTCTTACAACACCGGAGTCCGCAGTGCTCTTTTCGTGTGAGACACAACCGGGCACTGAAGTGTGCGGCTGTGTCGGATAACCGTAGTCATCCTAAGGACAGGATTCAATTGATCTAACATATATAATAAGAGGAAAAGTATTTTAAAAGTAAAGTAATAATTAATACATTTCCACGAATCGCCTATTGATATTTCTGCTGAATTACATATGATCACATCTCTGCAGCAAAATTTCCCCATTGAGTCTGGGTCCCGCGTCTGACGGTGGTGGGTCGTGGTGGATGCACTGCCATTGCTGAGATGCTTTCACTATTATTGGCACTGTCCGAAACATCCGAAGTGATGGTGGCGGAAATATGCGCGTCTATAATGTCTCTCACAGTTACCGCTGGTTCTAATATATCCGTCCGTATAGCAGCGGCGGTACTAGTGGTTGCCAATGTCGCTGATGCTGTGGTGAGGGTAGCTGTCGCGGTGGCTGTTGTAGCTGTCATGGTGGTGGCTGTAGGTGTCATGCTGATGGCGGTGAGCGGTAACGTAGGCTGAAGTCGTGGTGTGGGAGCGAATACGGTAGGAGACGACATCTTCCGAAACTTAGCATACTTTAATAGACGACTTGCGGTGATGTTAGGCATGGGCTGGATATCCTGTGTGTGGAAAATCCGTCTCTTTCCCACATATGGACGTTCCGGCGTGGTTCCCTTTCTGATTGCTGGGTCAGAAAGGCGAGGAGGCGGATGCTGAATAACATGGGTCAGAGTTACACTAATTGTCACAGGCTGCGCCGGTCCTGGTCCTTTGTCTATGGAAAGTTCGGGTGGAGATGGAGACTGCGGGTAACTTGGAATGTCTATTTCCGCAGGTGTCATAATTACTACCGAAATCGGTTTACTGGCTAACACTGTTTTAGACACTATGGTGGCCGGTGTAGTGACCATAGCCGGATGGCTAATAACCGATGCGGATGCTGCCGAACTGGATTCTGCGGGAGATTTTCGCTTCTTACTTCGCTTGAGGACTGGTATGGATGAAGTGACTGGTACCGGCGTAACGCTGCTAGATGCGGCTGCGGGCAGGATTTCACGTCTGGCTGTCAGTACATTGCTTATGGTAGCCGCGGGAAGACGATGGCTAACAGGATATCTATGAACAGTGTTCTTTGTGCGGGCCATTTTCTCAGTCGGGAGAACTTTGACCGGGAGCCAAGATTCGAAACGTGTGGCTAAAATGGCACGATCCTCATTCTCTTCCCCAGGAACTAATGTCACTTCCAACACACGGTGATGATAATGGAGCCCGTGTGTCACCCCGTAGCGAGTACTGGTGTAGAGATACTGGCACGTCACACAAAAGTCTGACTGGAAGAGATGATCCTTATTAACATGAATGGTGCGGTCGGATTTTCTAGTGAAAGTTCTGGTACATGGCTCTCCGCTAGCCAACAACGAGTTACACAGGAACCATTTTGGAACTGGTACTGATTCTTCTTCAGATGAATCCGATAATGCTAAATCTTCAAGGGGTGACATCTCGTTCCCGCATGTTAGTTGGTTGCGGGAACTTTATTCAAAACCTAATGCCCTATCTCTTCATTGTTTATAACTTTCCAGGCCAAACATAATAATTAAATAATAAGAAGAAAAACAGCAGAATTTGGTTTGCGACACGAAAGAAGCCTAATGCTATGTTCTTCCCTGGTGTCGAGTTTTGACGGAAAGTCAAAGTTTCAGAGCGCGCTTTCTCCTTTTATACTATTTGGTGACGTCACAGGCGGTGGATGACCACACCTAAAAGTTTTAACAGGTAATTCGGTCATTCTTATGTGAATGTTTCCTCGTTTTCCGGCCTGGACGTCATGGGATTAATTCCTCCCATGTAAAGGGAGTACTTTTAATTAAAGGAAGAATGGCTTGTTAAACTCGTCTTAATTTCGCACATTTAACAGCCTTCGATCAACATAGAAACGTGGTACTACTTTTTCTTTGCGGAGCCTCACCTTTTCATTAGCGTGAGGCGGTTCTCCAGATTGGATGCTTATAAACTTGCCTATTTTAATTTTAGGCTGGAGCACCCGATGGTGTGTGTGGGAGTCAGGTGACATCAGCGGTAATCTCCCGGACTCACCCTCGCCACTCCTCCATCACGCTGTGGTAGTCGCGTCTTTGGGAGGCTCTTTTGTTTAAAGCGTTTGTTCCAACTTATTGGAAATAGCAGTAAATGTCATGCGGCTCTAAGAAGCACGTGGTTGATCGGAAACGTATATGCTGTTTATGGCGACAGCCAAAATGCTGTTGCTGAGGTGTAGTCTGTTGCAGAAGCGAGAGATAGAAATATATATGTTATATCAAGATCTTTATGTCTCATATTTGCGCGAGTTCTTTAACATGCGTCTTGGTAGGTGTCTGTAATAGGTAGTTCTCAGCCCGTGTTGATTATAGACTGGAACGCAAGGAAGATAATTTTTGAAATTCTCTCTGTAATTTTACCGTCGGATTTTTTATGCCACTTTACCGGCCCGTGCGCTAATGATTTGTAGCATGGTAGAGCAGTTGTGTTCTTAATCAAAAATTTAACAGTAAAGTTGTACGTAATTTTGATGTGTGTTTTAAACAGTTCTATTCATGCGGTAGATCAGCGTTACTGATCCCGTCAATATAGCTGTGTTTTCCGAGCGGGAGGGCTGGCCAAGCATTCTCCTCAATGGGTAGAACTAGCTCCGTCCTGGCCTAGACCAAACACATTAGCACCATTTAATAATGGTTAAATTACAGTACAACTCGCAAAAATGTGTGGCACAGTTTATTACAATTAACAATGCTGAGTGTCTGTGTTTCTGACATGTTGGTGATTTGAATCTGATATGCATGATTGGTTATCTTTGGATGATACTTGCGCTGTGGTGAAGGTGACGTATTTATGGCCGCCAGGTGCGGGAGGGGGAGGGAGAGGCGGCATGAATGTCAACTTTATCGAACCCTGAGGGTATTTCACTCCGTAATGGCCGAGCCCATGGGCGGGACAGAGTTACTTTAGAGTGTAGATGACCTGTCGGATTCTGTCGTATCTTTGATCAATCCATTGTCGAATTCAACTTTTCGGTAGCAAAATCCTACTCATGACTGACGATAATGCGGGCATCTTGCTCTCTTAATAATATCGACTGTTATTATGTGTAGATGAAGTATGTAGTTTAGCTGTTTCCGTACGACGTCGGAAAAAAGGGAACAGGGAGGAATGTTGGACAAACGTCCTCTCGTGACGTGTACTGTAGATGGCTGTAGTGCATTCCTGATATCCATATGATCAGTTCTCCCATAACTGGATAAGAAGGTGTGTGCGGGAGATTTGTTGGCTGTTGTCTGTTGATGATAATGCTATTGTCGGGATATCCGGGCTGCTGTATGATGCCAATGTTATAAGCGAAGTGGGCGCACTCCAGTTTTCCACGCTGGTGAATGCCAAGTCTGTTGTTATTGCGGGAGGTGTAGGTCTACGGGAGATATTATTTCTCCCGTAATTTGTGCAGGAGGAATTTGTTGCGGGAATATTTATGTCTCTACCGGTAATTAATTAAGACCGGTAGATACTGCTAAATGCTGTTGTTGCCAATGTTGAATGTCTCCGTTATGCTGAGTATAACCGAGCAAGTATGTGATGTATGCGCAATGATGAATTGACGCATCCAGTCTTGAAGGCTGGTGTGTTCTTGTAGGTGTTGACGTTCTGTCTGTTGTGTGTTGTCCTGACTGCTCACGGGGGAGTATGGTAGGCCTAATGGATAGGGTGGCCTTTGGATATGGGGATGTGGTCATCTCTCATTACACGACGGTTGGTGTCCTGTCATAATTTTTAGACACCGGGAAAATAGAGCCGAGAGTCTGCTGAACAGGCTGCTTCCCTGCCCACCGCGGGGAGGGGGGGGGATAATGTTGGTCGGTGCGGTGCGGGATGCCACCTCCTTTGTTGCAGCAATCTCTCTCATATCTGAAGATTGATGGTCAACAGACGACGAGTGGAGTGTGAAATGGACTGGGCCGGTGATGTCCAAACTTGATGTATAGACGAGGGACACCAGTTGGATTTGGGGTGGTGATACCCTCATGAATATGGGCCATGCATGGATGGGGATTGGTCTGGCGCTTTGGGGGCGTGGTCGGGTACACCTCATTGTACGGTTCTGCGGTTCTAGACATGCCGAGGCTTCATCCGGCCTCTTCACTTCCATGCTATTCACCATATGTTCCACCCCACAGGAAGCATGGGTTGGGTCAGCTTCCGCTTGTCGTAACTCTATGATGGTGGGCATAGCATGAAGTGGGTCAGAATGGGAAGAGATCAGAGGAACAACTTTTCCATCCAGTCCCTTGGACAAAACAAACACGAAACTCTTCAGATATGACTTCCCAGATTGAGTAGACCCATGCTGAGGAGGGAGAGGGCGAGTACGTATCTCGTCATTGTCGTCAGCGTTAGCCGCTTGTTCATCCATGTTCTGGCTTGGTAGAACCGGGGCTGAACTAGGACTGCGGTGCTCTGCGCTAAATGGGTGAATACTAATTTCCATAGAAATATCTGTCTGGGTACCGGTGTCCTGAGAAACGCCCAGTCCGAGCTCTGGTGCTGGGTCATCACTGACACAAGGTTTAAGTCGATCGAAGTGGATGACTAAGGTCAGGCCATCCGAAGCACGGATGCGGTAGGTCACGTCCGATGCCTTACCTACCACCACATAGGGGCCTTTCCACTGGTAACTCAGTTTACTTGGCACGTTTGCGGACCATCGTGAATCGTGTACCCAACCCATTCTTCCTGCTTCATATGGATCTCCATGCACCCTCCGGTCATGCCATGTCTTTTGCCGCCGGTGTGCAGTGGATAGTGTTTCTCTCACTAACTCATGGGCTTGTTCTATCCTTTGCCACAAGAGTTCGACATAGAGAGATGGTGAATTTTTCTCCCCTGGTATTCATGGCAGGGCCAGATCCAGGGGTAAGGCTAATTCATGGCCTAACATTAACCGAGCAGGGGTGTAGCCTGTGCTGGAATGTTCTGAAGTGTGGTAAGCCATGAGTAGATACGGGAGCCGTAGGTCCCAATCTCTACAATCAAGGTGTGTTTCCTTGGTAAGCATCTCCGCGAGAGTTCTGTTAAATCTCTCTACCATCCCGTCGCTCCGGGGGTGGTATGGAGTTGTCCTTGTTTTGATGATATTGAATAATTGATGATAATTGAATAATCAGAGCTCTGATATGAGCCGGCTCTCAAAATTACTTCCTTGATCGGAGTGCAACTCATAAGGCATACCAAAGCGGCAGAACACATTGCTGGCTAAGACCTCTGCTACGGTGGATGCCTCTTGTCCGGAAGAGCAAATGCTTCTACCCACTTCATAAAATAATCTTGCAATACGAGGATGTATTTATTTCCATCATCCGTCGTATTCTATGGTCTGAGCACGTCGATAGCCACTCGCTCCCACGGTGCACCAACAATCTTAATTTGTGACGGTGCGATATGGTGTTGGCCAACAGCGCGTTTTTGGCATGGGATACATTTGGCAACCCATGTCTTGACACTATCGCGAATCCAGATCCAGTGGAATATCAATTTGATATGGGCAACAGTCCTTTCCACAGCCAGATGCCCGGCGTTATCATGTAGTTGTTTCAATATGAGTTCACGATAACTTTCCGGGACTACCAAACAGTCGTTAATATATAGAACGCTATTGATTAATCGACATTCTTCGAACTGTTGGTAATAATATTTTGCCGTGGTGGATAAAGGTGTTACCCATTCCTTAGGAGGATGTACCCCCTCCTGAATCCATGCGTATATATTCCATGTCTGCACGTCTGTTGTTTGGTGGTATGCGATTTTCTCTAGATTCCACTCTGCGCACCACAATTCGGGGAACTCCAGAGATGGCTGTGTTGACTGTGTCGCATTGACGGCCTCTTCATGTTCAGCCTCCACGCCGATTCTGCTAAGGGCGTCGGCATTTCCATGCAGTTTGCCAGGATGGTGAACAACTTTAAAGTTATAGGCCTGCAGGAATTCCTGCCATCTCGCCACTTGGCCCTCTGGATTTTTTTAATTCCTGAGCCACCGTAGCGAGGCATGGTCTGTACGGAGTGTAAAAGGGTGCCCGTACAGTGCTTATAATACTTGACGAAACTGACCGCCGCCAATAGTTCTCGCTTGGTGGTTGCGTATCTTCTCTCCGTTTTATTCAGAGTACGCAAACCGTAACCAAATACCTGCTTTGTTCCGTCTTCGGTGACCACGCCAATAGCGAAAGCTGACGCGTCAGTGTCTAAGATGAAATCGAGGTTTGGATTAGGGTGAGCAAGAATTGGGGAGGTCATCAAGAGTTCCTTCAGGGCCCTGAAGGAGCCTTCACACTCACTCGTCCACTCAAATGGTCGATCTTTCTCGGTGATCTTGTAGAGGGGTGAAGCAATCTCGCTGAAATGTCGAATGTAACGGCGATAGTACTGGCATAGGCCAAGGAAACTTCGTGTCTCCGTAACTGAAGAGGGCCGAGGCAACTCTGCTACCGCCTTAGTTTTAGATGGCTGAGTAGCCACTCCATCACCGGATATGACGTGTCTCAGGAACTCAACGCTCTGTCTAAAGAGATGACATTTCTTCGGTTTGAGTTTCAAATTGGCCGTGTGGAAACGTGAAAGCATGGTGTCCAGATTTATTAAGGTTTGCTCAAACATGGGTCCAAATACTATTACGTCATCGATGTAACAGAGACAGATCTCCCATTGCTGGGTGGTTAATACCCGCTCAATGAGTCGCTCAAAAGTTCCGGGAGCATTGCACAACCCGTAGTTTCCATATCAGCTTCATCCATGGCTACTTGCCAGTAACCGCTAGCTAAATCAAGGGTACAAAACCACTTGGCATCGGGTCTATCCGTGGTAATGAATAAGCGTCCTTAACGCTAAGATCATTAAGGCGGTGGTAGTCGATGCAAAACCGCAAGGTTCCGTCCTTTTTGCCTGCTAGCACTATAGGGCTAGCACATGGAGATGCTGAGGGTTCAATAAAACCTGTCCGCAACATGTCATTCACTTGTTGGTGTGCTTCCGCTTCCTTGTGAATGGGAAGACGTTGTACCAGTTGTCGTAGGGGGCAATTATTGCCTGTATCGATGGAGTGTCATACGAAATGAATTTCGCCAAGATCCATGTCTCCGGAGGAAAAACTATCGCAGTAGTAGTTTCCGAATTTCTCGTTTCTGTGCTTGCAGTAATCCAATGGTGGCACGTAGATACAAATTGTGTAAATGTTCGGGTAAATCATCAGTCATTTGCGGTGTTGTGTCAGAAAGTGCAGGTGATTCCAATAAGAATATGTCCACTAAATGGCTGCAGCGTACTCCGGTTTCCAGAGTAATAGGATCTGCGGTACCATTGAACACTCTAAAAGGTATTTTTTCCTTATTAGTAGTGTCTACTATTATACTGGGACTTGCGCATTGTGAGACAATCATATAATCAGGGTCGGGTTCCAGCATGGCGATGTGTGTGTTGCTTCCTAACTGTGGTGCGGTGGCCCATAAGATCGTTCATGTCACGGCTCAACTGTGGCGGTATTTGATAATGTTACCGCACACGTATCGTACAATGACAATGTCGGTCCGAGAGGTATTCGTCGGCCGTGTATGTTGAGTTCCTGTTGTCTGCAGTGTATGATGGCTTCGCTGGCACTGAGGAAATCAGAGCCAAGTAGGGCATTGTTATGGATAGAGGCGATGACAACTCTCTGAATGAATTGCGTTTCCTCTATTTGGATAACTAAATTAACTACACCGGCTACGGGTACATCTGCTCCCGTAGCCGTCCGTAGGTAAATATTTGTAGGCTTAAGGGGGGCTTCTTATGGGGTGGGATGCTCTCATATAAGCGCTGGTTAAATACTGTGATAGAAGCACCGGTGTCGACGGTGGCACTGGTGGAGACGCCACTAAACAGACAGGCACATTTGTATATTACTTTGCGATGTACCTGCGGAAGAGTTTCCAATGATGCGGTCCGCTATAATGGCGTTGGAACAGCATCACTCTGTATATATTCCGACTGTTTCCGTATTGCTTCTTGTAAGATTGTGGATGGCTGAGTGAGGAAAGGGCCAGTTCGCCGTCGCCGCTGGTGTGAAGACTGCAGTGAAGACGGAGCTGGGGGTAGCAATGGTGTTGGTGTTGTTGCTGTTTCGGTGTAGGCGGTATTAGTGTATATGGCGGCGTGTACGGGATGACGGATAAGCTCTACCTGTGCAAGCCATTCCATGCAATGCTTCATAGGATGCTTTGGTGAAGCGCAGAAGAAACAATGATGACGCCAAGGACGTGCATTCCTCCGTTTATGTCGGCGCTTGCGGATCAATGAGGCAGAGTGAATCGTTTCTCCCGAATCGCTACTGTCTGTGGATGCGGAAGATGATGCTGGATGGGGTGGTGTTCTGCATCCCATCAGAGGACACCAAGAATCTAGAGTCTTGGTGGCGGGACATGGTGCTTTCAAGAACGTTGTTTCAGTGGAGGTGCTACAACCTACTATGGTTGTCTGCAAATAATGATGAGGATTGCATTCGGCATGGATGAAGTTCAGTGAAACGTTTGAAAATTTGGTCTCTAATCGTCTCTTGTGAATGGGTCACAGAAATTAGCTCGAAGAGCCCAGTCCCTGCATGTAATCAATATTTTGTTGACCATTCTGAAACTAATTTGACTGGAAGCTGTTGCTGCTTAGGACAGCAAGCGTTCTCCTACAATCACTATTCTGTTATAATTGTATAATTGTCTTGAAACTGAGGATCTGTGACTTTAGGTTCAAATGGTTAATTTTCGTTTATGTTTTCAAAATTTATTAACATAAATGTTCATTTCCCTGGCATCTTAGGCTATAATTAAAAATTATCTGATTCCAGCATTTGTCAGGATTTCCATCACATATGAAATTTAAACACCTATAGGCTATAGTAATGCAAATTAACGCTTCTGTATTCCAAATAAATGCATGTCAAGACAGTCAAACGTGAGATGAAACACAGAATCCACAAAAACACCAAAGAAAATGAAAGAAGGGAAGTTTTGTAGACAGTTGCTGTTTTACAATGGTTCGGGTACATCTGTATATATTCATGATGCATCTCACGGGAGTCACAGTGCACGTCCACCATCCTTAGAATGATTATTGATTATCCATCATTCTTAGAATGTTGACCGTGCACTGTCCTTCACATGTGCCTGTACTTGCTGAAATAATAGTGATGTTTACCCCTTTTACACGTACAGAACATAAAACAATGAGTTGTTCATACTATAAGGATTACTCGCTTTACAACTTTAAAATTAATTTGACTCTGTGCTGTTGCTGCCACAGCCTGACTTTAGTTTCAAAATACTCAACAGAGTTTCTGCACAGTTGTGTTGAATTTGGGATACAGGAATTTCAATCCTTATTGGTTAACGGGTTAAACATGCTACGCCCACAGGATTACAGGAATAACAAGCATCATTATATCAATTCTAATTTTCTTGGGGCCATTTCAATAAACTTATCTGTAAGATTTTCTGTATTAAGTTCACACAATAGACATCAACATAACGCTTTGAAGACGTGGCTGGCTCATGATTGATCTCAATCGTGATTTAATTAGTTTCAGTTTTGAAAAGGCGCTCGCTGCACTTGCTGTAGTTAATGGGAGTGTTAGCACAATTTTGGTCAGTTTTGCCACCTGTCCAAAGCATTTCTTCTCCAGGCACAACTTCTTATACAAATCCAGTAAACTGGCTTTCCTTTCTAATTGTTTTGCTGTTTCCAGAAGATCAGTGAGAAGTTAGGACATCTGAAGCATTTTCATTTCACTTCTGAACATTTCTACATTTATATCTGCCTTAAACCACTCAACCCCTACAGAAACATGAGTCCGAGTGTAGGACACCTGGAGATGTAATCTTCTCAGGATGAAGGTATTCTAAGCCTTTCAAAACTGGTGCACTGTGGGTATCAAATCGTCTTTGAATTGACATGGCCATACTATCCAATACATCATAGTAAAATAATGTCCTGGTCTTGTCCTTTGACCAGAGCTGTACTGCAGTTTGTGGATTGTCATCCAGTCTCTTAGGTATTTTGTGCTGTCACTGCTCTTGTGGTTCAGGGATATTTAAATTCTGACACCGTATTAAAGTCGAATTCCATAATTCAGAGAATTTCTCTTCAGTACGCATTGTCTGAATGGCCTTTAAGAGATCACTGACCCTATCGCATGCACTTGCCATGTCCAAATCTTCTGATTGTAACTTGTCAGATACACCTTTGCTTAAATTCAATACTTCTCTACGGCAAGGATGAATTCGAAGTCAATGTTGTTAAGCAATCCCTTTGTTTCTGCAGTTATTGCAGACTTTAGCTCCGTGTATCTGATATGCTCCAGTGTGGCAAGTATTGCATCTAGTGCATGATAAATTGCTGTGATGGCATCTGCCCTACATGCCCATCTTGTATCTGATAGTTTTTTCAGTGGATACAATTTATCCGATGTTTTTCCATGGAACTGAATTTGCTGTTCTTGGAACACTGCATGGCACTTGGTACACCTTTCAATGAAAACGTACAAGTTTTGAAGGGTTCCAAAGAAGTCTCTAGCCACTTTCTTGCTTGTCATGGCATCTACAATAACCAAGTTTAAAATATGCGCATAGCAATGTGCAAATGGTGCAGATGGTGACAGTTCTTTAATTCTTGCCTGTAAGCCACTGTGCATGCCAGAAACATTACTGGCACCATCGTAGCATTGACCGCGAGTGTTTGCAAGGTCCAATGAAAATCTCTCAAAAACAGTACTGATTATGTTCACAAGATTTTCTGAGCTTGTATCATCTATGCTCTGTATACTTAATAGGCGCTCCTCTATCGCATCACCGAGCACAATGTGAACAAGCAGAGATAACTGCTCCTGCTTACTATTGTCTGGCGTTTCATCAGCCATTATGGAGAAAATCTCTGCTGCTTTAACTCGGCATACTATTTCATTTGAGATAGCAGTTCCTACAATATCAATCATTTGATTTTGAATATCTGGACTTAAATATGTTGCATTATCGGCGCAGCTTTTCATATGTTCACCTATAACTACATCCACAATTGACATATATTCAATAAACTCGCGGAATACACCTTTATTAAGTGAGCTATCATCTTCTCGGTGTCCTCTGAAAGGCAAATTTAATTTGCCAATTAAGCGCACTCCATCTAAAAGTCTGCCGACCACAGTACGATTTCTTTGGACCTTCTCACGATGGTACGTTTGCTGTTGCACAGCTTCATCGCTTATCTGATGGTCAACTGGTTTCTGTCTCCCCCAGAAATTAAACGCCTGCACCGAGTATTTATGACAATCCGAAGATTCATGTTTTCTGAACGATTCCATTTTCTTCCAACTGCAGAAGCCTGTGCTGACGAAAGCAGGTTCTGACTTTGATGCTGATGGTACCTGCATAAGAAGCACACATACAATAGTGTCAGGCGCGAGACGTTTAGTTGACTGGCCTCAAGTTATGTACTAACTATCATACTCCTGTATGTTTCGGCCGCAATTGAGATATATAGGAATTCATCCATGAAAGACTGAAAGTAGTGTCAAAATTAACTGTAGTAACTCGTTGTTTAGACAAGCTTTCACACATAAATATGCTTTATAAACTGATGAAGTAAATTTATGTGAAAATGCTTGTCAAAATATCAATAAGGTTAGTTTTAATCCTTTGAACCCAAAACACCAAATACTAAAAAAACATTTTGCGATTTAATAAATATTAAAAATTTAAATTTCATAAATACTCTGGTAAACATTTTGAAACTAATTTGACTGTGATTATATTATAATGATGTCCTTCATGTTCTTTGACAACGACCAGGGGCGGACTGAGACTGGAGAACGTTTCTGCTATCTATCATATAGCGGCCATAATTGGATTGGAGAGCCATAATTGTCATAGAGGTATGTTGTTGACTATTTTGAAATTAATTTGACTGGGAGCAGCATACTCCTGTCATATTAATAACAAAATATTCATTATAATGATTCATGCAATGTAAACGACTTAACTTATTTGGTTCATAGTGCTTAAATTAAATTTCATTTCGTATTATAATAGCTGATGTTCGTTGTCGGAAGCAATGCTGCTGAACCGCTGTTGCGGCCCATTACAGCAGCAGGTTTCACCAAAGAATTTTCCAGAATGTATGGCCTACACCACCCCCACACAGTCAATAGTCATTAGAGTGATTTGACCATCTGTCTTCTTTTGACCACCTGTCTTAAAGAACAACTATTTTCTGACCCACAAACGCAAGAGGTTTTACTGTACATTATATAAATACTTACATGAAATGCTCTGCAATAAAAACAAAATACTCTGTCATTCTTCTTGGAGTACTCTAACAAGGAATTATTGGAGTACCATGCTGGCAGAAATTTCCTTCCATTCTTATCTTTCGGAAACATACAATCATTGGGCTGATGAGGACCTTTTTAAATATATGATCCCATGACGGATCGTACTCATATTGTAGATATGGGATTGTCTTGTGGGAAGTCATGACCCCGCTGGACATCTTATATGTACGAGTAAGTCCCGAGTAAAAATTCAAAATTCAGATGTGAATACCAGGCGAGCTAATAGACTATGTCACCATGTATATTAAGATGTACCGATCAGCGGTTACTAGCAATGATCATCATCATCTATACTTAGATGCATTACCAGCATCTTATTATTTGGATATATATTTATTATTTGGATATATATTATTAGCACTGGATAACTGGTACCGTCCATAGCGTCCTTGTAAGAGGAATACGTACATTATCAGCGTGGGATATGCATACATTGTCAGACGAGGTACACATTATCAAATTGGCAAGATGATTAGCGTCTAGCCGGAATCAGATGAAATATGACATACGGAAGCAGTTAGTTACAATGGCGATCTATATTCTCACGAAAGCTTGAGAAAATGAACCGAGAAGTAAACAATCAGGATAACGAGAATGCTTGTTTACCGATCATTCGTCATTTGGACAGATTCATAAGCAGTAGCCGAAAAGTAATCACTCAAGACTAAGAAGAATGGTAACTTGTTTACCGGTCATTCGTCATTCTGACAGATTCATAGATGTTAGGTACACAAATCGAAACTTGTCATCAAACCTATCATTCGTCACTCTGACAGATTCATGGATGTTGGGTACACAAATCAAAACTTGTCATCAAACCCATCATTCGTCATTCTGACAGATTCATGGATGTTGGGTACACAAATCGATACTTGGTATCAAACCGACCATTCGTCATTCGGACAGATTCATAGGCGTAGATACACAAATCGAGACTTGTCGTCAAACAAGATAAGTCATTCTGTCATAAAAGGCAGCTGGAATTTTAGAGAACAACAAGATATAAAAAACTAAGATTGTATATAAGCGGGACTTTAACTTTCAGTCGCAGTTCGGTCCGGTCTCTAATGTTGAAGGTTCAGAAAAAGATTGGTCTGAAGAAAGCCTAGCCTTGAGTCTGCATAGTTCCGTGGAACTGATTTTGTCGAGATTCAAATGAATTCTTGGTGAATGGCTTTAAGTAGCCAAGAACAGTATTTGACGAAACTGCCTAGCGAATCGTGAAACGCAACTTTTAAATGATAGAATAACCAGTATTCGTATCGCGTAGATATCGGTTGTTTCTGTAGTCATTGGTGGCAGTATAAGTCACCCAAAGTAGTCGGGCTAGTACAAGTACAATATTAATTATTTAACATCGCTGGTGGCAGTATAAGCCACTTATATTTACTTAGAGTTTTATTTTAACTTCTATCGTGACAGCATAAGTCACACATATTCATGGTCATATCAGACAGTCAAACTTCAGAGAATATATTATCACTTCGATATCCTCGAAGCAAGAGTTTGGGTTATTTATTGTCCAGTCTGGAAGCGACGGAAGACCACCGTCCCGAGCCACCATCTTTTACCCGAGTCAGATCAGGCCCAGATTATCGAGTATAAATATCGTCACCATCACCGTCGACGAGGCGAGCAGATAATCGTGCTACTGCATCTTTGATAAGAGGTTGTCGCAGCAACCGTTACATCATATTCTTATCAGAGGTGTGGTAGATATATTTCTAAATTAGACCCGAAGATCGAAAATCTTCAATATGTTTCTAAATCTAATGGTGCAACTTCTGCCATTTACTCAATTTCAAATATAAACTCGTATTATATACGGTACATGGCACGTGATTTTAATATAAATAACACTACAGCAGCTGGTTAGACACAAGTGACAAGCAAAGAATCACGAGATTGGCTCATTGCGTCATTAGCATGAAGCTGATCGCATGGTGCACTGGCGCGTGCTGCAGTATCTGCTAAAAATAGATTTAATGACACAGGGTTCAGTGTGCGATCACTCAGGGCAAACACATAGCATAAACAAAGCACCTCTCCATCAGTGTCTGCGAACTTGTGACTGATTGAGGATGTCATACCAACATGTGCATCTAAACCCACCCCACCCCACCTCAAATTTTATTGCATATTTAGAGTTTTCACAAGAACAGTCCGGGTGACCATTGGGGGTGGCGATTGCCCCCACCCCCTTGGCTACGCCAGTATCTCCATTGGATAGCCTGAAACCACAGGTTGCATTGGCCCCTGCGGCTTTGGGGGGGGGGGGGGAGGAGGCTTAGCCCGACTATATTGTAAGCATGACTGACACCAAGACTGTACATCTGTAAACAGTCCACACCAATAACACCTCAACCTAACTTTATGTAGCGTCTTGTTAAACCCCAGATCTCCACCATACACTGCATTGTGCAAATTCTTCATCACCGCCTCCACCTTGGAAAGTGGCACCAGTATTTGCAGATAGTTACTAAAGCCATCCGTAGACTCAAACCATCTAAATAACAACCCATCTTTCAATTCTAACTGATTCCATTGTGACCAATAACACTTAATTCATTCTGCATGATGATCTTTCTGGTAATAACGGCCTCTCATTACCAGTCACCTTCCACCTCATGATTTGCCCGATATCATGATCTTCTACCTGTGCATCTTTCCACCCCTGAATATCAATTGTCCTGCAGCAATCAATGCATCATATTTAGACTGCTTTCGTGATGTGTCAACATCCACATCCCTGCCTGAATTCGAGGTTACTGTACACATGTATGGTATCCTAGATAATGTGTCAGCATTGGCATGCTTAAAACCACTCCTGTGTTGGATAGTTACATCATAGAGGCTTAGTTCAATTGCCCAACGTTCACGCTGTCCAGTAGGGTCCTTCTCCCTCTTCAACTCCTTAATGCCTATCAAAGGCTTGTGGTCTGTTACCACAGTAAATGGTCGACCATACACGTAACTTCTAAATTGTCTTACAGCCCATACAATTGCCCGGAATTCTTTGTCATAGGCTGACCACTTTCTTTGCCTTGAATCAATGACTTTTCCACCATATGCTACTACGTGCTCTCCTAGTCTGCCGGGCTGGGCTAAAACTGCTCCCACTGATTTTCCAGAAGCATCTGTCTAAATGACAAACGGTTTAGCTGGGTCTGGAAAAGACAGAATTGGTGGACTGATTAAAGCTTTTCGTAGATGCTCGAAAGCTTTATAGCACTTATCCGTCCAGACAAATTTTCCATGTTGGTCCTTTGTAGTCAGTTCTCACAATACTGCCTGATTCGGAATAGTCTGGTATGAATTTTTTATAATACCCAGTCAAGCCCAAAAAGGATCTGATTTCTTTAGCAGTAGTAGGGACTGGGTATTCACTTATGCGCTGAATATTTGCAGGGTCTGGTTCAATGCTTTCTTTACTTACTCTGTGGCCTAGGTAAACAACACTATCCTGAAATAATTGGCACTTAGAAGGCTTTAAGTTTAACCCTGCCAACCTCAGTCTGGTGAAGACATCTCTTAGCAATGACATGTGTTCCTGTACCGATTTACTAAACAGTATAACGTCGTCTATGTAAAATAATGTTGTCTGCCAATCTAGTCTAGCCATATTGGAAAGTGGCTGGGGAATTCGTTAGCCCAAATGCCATTACTTTAAATTGGTAAAGATTTGAACCGGTCGAAAAAGCAGTTTTCTCTCTATCATTAGGTTCGATCTCTACCTGCTAATACCCTGATGCCAGATCCCGATCCAGTACAGAAAATACAGTGGAACCTAACAGGAAGTCCAGGCAGTCGTCGGTTCATCTCAATGGAAAGGCATCCTTGTGGCTAAGGGGATTTAGAGATCTGTAATCCACACAATAGCATAAAAATCCATCCTTTTTTTCTTACAAGCACAATAGAGGATGGCCATGGACTTTTACTTTCCTCGATGACGTCATTTGCTAACACTTCTTTAGTCTGACGTTCTACTTCTGCTTTTAAATGCATATGTATATGTCGGAAAGGTTGATTAATGGGCTTAGCATCATATGTATCAATATTATGTTGTACTAACATAGTTCTTCCGCTATCATGTGGCCCGTTACTAAAAAAAATCAGAGAACTCTTGTATTAGACATTTGGCCTGGTTTTCTTCTGACTTTGTTAACACAGATGCATTGAAATCTATTGTAATTTCTTTAGGGGGGGGGGGGTGTTGTGGAGGAATCTCGATTTTCTTATCCAATATTTCAAACACACCAACTCTGGCAATAGTTTTATCAATAGTATAGAAGGTATCACATGGTATACCTTCTTCTAAATGAACAACTTCTGACAAATTAACCATTTGTACTAAAGCTATTCCTGTTTTAGCAACACTTACTGTTTTTGCAATAATTACACTGTCATTTATATCATACCCGAAGGGTTCTAGAATACCTGTTAACTCATCTGGTATTAGATCTTGAGGCTGAGATCTTATTCTAGTTTGGACAGACCCTTTCCATCGTGGTGCTAGTGATACATTTGTCAATAGACTAGCTTGGCATACTCTCGGAAAGATTTGCCATTTTGGTAAGAACTTCACTGTATCAGTACCCATCACAATTTGCTTATTCTCACTATCAATAATCAACTTGTGTGCTTGCAGAAAATCCCAACCCAATAGCATAGGAAATGCAACACCTCTAGCAACTAGAACTGGATGTAGAACCTCTTTGCTGGCTATCCTAATCTTCACCGTTACTGCTCCTAAAAGATCAATTTCCTGTCCATTTACATAGGACATTAAAAACAAATTGAACATTTGAACAATGAATGAACATTTGTTGCATGTAAATTGGCAGGTCTCATCCGCATCTGTTTCATAATAGCATTGCTCAATTTGAAAGTTTCACTAATGATTGTGATCGACCAAACATTTGATGTCAATATCTTCAACATTGATTGGTATATAAGCCAAAATCTCTTCATTAGGATAGTTAATGTCTGGCAGCACTGTAGATGAACATGGAGCTGGTGGCACTGGCTTAGCACCAGCTCTTAGTAGTTTAAAGGTGACGGGCAATCACAGATTAAATGCCAGACCCCACCACACCGAAAGCACCTATTCTGGCCCCTCCCTCTACCACTATTGTCCTGTCTGCCCCTAGCGAAACCCCTTCCACGAAAAGCATGTGCTGATGGAAATCCATGATCCCCAATTGCATTATAACATTCCCTAGCAAAATGGCCTGGCAAATTACAGTGGTAGCATAGACCACCACGTTGTGATTGCTGGCCATTTTAAATCTCTGACGTTACTGCAGCAAGTCTGACAGACATTTCTTCGATTTGTGTTTGCAAAGCCTTCAAACATTCATTACTTTCAGCAGATTGCTGACATGGATTGGTAAATTCTGGTTGCATAGTTTCACATGCATTAATACCAATTGCCTTATCGACTTCTGCTCTAGACTCACTTTTGGACGCAATTTTATTGGCTTCACTAATATTCTTAGGCCTCTTATTTCGAACTTTCATCTCCATCGATATCCCTCGTAAAAAAGTGAGTTAAGACAACATCATTCTTTGCCTCTTCATTATATTTTGGATACGATCTTATAACCAATCCTTTTAATTCCCCGGCATATACGGCAAGATTTTCATCTGGTTTTCGTTGCCTCTTAATTAACTCCGCCCGAAACGCTTCTAATAATACATCAGAGGCAAATGCCTCTGTGGATGCATCCCTCAGTTTGCCATAATTTTGGTTGTCCTTTTCATTCAAGCTTCGGAAGGTGGCAAAAGCTGAATTGCCCAATAATGTGGGAAATATTGACACTTTCTCCTCTTCTTTCATATTACATGAATTTCCCCATACTTCGAATCGCTCAATCCATGTCAGAAAGTCGCCCCCCTGCTTCCCCTCGAACCGAGGAGGAGCATTTGCCCATTTCCTCAATTCTAACGACTCAGCCATTTTGCTTACCAGTTTAACACGTGTATCAAAAGAAATAATTTTCGCAATCAATACATTAAATATTAGGCTTCAATCCCACAACTGTGACCAAATTGTGACACTCACCTTAGTCATCAGATGCAAACGATAAAGGTGTGTTCTTTGTTCAGTCCAGCGGCCAACTGGCATGAGTTCAGGAAGGAAAATGTTCGGTGAATGTTCACCTATTTATGTTCGCTTTTCGTGGCGAACAATATTCGCCTTCCTGAACGAGCTGTCACGAGTAGCTTCGACGAGCGTTCTTTTACGACGTCACGTGATAGTTATGAGGGTTAACGGTTTGTCAGATCCGATGCATTATAATGTCATATTTATTACGTCATAATGAATAGCAGGGTCTCAGAAACAATCTACAAGCATACACATATTTGGTGAAGACTAACATAATACTAGGATAGCTAAGAATGCATTGGTATGCATTATTTATGGTTAAATTGACAACCAACGTATCTCAATTGACGATGCTGTATATTTTTCCGCCATCTGTTCACGGCAAATCATGGCGAGTCACCTATAAAGTTGTTCGCCGCTCGCCACAAACATTCGCTGCGGACGTTCAGGAGGGCGAACGTACCATGTGACCTAACAATAGTTCGGCGAACGGAAAATATTCGCTCTCCTGAACGGACCCCTGAATTCAGCCCTAAGCCTTTAGTCCTTTCCGGTTCCTCTAAAATCACCAGGGTTGCCAGATTAGCTCTGATTAGTTCGAGCTGCGCCAATTAGCTCACACAACCAATGCTCTTGTACGCAGAGAACATCTGTCATCGGTAGGAGTTTTTGAGTACAAGTCGAGTTAGTGATTAATAATTAATGCTTAATTTTGAATCTTGAATCTTGAATCACTAATCTCGAATTTCTCGAAATCTCTAATCTCGAATTTCGAATCTTCTCCGTGGAACGAAACGTCTAAGGCCGAACTGGTTCTGGTACGAAACGCCCTGCTGCAGTTTTTGACACATCATTTCAGAATTAGTGCATATGCACTCGGTTATAAAAGGATTTTTTACATAATTTTTAATTAAAAAAACACATATATTTACAAAGATGGTAGAATTTGGATCTGGTCCCGTCAAGGAAAGCATCGACAACACGATATTTATTATTCCTGGCATAATAATCGGCTGCTTAGTTGGTGCGTAAAATAACACCTGTTTTCGTATCCTATGAGATAATGAGAATGATAATGGTACCCACATTGCGCATGTTTGAATTATCGGTTCCTATCAAATCGTCTGAACAAAAATTGCAATTGTTGAATAAATATAAGAAACTAGCATGGTTTCTTATTCACCTGTATGCAACTTGACTTTTTAATTGTCGGTCTGCGTAAAATGGTAACGAGTCGTTTCGCCACCCCTGTCCCGTTCGCCCTAGGTCGTTTCGCACCGGGTCGATTCGCTCCCTAGTCTAGGTCGTTTCTCACCCCTTTCAAGATTCAAGATTATTTATTTCATGCTTAATATATAGGATATATACATCACATTCGGGCAGTTCATCAAAGGCAGAGCCTATGAATCGATGGACCCCCTACACACAAAACAAGACATTACAATATATAAGGTGACAGCTGATATAAACATCTGTAGTATAATAATAATGCCTGTATAGTCTTGTGCGCGAACTGGAATGGCAAGTGTAATTGAATTGAAGTATATATGGGACTATAACATGTTAACCTTATGTATACAGTATTCTCATGTCCTATATTGTTGTTATATGTTATATGTAGGGGTCCACCGCCACATAGGCTCTGCCTTTGGTGGACTACCTGTTGTGAAACTGTAAATGTATATTCTATATCAAAATAAATAATCTTGAACTTGAACTTGAAGTGCCTTTGTAATACCGATACCGACTCAACCTTGGATGTATTGGCGACCTGATCATTTCAAGTTATTCTAAGTAATGTTAATTGCTATTAATAATTTAATATACATATATATATATATATATATATACATTTTTTAAGTTTGCTATTAATAATTTAATATATATATGCATATTTATTCATCAAATCTTTTTTTAATTCAAGACATTTTTGAAATTTTAGCACTGGAATGACGGGCTTGGTCGAGCTCATCATTACAGTGGTGAAATTGTCAAAAATAGTCTTATCTTGGCCTGCAAATGGGCATTCCCCAAGAACACTACAGAGGCCGGTTTTGCTGGCTTCGTCGTGAAAAGGTTAAAAAGAATTTGACAAACCAACCTACCAACTGACAGACGGAAGCAAAATATGAGTATATTCTATACTAAATAAACTAGTTTTATTGATTTATTTAGTGCGCATGTGCGTACTATAATTTCTCGCTGTTAGGTATGGTTCTAAAATCTTAAATGATACATTACTAATCCGTCCATCCATGCATCCGTCCACTCATCGATACAGCCATTCATTTGTCCATCTGTCCATCTCATTTCCGATAAAGCTGCCTAAATTGCAACTATAAATGGTAGTGGCTCACTTGTTTAAAAGTCTTTTGGGACAGTTGATGCAGTGCATAAAGGACTAACTACATTCAGCTTAATTGTTTTCAAAATTTATGGATAATAATGTTTGAGTTAATAATTTTTGTGATCAAATTCAGAGATTGTATGAATTTTACTTATAAATTGAGTAACCTCCTTCGCTGTTTTCTGTTGGCATCTAATTAGAAAAAGTAATGATTTAATGATACGCAAGAAGTGACATCATCGGATGAAGTTGTGAAAATTTAAGGAGACAGATTAGGCACTGTTTTTATAAGTTTATGTTAGTTTTAATGTGTCTTAGCTTTAGTATTTGGTTGCTAGCAGTGACAGTTGTTGAAAAATAATAACGTCTATGCGAGCTAAGGACTATACATTAAATACAGAAAAAGCACTGAAGAAGAAGGCAGATGCGTGTAGAAAAGAAGAAATCACATCTGTCAGTAGGGGAGGCTCTAACTCATTATACTATTAACATGTTCCACACAAAATGTAAAATTCATATCACTGGGAAGTGTCATAAGAGGTTAGGTGATGACATCCTGCCAATGTTGCAACGACTGTGGAAGATGGGCCCAGATCTACATGATGTAAACAAATACATAGAAAAGATGTGTAACATAGAAAAGATGTGTAACATGCAAATACAGCAAACAAGGAATGAAAGAGCAAATCAAGAGACGAGCAACAAACTGACGAGTATTATTAGCTGTATTTATGAGAATGGCGAGGCCACAACAGAGTTACAAAGCTCAGATACTACACCTCAAAATAATGAGCTGACGCTAGCGGCAATAATTCCCTGCAACACCTCTGGAGAAATTCTAGATGGAGTTGCCAATCAAGCCAGAGGTGTTGACTCTTCAGAAGATTCAGATGAAGCCATAGATGATACAATCTGTTCTAGCTGTGGCTTGAGTGCCGGAGAACAAACAATTGAGTGTTCCAGCTGTAAGTCTTGGTACCATTGGAATTGTGAAAACATGAATCAATATGACCTTATACATCATAACACTGATATAGAAAGACCATATATGTGCACAAGTTGCAGTCAATTGAAAAAAGATCAAAGCCAAGAAGGAATTGTTGAAATACTTTCAGAGCAAGAAGAAACACAAAATCCAGTTGATACTGTATCAGCTATCAGTATATGCTCCTCGCCGCCACCAGTAAAATCAACACGGGACAATGAAATAACTCAGACTAGAAGTATGACTGCACAATCAATACATAAAGTAAATGCACAGAGAAGCCTGCCAACTGGCACTGATTGTCCAGACTCTTACAGCTCAAGGAGTCAAATAATGGACGATAAAAATGAAATTGACATCTTAAAAGACTTATTGCAGAAAGCACAGCAAGAACTAAGCAATAAAGACCATGAATCTAGACAACATGATCGAAAGAACAGAGAACTGCAAATAAAGAGCATAGAACAGGAAAAGGAGTTAGGGTCTGTCAAGCGGCAACTGATGACATCCTGTACCATGATAAATAACCTGGAAGGAGAAATAGTGGAACTGAGAAATAGTAATAGAATACGGGGGTGGCCAGAGATATGAGAGAAGATCAATCATAGGTGAGAGCAAGTTCAAGCACTGACCATCAAAACAGAACTAACCAGCTCATGGCAACAAATGTACAATTACTTTCAAACCAAGTGCAGCATATATTAAATCAATTGTTACACTTTGAAATAAATATGCGAATAAGAATTAATACCATGGAAGAAACTATGCACACACAGCATCAACAGGCAATGCAGACCCTACAAGGATCTCAGTATGGAAATCAGCTATCCCACCAGCAATATCGTGACCAACCAGCTCATCAGCAGTATGGTAGCCAGCCAGCCAACCAGCAGTATGGCAGCCAGACAGTCCATGTGCAACAGTGTAGCCAGTCAGTCCACAAGCAGTATCGCAGCCAGCCTACCTGCAACAGGGTAGTCAGCCAGCCCACCTGCAACAGGGTAGTCAGTCAGCCCACCTGCAACATGGTAGCCAGCCGGTCCATCAGCAACAAGGTAACCAATCAGTCCACGTGCAATGGGGTAGCCAGCCAGTCCACCCACAACAGAGCAGTCAGCCAGTCCACCTACAACAAGGTAACCAACCAGTCTGCTTGCAGCAGGGTAGCCAGCCAATCAATCCGCAACAGAGCAGCCAGCCAGCCCATCTTCAACAGTGCAACCAGCCAGCCCACCAGCAACATGGACACCGGACAAACCAGCAGAACTATGGCAACCAGTCAGCCCGTCAACAGTATGGTACCCAGCCAGCACACCAGCAGCCATGGCAACGGGGTAGCCAGCCAGCCCAGCATGGCAGCCAGCCAGCGCATCAGCAGTCATGGCAATATCGTAGCCAGTCAGCACACAAGCAGTATGATAGCCAGCCAGCTTATCTGCAACATGGTAATCAGCCAGTCCAACAACAACAGAGCAGCCAGCCAGCCCATCAACAACAGGGTAATCAGCCAGTCCATCAGCAACAGAGCAGCCAGCCAGCCCACCGGCAACATGGCATCCAGCAAGCATATCAACAGCCATGGCAATATCGTAGTCTGTCATCACACAAGCAGTATGATAGCCAGCCAGCTTATCTGCAACATGGTAATCAGCCAGTCCAACAACAACAGAGCAGCCAGCCAGCCCATCAACAACAGAGTAATCATCCAGTCCATCAGCAACAGAGCAGCCAGCCAGCTCACCAGCAACCTGACAGCCAGCTATCTCAACATCAACATGTTAGCCAGCAAAACCATCAGCAACAGGTTAACCAGCCACCCCACTTGCAACATAGTGGCCAGCCAAGCCATCACAAGTATGGTGGCCGGTCAGCTCAACATCATTATGGTAGTCCGCCAGCCCACCAGCAAAGTGGTAGACAGCCAGCTCTCCAGCAGCATGGTAGACAAAAAGCTTACCGGCAACAGGGTACTCGGCCATCCCATAAACAGCGTGGTAGCCGGCTACCAAATCAGCAATGTGGCAGTCAGCAAACCCACCAGCAACGTGGTGGCCAGTCATTCCAACACCATGGTAGCCATAACTACATGACACAATATTATGCTCAGCAGCAAATGAACACGGAAATGTGTCATCACATGAATCTAAACCAAATTGAACTTCGCAATATGCACTCCCAGTTAATGAGTGTCCTAAATGTGAATTGACAGTACGTAACAACCCAGCAGAATGGAGGCCAAATTGCACCGCGCTCTTTAAATGTTAACAACTTAACTCGGTATAATGGCCTACAAAATCAGTCTGAAATTGGTAACCAGTCAAACCAATCTGAATCTGCTAGTCACTCAGTCCAATTGCATGATAGCCATTCAACCCAACACCATGATAAAGAGTCAATCCAGGAGTGTGATAACCAGTTAGATCAACAGCATTCTGGTGACCAGTCAGTCCAGCAGCAGTATGATGATCAGTCAGACAAACATCATCATGGCGATCAGACAGACCAACAGCAGCATGGTGAGCAGTTAGTCAAACAACAGCATGGTGACCAGTCAGTCCAGCAGCAGCATGGTGATCAATCAGTCAAATATGGTGACCTGTCAGTCAAGTATGGTGATCACTCAGTCAAGTATTGTGACGAGTCAGTCAAGTATGGTGACAAGTCAGTACAATGTGGTGACCAGTTAGTCCAATGTGGTGACCAGTTAGTCCAGTATGGTGACCAGTAAGTCCAGTATAGTTACCAGTCAGTAAGTCAGATAGTCCAAGAGCAGCATGGTGATCAGTCAGTCCAAAAGCAGCATGGTAACTTGTCAGTTCAATGGTGCCATGGTGAGAAGTCAGTCCAGCAACAGTATGGTGAACAGTCAGTCCAACAATATTATGGTGACCTGTCAGTAAAATATGGTGACCAATCATCCATGTATGGTGACCAGTCAGTCCAGCAGCAGCATGGTAACCATTCAGTCCAGCAGCAGTATGATGTTCAATCAATCAAATATGCTGACCAGTCAGTCCAGTATGGTGACCAGTCAGTCCAGTATGATGACTAGTCAGTCCAGCAACAGCATGGTGACCAGTCCAGTATGGTGACCAATCAGTCCAGTGTGGTAACAAGTCAGTCCAGTATGTTAACCGGTCACTCCAGTATGATGACAAGCCAGCCAGTCAGACAGTCCCACAGCAGCATAGTGGCCAGTCAGGTCAACAACAGCATGGTGATCAGTCAGTCCAGCAGCAGCATTGTAACCATTCAGTCCAGAAGAAGTATGATGTTCAATCAATCAAATATGGTGACCAGTCAGTTCAGTATGGTGACCACTCAGTCCAGTGTCACGACCAGTCACTCCAGCAACAGCATGGTGAACAGTCAGTCCAGCAACCACATGGTGACCAGTCAGTCCAATAACATCAAGGTGACCTGTCAATCAATTATGGTGACCAATCAGTCCAGTATGGTGACCAGTCAGTCCAGTGTGCTAACAAGTCAGTCCAATATGTTAACCGGTCAGTCCAGTATGATGACCAGCCAGCCAGTCAGACAGTTCCACAGCAGCATGGTGACCTGTCAGTTAAACAACAGCATGGTGACCAGTCAGTCCATCAGCAGCATGGTAACCATTCAGTCCAGAAGAAGTATGATGTTCAATCAATCAAATATGGTGACCAGTCAGTTCAGTATGGTGACCACTCAGTCCAGTGTCACGACCAGTCACTCCAGCAACAGCATGGTGAACAGTCAGTCCAGCAACCACATGGTGACCAGTCAGTCCAATAACATCAAGGTGACCTGTCAATCAATTATGGTGACCAATCAGTCCAGTATGGTGACCAGTCAGTCCAGTGTGCTAACAAGTCAGTCCAATATGTTAACCGGTCAGTCCAGTATGATGACCAGCCAGCCAGTCAGACAGTTCCACAGCAGCATGGTGACCTGTCAGTTAAACAACAGCATGGTGACCAGTCAGTCCATCAGCAGCATGGTAACCATTCAGTCCAGCATGGTGACCAGTCAGTCCAGTATGGAGACCAGTCAGTCCAGCATAATGACCAGTCAGTCCAGCAACAACATGACGTTCAGTCAGTCCAGCAGCCACACGGATACCAGTCTGTCCAGTATGATGACCAGTCAGTCCAACAGCAGCGTGGTGACCTGTCAATCAATTATGGTGACCAGTCAGTCCAGCAACAACAGGTTGACCAGTCAGTGGAGCAACAGCATGGCAACCAGTCATTCCATCTGCAAGACAAGTGTACATATTCAGACCAGCAGTCAAATAATCATTCAAACCAGAAGTATGGCGACCAAACAAACCAGAAGTGTGGTTATCAGTCAAACCAGCAGGAGCATGGTATCTACTCAATCCGACAGCAACATGATAACCAGTCAATCCAGCAGCATTGTGATAATGACCAGTCTTTTTAAGGCACGGCCGAGTTACAAAAATCTCAAGATAGCATCTTTCAATATCAAGAACTTAAAGGGTAACTTTATGTATACCCAGAAATTGTGTGAGAGAGATCAAATAGACATTATAGCCCTGCAAGAACATTGGCTATATGACTGAAAAATACTGGATGAAAAAACTACTTCCTGGTTTCCAGCATCATTCCAGATCTGTGGATGAAGGCAATCCATTACCCCCCATACAGTTACCACGTGGAGGGATACGGCGGATCAAGTATAAGCTGGAGAGACAAGCTAAATAGTATAATTGAAAGTCTACCTGATGGTTCAAATAGAATAGTCTGCATAAAAATAAACTCATCACCTTCAGTCATCATTATAGCAACATATGCCCCATGTAAAGGGTGTAGCAAATATAATGAGGAATATATGGAAATCTTAGCAGAATGGCAGAAACTACTGAACAAATATAAAGACTCCAATGATGTCCTGATATGCGGCGATTTAAATGCATCATTGCATTCAGAATATCCAGATGCAAGAGACAAACTATTAAAAGATTTCTGCACCAAGAACCAGTTAGAATTGGTTCCAAATTATCCAGTTGGAAAAACCTTTGAATGTGCAAATGGCTCTTCACAGATTGACTATATCATTGCATCAAACATAGATCTCATAAAACAAGTTCAGCATGTATTAAAGGAATACGACAACTGCTCAGATCATATACCAATTAGAGCTGTCATTACAGTTAAGGAAAGCAGCATGAGTAACAATGTGCTGAAGCCAGGACAAGAAAGAAAGCTTCAGTGGGGAAAAGGTGATCTGGTTCAATATAAAGAAAATCTGGAAAGAATGTTGCATCAAAAGGATCTCTGCTCATTAAACAAATCGGTAGACGAACTTATCACTACTGTCACCATATTGAAGATTTTCGATCTTCGGGTCTAATTTAGAAATATATCTACTACACTTCTGATAAGAATATGATGTACCGGTTGCTGCGACAACCTCTTATCAAAGATGCAGTAGTACGATTATCTGCTCGCCTCGTCTAAGGTAATGGTGACGATATTTATACTCGATAATCTGGGCCTGATCTGACTCGGGTAAAAGATGGTGGCTCGGGACGGTGGTCTTCCGTCGCTTCCAGACTGGACAATACACAACCCAAACTCTTGCTTCGACAATATCGAAGTGATAATTTATTCTCTTAAGTTTGACTGTCTAATATGGCTACGGATATGTGTGACTTATGCTGTCACGATAGAAAACAAACTGTTAAATAAAACTCTAAGTAAATATGAGTGGCTTATACTACCACCAATCGCTATCAATTAGGGGTGGCTTATACTACCACCAGATACTTTGAGTAACTTTTACTGTCACTCGCGTCTATAGAAATAACTGATTTTCATACAATACGAATACTGGTTATTCTATCATTACAAAGTTGCGTTTCATGATTCTCTAAATCATCTTCGTCAAAAACCGTTCTTGGCTACTTAAAACCATTCACTAAGAACTTGTTTGAATTTCGACAAATTCAGTTCTACAGAACTATACGGACTCGAGGCTAGGTTTACCTAAGCGCAATAATTTTCGGAACCAAGATTTTTCTAAAAAGTTAAAGTCCACTTTTTATACTTCTCTGGAGCCCTCTACCATGTTCGTTTTGGTTCCTCTTTCCAGAGTTTGATTCGATGCTCATTGATTGTGACGTCATCCTGACTAATCAAACTCCGATTTTCTCTCTTAGGAAAAGAACACCGAACAAGTTAAAGCGGCCTAATTGACTCATGAGTGTAGAATTCTATCCGATAACCTCCCACAAACTTGACAGTGATGGACATTGCTTCGACAATCATTGCTAATCGTTTCTTAATATCTTATTCTGACTAACGTCTTCTGTCAACTTTTCGTCTGGCTTTCTAATCCACTTGGCGCCAGACGCTATCATGCCCACGTCCAGCCCCTTGCTTATTAGGCCTATGCCTGCATTTCAGAAGGGTGCCATGACGTAGTGACCATGTGGTACATCTGATTCACCAACATCTGGTGTCGTATCTGGTGTCGTGGGTCGCCTCTATAGAAATATAGAAACCCGGTCACTTATTACGGTCCTTATGGTAAGTCGGTCGTCGCCACGTTTACTACGTCATTCTATGAGTCATTCAGTCTGTGCTACGTACACTCTGTGCGTAGCATTCTACCGACGCTCTTGCTTGAATATTTAGAAAACTATTGGTCATAACTTCTGCTGAATACTATAAAAGGTTATGCCGCGCCTGCAGCAACAGCTTTCATTCTTCAATCACCGATAGATTCCATCAGCTCACTGCCCTAAGTCTTAGTCTATTCTATTCCAATTTCATATTCCAATTTCACTTTTTGTATCAGCTATATTTTCGTGTCAGTTTTGCATCGACTTGATGCACACACTAGATCGCGCTAATACATTTTCGCTCATTGTGTTATCCGTTCCCTAGCTCGTCTGGTATTCAAAAATATAGTCATATTCTTTGCTGGGGGTCTTGGACTGCAAATATAAGATGTCCCTGGGGTCATGACCCCCCAGAAGACAATCCCATATCTACATGCGCCCCGTAGCCAAAGTTATTTGACCATCTCTCTTAAGGCCTTAAAGAGAGTGTCAACTAACTCGTTGTGGACTATCAACAACCCAAACCAATACCAGCAGCCTGAACGGATACCACCTGATATTCATCCAATTGGTCAAGAAATTAATAATACAGGGCAATATATTATACACCAATTCTTGTCCGAGTAGCGGAATGCTCGGAAATACATTAGTAGTATTCGTTAGTGTATGGTTGATAATTATACAAACATACATGTCCGGGTAGCAAAAGACTGCCCCCGGAAACACATTAATAACATCATTAAACCGTGGTCGATAACCTCGATCCACGCGTAACTTAACAATAAAAGCGAGCAATCGGTACAGTTTAAAACAAGTGAATATATATTACATAATGTATTAATATAAACTGCCGCTACTGCCAGCAGCGACAACATGGTCAGCAGCGACACACTTTGCGCGTGTCGTATGATTCGTCGTCACACGACACAACATTATAGTTCAAAACCTTAATCCTACAGTGCAAATACCATTACAGATCATGTGAATTTTTCCTATTAAATAATACAGTACCAACATGGCACCATACTAATGTTCGTGCTACAACATTTAATATTCACCAATTACTGTTCCAGTGGAAACATATAAAGTTAGTGCCAAAATGTCATGGTGATACCTCCCAGCGGTCTATGCTTACGTTAGGATCCACCACGTCAACGTACGTCTCCATCTCTATCCATTCGGCAGCCATCGGGTCGATCTCAGTCCTGGCGTCAGCATTAGGCGACGACCCGGCTGCCATCCGCAGCGGCTCCGGTAGAGCTGCAGGTCTCCGGGGCTGCTGGGCCTGAATAGTCGGTGCGTTCATGTGAATCGCAGTATGCGGTTCACTACTATGGGCCGCACGTGGCTCGCGTTTATGGGCCGCACGTGGCTTGCATTTAAGCGCATTCCACATGCGTGATAACACGCCACATTTGTATAATATAAGCACAATTACTAGCACCACTACGAAGGAACCCGTTGAATATGATACGAAAGAATGTACCCCAATGCCATCGACCATCACCGGGTCAATCATGGATAACGGTGCTAGCGGCACGTACTTAGACTTTTGTAAATGGTTCCACGGTTGTAGCTTTAAATGGTCAACTATCATGGATTGATTTAGAACGCCGGACACATCCAAATGGGGCATTTCAATGGCTAGGCCTATCCGAGTGTACGTCCGACTATAAGACGCTACAGGCTCGAATCGCCAGCCCCTCCCACTATACCCGCATTTCACTTCAAGAGTATACTTACCTCCCTAATACTTTTGATATTGCTAAATATTGGCTTTCACTCAATAAACACTCAGATTTAAAACAGTTAGGTGCCCCTACTGGGCAGGGAGTCAGAGCGTAGTCTGGCGGATGCCAGCCCCACCACCGCGCATGCGCAGACTAGCACTTCCTCTTTGCTAGATTATTGGCAGAGAGATCACACATGTCTTTTTGTAGCAATAGCTTTTCCTTAATCTTAGACTGTTTAAGTGGTGTTTTTTGGAGTGATAGTCACTGATTTGGATGGCAGGACGGAACGATTCGCCAAAGGGGGACTTAGGACCTTTAAATCAGGTGACTTCTAGTAAAATTAGCGAGTTTTCTTCCCGGTGTATTGTGTTTCCGGGACTCGCGGTTACCGTGATAAGCGCCTTGGTTAGTTGGTTTATGTCAACTCGGTGCTACCTATGACTAATTTCTCTTTCTGTTTATGTCCACAGGTCTGTATGACGCTAGGTGGTCGCATCACAGCAGCAGAGAGTTAGTTTTCTCTCCACCATGGTTCCATTTCCTACTAACACTGTTAGGTTATCTAACCAAATGGAAAATTAATGTCCAGTGAGTTGGAGGCCTAGTATAAAGGTCTTCTCACTTTGCCCTCTTGATCCAATTCCTTCCCCATGAGGTGGAGAGAGTTAAGAGGCGTGCAGATGGTGGAGTTCTCCGGTTCGTCATGTTGGATGGTTTGTCTATACAAAGTGTCAGGTATCTAGTTATTGATAATGTGGTGATGTTAATTATAGTAACAAGCAAAGGGAGATAATTAACATTTTTGCCAGAAAGGAGTTATCTATATGTATCTGATGGTTGTGTAGTCGACGTATCCATTCAGCATACAATTCGTCCTTGCACTTGGATGTTTTGTTGGGATCGAATTTTTCCTGTCACGGGATTAATGACGTCATAATCAGCCTGGCTATGTTTTTATCAGCAATTCAATCGCTATGCTGGTTTCTGATGTATATTGATCTGTATGATCGTTTTCCTTCTCTTTGAGTTGGTTTGAGTGTCTAAGCTTAACTAGTTTGCTCATACTCCTTGTCCTTTGCCCTGTTTCAGGGACCGGGTTGCGCGTCCTGTGGACGTTTTCTACCGGATAAGTTCTGGCCTCATCGTTGCTATCGATGTAGCCCTTGTGGTCCCTTGGTTAATTGTGACATATGTAAGCACTGGGGGGGTGAGTTAATGTCCGAATTCTTGTGCTGCTTACAGGCGACGGACAAGGTGGTAGAGGAGGAGAAGAAGAAGAAGCGGAAACGAGAGGTTGTAAGTAGGAAGGGTAAGGGGAAGGTCTCGTCCGCGGTGGATATGGAGGCCTTCCGGACCGAGATGTTGGGAGAGGTGAAGAGGACATTAAAGGATTTGGTTCCAGGGTTGCTTCGTGGCATGCTTCCTGGACCAAATCCTTTACTGTCCTCATCATCGGCTTCGGAGCAGGTAATCCCCGCCTCTGGATCGGTTTTCCTTAGACCGCTTCCGTTGTTCGACGATTCAGAGGTGGCCCCATTAGAGGGGGCGTTCCACGACCCTGGCAGCAGGCTTATTGCCGCGCCGATAGGGGACCGTGGATGGTTGTCGCTGGAACCCGCTGGCTGCTTATCAGTCCAGGGGTATCCGCACGCCGCGGTGGCCAGTACCTCCTATGGCACCGTTCCTGGTCAGCCCGGGTTAGCTCTCTTTGCTGACCCGGGGTCTAATCTTTCTGACCAGGGTGATGAGGATTACCTGCTAGGGTCGCCGTCTGACGACGTGGACATGGATGAAGACGTTTGTGCACCCCTCGCGGGGAATACAGGCGCCTTATTCCACGGTTTTACTCACCCTGGAGTAGAGTCCGCGGCTCAGGTGGTGGCCCAGGGCACTGCTGATGGCCAGCGGTACCGCATACCTCGGCTTGCCGAGGGTGTTGCTGGTGCTGGCCGGGCCCGTGGTGAGATTATATATACCCTGCGCTCTGCCACGGTGCCTGCTCCTGGTCAAACCAGTGATATTCTCATGCCGGTGCTGTCAGGCCCGCATGTTTTCCCTGGCTTGCCAGGTGTATCAGCATACCCGCCGTCAAGCTCTACTGCTTGCGCTCAGGAGGAAGACGAAGGACCCCGTCTTGTAGAGCGCTCGCAGTTAGCCACGGAGGAGGATTGGTATGACGCTTGCCAGTGGTTGGTGAGCGTTAGGCCTGATCTGCCCGTGGAGCAGTCGGCTAGCCAGCGTGTTCACACGCCGTGGTTAGCTGGGAAACCGACTGCTAACGCTATGCCTTCTCTGCCGCTGGCGGAGCATGTCGTTGACATGTTCAAGGCGGCGGAGTCGTCCATTAAGTCGAGTGGACGTCTCGCGAAGGCCCCTCGCGAGGTGGCCAGGCGTTGTCGCATCGTGCCCCTGGATTACCAGCGGTACGGTGTGGTACCCAAGCCCAGCGTGGATGACCGCGCGGCTTTGGGTGAGGATGCGCGGCCAGGCTCCCGTTCTGACACGGGTGTCTTGTGCTCGAACGCGTTGCGTTCGGCGAATACCGCGTTGCGTGATGCGGAGGAGAGTGGGAGGGCTTCGATTGCCGCTCTGTCCCACGTCTCCCAGCTGTTACAGGGGGTAGTAACGGCATCCGCATCGCGCCAGCCAAGTCCGGTCACTGTCCAGCGAACCATCCAGGATGGTATTAACCTGGCGCTGGACTGTATGACTCGGGCGGTGACCAGGAGTGTCCGGGCAAGACGCACGTTTGCCCTGGACAATCTGTGCCCGTCTCAGGACCTGTACAATAGGCTACTGCGTACGCCTATGACGGGCCCTGGTCTTTTTGGAGGTGAGGGATGTCGACACCTCCAGGAGACGGTCACCCTGGTGAATAACCAGAGGGCGCTGCGCGAGCAGTTTGATGTGCTGCGTCGTGCTAACGTTCGCGCCGCGGCCCCGGCGTATCGTCCCCTGCAGGCTCGAGGTGGTGCTGGCCAGGTCAGAGGCCAGCCACCGTCGCAGCGTCGGCCTCGGCCGCGTGCGATTCGGCCAGCAGCGAGGGGGGCGCAGGTTCCTCAGGCGCCGTCAGCCAGGCAGCCGCCCGCGCACCGAGGTGCGCGCGGGGCGGGGCGGGGCGCGCGAGGATCTGGGCGTGGTTATCGGTCCTGACAGGACGCTTACCGCGGTAAGAACCACTCCGGTGTGTATGGCGACGGAGACAGTGCCGCTCTTGCATGCCTCGTGTCCACCGCGGTCCCTAGGTGGACCGGTGGGAGGCCGGTTAGCCGACCACATGCAAGAGTGGGAACGGTTAACTCAGGACCGTTTAGTCTTGCGATGGCTTTCCGTCGGGTATCATCCAGAGTGGGTGACAGGCCCGCCGTCGCGACTGTCTCTGGTGCCAGTCTGGACTCCCATTCCGAGAGATCCAGAGCAAAGGTTGTGTATCGAGGAGGAGATAAATTCCCTCATACAAAAGGGAGCTATTCAGCCGGCACAAAGGTGTCCGGGCTTCTATTCAACCCTGTTCTTAGTAACAAAACGCACCGGAGGGTGGAGACCGATTCTCAACCTCAAGCCATTGAACAAGTTCATCGAGACGCCAAGTTTCAAGATGGAAACGGTGCGCTCGGTGTTGGCGGGGTTGGAGAGGGGGATGTGGACGGCGTCAATAGATTTGAAGGACGCTTATTTCCACATCCCCATCCACGGGAGTTTCTGTCGCTTCCTGAGATTTGCATTCCAGGGCAGACAGTGGGAATTCAGGGTGTTGCCCTTCGGAATTTCCACGGCTCCTCGGGTTTTCACCCGTGTGGTTCTTGCGATCACAGCATACCTCCGCAGGAGAAGCATAGCAGTCCACACGTACATAGACGACTGGCTGTTGAAAGCGCACACCCGGGAAAGTTTGTCCGCCAATCTGGAGATTGTTTTGAAAATTCTCACAGACTTGGGCTGGATGATCAATTTCCCAAAATCACAGCTGACTCCATCCCAGAAGTTTGTTTACCTGGGGATGTTCTTCGATCTAGAGACAGGATATGTTTATCCTACTCAGGAGAGAGTTCAGAAACTCATCTCATTGATTCAGTCAGTGTGCGACAGTCGTCATGTCCTGGCACGGGTTTACTTGAGAATGCTGGGGTTGATGGTTTCGTTGGAACCAGTCATTCCTCAGGCCGCCTTACGCAGGCGGCCGATCCAGTTGTTTCTCATGACACAATGGACCCAGAGTACAGGTTCGCTGGACTCGAATGTGTCAGTGTTGGCGCCTCTGATTCACCACCTGCAATGGTGGTTGAATACAGAGAATCTCTTGCCGGGGGTTTTGCTAACCCCTCCCCACCCTCAGGTGACTGTGTATACAGATGCATCGATGGAGGGCTGGGGAGCTTGCCTGGAAGAATCCACGATATCAGGGCTTTGGAATCTGGAACAGTCAAAGGAACATATAAATCTACTGGAGCTAAGAGCAGTAGTCATGGGCCTGGAACATTTCTTACAGAAAGTTCAGGGCAAGATTGTTCTTATTCGTTCAGACAACTCAACAGTTGTGACTTACATAAACCGCCAGGGCGGAACGAAGTCGCCCAGTCTCTGTATGATGACATGGAAACTGCTTTGTTGGTGTCTGGATCACCAGATTACCTTGAAAGCAGTTCATATTCCGGGAAGGTTAAACCTGCTAGCAGACTCATTGAGCCGAAGGATGAGTGTTTTACCCACGGAATGGCAACTAAATCAATGTGTGGCGGATCGTCTGTTCGACCATTGGGGGAAACCCAACATCGATTTGTTCGCAACGAAGAAGAATGCGAAGATGACGACGTACGTCTCTCCGATTCCGGATCCAAGCGCTTTCGCAACAGATGCGTTAGCTATCAGCTGGGGGAGAATGTATGCATACGCATTCCCTCCAGCAATCCTGATTCCAAAAATTCTTCAGAAAATCAGACAAGAGGAATGCCAAGTGCTTCTGATCGCCCCGGATTGGCCAAGCCGATCATGGTATACGGATCTGCTGGACCTTCTGGTCTGCAATCCGGTTCCTCTGCCTCTGATGGACGATATTATCTTCCAGGGCAAGGCCCTTCACAACAATCCGTCAATGTTCAGATTGACTGCGTGGATGTTGTCAAGGAATCTAGAATTAAGGAGGGCTTTTCTGAGCAAGCAGCCATGTTTATGGCCAAAGCCAGGAGGGGGTCAACCTCCAGAGCATATAATTATAAAATCAACAGATTTGCAGAATGGTGCTCAAAAAGATGTATTGATCCAATGGATTCATCTATTCAAGTAGTAGCTGATTTCCTCTGTCACCTCTATGATGCCTATAGCCTCAAGCCTAACTCTATTGCTGGTTATAAGTCAGCATTAATGTCTGTTATTCCTTGCTTGGCTAAGAGGGGAAGTGATGAAGTAAATACATTGAATGTATTAATTAAAGGCATGGGCAATCTAAGACCAAGGAATCCACCTGTGATTCCGTCTTGGAGTTTATCGCTAGTGCTTCAAGTACTAGGTGATAAGCCTTTTGAACCACTTAGTTCCATTTCTATGAAACTATTAACACTGAAGACTGTGTTTTTAATTGCTGCGGCCTCGGCTAGGCGTAGGAGTGAAATTCATGCCTTATCAGCCGAGGATGACCGTTTTGTGGTTTCAGGGGAAGGCCTTAAGCTGCTACCTAGGATTAATTTCTTGGCTAAAAATCAGTCGTTGAAATATCCAGGTCAACCTATTATTTTGCCTGCTTTAACTAGATATGATCCTAATTCTAAAGCATGGTGTCCCGTCCGGGCGCTGCGCCGGTACAAACAACGTACGGCGGCATGGCGCACCGACCAGTCAGCGTTATGGTTGTCATATATTGAACCCCATGGGAGGGCTTCTAAGGACACCATTTCCAGGTGGATTGTGGAATGCATTCAGTTTTGCCATAAATCCGCCACCGGGAAGCAGGTTGACGTGGCCAAGGCTCACAGTGTCCGCGGCGTAGTGACATCCACGGCCCTATTTAATGGGGTCCCTGTGGATGATATTATGTCGGTGGCTCAGTGGCACTGTGAGTCAAGTTTTACAGACCATTATCTCCGTGACACCTCTAATCCTCTCGCCTTGTCGGTTTTGAAAAAATAAATCGGTTTATATTTTTTGAGGAGGTTTTTCCTCATTACTTATATATTTCACAATTAATTTATGGAAACACCCACTTTTTTGGGCCTGCATCAGTCTTTACCAATGGGAAGATGATGTCAGCAGCCTTTTCAACAAGGTCAGTCTTGTTCATGTGTTGTCCGTTGTTGATTGTATTGTCACGATTACCCGTTATTAATATGGTGATGGTTTGTGTATTTGTGTGGTTCATTGTTGAGAGTTACGAAAATGGAGTTTTTTCGTCTCTGTCCTGTAGTACATGGCACTTGTACGTAGAGAGCGTATAGGACATTGAGGTCAGTCGACTCTTCCTCCCTGGAAGGAGGGGGGGGGGGAGCGCATATGACATTCGGTCATCTCTCATACATCGGTGGTGTTATCCGATGGTTAGTCAAATCCTGACTGTTTTTTCTTACAGTTTCAGAAGTTTAAGTGCCTTAAACGCAGAAGAGCGTATTGGGATGAGCTGGTCTTTTGACCTCGCCTCCCTCCCGCCAGATTCACTTTCGAATTCTGGCAATATCAAAAGTATTAGGGAGGTAAGTATACTCTTGAAGTGAAATAAACGAAATCTATTTCTTTTTTCACGAGAGAGTTGATACTTACCTCCCTAGATACGGACCCGGCCTCTCCACCCCACAGAGGCTCGGTCTTCAGGCTCTTAATAGTTGCATGTGTGTCAGCCAATAATCTAGTCAGAGGAAGTGCTAGTCTGCGCATGCGCGGTGGTGGGGCTGGCATCCGCCAGACTACGCTCTGACTCCCTGCCCAGTAGGGGCACCTAACTGTTTTAAATCTGAGTGTTTATTGAGTGAAAGCCAATATTTAGCAATATCAAAAGTATTAGGGAGGTAAGTATCAACTCTCTCGTGAAAAAAGAAATCCTAGATTTCGTTTATTTTCCAGACATCAATGCATACACACCATTACTCACCCTACATCGGTCCATCAGTCGTCCGTCGCAATGGATTTCCACCGTCTCGCCGAACATTTGCAACACTACTCCGATTTTGTCGTTGGCAAATAATTTACTAATGGTTACGTTTGACTTCGTTAGTTGAATATTACAGTCGCTATCAGTCGCATTTGTCAGTACACTCACAATACAGGGCACGTGGGTCTTGTCGACCCGTAGTTGTCCCTGGCACACCCTAGGGTCGGCGCCACGACATTCCGACGCGGTAAAGTACCACCCAGTCTTGGTATCTAGACCAATGCTGGTACGGGCCAGCATCACTTGCATGTAATACCCTGTCTTGGCCAGTGGTTCAGGCCATGAGTGTAGTCCATATTCGATATATCGTCCTCCGTCAATTAACGGTAGTGTCGCCACATAATGAAGTTTCGATTCGTCCTGCCACAATGGATATACCACTACATTTCTGTAATACCACTGATACGGTCTTATCAGCCTATATTCCGCACTAACCTGTTTCGATACGGACTTCAGATCGTCGGGACTAAAAAGTGCCTCCGTTAGACGACCCAACTCTAAGGATGCCGTTTGCCTATGGAATCGTTCGGCTGCCTTCTGGTAGTCATAGACCACGTGTTCAGCCGAGTCTATAACATGTCCTAACCGTACCAACGCATAGAGTTCCAACAATCGAATCCCCTGCTGCCTGAGCGCTCGGCTCATGTTGCCCGTTGCACTGGCCAAGTTGTCGCCCAACTCGTTAATACGGTCTGTGTTCACACCAATATCTCGGAAAGCTAATTTGACGTGCGACGTCAACTGGTTGGTAAAATGCACCACTTTGTTCATCCTCATCATCGCCCTCCTTACCACATCTCGTATGGCGTTTATATCCCCAGATGTAGCGGTACCGAACAGCGATGATGCGATGTCGCCCACAAAGTTAAATAACCCTCGCTTCTGCCTAGCGCCACTTCGACTACTCATGGTTTGCTGTGTTTGGCTTGCCATCTTTCTTACCCCCCGTATTCGATGCTGTAATCCGTATATATCGTTTCCACTCAAAAACGCTGTTTTGGTACCCATGCTAGCGGCGAGACTGGCCATTTGGGCAACCGTCCCAGGAACTCAGCGGGTAGGTAAGGATGGTCGATGGATACTATCACGGTCCATTCGGCCCGTATCACTGACACAGTCTCCGGCTTAGTTATCATGACGCCGATCGGCAGGCGGTGTATACTCGAGTCCTTGAATGACGAGTACTGCGGTACGCTGTCAAAGCCGCACCCAACTCGTCCTCCCACGCCCTCGAGGCATTGTTCACCCCTTTCTGGATCAACTCGTTAAGAGTGCGGTTGAATCTCTCGGTACGTCCATTGGTCTGCGGATGGTATGGGCTAGACCGTCTATGGTCGATACCGTGTTCCTTAAACCGCTCCTCCAGAGAATGGGAACAAAATTCTTTACCCTGGTCGGTTATTACAATCTCAGGGACGCCATGACGCGCGACATACTCGTTGAAGAACTTTTCTTCCACATTTTGAGATGTCTTCGCTGCAATCGGATATGCTTCTGCCCAAGCAGAGCAGTGATCGATCACCGTCATGATATACACGTTACCCTTATTCGATTCTAATAATGGACCGATCAAATCCATTCCAATTATCTGACCCGGATAATTGGCCATGGGCATTTCACTATACCTGGGTCGGGTAGTGACAGGTCGGTTGACCTGGCACTTCGTACATGTTTCAGGCATACGAATTACGTCTTTTCTTAAAGACGTCCATACAAAAGAATCTCTTACCATACCGATGGTCTTCTGTAGACCTTGGTGACCAGCTCGTTCATGAGCCATCCGGAGCACTTTCTCACGGAACAGGGTAGGTAAGACAATTCTGGGGTACTCAGTGTCCAACGCTGAAGGCGTAATTAAAGAATACAAAATGCCATTCTTGACCATATACTCCTCCGGGGTGTTTTTGAACAACTCCGGGTATTCCTTGGTCTGCTCGGCACACAATTCGTCATATGGTATGTCGAATGCTTCCAGAGGGACGTGAGGTAACACTCCCTCATCGACGTCTGGTATTACAAAGTCGCCCGTGTCTAACGTCGCGACTTCCACCGGACGACGTAACCTGGACAACATGTCCGCTCGAATATTCTTCGAGCCTTGGATGTATTCAATCTTACATCCGTACTCGGCAATCAGTACCGCCCAGCGCTGCACCTTCGTGTTTTTAACTTCGCCCACAAACAAACTCTTTAGGGGTTTGTGGTCGGTATACACGGTAAACTGCGCGCCAAATAGATAAGGTCTAAGCTTCTTTAGCGCGTATATTACCGCATAAGCTTCCTTTTCTATTACGGGCCAATTTAACTGACTGTCCTTAAGAGTAGAGCTGACATACTGAATCACACGCTCAATACCCTCGTCATCTACCTGTACCAGTATCGCACCTATCGCATAGCTAGACGCATCAGTATACAATCTATACAGAGCATTCAAATTCGGATATGTGAGAACCGTCTCACTACACAGCAAGTTTTGTAATTTCTTAAACGCTTGCTGTTCTTCCTGACCCCACTCAAAACGTTTATATTTCTTAGTCAATTCTATCAAAGGCTTAGCAATTTCGGCATAGCCTTGCACACAAGAGCGGTAATACCCTGTAGCGCCCATGTAACTTCTCACCTCACCCACATCGCGTGGCGGTGACATTTCTCTTATGACCTTGACCTTCTGGACCTGAGGAGCCACTCCCTGTGCTGAAACACGATATCCTAACAAATCAACTGATGGTTGGGCGAAATCGCATTTCGATTTTTTAACTTGCAAATTATATTCTTGAATTCTACGCATAACTGTACGCAAATGCTGTGCATGCTCAGCCGGGTTTCTTGAATATATGACTATATCGTCGACAAAAACATGTAGACATTTTCCCACGAATTCTCGGAAAATATCGTTCATTGCCCTCTGAAATACGGCACCTGAGTTCGCAAAACCGAACGGCATCCGAACAAATTCGAACAAACCTTGGCTGCAAACGAACGCTGTTTTCGCTATGTCTTGGCTGTCCATTGGTATCTGCCAATAGCCAGACTTCAAGTCCATAGTCGAAAATATCGTAGCGCCGCCCATAGAATCAAAAATGTCTGATATATTCGGCAAAGGATAGCTATCCTTACGACAAACGGAGTTCAATTTCCTATAGTCAATGCAAAATCTCGTCCCCCCATCCTTCTTAGGGACCAACGTAATGGGTGACGCCCATGGGGATGACGACGGTCTTATGACGCCCGCTGCCAGCATTTCAGCCACTTGATTCTTGACTATATATTGCTTGGCTAGCGGTAAACGGTACGCTTTCTGCCTAATAGGATAGGCATCCCCTGTCGGTACCGTACACTTGACGTTGGGAACCAATCCTAAAGTGTTTGGATGAGCCGTATCAAAAATATCTGCAAAGTCCGCCATGACTTTGTCGATATCTTTATATCCGGTCGTTTCCTTACAGCTAGCATAGACATAATTTGTCTGTTCTCTATGCGGATATTCAAAGGGATATATCTGGCCAAACCATACTACAATTTTGGCCCGATAGTCAATCTTTGCATTTCCCAGGTGCAAAGCATCCGCTCCAAGTAAACATTCATGCCTCATTCTGGCCACAATCGTACTAGGGATGGGTCGGGCGTTCTTGAATTTTACTTGTGTTTCCCCCAACAACTTTATCGGGGAACCATTTACAGCTAAGAGCGTTCTTGCTCTTTTCAATGGCCTAGCATTCAACATGCTACGCCATATATCCTTACGAATCAAGGATGTGCTAGCACCAGTATCCACTAAGGCATGCAGGTACTTACCCTGATCCGATAGACCGTTTTCATTTATTTTCAGACGGATTAAGAACCGCTCGGTCGGTGATCTCACCAACGGCTCTCTCCGTTGTCGTTTCCCGGGCTCCTTCGTCCCTCGACAACTTCGGCGTAGCTGTTCCGGCGGGAGGATGAATTGTATCCGACACCGTATGAACGACGGCCCATTTCATCCGTCCCCTCCCCAGTCAACACAAAACCATCGCGATCTGTGTAGTCGTCACGGTTGCGTCTAGCGTTGTTTAGATCCATTCGAATATTACGTGAACAGTCACTGGGTGTCGTGTGTCGTCGATGATCGTTCACCTCGTCGATCTCCATTTCGTCAATGCGGGGACGCTTGATCGCCCTGCGGTTAGCCGGACCCTTTTGTTGGATCCCGGCAGGACCATTCTGCAGCGGACAGTCTGTTATGTAGTGGCCGTCTTTGCCACACCCAAAACATTTTATTGTTACGGCAGGAGTCGCCTGCCGGCTCATATACGTCCCAAAACAATTCTGGGCCGTATGTCCTTCTCGGCCACATGTAAAACATGTCATGGGTGGCCGTTGTGGTCGGGGCTGTGGTCGCGGTTGTAGTCGTCGTGCGGATGGTTGCACTGTCTGACGGCAGTCACTCTTATAATGGCCGACCCGGCCACAATTATAGCAGGTAATGTGTTGCAATTCTCGTCCCGCTCTGACTGGTCGGGGCGAGGGTGGGGCGCATTGCTTTGCCTGCGCGGCTGTCTTTTTCGCGGGTTGGATGGCCCCCGCTACTGGCTTCTGCTGCTGTAGCTGAAGGTCTCTGACCAAGCCACACAGTTGTTCGATCATCTTGCTTTGTTGGGCAGTCTGTCTTTGCAGTGTCTTGACCATGGACCTTATTTCCCGTTCCCCTGTCGATTCTAAAGTGTCTATTTCCATTCTCTCTTCACTTCGGCCGTTATCGATTTTCATGGCGTTAAGCAGATCGTTGCACGTTTCTTCCTCCTCTGCGATTTCGATGGCCCTAGCCAATGTAGTGGTTCTCTTCCGGATGATCCTTCTGCTCAAACCTTGGTCATTGAGCGCCCGTAGGTAGATGCCCAAGATTGTTCGCCTGTTGTCGGTGTTTCCCTCGGGGTAGGCTCGAACGCTGGCCTCCATGTACCTCCGATTGAAGGAGATGACTGTCTCATTCTTTCGTTGGCGGGTTCCTTCAAGGTCATACTTAACACGCTCCCCCTCGTTTGTGGATATGAAATTTAGTGTGACGTATTGCCGCAACTCTTCGAAGGTGACGTCCTCCCTCGCCTTCCCCGCAAGGAATCCATCCAGTGCCCGTGCTAATGGTCCCCGGGCTGCTCGGGTAACGACGTAGACAGGTACGCCTTCAAGTCGCCCCTCGTTGGCCGCCCACGCCCTCCTTTTGGCGTCCAAAAACTCTCGTACCACTTCCGGTACCACTCCGTCACAGGGTTGGATGCGTTCTATAGCGTCCCGGATTTCTCGCCTGTATATTCTCTCGGTCTCGCGTCGGTCCCCGCCTTGTACTATGGCTCCCGCCATTGCCGTCCCCATTTCCCGCATGGCTGCCACTGTTTCGGGTCTCAATTGTCGGTCGGTTGGCGGTAGTCCCGGGTTGGTAGGGTTTTGTGGTTGGGCCATTCTGGGCAGTCTATCTCAGTCGTTACTTTGATATATTGTACTCACGGTTCACACAGTGTCCAATCCTGGAATATATAAATCCTGGCACGTCGAAGCCACTGAAGATTTTCTGTCTTCCGATCTAATTTAGAAATATATCTACTACACTTCTGATAAGAATATGATGTACCGGTTGCTACGACAACCTCTTATCAAAGATGCAGTAGTACGATTATCTGCTCGCCTCGTCTAAGGTAATGGTGATGATATTTATACTCGATAATCTGGGCCTGATCTGACTCGGGTAAAAGATGGTGGCTCGGGACGGTGGTCTTCCGTCGCTTCCAGACTGGACAATACACAACCCAAACTCTTGCTTCGAGAATATTGAAGTGATAATTTATTCTCTTAAGTTTGACTGTCTAATATGGCTACGGATATGTGTGACTTATGCTGTCACGATAGAAAACAAACTGTTAAATAAAACTCTAAGTAAATATGAGTGGCTTATACTACCACCAATCGCTATCAATTAGGGGTGGCTTATACTACCACCAGATACTTTGAGTAACTTTTACTGTCACTCGCGTCTATAGAAATAACTGATTTTCATACAATACGAATACTGGTTATTCTATCATTACAAAGTTGCGTTTCACGATTCTCTAAATCATCTTCGTCAAAAACCGTTCTTGGCTACTTAAAACCATTCACTAAGAAATTGTTTGAATTTCGACAAATTCAGTTCCACAGAACTATACGGACTCGAGGCTAGGTTTACCTAAGCGCAATAATTTTCGGAACCAAGATTTTTCTAAAAAGTTAAAGTCCACTTTTTATACTTCTCTGGAGCCCTCTACCATGTTCGTTTTGGTTCCTCTTTCCAGAGTTTGATTCGATGCTCATTGATTGTGACGTCATCCTGACTAATCAAACTCCGATTTTCTCTCTTAGGAAAAGAACACCGAACAAGTTAAAGCGGCCTAATTGACTCATGAGTGTAGAATTCTATCCGATAACCTCCCACAAACTTGACAGTGATGGACATTGCTTCGACAATCATTGCTAATCGTTTCTTAATATCTTATTCTGACTAACGTCTTCTGTCAACTTTTCGTCTGGCTTTCTAATCCACTTGGCGCCAGACGCTATCATGCCCACGTCCAGCCCCTTGCTTATTAGGCCTACGCCTGCATTTCAGAAGGGTGCCATGACGTAGTGACCATGTGGTACATCTGATTCACCAACATCTGGTGTCGTATCTGGTGTCGTGGGTCGCCTCTATAGAAATATAGAAACCCGGTCACCTTATTACGGTCCTTATGGTAAGTCGGTCGTCGCCACGTTTACTACGTCATTCTATGAGTCATTCAGTCTGTGCTACGTACACTCTGTGCGTAGCATTCTACCGACGCTCTTGCTTGAATATTTAGAAAACTATTGGTCATAACTTCTGCTGAATACTATAAAAGGTTATGCCGCGCCTGCAGCAACAGCTTTCATTCTTCAATCACCGATAGATTCCATCAGCTCACTGCCCTAAGTCTTAGTCTATTCTATTCCAATTTCATATTCCAATTTCACTTTTTGTATCAGCTATATTTTCGTGTCAGTTTTGCATCGACTTGATGCACACACTAGATCGCGCTAATACATTTTCGCTCATTGTGTTATCCGTTTCCTAGCTCGTCTGGTATTCAGAAATATAGTCATATTCTTTGCTGGGGGTCTTGTCATATTCTTCGCTGGGGTTCTTGGACTGCAAATATAAGATGTCCCCGGGGTCATGACCCCCCAGAAGACAATCCCATATCTACAATATGTATGAAGGCCAGTACTAATGGGGCAATCCCAGAGAGGAAACCAAAGATTTCAAAGAAGGGTGGACTCTGGAATTATAAACTTGCAGAAACATCAAACATATCCAAAACAATACATCATCAATGGGTTCGTGCCGGTAGACCTTCAAATCCAAAAAATTTACTTGTTGTCCTGCAAATGGATATGTGTCAGGACCATTGCATAGGCTTGTTGATTCATCTGTCAGTTAACCCTTGTTGATTCATCTGTCAGTTAACCCTTGTTGATTCATCTGTCAGTTAACCCTTGTTGATTCATCTGTCAGTTAACCCTTGTTGATTCATCTGTCAGTTAACCCTTGTTGATTCATCTGTCAGTTAACCCTTGTTGATTCATCTGTCAGTTAACCCTTGTTGATTCATCTGTCAGTTAACCCTTGTTGATTCATCTGTCAGTTAACCCTTGTTGATTCATCTGTCAGTTAACCCTTGTTGATTCATCTGTCAGTTAACCCTTGTTGATTCATCTGTCAGTTAACCCTTGTTGATTCATCTGTCAGTTAACCCTTGTTGATTCATCTGTCAGTTAACCCTTGTTGATTCATCTGTCAGTTAACCCTTGTTGATTCATCTGTCAGTTAACCCTTGTTGATTCATCTGTCAGTTAACCCTTGTTGATTCATCTGTCAGTTAACCCTTGTTGATTCATCTGTCAGTTAACCCTTGTTGATTCATCTGTCAGTTAACCCTTGTTGATTCATCTGTCAGTTAACCCTTGTTGATTCATCTGTCAGTTAACCCTTGTTGATTCATCTGTCCGTTAACCCTTAGCACACTGATGTCAATATTCTATCTTTTATGGTGTCAATAGCAAAGAAACTAGTGGACATTTTCCAACAATTTTGGTGGAAGATGTTGTTACGAGAGCACCATCTTCCACTAAATTTGTTGAAAAATAAACACCAGTTCATCTTTCACTTTAATTTGAAATTGTTAAATTTTGACATCTGAGTGGTAAGGGTTAAGGGGTTAATTGGAGATAGTGGCAATGGAGCTTTCCAGTTTTAGCTATGCCCCGCCCATCTCTAGCTAAGTTCCACCCACACCTCTAGCTAAACTCCACCCACATCTCGCTCGTGTTGGGATCGATCGATCTGTAAACACCCTGACCATCAATTTCCAAAAAAATTACACAGTCAAGCTGTTGAATATTCTGGGAGCTGTTGCTGTCTACATCACCAGGTTCCTATCAAATTAGTTTCAAAATAGTCCATGGCTTACCCGTATAGGCTAGTTACCTTGATATTTATTAAACATCTGGAAATATTACAAAAAATTACTAAAAGAATAAAGCATACTCGGACTTATGCATTAATATTTTATTGTTCAAGGGAAGTAACTGCGTGTAGATAATATTATTTTATTGCCGATACGATTTTACTCCCTTGTTCATTAGAATTTTGAACGTGACCGTTAAATGGTGATCTATTTGTGTTTTTATTTGCGTGGTTTATGGTCTAAATGATGAGCTTATGTGTGTACCTGTCTCAGACTAGATTATGTCCGGTTTTTTTACTTCATTTATTATCATTTATAATTTTGACATATACGTAGCAAATTTATTGTTTAGTAGTGGTAGTAGTAGTATAGATTCAATATTACCTGCTTCTACTGGCCGATTGTGGCAACCAGCACACGCCCAGTCCAATATATGGTGAAGTCTGTTGCATTTGTCGGGATCTGGTGAATAATTGTGTAATTATTTCTACCAGAAACTGTTGCTGCCAATGTCCGCAACAGGTTCCAGTCAAATTATTCTCAAACTATATCTCTGAATATTATACATGTCCAGAATCTTTATTTAGATACGTGGTCACTTAATGAATGTGGGCGAGTGTGTGCCGAAATCTTGGACGCATATAGGTGAATCTTTGAAAAAGAAGCTACCTGCCAAGTTTCATTAACTTATTTAAGAGATTCTGTATGGTATACTATTTACAAGATATTGTGGACGGATGCGGTGATTAGTATAGGGCTGCAGAAAATCGTGCTGTCATGGTCGTGGCGTGGCTTCACAATGGGTTCTGTGAATCCCGCTGGGGTGATGGAAGACGTGCTTGCTGATTCCATACTGTTGATTCTTTGCCACCGGCTACACATATAGCAAATCCGGCTACAGATACACCTCATCCCGGCTACAACTTTAGCATCCCGGCTACACAAAAGCTGTATTCCGGCTACAAAACCAATTCCGGTCACCGCCCTCATGTAGCCGCATTGGGAAAAGTATAAAAGGAAGGCCCAAACTGTGTTTTGGCATCCAGACTCAAACTTACACACAAGTTCGCGCCAGGAACAATAAGCGCTACCAAGTTTTTGAAGAATTATATCAAATTATCTTTCAAGTTTGTAAATTTATTTTTCGTAATTGGCGTGGGTCTGTAGTACAATGAGCAGGCCCTGCAAATCAGATCTTTTTCTTTTTGACGAAATCAATTCAATTCTTTAATAAGTTGAGCAAAAGGTTTGTGAAGTAAGTGACCTGTTTTGAGCATTTTGGAAACTAAGTATGCTATAAGAATATCATATTTTTATGATGCTTATACCCCAGTAATTAGAAATAAGAAAAAGATGTAAAAAGATCTAGTGCAGATTTTTGACAAATTTAGGATGTTTTACAAAAGGCATATGAATTTCACAGTGAATATGTTTGTTTCATTTAATGAATTCAAATCATTTCTGAAGATAATACAGGGCACCTGTTAAGTTTTTTTGATGGCGTATGTACAGGGAAAGGAGATAGCAACAGCGTAAATGTTTGAAACTGAATAAATATACTAGAATTTAATAAAATGTTCAAAAACAGTTAAAAATTAGAATTTCGCATCATTCTAACTTTTTTAATTTCTTTAGTCATAAATTTAAAAGCATGTTAATGCTTGTGCATAACCTGCTTATATTTATGGATATAAAACAAAATAATTTAGCAAAGTTGAATGTCCATTTGAAATCTTTTGGCATCAACATTTTGGATCCCTAATGAAACATAAAATCAAATAGAGCTCTCTGTAACAAAAACTCTATAGTTATTGTGATTGTACGATCTAGTAACAATACCATAGAATGCACTCTACACACCACACCATAGAATGCACTCTACACACCACACCATAGAATGCACTCTACACACCACACCATAGAATGCTCTCTGCACACCACACCATAGAATGCTCTCTACACACCACACCATAGAATGCTCTCTGCACACCACACCATAGAATGCTCTCTGCACACCACACCATAGAATGCTCTCTGCACACCACACCATAGAATGCTCTCTACACACCACACCATAGAATGCTCTCTGCACACCACACCATAGAATGCTCTCTACACACCACACCATAGAATGCTCTCTACACACCACACCATAGAATGCTCTCTACACACCACACCGTAGAAGTCTCTCTACACACCACACCGTAGAATGCTCTCTACACACCACACCGTAGAATGCTCTCTACACACCACACCATAGAATGCTCTCTACACACCACACCATAGAATGCGCTGTACACACCACATCATAGAATGCTTTCTGCACACCACACCATAGAATGCTCTCTACACACCACACCATAGAATGTTCTCTACACACCACACCATAGACTGCTCTACACACCAGACCATAGAATGCTCTCTGCACACCACACCATAGAATGCTCTCTACACACCACACCATAGAATGCTCTCTGCACACCACACCATAGAATGCTCTCTACACACCACACCATAGAATGCTCTCTACACCCCACACCATAGAATGCTCTCTACACACCACACCATAGAATGCTCTCTACATACCACACCATAGAATGCGCTGTACACACCACATCATAGAATGCTTTCTGCACACCACACCATAGAATGCTCTCTACACACCACACCATAGAATGTTCTCTACACACCACACCATAGACTGCTCTACACACCAGACCATAGAATGCTCTCTACACACCACACCGTAGAATTCTCTCTACACACCACACCGTAGAATGCTCTCTACACATCACACCATAGAATGCTCTCTACACACCACACCACACCATAGAATGCGCTGTACACACCACATCATAGAATGCTTTCTGCACACCCACCATAGAATGCTCTCTACACACCACACCATAGAATGTTCTCTACACACCACACCATAGACTGCTCTACACACCAGACTGTAGAATGCTCTCTACACATCAGACTGTAGAATGCTCTCTACACACCACACCATAGAATGCTCTCTACACACCACACCATAGAATGCTCTCTACACACCACACCATAGAATGCTCTCTACACACCACACTGTAGAATGCTCTCTACACACCACACTGTAGAATGCTCTCTACACACCACACCATAGAATGCGCTCTACACACCACCCGTAGAATGCTCTCTACACACCACACCGTAAAATGCTCTCTACACACCACATCATAGAATGCTCTCTACACACCACATCATAGAATGCTCTCTACACACCACACCGTAGAATGCTCTCTACACACCACACCATAGAATGCGCTCTACACACCAATAATTTCCTGCCTAGAACTTGACTAACATTAATCTAAGAGAAAGTTAATGTTTTTAAAGTAATTTAATTATTGCAATCAAGTTATTTTACGCATTGCTCATCTTCATGTTACCATGTGCAGTATTTTGATTCTTATTCTGTGTTCGCAGAAAGTGAAAGGGCAGGGCAAGGCCATCAATGCATCACCTGTGCTAAATGTAAAGTTGGAAGTCCTTGCGACGTCTATATGTTAAGTGGTCATCGGAGTTAGTGGCTGAGCGTGATCGATGCGCGCACACTGAGAGGATTGTGAAGGACAAGGCGGCCAAAGTGGATCAGGCATCCATCAAAGGATTGGAGGATCGGCTGAATGAGCGTATGGACTCAAGCTTGGGTCTTTGGGCGGCCCAATTTAAGGCAATATTTGAGTCGTTCCAGCCTTCAGTCCCGTTGATGCAGTCTGGTGCGGGATAACCAATCGGAGGGACGTCCGCCTACCCTTTCGCTTGCGCCAGCTTAAGAGCCGACAGCGGAGGAAGATGATCTTCTGATGGAAGACTGGCATGCCAGAGCTGTCTCAGATGACAGATTCCGGCCTTTCCCGCGGGTCTTCCCCGGGTTTTGTTCGGGTTTGTCAGCCGGGTTGGGATGTCGACATCTTCCACCCGGATTTTACTCTATCCAGACTACCACCCGAGCCGTCTTCCACGGTTTCCGTCGGCATCGCGGATGCTGGTATGCCAACTCCTCTCGGAGTCACATGACCCGCAGTATTAGCGGACGTAGTTCAGGCTCCCGTGCTGGAGTCAATGGATTGCGGTAATTCTGTGTCTGGCGATTCATTAGACACTGGAGCTGTGAGTAGCCGAGCTACAGACCCACTTCCAATTGGAAGTTTGGTCCGTAACTCGCAGCATGGATCGTCAGTGGCCTTTTCGTCCAAGGGTGAGAAGGAGGACGAAAATGCCAGTCCATTAATGGATGAGTCGTCGTTCTGCACCGAAGCTGAATGGGTGCAGGTCCTTGGCTGGATGACCGACCATCTCGGGTTGACATCTGACATGAGATCTCAGCGCAATCTGGCGATGGAACAGATGTCAGAAGAATATGGGACCATTTTCAGGTTGGGCCAATTTCAAGGGCCTATATTTCAAAAATGTTAAGAAATATATATATATATATATATATATATATATACACCTGTGCAAAAGTTAAGCACCACCCTATTTTTACGCACATGCGAGGGTATATTCATGTGCTATGAAGAAAGCAATAGCATAAACATTTATGTACCCATCCAGCTTAGTGCAAGAGGTAATAATGCAACTAGAGGAATGCTGATTATGATGGTGGGGAAACACTGTATGTTTTTGTTTGAACTTGAAAATGAGGCCTGAATATGGTTACGTTGACACAACTGACAACTATTGCCCTACAGTTGACACACGTGGCTAGATTGTCATTAATGGTGTCTGAAAACGAAGTTTAACATCTGTGCACGAGTTTGAGACTGTCATTATTAATACCGGGTATATCCACCTTGTGCCTGGATGACGGCCTGGACACGACGTCTCATGCTGGTCACCAACCGACTGATACGCCATTGTGGTATTCGTTGCCATTCAAGATGGAGTGCGTCTGTTAATTCCTGTAGGTTCTGCACAGGAGGATCCCTCCTTCTCACCATGTTTCCCAGAATGTCCCAGATATGCTCAATAGGGTTCATGTCAGGGCTCCTTGCTGGCCATGGTAGGGTTTCGATGGCATTCTGGCGGAGGTATTCATGCACAGCTCTAGCATGATGTGGTCGGGCGTTGTCATCCATGAATATAGGGTGCGTTCCAGGTGCATGATTTACAAAATGAGGGACCACAACTCTATCCAGTATGGAATCTTGATATCTTTGTCCATTTAGTGTTCCAGGTACAGTCAACAGATCCAGCTTACAATCAAATGAGATGCACCCCCATATCATAACGGAACCTCCACCAAATGGAACTTCTTCCATGATGTTACGTTGGTTGTACGCCGTGCGTCTGGACCTCCATACATGAGTTCGACCAGCTGTGGCATGAAGCAGGAACCGACTTTCATCGGACCAGTGTACCCGTCTCCAGGATCTCATGTTCCAGTGTCTTCTTTCGTTGCACCACCTCAGACGCTCCTCTTTGTGGTGTGCAGTGAGGAGGGGACGTCTGACAGGTCTCCTAGCTTTCATGCCAGCAGCATACAGTCTCCTTTTGACGGTAGACATTGACACTCTATTGCGCGTTTCCCATTGCTGGCTGAACACTCTGCTGTTGGTGAATGGAGATCTCCTAACAAGGCGTACTAGGGCTCGATCATCACGGGCAGTAGTCTTCTTCGGTCTTCCAGATCTAGGCCTGTCCTTCACCTCGTTAGTTTGCCCATGTTTTGCAATCAAATGACTGATTACAGTATGGTTAATGTTCAGCTGTCTGCTAATCTCTCTGCATGACATACCAGTGGTATGCATGCCTATGATTTGCCATTTCACACGATCACTTAACCTTCGTCTTGCCATAGCGGTTCACAATCAAGAGCTAATTCTCTCTGTACAAATAAACCACGGTCATGAACACAAAATTCCTAATCTTGTCACCTAAATCTGTATGTAATGTTCTACACCTCAAACTGGACTTTTACATAACTGAACACGTGTGCTGTTTCCCGCCACGCACGGACATCAAGCGGCGTGAAGTCATGCATGCATGTGCATTTCGTACTTGGAATTATGTCAGCTAACGCGGGACAAAAAGTATGGCAGCCTAGTTGTACCATCATGTTTCTACGTTCTATTGTTTTTGCTGGTGCTTAGCTTTTGCACAGGTGTATATATATATATATATATATATATATATATATATATATATAATATGTAATTGACCCATCAAGTATTAAGTTTGTAACTCTAATAGTTTTAACATAATTGTAATCACAAGTGGGTCTGAAAATTTATCACTGAATAAATTTTCATTTTTAATGTTACCTAGCCACTCAGACCAGCGCAGGGTTGTTTTGATTTAATGAAATCGATTAAAACATATGATTTAAATCAACGATTAAATCAGGCTGAAAAAATAAACTTTTTTTATTTTTTCGATTTTTTCCTCCTCAACTCATCTCATTTGCACTATGAAATTTCTAAAGATCTTTTTTTGATTTAAAAGTTATTGTAGCTATTGTTTCAGGTATTTAATAGGCCTGGTTATACAATATTATGCTAATAGAAGAGCTAAGGTTTATTTCTATCAGTACAGTTAGTAGATCCTTTCCTTAGTTGTTATTTGATGCGTAAACACAGCACAGACCAATACTATTTATAACAGTTCTGTGAATATTATTTTTAACTGACTTGACTCTCAATAATAACTCTAGACCAGCTGAATATTTTCAAACTAATTTGACCGACAGTTATTGCCGACTACATTCAGTTAAATTGTATTCAAAATATGTTATATACCATGTCCTGAGTTATACTGCCTTATACAAATTTTATCCACAAAATATTAAGACGGATAAAATGTAGCCCATCAAGTGTAGACAAAACATGGTTACGGAAGTGTAGTCATGTTTATTAGAAATTTGGTCAATGGTCATGACCTGTCCAGTAGAACTGCAGTTATTTCAAAATGTGATAACCAATTTAAAAATGTCTTAAGAACAACAAGAACAAATTCTGGGATGCTTATTGTTATGATACATTTTAATAGTACATGTATAAATAAGGTCAACATTGTTTAGAGTGATTATATTCTATTTAATTCCGAACACGAGTGCAAGGAAAAAAAATCTGATTTTGTAAGAATTCTAGTAAAAAATGATAAAAATAAACAAAATTCGAAAAAATCCGATTAAATGGAAAAAATTGAGCTTATGGCATGGCAACCATCTGTCTGTCCACCCATTGTTCTCCGTCTGTCTGTCAGTCAACTTTTGCTTAGAAATACTACTCGTCATTAACCGCTTGGTGGATTTCAACCTAATTTGGGTGGAAGAACCGTATGGTGGTAGGCTTCAGAACATGTGTACAGAATTTTGATTGGTAAATTTTTTCGGCAGCCATATTGATTTTTCCGAAAAATTGCGGGAAATTGTTTAAAACACTACTACTCATTACCTGCTTGGACAATTTCAACCAGGCTTAGCTGAGAGGATGGTACGCTGGCCTGTTTCAGAAGCTGTATACAGAATTTTGATTGGTAGATTTTTCTGGTAGCCATCTTGGATTTTTTAACAAATTTTGGAAATCACTTAAAAGCCTAGTTCTCAATAACCACTGGGCCGATTTCAATCAAATTTGGATGAAAGAACCCCAAGCGTGGTATCTTTCAGAACTTGAATACAGAATTTTGATTGGTCAATTTTTTCGGTGGCCATCTTGATTTTTACGAAAAATTGTGAGGAATTCTTTAAAACGCTACTCGCTAACTGCTGGGACAATTTCAACCAGGCTTAGCTGGGAGGATAGTACGCTGGTGTGTTTTCAGAACTTGTATACAGAATTTTGATTGGGAAATTTTTCAGCCGACCATCTTGGATTTTTTTTAAATATCTTGAAATCACTTAAAAGCCTGCTTATCGATAACCACTGGGCAGATTTCAATCAACCTTGAATGAAAGAACCCTAGCGTGGTATCTTTCAGAACTCATATATAGAATTTTGATTGGTCCTTTTTTCTGGTGGCCGTCTTGAATTTTCCAAAAAATGTGAAATCTTAAAATGCTACTCATTAACCACTTGGTGGATTTCAACCTAATTTGGCTGGAAGGTTCATATGGTGGTAGATTCAGAACATGTATACAGAATTTTAATTGGTAAAATTTTCCGATGGCCATCTTAGATTTTCTGAAAATTTCTAGAAATCACTTTTTAAGCCTACTCGATAACCACTGGGCCGATTTCAATCAAACTTGGATGAAAGAACCCTAGCGTAGTATTCTTCAGAACTTCCATACAGAATTTTGATAGGTCCAATTTTCTGGCGGCCATCTTGAATTTTCAAAAAAATGTCGGGAAATCGTTTAAAATGCTTTTCCTCATTAACTATTTGAGCAATTTCAACCAGACATAGCTGGAAGGATACTAGGCTAGAAGGTTTCAAAACTTGTATACAGAATTTTGATTGGTCAATTTTTCCGGCGCCCATCTTGGATTTTCTGAAAACTTCTGGAAATCACTTAAAAGCCTACTCAATAACTACTGGGCCGATATGAATCAAAATTGAAGAACCCCAGCGTAGTATGCTTCAGAACTTGTATACAGAATTTTGATTGATCAATTTTTCCGGCGACCATCTAGGATTTTCTGAAAATTTCTGGAAATCACTTAAAAGCCTACTTGATAACCACAGAGCCGATTCCAATCAAGCTTGGATGAAAGAACGCCAGCGTAGTATGCTTCAGAACATATATACAGAATTTTGATTGCTAATTTTTTCCCGCGACCATCTTGGATTTTATGAAAAGTGGCGGGAAATTGTTTAAAATGCTACTCCTCATTAACTGCTTGAGCAATTTCAACCAGACTTGGCTGGAAGAATACTAGGCTGGTGGATTTCATAACTAGTATACAGAATTTGAATTGGTCCATTTTTCCGGTGGCCATCTTAGATTTTCTGAAATTTTTTGGGAAATCAGTTAAAAGGCTACTCCTCATTAACCGCTTGAACAAGCTCAAGCAAACTCGGCTGGAAGGACCCTAGAGTTGCTATGTTTCAGAGCTTATATATAGAATCTTGATTGGTCAATTTATTAGGTGGCCATCATGAATTTTCCGAAAAATGGCTGAAAATCGTTTACTCATTAACGACTTGGGCGATTTCAACCAGACTGGCTGCAACAAGCCTAGGACGGTAGGTAGGCTTTAGAACTTGAATATATAATTTTGATTGGTAAATTTTTCTGGCGGACATTTTGGATTTTCTTAATACTTTAGGAAATCAGTTAAAAGGCTACTCCTCATTAACCGCCTGGGCGATTTCAACCAGGCTCAGCTGGAAGAACCATATGCCAGTATGTTTCAGAACTTGTATGCAGAATTCTGACCGCTGGATTTTGATGGTGGCCATCTTGGGTTTTCCGAAAATGGGATTTCATATAAAATGTTACTACTCATTAATCGCTTGTGCGATTTCAACCAAATTTGGCTGGAATGATCATATTCTTTTGGCAGCAATCTCTGATTTTCTGAAAGTTTTCCGGAACCATTTAAAAACGGTACTCCTTCAATCAAATAGTGCAATTTCAACACAACTTGTGTGGAACGATCCGATGACGGTAGGCTTCAAGATATTAGATGAGAATCTTGATTGGTCAACTTTTTTGTGTCCGTCTTGGATTTTCAGAAAATCATCCATCACGTCTATTTAAATGCAAATGTTTTAAATGCCATGTTGTATTGGTGTGTACATACAAATTTTACAAATCAATTTCATTGACTCACTGTCAATCTAACACTGTTCTTTGACCCCGGGTCACATGATACAGTCTGCTGAAATACTACACTGATGATGCCTCTGCGTGGTTAGGAATCACAATCCAGTGATCGTGAACCCCCTCCTTCACACAATCTGGCAACACTGTCTCATTGGTCAGCGACCTATCAAGCAGGCATATCAATCAGTCACTTCTCCGGTAAAAATATTCTTTGACCACATGCTGATATTAACACAAACTTTTTTTCTAATCATCAATCTGCTCTTATCAACACCTGTTCTCAAAAGATTATATTAAAAGATTAATTGTTACAAAGCCAGTATTAGATAGGCTGGTGTACAGTTTATAAACACTGTTGCTGAGGGGCTGTTGTTGTCATAGACAGTGCTGTTGCTGTTATATAATAGACAGCAATAGCTTACACCACCCTGATTTCCAGTTATAGGCAGTGATAAGACTCACTTCTTATCAAGGTAATGCTTTTATTTATTAGCTCACCTGGCCTGAAAAGTGATGTGAGCTTATGCCATGGTAACTCGCTGCCATCTGTCTGTCCATTGTCCATCCATCATCTCATTCATCTGTCAACTTTTTCTTTAAATGACTTCAAGAACCACTTGCCCGATTTGAATTATATTTTGCATCCATAGGGCATAGAAAGCAAAGTCTGTTTAAAGTAAGCCGATCGGCCAATTTGGCCAGTGGCTATCTTGGATTTAGTTAATGTTTAAAAATTTCTTTAAATATCTATGAAACCGCCAAATCGGGGATTTATTCGAAACTCATGAAACATCTAGGGCAACAGCCGAAACCAGATTGTTCAATTGAAGTTGATTGGCCAAAGGTTCGGCGGCTATCTGGACAACCTACTTTTCACAAAAACGACCCCCAGAACCGCTGAACAGATCGAGCTGGTGGTCATCTTTGATTTTGGCCGATTTTTAGAATCGTCTTGAAAAATCTTCGCCGAAGCCGCTTGGGCGATCAATTGAAAACTCATGAAAGCTCGAGCATCGAGGGCAACAGCTGAACCAAGTTTGCCCGAGGGAACTTGATTGGCCAAATTTCGTCGATCAATTTTTCCAGCGGCCATCTTGTTCAAACGATTCTATTGTTCGGTTGTGCCAGTGGGCAATAATTCCAGGTGAGCGATACAGGCTCCTTGTGCCTGTTGGTTATACGATACTGTGATGTGATGTTAATGTGCTGGTTCATTATGACATGGTGCTATAGGTTTGTGTAATTATTATCTCACGGGGTGATGTTAATGTGCTGGTTCATTATGACATGGTGCTATAGGTTTGTGTAATTATTATCTCACGGGGTGATGTTAATGTGCTGGTTCATTATGACATGGTGCTATAGGTTTGTGTAATTATTATCAACACAGGGTGATGTTAATGTGCTGGTTCATTATGACATGGTGCTGTAGGCTTGTGTAATTATAGTGAGCTTAGGCCATGACGGCCGGCTGGCGGTGCATCCGTCCATCCATCCGTCAAATCGCATCTCCTCATTTATGCTTGGACCAAATTTGGATTTTCCAAAATTTCTTGAAATTTGTTAAAAGCCTACTCCTCATTAACCACTTGACCGATTTCAAGCAAACTTGGTTGGGAAAACCCTAGAGTGGTATGCTTCATAACATATATACAGAATTTTGATAGGTCTATTTTTTTGGTGGTCATCTTGAATTTTCCGAAAAATACCGGGAAATCGTTTAATACACTACTCCTCATTAACTGCTTTGGCAATTTCAACCAGACATGGCTGGAAGAATACTATTGTGATAAGTTTCAGAACATATATATATAGAATTTTGATTGTTCAATTTTTCCAGTGGCCATCTTGGATGTTCCGAAAATTTTGGGAAATCAGTTTAAAGGATACTCTTCATTAACCGCTTGGCCAATTTAGATCAAACTTGGCTGGAAGGACCCTAGGCTGGTATGCTTCAGAATTGGTATACAAGATTTGATTGCTTCATTCTTTTTAGTCCCCCCGACATCGCTGACAAGGACTACAGAAACTGGTCCCGTCCGTGTGTGTGTCCTTTCATCCGTCCATCTATTCGTATTTAGTTTTCGCTTGATAACTTCAGTTAGCTTGAATGGATTCATTCCAAATTTGGATTGTCAGCTCCTTATGACAAGACCTCGGTGGGGATTGCATATCGGCGAAATGTGTCCAGACCCACCGGAGTTATCCCCCTTGATTTCTTGAAAAATCCTGAAATATGTGGTTTCTGCTCGATAACTTCAGTTAGCTTGAATGGATTCATTAAAAATTTGGAATGTCAGCTCTTTATGACAAGACCTCGGTGGGGATTGCATATCGGCAAAATGTGTCCAGACACACCGGAGTTATCTCCGTTGTTGGATTTTAAAAATTGGGGTTGTAATAAAAAGCCCTGTTCGGGGGACGACTGTGACCAGAACTGGTCTTTTATTTTGGTAGTCATCTTGGATTTTCCGAAAAATGGAAAATCGTTTACAGCGCTACTCCTTATTAACCGCTTGTTCCAGTAACTGTCTTGTTCTCAAAACTGACATCTCAGGAATTGCTGTAAATAGCAGGCTGAAACTCTTGCTGTATGGAGCAGGATGAAACTCTTGCTGTACCAAGCAGGCTGAAACTCTTGCTGTATGGAGCAGGCTGAAACTCTTGCTGTACAGAGCAGGCTGAAACTCTTGCTGTATGGAGCAGGCTGAAACTCTTGCTGTACGGAGCAGGCTGAAACTTGCTGTACAGAGCAGACTGAAACTCTTGCTGTACAGAGCAGGCTGAAACTCTTGCTGTACGGAGCAGGCTGAAACTCTTGCTGTACGGAGCAGGCTGAAACTTGCTGTACAGAGCAGACTGAAACTCTTGCTGTACAGAGCAGGCTGAAACTCTTGCTGTACGGAGCAGGCTGAAACTCTTGCTGTACGGAGCAGGCTTAAACTCATTACATTTAATTTCATCAATACCTAAGGGCGATTAAAGTTTATTCAAGAGAATTTGTTCCTTGATAAAGCAATTGATTGTCATGGACCAATCAAGATCTAAGGTTCAATCTGATTGTGTGGTCAGCGTCCCATCATTAATTTCCCACTAAATATTATTTCTACTGAATTCCAATTTTGGATTTTATGCCTTGTTGCTGCTGAATTTAAAGTATTAGGTCTGCTCAAATGCTTTAGATCAAATGCTAATGGTCCAGGTGAGCATTAAGTCCCTTGGACCTCTTGTTGCTTTGAGTGATCACGATCGATTATAAGCTCACCTGGCCTGAAAGCAACGTTAAACGATTTCTCAAGAACCACTGGTCCGATTTCAATTATATTTGGCAGGAAGCATAGAGATCTAAGTTTGTTCAAAATGAAGCTGATCGACCAATTCGTCTGGCCGCTATCTTGGATTTTGGCCGATTTTTAGTTCACCTTGCCAGAATGGCCAAGTGAGCTTATGGCATGGCTACCGTCCATCATCCGTCTGTCTTGCTACCTATCCGGCATCCGTCTGTCAACTTTTGCTTAAAAATGCAACTCATTAACAATTTGGCGGATTGCAAATTAATATGGCATGAACGATCCTATGGGGGCTTTAGAACTTGTATACAGAATTTTGATATGTCAATTTTTTTCACCGTCCGTCTTGAATTTTCCGAAAAATAGTGGGAAATCGTTTAAAACACAACTGCTCATCCTCCAGACTTAGCTGGGAGGATAGTACACTAGTATGTTTCAGAACTTGTATACAGAATGTTGATGGGTCAATTTTCCTGGCGGCCATCTTGAACTCCCCAAAAAATGTTGGTAAATCATTTAAAATGCTACACCTCATTAACTGCTTGAGCAATTTCAACCAGACTAGGCTGGAAGGATACTAGGCTGGTAGGTTTCGGAACCTGTATACAGAATTTTGAATTTAGATTTTCTGAAAATTTTGGGAAATCAGTTAAGCAACTACTCATTAACAGCTTGAACCACTTCAAGCAAACTCGGCTGGAATGACCCTAAAGGGGTCAGAGTTTGTATACAGAATTTTGATTGGTCAATTTGTTCGGAGGCCATCTTGAATTTTCTGAAAAATGGCTGAAAATCGTCTACTTTAACTGCTTGTGCAATTTTAACCTGACTAGCTGGAAAGACCCTAAGGCTTCAGAACTTGCATAATGAATTTTGATTGGTGAATTTTCTGGCAGCCATCTTGGAGTCTCTGAACATTTTGGGAAATCAGTTAAAAGACTGCTCCTCATTAAGCGGTTGGCCGATTTGAACCAAACTTAGCTGGAAGAACCCAAGGCTGGTACGCTTAAGAACTTGTATACAGAATTTTGACGGCTTGATTTTGATGGTCACCATCTTGGATTTTCCAAAAATGGGAATTCGTATAAAATGCTACCCCATTAATTGTTTGGGCAATTTCAACCAAATTTGGCTGGAATGATCCTACTGTCGTACCTTTATTCAGAATTTTGATATGGCAATGTTTTGGCAGCAATCTATGATTTTCTGAAAGTTTTCCAGAACCATTTAAAAACGGTACTCCTTCAATCAATAGCCCGATTTATACAAAATTTGGGTGATTTAAATATTAATGGTTTAAATGCCAATAGGCCAGGTGAGCACCACAGGCCCTTGGTCCTCTTGTTAGAAATGTCTTTAAAAATCTTCTCCAAAACCGCTTGGGGAATCGATTAAAAACTCATGAAACACATCTAGGGCATGAGGTAAGCCAATTTGTTTAAGAGAACTTGATTGACCAAATGCTTCTGCGGCCATCTTGGATGACCTAGTGACATTCTTCAGAACCGCTGAAGGGATCAGGACGAAATTTGGGAGATATGATTTGGGACTAAGGACCATTAAAGTTTTTTCAAAGGATGTTAATCCATCAAAAAACCTAGCTGCAGTGGGCCAATGAAAATGTAGCATGTTTGGTGGCCATATTGGATTTTTTTATTTTGATTGATTTTGAAGCCGAAATAATTTTTATATTTGTTTTTGTGTATTCTGATTTCAAATCTGCCATTGTCGAAGCTGTCGGTTAAATGGTTTGTCGGCTATCTTGGATCATTTTCCCGTCAAAAGCTCCCATGCTAAAGCAATGGGAAATTTAAAACTAGTTTGAGTGGCACCTGTACATGTAGCAACAGTTCCCAGTCAAATTAGTTTCAAAATATATTATGCTGTATTTATTAACCCTTTCACGAACAAATCCCTGAAAAAGTAAATTCTTTACGATATAAAACTTACATGTTTTCTGTTAAATATTTTAACATTGCTGCCTAGGTGTTGAATATTTTGAAATTAATTTGACTGGAAGACATTGCTGCCTAACTGTTGAATGTCTTCTAGTCAAATTAATTTCAAAAAATTCAACAGGGAACTTATCGGTGAAAGCGTTAGCACATAGTGAAAGACTACAAGGGAAACTTTATATCTGTTTGTATTTTTTCAGCTTTTTTCGGATATAAACTGGTGAAGAGTTTACGAGACAAACAGCGCTTGAAGGAAGAGAAGAAGAAACAAAAACAACAGCGCAAGGAGAAAGATCCAAGAAGTAAAACAAAGAAAAAATGAACCCTCATTACTAGGATATTTACATTTATTCAAAATTTACCGTATATATGACAAAATTTATCCAATTTGTAGCATAACGTGTTGTACATAAGGATCATCTTAACTAACCATTAAGATGCTTTCATCACGGCATACGCATCACAGCGTAACCATTAACAGGATATCATCACATCATGGCGTAGCTAACCATTAAGACACTCATCACGACATAGCTAACCATTAAGATAATTTCATTACGGTGTAGCTAACCATTAAGACAGTTTCATCATGGCGTAGCTAACCATTAAGATGTTTTCATCACGACATAGCTAACCATTAAGACAGTTTCATCACGGCATAGCTAACAATTAAGACAGTTTCATCATGGCGTAGCTAACCATTAAGATGCTTTCATCACGGCGTAGCTAACCATTAAGACAGTTTCATCACGGTGTAGCTAACCATTAAGATGATTTCACCACATCACAGCGTAACTAACTATTAAGATGATTTCACCACATCACGGCGTAACTAAGCATTAAAATGATTTCACATCACGGTATATCTAAACATTAAGACGGTTTTATCACGGCGTAGCTTACCATTAAGATGATTTCACCACATTTCGACGTAGTTAACCATTAAGATGATTTCATCACAGCGTAGCTAACCATTAAGACAGTTTCATCACGGCATAGCTACCAATTAAGATGATTTCACCACATCACGGCATAGCTAACCATTAAGATGATTTCACCGCATCACGGCGTAGCTATCCATTAAGACAGTTTCATCACGGCGTAGCTAACCATGAAAGACAGTTTCATCACGGCGTAGCTAACCATTAAGACAGTCATCACGGTGTAGCTAACCATTAAGACAGTTTCATCACGGCGTAGCTAACCATTAAGACAGTTTCATCACTGTGTAGCTAACGATTAAGACAGTCATCACAACGTAGCTAACCATTAAGACAGTTTCATCACGGCGTAGCTAACCATTAAGACAGTTTCATCACGGCGTAGCTAACCATTAAGACAGTTTCATCACGGCGTAGCTAACCATTAAGACAGTCATCACGGCGTAGCTAACCATTAAGACAGTTTCATCACGGCGTAGCTAACAATTAAACCATGATTAAACCACATCATGGCGTAACTAAACATTAAGATGATTTCACATCACGGCGTAGCTAACCATTAAGATGATTTCACCACATCACCGCGTAACTAAACATTAAGACGATTTCACCACATCACGGCGTAACTAAACATTAAGACGGTTTCATCACGGCGTAACTAACCATTCAGATGATTTCACAACATCACGGCGTAGCTAACCATTAAGATGATTTCATCCCGACACTCATCCTGACTTACCCTTCACGATGGACCCATCACGTCTCGTTCATCCTGGCATCGTCATCAAGATAATGTCATCCCGACCTTCCTATCAAGCTGGACCCACGAGAGCTTATTCACATAATAAGCTGGACTTGAAATCAAAACTATATGTATATATATACATAAGTATATTTAATGTAAATTTCATGTATAAAATTATATTTAGCTATTGAGTATTATTTTAACCATTTAACCCTTAAACTCGCCAAAAAACGGCTTTTATATGATAACCGAGCCAGTCATTCCAGTGGTTAATTTTCAAAAATAGTCTTGGGAAAATATTTAGATTTTCGTGTCCAAGTTGCAACAATAATCATTTGACTTTTTAATTACCAAATTTTTTGGTCAAGAAAATCAGAGTATTTCTTTATTGAATATCCATTTGCTGGCTAAGAGAAGACTATCTTTGAAAACTGGAATGAGTGGCTCGGTTACTGAGCCAGTCATTCCAGTGGTAAGTTTTCAAAAATAGTCTTCTCTTGACCTGCAAATGGACACTCCTCACAACCACAGCAACGAAAGCCATGAATGTGCTTAATGCTACTCATGTGTTATACTCATGTGTTTTATATTCCGTTTCATTTTAAAAGTCCATTTTTTTTACTCGAACCTTTTTAGAAATAATTTTAAATTTGTAAATAATTGACTACATTAACCTTTTAATGGTCAAAGTCGGCCTCTACTGTGGTCTTGACGAACATCCATTTGCAGGCCAAGAGAAGACTATTTTTGAAATTTTACCACTGGAATGACTGGCTTGATAACCCAGCCAGTCATTCCAGTGGTATTTTTCAGAAATAGTCTCTTGGCCTGCAAATGATTAAGAAAATATTTAGATTTTTTTGACCAAATTTAGTCATTAAAGGGTTAATATTCTGACATTAGAGGGATTCATGTCTAGCTAAGCTCCACCCATTTCTAGCTAAGCTCTGCCCATTTCTAGCTACCCTCCGCCCATTTCTGCCTAAGCTCTGGCCTTTTCTAGCTAAGCGCCACCCATTTTTAGCTATGCCACAACCATTTCTAACTATGCCACACCCATTTCTGGCTAAGCTCCGTCAATTTCTAGCTATGCCACACCCATTTCTAGCTATGGCCACCCATTTCTAGCTAAGCTCCACCCATTTCTAGCTAAGCTCCACCCATTTCTAGCTATGTCCCACCCATTTCTAGCTATGCCACAACCATTTCTAGCTATGCCACAACCATTTCTAACTAAGCTCCACCCATTTCTAACTAAGCTCCACCCATTTCTAGCTATGTTGTGCCCATTTCTATCTATTCTCCGCCCATTTCTAGCTGTTCCATCCATGTCTAGCTCTGCCCCACCCATTTCTAGTTATTCCCCGCCCATTTCTAGTTATGCCCCACCCATTTCGAGCTATTCCCCACACATTTCTATATGCATGCCTCGGACATTTCTAACTATTCCCCGCACATTTCAAGATATGCTCCGTTTCTAAATAAGGTCTGCTGCCCACTTTGTACGTGTGAATCACAGAATCTTCATTTCAAGGTAAATATGCTGGTATATTGTTGAATATTTTGAAACTAATTTGATGGGTAGCTCTTGTTGTCTAGATGCTCCCAGTCAAAGTAGTTTCAAAATACTTCAGAATGTTAATGAAAATTGTAAATTGACAAAAACATCCAGTTCAAACATTAGTGGTGGACCATTACCACTGGCATGACAAGCTTACATCATTATGACAGTGATGTCATTACCACTGATGTGACAAGCTTATGTCATTATGACTGTAATGTCATTACCACTGGCATGACAAGCTTGCGTTATTATGACTGTGATGTCATTACCACTGGCGTGACAAGCTTATGTTATTATGACTGTGATTTCCGCTATAAGAAGTGACAAGCTGACGTTATGACTGATGTCAGCTATAAGAAGTGACAAGCTGACGTCATAATTGATGTCAGCTATAAGAAGTGACATTTGATCATGACATCAGAGTGGCAGAGGGGATCCATCCATTAAGATTAAATTATCATTTTAATTGCATTTTGTTATTCTATTTAACATGTTTAATTAACTGTCTCACTGCTCTAAGCAACCAGGAAATAATTTCAATGTGCTAAAGCTCTCTACTTGTTGCATATTTTGAAAACAATTTGACTGAACCAAAATCTTTCAGTCTAATTGTTTTCAAAATATTTAGCAGGTTCAGAGATCTAACCTGGAATAGCGGTATGTCGTCTGCAAAAACCCACACGTCAGATGGTTACCTTGTTTAACCCTTACCACTCTGATGTCAAAATTTAAAATTCTCAAATTAAAGAAAAAGATGAACTGGTGTTTATTTTTCAACAAATTTGGTGGAAGATGGTGCTTTCGTAGAGAGCAACATCATCCACCAAACTTGTTGAAAAATGTATACTAGTTTCTTTCCTATTGACACAGTAAAAGATAGAATATTGACATCAGTGTGCTAAGGGTTAATTGCGATATAAATGGAGAATGTCAAGAAAGATCTTTTTGCTGAGTGAATGAATGGCCATCCATTTGCAGACCAAGTGAAGATTATATTTAGCTCGAATATATACGAAGCTATTGTGATACCCCGCACATCGTCTGGCGGCGGTGTTGTCCAATTTGCGTTTTAAGCTCAACTTTTCTGTTTATATCTCATATTTGGTTAATCTTACTGGACCCAAACTTGGGCACACCCCTTATAATGACACAGCATCACACAATGCCATTGGGGTCAAAAGGTCACTGTGACCTTTGTAAAACCCTTGTTTTTTCAACGGTAACATTTTCTGTTTCGCTCAACTTTTCTGTTTATATCTCATGTTTAGTTAATCATACTGGACTCAAACTTGGACACCTTCCATAGAATGAGAGGGCATGATCTAATGAGCATGGGGTCAAAACGTCAAGGTCACTGTGACATTGGTAAAAACATTTTCCCTATTTTTTTTTGTATTTAGCTCAACTTAGCAGTTCATATCTCTTCTTTGCTTAACTATAGGGGAATAACTACATTCGCTTCGCTTTGCAATACGGGAATAACTACATTCACTTTGCTTAACTATAGGGGAATAACTACATTCGCTTTGCTTAACTATAGGAGAATAACTACATTCGCTTTGCTTAACTATAGGGGAATAACTAAATTCGCTTTGCTTAGCTATTGGAGAATAACTACATTCGCTTTGCTTAACTATAGGAGAATAACTACATTCACTTTGCTTAACTATAGGCGAATAACTACATTCGCTTCGCTTAACTATAGGAGAATAACTACATTCGCTTTGCTTAACTATAGGGGAATAACTACATTCGCTTTGCTTAACTATAGGCGAATAACTACATTCGCTTCGCTTAACTATAGGAGAATAACTACATTCGCTTTGCTTAACTATACTGGACCCAACCTTGGACATACTTCATTATAATTGGAGGGCATCATACAATGATGTTGGTGTCAAAAGGGGAAAGAAAGGTCAAGATTATTGTGATATTGGTAAAAACTTTGGGGTTTTTCAACATTAACATTTTGTGTTTGGTTCAACTTCTTGAACTTAGCAGTTCATATCTCGTGTTTGCTTAATCTTGCTGGACACATACTTGTATGTATACTTCCTTATAAGGAGAGGGCACAAAAAGGTCAACGGTCAATATTATCGTGATATTGGTAAATTACTTTTTCAGCATTAACATTTTGCGTTTAGCTCAACTTAACTGTTCTTATCTCATGTTGTGTTAATCAAGCTTGGATACTTGCTAGAGGGCGATGTATCATACTAACATACGCTCACTCACATCGCTTCGCCGTTCAAGGCCGTACTTGCAGGCCTGTGATTTCTTGCGATTTGAAGTAACATTACGCTAGTGGGCTGGAGGCAGCCAATCAGATTTCTGCCTACTTCAATCTAGCTATCAATCTAGAAATAGAGGTGTGGCTTCATGCCAATATCAACGGAGAGCTCATGAGACATGCATGTCAAGCGATGTAGGATGATAATAACCAGGCAAATTTATTGAGCGTTAGTTGACTGACATCATTTATGAAGTTTCGTGAACTTAGCGCAGACATCAAGTGTGCAAGCACGGGACTCGATACAAGAGCATAGTGGGAGGGCGAGACCGTGCGATAGGACGATGGAAGTGGTGACAATTAATTTGGATCAACGCTCATGGTTGATAACTGTATTGATAAGCCTTCTCTAATTATTTTATGTTTGAAATCAAGCTTCATAGCTCATTGCAATCGTAAAGTTGAGCTTAATCGTTGCATTTTAACCACATTTCTGGTTTTAAAATAGAATAACTGGCCACTCATTCCATGTTCAATAGTAGGTTGTCATAAGCAGTTTTCTCAAGACCATTACAGAAGTTTGGTCACGAAAATTTAAATATCTGCCTATTGAATGGCCATTTACAAGCCAATGGAACATAATTTTTGACAATTTACCACTGGAATGACTGGCTTGATAAATGAGCCAGTCATTCCAGTGGTAAGTTTTCAAAAATTGTATTCTATATGGCCTGTAAATGGGCATTCCACAAGACCATAACAGGGTGGGTTTGTCTGGCATGGCCATTAAAGGGTTAAAGCGTTTCCCCAGCTTTAACCCTTTTACTGATGAATTCCGCCGGACATTTCAGTCTCAGGGCAGACAAACAGGAAAACTGTTGAATATTTTGATATTAATATGACTGGAAGCCATTGCTACTTGACTTCCAGTCATATTACCATAATTTCAAAATATTGAACAGAATATGCTATAAATCTTACAGAATTTATTGTTTCCGGGATTTGTCTTTGAAAGGGTTAAGTAACTATAAAATCCCAATATTTCCTTGTTGAATGTCCATCTGCGGGTAGAGTATTTTTGAAAATTTACCACTGGAATAACTGGCTCGATTATATCTAAAAATTTATTACTAGAATGGCTGGCTCGGATATCGAGCCAGGTATTCCAGTAATAAATTTTCAAAACTCGTCTTCTTGGCCAAAAAATGGGCATTCCACATGACTCGACAATAAACAAGCCAGTCATTCGTCGTAAATTTTCAAAAATCATCTCTTGGCCGACAAATGGGCATGCCACATGACTTGACAATAAACAAGCCAGTCATTTCAGTGGTAAATTTTCAAAATTCGTCTTCTCTTGGCTGACAAATTGCCATTCCACATGACTTGACAATAAACAAGCAAGTCATTCCAGTAGTAAATTTTCAAAAATAGTCTTATCCTGCCCTGCATATGGACATTTACTAAGCAAAATTGTTAATTTTTTGACACATTGTTACCATTACAGGGTTAGGATTGTTTGTTATTACTGCAGAGGTTGGTTACTACTGCAGAGGCCAGTTACTACTGCAGAGGCTGGTTACCACTGCAGAGGCCGGTATTACTGCAGCGGCCATTATTATTGCAGAGGCCGGTTACTACTGCAGAGGCTGTTTACTACTCCAGAGGCCGGTACTACTGCAGCGGTCGTGACTACTGCAGAGGCCAGTCACTACTGCAGAGGCTGTTTACTGCTCCAGAAGCCAGTTACTACTGCAGAGGCCAGTTTTGACAACCAAAGGGTTAACAGACAGGTGAGCATCAAGGCCCTTAAACTTTTTGTTGATATGGGTGTGGTGGTGTGTGTCTAGATTTTGTTGTTATTTGGGTGTGACAACGGTGTGTCGAGGTTCAGATTAGCTTAGATCATTTATGTATTCTATTCATATTTATTTGATTGTGTATATATTAAGTAGTGTATATTTTTAAACATTCCATTTCACATCATCTATCTGTATTGAGTGACTCCGACACACATCATGTATATATGATACGCTTGCCCTTTCACATAACCCTTTAACCCTCGAATTTGTTCAATAAAATTTCAATTTTCTCATAGAAAATTTCCATTTGCAGACCAAGAGAAGACTATTTTTGAAAATTTACCACAGGAGTGACTGGCTCCATTATCGAGCCAGTCATTCCAGTGGTAAATTTTCAAAAATAGCCTATTGGTCTGCAAGTGGGCATGTCTCAAGAGCACTGCAGAAGGCATTTTTGGCTGATATTAGTGTTAAAGGGCTACGTCGGACATTTCACTTGTAATAGTATTTTAATGTATTGCTGTCATAAGGCGCTTACAAGAGTTTGTGGTTATTATTCATTATATTAGTAATCTGTGCAATTAACCTTTCCGGTTTTAGCTATGCCCCGCCCATCTTTAGCTAAGCTCCACCCACACCTCGCTCGTGTTGGGATCGATCGATCTCTGAATACCGTGACTATCAATTTCCAAAAAAACTACAGGTAAGCTTTTGAATATTTTGAAACAAATTTGACTGGGTGCTATTACTGCCTAAGGCAGCAACAGCACCCAGTCAAGTTAGTTTCAAAATATTTAACAACATGTTTATTAAATAGCAAAGAATTACAAAGACATACAATTCATACAATGTGTCGGACTGTTTGAGATTTGATGATGGTCTATATGGAACCCTTTGTGACATAATGATTGTGGCGTCATCATACTCGCTGAGCTGATTATGACGTCATACGAGGTCAGATGATGGATGGATACTCTGGAAAGGTGACTTAACATTTACTCACATATTGTGTTGCAAGTAATATTTTCATGAAGAATAGCAATCCTTTAAATAACTAGGACCCAATGGATGAATCCTATCCGTCACTCAAGTATATGATGTCATAATCAATTACATCACATGTAGGCTGACGCCACAATCATGCTGCATAATGACGTCTCTAGTTCCGTCATGAAGAGTTAAGTCTGTCACGTGTACAGTGTATGTTTTTGTCAATTTTATTATTAGCTCACCTGGCATTTCCACCTGGCCTGAAAGGCCAAGTGAACTTATGTCGTGGCGATCATCCAGGCGTGTGTCCATCCGTCCATCCATCAACTTTTCCTTTAAAACGACTTCTCAAGAATCGCTGGGACGATTTCAATTATATTTGGCAGGAAGCATCCTTAGGGCATAGGGATCCAAATTTGTTCAAACGAAGCCGATCGGCCAATTTGGCCAGCGGCCATCTTGGATTTTGACCGATTTTTAGAAACGTCTTTAAAAATCTTCTCCAAGGCCGCTTGAGGGATTGAAGGAAACCTCATGAAATATGATCCAGGGCAAGAGCTATGGCAAGTTTGTTCAAGGGAACTTGATTGACTAAATGGTTCAGCGGCCATCTTGGATGACCTCATTTTCGCAAAAACGACATTCCCCAGAACTGCTGAAGCGATCAAGCTGAAATTTGTGACATATGATTAAGGACTAAGGGCCATTAAAGTTTGTTCAAGAGAAGTTGATCCGTCAAAAAAACTGGCCGCTTTAAAATGTCTTTAAAAATCTTCTCTAAGGCAAGAGCTGCATCATGTTTGTTTCAAGGGAACTTGATTGGCCAAATGGTTGGGTGGCCATCTTGATTAACCTAATTTTTGCCAAAATTACTCCAGAACCGCTGAGCGGATTGGGCCGAAATTTGAGAGATATGATTAGGCAGAGTGCCATTAAAGTTTTTTCAAGGGAAGACGCTACGTCAGAAACATGGCAGCAGTGGACCAATCAAAATGTAGCGTGTTTGGCGGCCATATTGGACTTGCAAAAATGTCCACATATTTTGAAACTAATTCGAGTGGTTGCTGTTGGTAACATAGGCAGCAAGAGAACCTAGTCAAATTAGGTTCAAAATATTCAGCAGCTTATATGTATAGCTACCTTGAAAATGGGATTTTGGATGTTCAGGGTTCAGAATATATAAATTGATCCCAGTGCATGCAAAACATGGGTTGCATTTAGCTAGAAGTGCGTGACATTTAGCTAGAAATGGGAGGAGCTTAGCTAGAAATGGGTGGCGCTTAAAAATGGGCCGAGTTTAGTTAGAAATGGGTTGTTTAGCTAGAAATGGGTGGAGCTTAGAAATGGGCAGAGTTTAGTTAGAAATGGGTAGAGGTTAGCTAGAAATGGAGAGTTTAGCTAGAAATGAGCGGACCGTAGGAGTGGACAGAGTTTAGCTAGAAATGGGCAGAGCCTGGCTAGAAATGGGCAGAGTTTAGCAAGAAATGAGCGGACCTTAGAAGTGGACAGAGCTTAGCTAGAAATGGTTGGAGCTTAGCTAGAAATGGGCGGAGCTTAGCTAGAAATGGATCCCCTATTATTAAAAATAAATAGGAAGTTTTAATCATAATAATCGAAATATTGACTATTTTTGAAAATTTACTACTGGTATGACTGGCTCAGTTATCGGCCCAGGCAATCCAGTGAAATTTAAAAAAAGTAATCTCTTGTACTGTAAATAGACATTCCACAAGACCATGAAAGAGGCCGGTATGACCATTAAAGGGTTGACACACCGAGTTGGGATACGGTCAGTCAGCTCATTCTCCACAGATGTAGCACGTTCTATATATCATTCCCAGCATGATTTTAAACAGAAAATTTAATTATACCTCTTAATATTCACCCAAATTATCTCCCCTTATAAACTTTTTAAAAACTCATTAAAACAAGGTTGATAGAATCTCGCTAGTTGCGGGTTCCAGATTTTTTCTTATTTTCCGGACTTGGATCATGCCTAAAGTTCTGGAATCCTTGTCACACTATTTCCTGTAGTTTCTGAGAATTTGATCAGAGCCGGATCCAGGTTGCTTTATCCAGATCAAGGCCAACATAGTTTTTAGATACAGCCGAGATTAAGGCTTTGTAACTGACTAAGATATGATAATTTATTGAGCTGCTAGTCTGCTACCCACATCAAAAATGGCTTTGACTAGAGTCCTTGAATATATCTCGACCTCGACAGATTCAGTTCAAAGTTAGTAGACATTCATACAATGTGAGAGGACCTTCACTGGTCAAGCCGTCCAACACCAGAGTCTAGGAATGTCCATTTGCAGGACAAGAGAAGAATTAAAAAAAATGTAGGCATTCTAGATCCCAGCTCTTTCTGTCCTTGGTTGTTTCACAATTTTCCATTCCATCCAGGAATGAACAGAATATCAGTTATATGTTAATCATACAGGTTAGCTATTGAATATTTTGAAAATTAATTTGACGAAGTTTTTTGCTACCTTACATCTGTGTCCAGTCATCTTGAGCTGCTTTAAATTGTCTGGCTGCTGCAAGTCACTTCAGAATAATTTCAACTTTGAACCTGAAGAATATTTTGATAACAAATTGACTGAAAGTTGTTGATGGCTTTACCACCAACAACTTTCAGTCAAGTTGATTTAAAATATTCAGCATATCCAGAACGCCATGAAAAATGTAGTGCAGAAATTCATCACTAATCACACTGATTGCATGATACGTCAGAACGCGCATCTCGACTGAATATTGCAGATCTTGACTGAATATTGCGGATCTCGACTGAATATCATGTGTCTGTCATCACATTATAAATATGAATACATCTCATCTGTGAATATAATAACTGTGTTCTTATTATATCTACCTGCCTATAACAGATGGATCCAATCCGTTTCTCAAGTATATGGCGTCATAATCAATTACATATGTAAGCCACGTCACAATCAAAATTTACTAGAAGCATTCTGTTGAATATTTTGACACTAATTTGACTGGGCATTGTTGCTTCTTCATGGATTATGAGAAATTGTCATGTGCAGGCCAAGACTATTTTTGAAATTTTTTCATTTAAATGACTGGCTCAATAACCGAGCAAGTCATTTCAGCGTATATTTTCAAAATTAGTCTCCTTGACCTGCAAAGGAACATTCAGTAACTTAGCTGAGATAACAATAATTGCAATAGACCAAAGCACCTACTGTTGCCCATTCCTCTTGCCTTAGTGCACCTCCATTTTGCCATTTATTTAAGGCAATAACTGCCGTAGGTGCCATCCTGTACAGAGTCATCCAAATGTAAATAGCAACACTGAACATACTCTGACTGTAAAATGTGTACTGTAGAAGGGAAATAAGGGCTTCTTGATCCAGATTGCATGAGAAAATCCAAATGTTGCCTTGATGCCATTCCTTATGAGGTATAGTCTGCCTTGATGTCCTAAGACATTGCCTTAGTTCTGCTAAAATTATGAAAGCCGTGAAGGAAACATTGCCTTGCCCTTTTTACTGACATCATCAATCACTAATAGATGCGTCTGAAATTGTCTAAAGTATGGGAACCAATGGGAGAATATATTTCTTCAGTGATACGTTTCATCATATTTAGAACTATGAACTTAAGCTACCATTCATACAAGACCTAGGTCTGACCAAGTTTCTGAATACACTTAGATATACAGGAACCAAATTTGGTGTGTGTGCGTTATAGACTACGGGTAATTATAGGCTAAGGGTATGTCACGAATGAAAAGCTAGGTAAGATTGACCTACGTTTCACCGTTCACCGAACATCATAGAGAATTCCCGTATGGGTATGTTAACATCAGCTACTTTTCATGGTTCATTGCATATCAGAGACCTGTAGTTTAATTAGTACAATTTTAAAAATATAATATAAGAAATGGTCTGTTGAATATTTTGAACATAATTGGATTGAAAGACAGTTACCTTAGACAACAATATCTTCCAATCAATTATGCTCAAAATATTCAGTAGTCCGTCTGTTTTATTTTGTTTTGGAAAGATGAAGTTGCAAACCTGTGTGCCTAAAGGACCAACTAAGCTTATGCCAGGGTGGCCAACCTGTGTGCCTAATAGACCAACTAAGCTTATGTCAGGGTGACCAACCTGTGTGCCTAATAGACCAACTAAGCTTATGTCAGGGTGACCATCCCGTGTGCCTAAAGGACCAACTAAGCTTATACCAGGGTGGCCAACCTGTGCGCCTAAAGGACCAACTAAGCTTATACCACGGTGGCCAACCTGTGTGGCTAATGGACCAACTAAGCTTATGCCAGGGTGACCATCCTGTGTGCCTAATGGACCAACTAAGCTTATGTCAGGGTGACCATCCTGTGTGCCTAATGGACCAACTAAGCTTATGCCAGGGTGACCATCCTGTGTGCCTAAAGGACCAACTAAGCTTATGCCAGGGTGACCATCATGTGTGCCTAATGGACCAACTAAGCTTATGCCAGGGTGACCATCCTGTGTGCCTAAAGGACCAACTAAGCTTATGCCAGGGTGACCAACCTGTCTGCCTAAAGGACCAACTAAGCTTATGCCAGGGTGACCAACCTGTTTGCTTAAAGGACCAACTAAGCTTATGCCAGGGTGACCATCCTGTGTGCCTAATGGACCAACTAAGCTTATGCCAGGGTGACCAACCTGTGTGCCTAAAGGACCAACTAAGCTTATGCCAGGGTGACCAATCTGTGTGCCTAATGGACCAACTAAGCTTATGCCAGGGTGACCAACTAAGCTTATGCCAGGGTGACCAATCTGTGTGCCTAATGGACCAACTAAGCTTATGCCAGGGTGACCAACCTGTGTGCCTAAAGGACCAACTAAGCTTATGCCAGGGTGACCATCCTGTGTGCCTAATGGACCAACTAAGCTTATGTCATGGTGACCATCCTGTGTGCCTAAAGGACCAACTAAGCTTGTGTCATGGTGACCATCCTGTGTTCCTAAAGGACAAACTAAGCTTGCCAGGGTGACCAACTACGCTTATGCCAGGGTGATCATCCGTTGTCTGTATGTCGTAAACTTTTCCTTTAAACAACATCTCACGAACCCATGAGGCGATTTCAGTTTAATTGGTCAGGAAGCATCATTAATAGGACATAGAGATCCAAGTTTGTTCAAGAGAATCTGTTTGCTCAATTTGTCTTGGATATAGTTTTTGCAAAAACGACCAGTAGGTAACCACAGAAAGGATTGGGCCAAAATTTTGTAAATATTATTAGCTCACCTGGACCTTCGGCCCATGTGAGCTTATGCCATGGCGGCCGTGCATCTGTCAAATCGCATCTCATTTGTTCTTTGACCGATTTCAACCAAATTTGGCTGGAAGGATCCAATCATTTAAACCGTTACTCCAATATAGAAGGGCCGACTTCAGCGAAACTTGGGTGAACTAATTCAATGCGGGGAGAGTTCAACACTTCTAACGAGAAAACATTTCCGGCGACCATCTTGGATTTTCCGAAAACTTCGGGAAATCAGTTAAAATGGTACTCCTCATTAACCGCTTGAACGATTTCAAGCAAACTAGGCTGGAATGGCCCTAGAGTGGTGTGCTTCAGAGCATCTATACAGAACTTTGATTGGTCAATTTGTTTGGCGGCCATCTTGAATTTTCCGGGAAATGGCTGGAAATCACCTAATATGATACGCCTCATTAGGCGCTTGTTCCAGTGGCTATCTTGTTCTCCAAAGTGAGATCTCAGGAAGAGCTGTACGGATCAGGCTGAAACTCATTGGACATAATTTCATCGATAAGTAAGGGTGACCCTTTTTGTTCAAGAGAATTTGATCCTTGATAAAACATGGTTGTCATGGACCAATTCAAATCTATGGTTCAATCTGATTGTGTGGTCAGCATCCATCATTAATTTCCCACTAAATATCGATTGTACTGAATTTCCAATTTTGTATTTTATGTCTTATTACTGCTGAATTTAAAGTAATGTCTGTTCAAATACAAATGGTCCAAATGCTAATGATCCAGGTGAGCGTAAAGGCCCTTGGGCCTCGTGTTAGGAATAAAGGCCCATTAGCCCTTTAATGCGCGCGTGTGCACGCACGCATGCACACACACACCAGCAACCAATCAAAACTGTTCATTTAGCAGCCATTCTACATTTTTTGTTTGATGAATTTTGATGACTACAATTACGTTGTATATGTTAATAGGTATGCCAATATTTTTTTTTTCTTCGGTATGTCAATATCACATTTTACATTCAAATGAAAAAATCCAATATGGCTGCCAAATTCTCAATTTTGATTACTCAATGGCAGCCATATTTTTTTTTTACATACCTTGAACAAATGTTAATAACACTTAGCCCCTAATATTTCCCACATTACGGCTAATCCTTTGTGGTTCAGAGGCACTTTTGCGAAAACTCGGGCATTCAAGATGGCTGCTAAGCAAACTACCAATCAGGTTCTCTTGAACAAACTAGGTTCAAGTCTTACTCTATATGAAGTTTCAAACCAGTCAGACAGGTGGTTTAACCTTTTAGTATTCACATCAGCCAAAAATGGCTTCTGAAGTGGTCTTGAGAAATGTCCATTTACAGACCAAGAGAACACTATTTTTTTTTTAATTTACCACTGGAATGACTGGCTCGATAACCGTGCCAGTCATGCCAGTGGTAAATTTTCAAAAATATTCTTCTCTTCTGCAAATGGACAGTTTCTATGAGAAAATAACATTTTTTTAAATCAAATTCGAGGGCTAAATTATTAAGAGACATGTACAGTAATCCAAAAACTAGTACAAAATCAAATATAGACATTAGTGGCAGTTTTTGAGAAAACATTACAGACGGATGGATGATGGACAGTCCCCATTAAGCTCACTAATAATAATAGTAATCTCTAGCCAATGCTAGATGGGAAAATCTCTTTAGATGGGGAATAAAAATCTGACACCCTTTTTACTTTGACATTGAAATTTATTTTTTTATTTTTTTTTTTATTACAAATTTACATTATATGTGCATTCTTCCTCTTACTGAAGTATCTCAAACCAAATGAGAAGACTCGGGATTGTTTAGGACTCAAGTTTCAAGATTGCAGATCATTGCCCTCATATTTTTGTCACATTCTAATTCTAAAATGTTTTCTGAGTTTGCAGATCTTTTAAGAATTTTTTGGAATTTTTAGCCAAATCAGATCAGTAGTTTCTCAGATATCCATAGATCCAGAATTTGATCTGAATTTGATCGAGATCTGTTCTTTTATCTGGATCTCAGTCAAAGTCTGGAAATCCTCGTACGCTGCATGTTCCTTATGTATGTATGATTACTGTATTCTGCGGCTGGCGTAGTAGCGGCATGTTCCTTATGTATGTATGATTACTGTATTCTGCGGATGGAGTAGTAGCGACATGTTCCTTATGTATGTATGTATGTATGTATATTATTTTTTTTTATTGACGCACTGGCAACGTGTGGCTTCAATTTCCACATGCTAACCAACCGACAGTCATGCACCCATTAGTTTAATTTGTTGATCACCATCTCCCCGGTCGAGGATCGAACCGCCATACTGCAACTCCGTATGGCATCAGCAACCAGACATTCTTACACTGGACCACCGCGCCAAGACAAAGTCTAGGTTTAGCCGACCAGCTTTCACATGTCTGATATACTTACAATCTGACGATTCATATGGGACTCCATCACGGCTCTGGCAGTATATGTAATTTTTATTTTATTGATGCACTGGCAACGTGCAGCTTCAATTTCCACATGCTAACCAACCGACAGTCATGCACCCATTAGTTTAATTTGTTGATCACCATCTTCTCTTCAGCCAAAATTTGTTGATCCAAGTGTACAGAGTCCTGTTTTCTTCAGGTGACCCCACAGCACGCTGAACATATTTATGCAATGACTTCTGCTCTGGCTCTATATTTGCTGGCTCCCAGTAGGGTGAATTCCAAGGCTCTCTGTGCTGGTGTGTCTTCTGGCATCCTTAGCACATGGCCAAACATGGACAGTTTTTGCTGGGCGACTTTGACAGGCAGTGGTGGTGTGTTACACATCTTGTACGGTGCATCGTCGGAAATTAAACTGTCTGGCCATCGGTGTCCAGTGATGGTGTGAAGGTGTTTATGGTGGCAGACAAAGTTTGTCTAGAGCTGTCTTTGGAGATGCCAAGCTGTGACAGTTATACAGCATCAAGGATACGCATGTTGCATTGTCAAGGGCATCTTTGAGCTTCAAGACGGACTGGAAAGCCATGTTCCCCATGACGCAGCGTGCAGCAATGTCAGCAGTACTGCAAAGCAGTGAGCCCTTTTCCTCCATGGTTCGCCGTCACAAAGTGGGTCATCATTTTCTTTAGTTTCATATTCTAGAGATTCTCAATTTATATTTTGCTTGCAGCTATTGGGAGAAGTTTGTCAATGAGGTTTCTTCCTCATCTATGAAGCCCACGTCGTCGGCATATTCCATCTCTAGCGGCATACCCAGGATTGACACTGGGCGTTTGGTCGGGGTTTGTTTTTGTTTTTTTTGGAATTTTCCCCTACAGATTTCAGTAAAGCAGCAAGGTTACAGGTGAAAAGCACAGGGGATAGACCAGATTAATGTCTCAAATTCTGAAGACTTCATTGACTTGACTTGTACACTCAGCTTGGTGTCTGCAAGTAGTGGTCTCACTAGTCAACGCTAATCTTCATTGCAACAGGCCTGGCATAGTACATCTAGGATCTTTGAGCATTTAATTGTGTCGAAGGCTTGTGACATGTCAATGCCCGTTTTGTGGAAGTGTTTGGACTGACTACTATCACAAGCATGCATTGAGCCAATACAATGTCTGTGCAGCTGCGTCCACGTTTAAAGGCACTTTGACATGATCCAGTGCAGTCATCGATCTTGTCTCAGATGCGACATAGAGTAACATTGGATAGGATTTTCCATATGCTGTTGAGGAGTACAATGGGCCGCACATTGGGTGGGTGCTGGTGGCATTCTTAGGCGTGGGTGTGTATTCAGTAACTATCAGGGCTCGGGCTGGCTGAAAAAAAATTTGTGACTGAATACATCTGCCAGGAGTCTGCTTATTGAATGGCAAGATCTTATGATCATGTCGATAGTCACTTACAGGACTGGCGGTATGATCAGCGAACGAAAAGAAGAAAAGAAATAAGAATGGCAAGATCTTTTAAGCATTCGCAGATGTGGCGCAAAATGTCATTGCGTTCCGTTTTTGGTGCAGTCTACACTTTGGCTACATTGATAGATGTGCAGCCGTAATGCTTTGTGCTCAGCTGATAGTTTTACTACTAGAGGGTCATCAGTATACCTAGTTTGGTTGTTGTTTATCAAAGCTGATAGTGTTACTACTAGAGGGTCATCAGTATACCTAGTTTGGTTGTTGTTTATGATAACTCCTATGGTGCTGGTAACTGATGATTCCATTCATTTGAGTATTTTGTTTAGGGATTCGTTTGGATCGGAGCTGATCCCAATGTTAGCTTTTTGCTCCCCTGAGGGCCTTTTTGTATGGCAAGTTCCTTCATTGTCACACACACATGATCGCAATACCCTCCCTCTCCCTTACGGGCTGAGGGTAATAGGCAACATTATCATACTTAAATGTCCTCTTTCCCTTAAGGGGGTGAGGGTAATACATGACATTATCACACTTACATGTCCTCTCCCTTATGGGGTGAACGTAATATGTGACATTATCACACTTACATGTCCTCTTTCCCTTAAAGGGTGAGGGTAATACGTGACATGAGGTGAGGGTAATACGTGACATGAGGTGAGGGTAATACACAACATTATCACACTTATATGTCCTCTTTCCCTTACAGGGTGAGGGTAATACATGACATGGGTGAAGGTAATACGTGACATGAGGTGAGGGTAATACACAACATTATCACACTTATATGTCCTCTTTCCCGTACAGGGTGAGGGTAATACGTGACAAGGGGTGAGGGTATTACGTGACATTATCACTCATGTCCTTTTTCCTTTACGGGGCGAGGGTAATCCACGACATGGGGTGACGGTAATATGCGACATTATCACACTTACATGCAACACATTTGTGCAGCAACAAATTTAAATCTACATCCTAACCCACATCATAACTATATGAAGTGTTCTCTATCATGTATCATCTGAATGAAACATTACTGTTGAATATTTTGAAACCAATTTGACTGGAAACTCTTGTTGCATACGACAGCCATGGTCTTCCCGTCGAAATGGTAGGCACTATAAATGATGTAAAATGCACATTCTTTCTGTCCATTTGAGAAGTGTACCCTAACCCTTTAACACTCATATCAGCTAAAAAGGATTTCTGCAGTGGTCTTGAGAAATGGCCATTTGCAAGCCAAAAAGAAGACTTAAATTTGGTAAATTGTCAGACTTTTTAAATTTTCAAAAATAGTCTTCCCTTTTCTAAAATTGAAATTTTCTGGAATAAATTCGATGGTTAAAGGGTAAAGGAAGCTCTTTGTCCCAGCATCCATTGTGTGATAGACGCCTAGGGCATATGACATTGTGTGATACAAGCCTAGGACATATGACATTGTGTGATACATGCCTAGGACATGCTACCTAGTACATCTGACATTGTGTGATACACGCCTAGGACATATGGCATTGTGTGATACACACCTCGAACATATGACATTGCGTGATACATGCCTAGGACATATGACATTGCGTGATACAAGCCTAGGACATATGACATTGTGTGATACACGCCTAGGACATGCTGCCTAGGACATATATGACATTGTGTGATACACGCCTAGGACATATGGCATTGCGTGATACAAGCCTAGGACATATGACCTTGTGTGATACACGCCTATGACATGCTGCCTAGGACATATGACATTGTGTGATACACGCCTAGGACATATGGCATTGCGTGATACACGCCTCGAACATATGACATTTCGTGATACACGCCTAGGACATATGACATTGTGTGATACATGCCTAGGACATATGACCTTGTGTGATACACGCCTATGACATGCTGCCTAGGACATATGACATTGTGTGATACACGCCTAGGACATATGGCATTGCGTGATACACGCCTCAAACATATGACATTTCGTGATACACGCCTAGGACATATGACATTGTGTGATACATGCCTAGGACATATGACATTGCGTGATACAAGCCTAGGACATATGACATTGTGTGATACACGCCTAGGACATGCTGCCTAGGACATATGACATTGTGTGATACACGCCTAGGACATGCTGCCTAGGACATATGACATTGTGTGATACACGCCTAGGACATATGGCATTGCGTGATACACGCCTCGAACATATGACATTGCGTGATACACGCCTAGGACATATGACATTGCGTGATACACACATTGTGTGATACACGCCTAGGACATATGACATTGTGTGATACACGCCTAGGACATGACATTGTGTGATACACGCCTAGGACATATGACATTGTGTGATACACGCCTAGGACATATGGCATTGCGGGATACACGCCAGGAAATATGACATTGCGTGATACACTTGTGACATTATATATGCCTAGGACATATGACATCACATGATACATTTATGACATGATATATGCCTAGGACATATGACACTGCGTGATACACTTTTGACATGATATATGCCGAGGACATATGACATTGTGTGATACATGCCCAGGACATGATATATGCCTAGGACATATGACATCACATGATACACTTCTGACATGATATATGCCTAGGACATATGACAATGGGTGATACACTTCTGACATGATATATGCCTAGGACATATGACATTGTGTGATACATGCCTAGGACATGATATATGCCTAGGACATATGACATTGTGTGATACATGCCTAGGACATGATATATGCCTAGGACATGATATATGCCTAGGACATATTACATTGCCTCATGTGTAATGTTTATGAGGTAATAGCCAGATGATGTATGATGTAGCATCACAAGTTAAAATGTCCGTGAAGAGACTCATACAACTTCCCATAAACTGATCACATACAAGACATTATTTCAGAAAGTACACATCAATTCACCTTTCCAGAATATCCACCCATCATCTGACCTCGTACGTCATAAAAATATCAGCGCGTGTATGATGACGTCACAATCACGTCATAAGGGGTCCCATATAAACCGTCATCAAATCTTAAAAAGTCTGACACATTGTATGAATTGTATGTCTTTGTAATTCTTTGCTATTTAATAAACATGCTGTTGAATATTTTGAAACTATTTGACTGGGCGCTGTTACTGCCTTAGGCAGCAACAGCACCCAGTCAAATTAGTTTCAAAATATTCAACAGCTTACCTGTGTAGTTTTTTAGAAATTGATAGTCAGGGTGTTCTGAGTTCGATCGATCCAACACGAGCGAGGTGTGGGTGGATCTTAGCCAGAGATGGGCGAGGCATAGCTAAAACCGGAACGGTCCATTTACTTGAAAGGGTCTCGGTTAATAACACAAACAGTTTTTACTCATTATCTGGCAGCCTACCAACAATAGTCCAACACACCAATCGATTTACGTCAGTCAATTGATCACATGTATGGGACGTAATTATGCTAATTTATTTACTCAGACTTCTTCTGTTAACACAACATTTCTCTCCTTTACAACATAATTTCAATCAAAGGCCTGGGTGAATAAAAACTGAATTTGACGCTTGTTCGAAAGGCGAGTACCTATATTAAACAGTTTCCAGTCAAATAAGTTTCAAAATATTCAAAAGAATATTTCAAAATTCTTCCTGCCATCAGACTTGATGAAAACTCAATTGAAACCTCTTAGTGGTTAAGCCGGCCTTTGCTTGAGTCTTGAGAATTGTCCATTTGTGGGAGAATATTTGTGAAACTTTACCATGGAGTGGCTGGTTCGATAATCGAGTCAGTCATTTCAATGAGAAATTTTCAAAATACACACTTTACCTCCAAATGGAAATTCACTAAAAACAGTAGTTTTAGGTTTCTGGACCAATCTTAATGCTTAAGGCATTAAATAAGATAATTTCATATTTCAGTCATTCACAGAATGTCCGCTGTTAGGCTGGGCGCTGATACATGACACTGTGACAACATGGCCACTGCTAGGCAACATATTGAGAATATGACTGCTGTTGGGCGATGCTTTGAGAACATGACAGCTGTTAGGCGATGCTTTGAGAACATGACTGCTGTTAGGCGATGCTTTGAGAACATGCCCACTGTTAGGCGATGCTTTGAGAACATGACCGCTGTTAGGCGATGCTTTGAGAACATGACTGCTGTTAGGCGATGCTTTGAAAACATGACCGCTGTTAGGCGATGCTTTGAGAACATGACTGCTGTTAGGTGGTGCTTTGAGAACATGACCACTGTTAGGCGATGCTTTGAGAACATGACTGCTGTTAGGCGATGCTTTGAGAACATGACCGCTGTTAGGCGGTGCTTTGAAAACATGACTGCTGTTAGGCGGTGCTTTGAAAACATGACTGCTGTTAGGCGATGCTTTGAGAACATGACCGCTGTTAGGCGGTGCTTTGAAAACATGACCGCTGTTAGGCAATGCTTTGAGAACATGACCGCTGTTAGGCGATGCTTTGAGAACATGACCGCTGTTAGGCGATGCTTTGAGAACATGACCGCTGTTAGGCGATGCTTTGAGAACATGACCGCCGTTAGGCAATGCTTTGAGAACATGACCGCCGTTAGGCGATGCTTTGAGAACATGACCGCCGTTAGGCGATGCTTTGAGAACATGACCGCCGTTAGGCGATGCTTTGAGAACATGACCGCCGTTAGGCGATGCTTTGAGAACATGACCGCCGTTAGGCGATGCTTTGAGAACATGACCGCTGTTAGGCGATGCTTTGAGAACATGACCGCTGTTAGGCGATGCTTTGAGAACATGACCGCTGTTAGGCGATGCTTTGAGAACATGACCGCTGTTAGGCGATGCTTTGAGAACATGACCGCTGTTAGGCGATGCTTTGAGAACATGACCGCTGTTAGGCGGTGCTTTGAGAACATGACCGCTGTTAGGCGATGCTTTGAGAACATGACTGCTGTTAGGCGATGCTTTGAGAACATGACCGCTGTTAGGCGGTGCTTTGAAAACATGACTGCTGTTAGGCGGTGCTTTGAAAACATGACTGCTGTTAGGCGATGCTTTGAGAACATGACCGCTGTTAGGTGGTGCTTTGAAAACATGACCGCTGTTAGGCGATGCTTTGAGAACATGGCCGCTGTTAGGCGATGCTTTGAAAACATGACTGCTGTTAGGCCGTGCTTTGAGAACATGACTGCTGTTAGGCGATGCTTTGAGAGCATGACCGTTGTTAGACGACGCTGAGAGGTAACAGAGGAAGCACAACAAAACAAGCTGCTAATTTGTGCTATAAGAAATCATCGTCTCCTGCTGCTTCTAACACTGTGTGGCTGTATGCTAAATCCCAATAATGTTCAACGCCACACCGCCTAAACTGTTCTCGGGCAAAACTTTCTGTTGGACATTGTTTGAATTTGACCTCTCCGAATGCTCGCACCTTTGTCGTACCCTGAAAGAAGCAGAATGTAACAATTATTCACAAGTCTGTCTTATTCCGTCATTTTAGATACCAATGACATTTTTACAGGAATCACAAGACTAATTAACACATTTTAATTATTAAAGCTTAACCCTCAAATTTGCTCAATAATATTTCAATTTTCACAAATAAAATGTCTATTTCCAGACCAAGAGATTATTTTTTAGAATTTACCATTGGAATGACTGGCTCGGTTATCGAGCCAGGCATTCCTGTGATAAATTTTCAAAAATAGTCTTTTCTTGGTTTGCAAATTGACATTTTCCAAGATCACTAAAGAGGGCATTTTTGGTCAGTTTGAGTGTTAAAGGGTTACCGCCTAACTACTTGATGGTTGGTTTGAGTGTTAAAGGGTTAATGCCTAACTACTTGATATTCGGTTTGAGTGTTAACGCCTAACTGCATGATGGTCGGTTTGAGTGTTAATGCCTAACTGCGTGATGGTCGGTTTGAGTGTTAACGCCTAACTGCTTGATGGTCGGTTTGAGTGTTAATGCCTAACTGTGTGATGGTCGGTTTGAGTGTTAAAGGGTTAACGACCAACTGCTTGTGGATTTCAACCAAATTTGGCAGGCACAATTCTATGGTGATAGGCTTCAGAACTGCAATTCAGAATTTTGATTGACCAGCTTTCAGGGTAAAAATCTTAGATTTTATGAAAACTTTACCGGATATTGTCAAAATGCATCACTCATCCGCTTGGTGGATTTAAACCAAGTTTGGCTGGGACCCTATGGTAGTATGCTTTGCAGAATTTTGAATGATCCAGTTTTTTTAGTGGAAATCTTAGATTTTATGAAAAGTTTAACGGAAATTGTCAAAATGCATCTCATTAACCGCTTGGTGGATTTCAACTGAATTTGGTTGGTCTGGTGGTGGTACGTTCCAGGGGGCTTCTGCACCAATTGGTCAGTGAAGTGGTGGCGAAAACAGTCATTCCTCAATAGTAAATAAATGAGTGATCGGCGATCATAACCACATCTGCTTCACCGACAAGTTGGTGCAATAGGCCCCACAACTTCTATTCAAAATTTTGATTGGTCATTGGGTGAAAAAGATTCTTAGATTCTTTCAAAATCGTCTGGAAATTCTTTAAAATCCTACTCATCCTTAATCAAAGGCCCGATTTAAAACAAATTTGTCCAGAAGCAAACCCACCCACCCCCACGCCCTTTGGTGATAGTCTCTGCAACTACCATTCAGAATTTTGATTGGTCAATTTTTCTGAGTCGCATTGGATTTTCATGACTTCCAGAAATCCATCTAGAAAATGAATGGGAACAGATGTAAATGACTTTTCAAGAACTACCTCGTGGGATTTCAATGAAGTTGGGTGGGCTGAAACCTACGATGATTGGCTCTAGAATTTCTATTCAGAATTCTAATTGATCCATTTTTTCCGTGGCCATCTTCTTGTTCACGAAAATAACAACTCACGACAACTCAGTATGGTTCAAGCTGAAACTCATTCAGTTTCATCAATAACTAAGAATGATTAAAGTTTGTTCAAGAGAAGTTGATCCGCGATAAAATGTGGCAGCCAAGATCCAATCAAAATTTAGTATTCGGTGTCCATATTGGATTGCATTACTCGCTGGATGGCACCCAAGGTTTTATCTTATTGTGGAGTCAGCATCCATAATCAATTTCCTACGAAATATTGTGCATACAGACTTCTAATTTAGTATTGTTTATTGCTGTACTTAAACCGTTAACCCTTGAATTTGGTTTTTTTTAATTTTAATTTTCTCATAGAAAATGTCCATTTGCAGACCAAGAGAAGAGAATTTTTGAAAATTTACCACTGGAATGACTGACTCGGTTATCGAGCTAGTCATTCCAGTGGTAAATTTTCAAAAATACTCTTCTCTTTGTCTGCAAATGGACATTTTCTCAAGACCACTGCTGAAGCTGTTTTTTGCCGAAATGAGCGCTAAAGGGTTAAATGAATTGTGTTCAAATGCTAATGGATCAGGTGAGCATTAAGGCCTGTGGGCCTCTTATTTCTGTGGAAAATTATTATTGGGTCTCACTCACAGTCCTTGCACAGTATTGCTTGCTTAATTTAATGTGAATCCACTAAGGTGTTCTAAACATATCTTCAGAAAGAAGATGCAGACATTTAATCAGTTATTATGATTACTTCCCATCAAATCAGAACACATTTAATCCGTTATTACTCTTACCTCCCATCAAATCAGTACACAGTTAATCAGTTATTACTCTCATCTCCCATCAAATCAGAACACAGTTAATGAGTTATTACACTTACCTCCCATCAAGTTAGAACACAGTTAATCAGTTATTACGCTTACCTCCCATCAAGTTAGAACACAGTTAATCAGTTATTACTCTCACCCCCCCACAAATCAGTACACAGTTAATCAGTTATTACACTTACCTCCCATCAAGTTAGAACACAGTTAATCAGTTATTACTCTCACCTCCCATCAAGTTAGAACACAGTTAATCAGTTATTACGCTTACCTCCCATCAAATCAGAACACAGTTAATCAGTTATTACTCTCACCTCCCATCAAGTTAGAACACAGTTAATCAGTTATTACGCTTACCTCCTATCAAGTTAGAACACAGCTAATCAGTTATTACGCTTACCTCCCATCAAATCAGAACACAGTTAATCAGTTATATTACGCTCACCTCCTATCAAGTCAAAACACAGTTAATCAGTTATTACGCTTACCTCCCATCAAGTTGGGACACATTTGACTGTCTGCATTCTGAATGTCTGCAGACTACATTTTCCATGGGGTTTAACTCTGGATATGCTAAATATTTCAAAAACAATTTTACTAAGCCACCAACAACTTTCAATCAAATTGTTTTCAAAATTTTCAGCTGGTCCAGAGTTGAACACCATGGAAATTATTGTCTGGTGGCTTGTAGCGGTCAGCCATTTACTCCGTTATTCTACTTACCTCCCAAGCGAGGACACATTTGTTGACCTTAACAACATCCTCTGTATCACTGTCATCTGTAACACAAACACACGTTAACATTATCTCCCTGCTGTTAACACACATTAACATTATCTCCCTTATGTTAACACACATTAACATTATCTCCCTGCTGTTAACACATGATAGCATTATCTCCCTGCTGTTAGCACACGTTAACATTATCTCCCTGCTGTTAGCACACGTTGACATTATCTCCCTGCTGTTAGCACACATTAACATTATCTCCCTGCTGTTAACACACATTAACATTATCTAACTGCTGTTAACACACACTAACACTATCTCCCTGCTGTTAGCACACGTTAACATTATCTCCCTGCTGTTAGCACATGTTAACATTATCTAACTGCTGTTAGCACACATTAACATTATCTCCCCGCTGTTAACACATGTTAACATTATCTCCCCATTGTTAACACATGTTAACATTATCTCCCTGCTGTTAGCACACGTTAACATTATCTCCCCGCTGTTAGCACATGTTAACAATATCTAACTGCTGTTAGCTCATGTTAACATTATCTCCCCGCTGTTAGCACATGTTTAAACATTATCTCCCCACTGTTAACACATGTTAACATTATCTCCCTGCTGTTAACACATGTTAACATTATCTCCCCACTGTTAGCTCATGTTAACATTATCTCCCCGCTGTTAACATTATCTCCCCACTGTTAACACACATTAACATTATCTCCCTTCTGTTAACACACATTAACATTATCTCCCTGCTGTTAACACATGATAGCATTATCTCCCTGCTGTTAGCACACGTTAACATTATCTCCCTGCTGTTAGCACACGTTGACATTATCTCCCTGCTGTTAGCACACATTAACATTATCTCCCTGCTGTTAACACACATTAACATTATCTAACTGCTGTTAACACACACTAACACTATCTCCCTGCTGTTAGCACACGTTAACATTATCTCCCTGCTGTTAGCACATGTTAACATTATCTAACTGCTGTTAACACACGTTAATATTATCTCCCTGCTGTTAACACACATTAACATTATCTCCCTGCTGTTAGCACACATTAACATTATCTAACTGCTGTTAATGCACATTAACATTATCTCTCCGCTGTTAGCACACGTTAGCATTATCTCCCTACTGTTAGCACACATTAACATTATCTCCCCGCTGTTAACACATGTTAACATTATCTCCCCATTGTTAACACATGTTAACATTATCTCCCTGCTGTTAGCACACGTTAACATTATCTCCCCGCTGTTAGCACATGTTAACAATATCTAACTGCTGTTAGCTCATGTTAACATTATCTCCCCGCTGTTAGCACATGTTTAAACATTATCTCCCCACTGTTAACACATGTTAACATTATCTCCCTGCTGTTAACACATGTTAACATTATCTCCCCACTGTTAGCTCATGTTAACATTATCTCCCCACTGTTAACACATGTTAACATTATCTCCCTACTGTTAACACATGTTAACATTATCTCCCTGCTGTTAGCACACATTAACATTATCTCCCTGCTGTTAGCACACATTAACATTATCTAACTGTTGCTAACACACGTTAACATTATCTCCCGGCTGTTAGCACAGATTAACATTAGCTCACTGCTGTTAACACACATTAACATTATCTCCCCGCTGTTAACACACGTTAACATTATCTCACTGCTGTTAACACACATTAACATTATCTCGCGGCTGTTAGTACACATTAACATTATCTAACTGCTGTTGACATTAGCTCCCTGCTAACACACATTAACAATATCTTGCGGCTGTTAACACAGGTTAACATCTAACTGCTGTTTACATAGAAAGCAAGTCAAACACAAGCAGCTTCTGGGCACTACAGCTGTGGTCGAAAGGAATGGTCATTTGCACTGAGAAATTTCAGAATTTACCACTGGAATGCCTGTGTCAATACTACCCTAATATCTAATTTGTCCAGGGGAGGGCCTGCGGACCTCCCTCAAATGGAAACATGGCAGCGATGTTCCTAGGGGAGGATGCCTGATCTGCCATGAAATGGGAGCTCGTGTTTAACTGTCTGAATGTTGCAAACCAGTAGGCAATGTTTCTAGGGGAGGATGCCTGATCTGCCATGAAATGGGAGCTCGTGTTTAACTGTCTGAATGTTGCAAGCCAGTAGGCAATGTTTCTAGGGGATGACGCCTGATCTATAGGCAATAGTTTCAATGGCCAATAACTTTTCAAAACATTCAGCATATCCAGAGATAAACCCCCATACAGAATGTAGTCTGTATGAATTCAGCAGGTGGACAGTCAAAGATGTTTGACAACTGTGAGTGTGGACAATAGAGGCATCCATGTCTAGCTCATCTTTGACAACAGCGTGATTGTGGACAATAGTGGCATACGTGTCCAGCTAATCTTTGACAGCACCATGATTGTGGACAATAGCGGCATCCATGTCTAGCTAATCTTTGACAACAGCATGATTGTGGACAACAGCGGCATCCATGTCTAGCTAATCTTTGACAACAGTGTGATTGTGGAGAACAGCGGCATCCATGTCTAGCTAATCTTTGACAACAGCGTGATTGTGGACAACAGAGGCATCCATGTCTAGCTAATCTTTGACAAAAGCGTGATTGTGGACAACAGCGGCATCCATGTCTAGCTATTCTTTGACAACAGCGTGATTGTGGACAACAGAGGCATCCATGTCTAGCTAATCTTTGACAACAGCGTGATTGAGGACAATAGCGGCATCCATGTCTAGCTAATCTTTGACAACAGCGTGATTGTGGACAATAGCGGCATCCATGTCTAACTAATCTTTGACAACAGCGTGATTGTGGACAATAGAGGCATCCAAGTCTAGCTAATCTTTGACAACAGCGTGATTGAGGACAATAGAGGCATCCATGTCTAGCTAATCTTTGACAACAGCGTGATTGTGGACAATAGAGGCATCCAAGTCTAGCTAATCTTTGACAACAGCGTGATTGTGGACAAAAGAGGCATCCAAGTCTAGCTAATCTTTGACAACAGCGTGATTGTGGACAATAGCGGCATCCATGTCTAGCTAATCTTTGACAAAAGCGTGATTGTGGACAACAGCGGCATCCATGTCTAGCTAATCTTTGACAACAGCGTGATTGTGGACAACAGAGGCATCCATGTCTAACTAATCTTTGACAACAGCGTGATTGTGGACAATAGCGGCATCCATGTCTAGCTAATCTTTGACAACCGCGTGATTGTGAACAATAGCGGCATCCATGTCTAACTAATATTTGACAACAGCGTGATTGTGGACAATAGCGGCATCCATGTCTAGCTAATCTTTGACAACAGTGTGATTATGGACAATAGCGGCATCCATGTCTAGCTAATCTTTGACAACAGCGTGATTGTGGACAATAGAGGCATCCATGTCTAGCTAATCTTTGACAACAGCGTGATTGTGAATAATAGCGGCATCCATGTCTAGCTAATCTTTGACAACAGCATGATTGTAGAAATAGCAGCATCCATGTCTAGCTAATCTTTGACAACAGTGTGATTGTGGACAATAGCAGCATCCATGTCTAGCTAATCTTTGACAACAGCGTGATTGTGGACGGGGCCCGTTTCTATAATCCCCATCAACGATGTCGGTTGACTAAAAATCCAATATGGCCACGAAACATGCTACATTTTGATTGGCCAATGGCAGACATGTTTTTAACGCATCAACTTGAACAAACGTTAATGGCCCTTCTTAGTCCCTAGGAATATCTCCCAAATTTCGGCCTGATCCCTTCAGCGGTTCTGGAGGTCGTTTTAACAAAAACAAGGCAGATGCCGCCCAACCATTTGGTCCATCAAGTTCTTGTGAACAAACATGGCTTACCGCTTGCTCCAGATGAGGTTTCATGGGTTTTGAATCGTTTCCCCAAGCGATTTCGGAGATTTTTAAAGTTTCTAAAAATTGGCTAAAATCCAAGATAGCTGCCAGCCGAATTGGCCGATCTGGTTCGTTTGAACAAACTCGAATCTCTATGCCCTAAGGATTGTTCCTGCCAAATATAATTGAAATCGGCCCAGCGGTTCTCGAGAAGACATTTGAAATTTCCCATTGCTTTAGTATGGGAGGTTTTGGCGGGAAAATGATCCAAGATGACCGCCAAACCGTTTATCTGACAGTTTCAAAAATGGCAAATTTGAAATAAGAATACCAAAAAACTTATATAAAACCAATTTCGGCCTCAAAATACATCAAATAAAAAATCCAATATGGCCGGCAAACATGCTACATTTTAATTGGTCTATGACGGCCATGTTTATTGACGGATCAACTTCCCTTGAACAAACCTTAATGGCCCTAAGTCCCTAATTATATTTGATAAATTTCGGCCCGATTCGCTTATCGGTTCTGGAGAAGTTATTTTCGCGAAAACTAGGTCATCCACGATGTCTGCCTAACTGCTGGGCCGATCGGGGTTCCCTTGAACAAACTTGTTTCAGCGCTTCCCCCAGATCATATTTCATGAAGTTGAATCAATGCCCCAAGTGGTTTCGGCGAAAAATTTTAAACAAATTACCAAAAAGAAAATCGGAATAAATCCAAGATGGCCACCGGCCAAATTGGCTGATCTGGTTCATTTGAACAAACTTGATTCTCTATGCCCTAAGGATTGTTCCTGCCAAATATGATTGAAATCGGCCCAGTGGTTCTCGAGAAGACATTTAAAATTTCCCATTACTTTATTATGGGAGCTTTTGGCAGGAAAATGATCCAAGATGGCCACCAAACCGTTTATCTGAGTTTCGAAAAGGCAAATTTGAAATAAGAAGACCCAAAACATATATAAAACCAATTTCGGCCTCAAAAACAATCAAATAAAAAAAAAATCCAATATGGCCGCCAAACATGCTACATTTTGATTGGCCAACCGTGGCCATGTTTTCAGACAGAATAAATTCCCTTGAACAACCTTTAATGGCTCTTAGTCCCTAAGAATATCTCCCAAATTTCGGCCTGATCCCTTAAGCGGTTCTGGAGAAGTCATCCAAGACGGCCACCGAACCATTTGGTCAATCAAGTTCTTGTAAACAAACTTGGCTTACCTCTTGCTCTAGATGTTTCACGAATTTTGAATCAATTCCCCAAGCGGTTTCGGAGAAGACTTTTAAAGACGTTTCTAAGTCGGCCAAAATACAAGATGGCTACCGGCCAAATTGGCTGATCGGCTTCATTTGAACAAACTTGGATTCCTATGCACTAAGGATACTCCCTGACAAATATAATTGAAATCGGACAAGTGGTTCTTGAGAAGTCGATTAAAGGAAAAGTTGACGGACGACGGATGTATGGTTAAGCTCACTTGGCCTTTCAGGCCAGGTGAGCTAATAATTGATTCTGATGTCACATACTTGAGTGACGGATCGGATGCATCCATTTAGACAGGTCTGATCACCTGGTTGCACAATGTATGTTTTAAGCTGTACTCATTGCAATCACACGTTTAAACACAGCTCAAAGCAATATTCTGAATAGACGTTTTGGAGCCTACCATGATAGGGTCATTCTAGTCAAATTCTATTGAAATCTGTCAAGCAGTTAAGATGAAGCATTTCGAAACGTTCCAGGAAATTTTTCATAAAATTTAAGATTTTCACCCAAAAATCAACCAATCAAAATTCTGAATAGACGTTCCGGAGCCTACCCCGATAGGGTTCATCAAAAATCCATCCAGTGGTTAATGACGAGTATAACATTTTGACAATTTCTGGTAAATTTTTCACAAAATCTAAGATTTTCATGAAAAGAATTGACCAATCAAAAAAAAAGTACACATTTTCTGAAGCCTATCCTCTTCCAGCCAAATTAAGTTGAAATCCGCCAAGAGGTAAATGAGGAGAAGTGTATTGACAATTTCCGGTAAATTTTTCACAAGATCTCAGATTTCCAGTCCAATTAGGTTGAAAAGTGGTTAATGAGTAGCGTTTTGAAACAAAAGTTGATGGACAGAGAGACGGATAGTTGCCATGGTATAAGCTCACATTGGCCAGAATGGCCAGGTTAGTGAAAAAAATAGGAAAATCTAAAAGAAAATCTGAAAATTTGTGACACTAAAACCATATGACAAAAGTGGGAGGGCGAGTGTCTGCAGATAGTCCAGGAGTTATCCCCCTTGATAGAAGGTAGTCCAAGAGTTATCCCCCTTGATAGGTGATGTTTTAATTGCATCTGCTATACAGTAATGGAATGCAGGGCAAGCAAGCAGCATACCTAATTATGAGGCAATGAAGCAGTCACCATCCATATATGGAAATCTGAATATTCTAAGCCAACAGCCCATCACCTCGTACAATCGCATTATTATTCCAGCCAATCATGGTAGATTCTACAACATAGTACCAGTGAGGTAATCATGTTAGTAGCTACTGGACTGGGCTGCTTCAGTCCGTTTCTCAATGCCAGGCAGTCAACATCTTTCTAATTTTCCCAACTACTGCCCCATCAGTATCCTCCAAAGTTTACAGTAATCAGCAATATCCTCCAAGTCTACAGTATCCTCCTCCTAGGCAGTGAGCAGTATCTACCAAAAGTGAGCAGTATCCACCAAAAGTTTACCGTAATCATGTATACCAAGACATTTACCAGCATATTATGCAGCATAGAATATAAATATATACTAGATCGTTTATTAAGCAATCTGGGTACGTGTCGTGTTGCTGCCCAGGGGAGGCAACCAGTACATTAGACATAAGTGCAGGCGTGACCGGTTTATGTCTGTCGCCAAATAACTATGTAAACTTATTCATGTGTTCACGTTGTGTACATGCATTAAGTAGTACATCCTCTTGCCGACATCTCTGGTTCAAGCAAGATCGACTCGGGTTTCTACCAAAATCTGAACCAGGTACAAGGCAGGTTTAAGCAAGTCAGTGTTAAAAATGTTGGATTAGTTAGACAATTCACCTTTCCAGAGTATTCATCCATCACCTGACCTCGTATGATGTCATAATCAGCTCAACGCGTGTATGATGACGTCACAATCACTACGTCACAAAGGGTTCCATATAGACTGTCATCAAATCTCAAACAGTCCGACACGTTGTATGAATTGTATGTCTTTGTAATTCTTTGCTATTTAATAAACATGCTGTTGAATATTTTGAAACTAATTTGACTGGGCGCTGTTGCTGCCTTAGACATCAACAGCACCCAGTCAAATTAGTTTCAAAATATTCAACAGCTTACCTGTGTAGTTTTTTGGAAATTGATAGTCAGGGTATTCAGAGATCGATCGATCCCAACATGAGCGAGGTGTAGCTTATCTAGAGATGGGCAGGGCATAGCTAAAAACGGAAAGGTTCATTGAGACAGAACATTGTTAGTTAAAGGATACTAACATGTGAAGACCGAATACTAGGGATTTCTTATGCAAACTGTTACATGGGCAGTCCAGTGTATTGATGTTGTAAGATAAAACAAGTAGTAGCAGCACTAGTAGCAGCACTAGTAGCAGCAGCAGTAGTAGTAGCTGTACTGACCATCGTCCTTATTGGCGCCTCCGCCGCTGCCGCCTCCTCGCTGTATATCCTCCCACTTTATCCTGTGAAGCATCAAGCGTTTGAATTTCTTCTGTTGCTTTGGGCCTAGAATGGAAAGATCTCATCTGTCACTCAACTATATAACATCGTAATCAATTGCATCATGTGTAGGCCAATCTGTCACTCAACTATATAACATCGTAATCAATTACATCACGTGTAGGCCAATCTGTCACTAAACTATATAATGTCGTAATCAATTGCATCATGTGTAGGCCAATCTGTCACTCAACTATATAATGCTGTAATCAATTGCATCACGTGTAAGCCAATCTGTCATTCAACTATATAACGTTGTAATCAATTACATCATGTGTAGGCCAATCTGTCACTCAACTATATAATGTCGTAATCAATTGCATCATGTGTAGGCCAATCTGTCACTCAACTATATAACATCGTAATCAATTACATCACGTGTAGGCCAATCTGTCACTCAACTATATAACATCGTAATCAATTACATCACGTGTAGGCCAATCTGTCACTCAACTATATAATGTCGTAATCAATTGCATCATGTGTAGGCCAATCTGTCACTCAACTATATAACGTCGTAATCAATTGCGTCATGTGTAGGCCAATCTGTCACTCAACTATATAACATCGTAATCAATTACATCACGTGTAGGCCAATCTGTCACTCAACTATATAATGTCGTAATCAATTGCATCATGTGTAGGCCAATCTGTCACTCAACTATATAATGCTTTAATCAATTGCATCACGTGTAAGCCAATCTGTCATTCAACTATATAACGTCGTAATCAATTGCGTCATGTGTAGGCCAATCTGTCACAACTATATAACGTCGTAATCAATTACATCACGTGTAGGCCGTCACAATCATGTGTAATGAATTACTTTATTTACTTTATTATTTAATAAACAGGCTGCTGAATATTTTGAAACTAATTTGACTGCCATAGGCAGCAACAGAACCCAGTCAAATTAGTTTCAAAATATTCAACAGCTTCCCTGTATATTCACCTTGATATTGTGATACTGGGAATTCAGGGTTTGATGGATTGCAACATTCACGGGCAAACTTTCAAGCCAGGTGAGCTATATAACAAAATAAACGAAATCAAGGATTTCTTTTTTCATGAGAGAGTTGATACCTACCTCCCTAACACTCTTTGATATTTCCTAAATATCAACCTACTCTCAAAAATCGGTTGTGTTAGCCGATGCCCAAATCATTTACTGGTTGTGTCTCATATGCAACTTCAGATGTTCATGCTTCAAATGCAAAAAGAGCATGGCACTTCCAGGGATGAGCTGGTCTTCTGACCTCGCCTCCCTCTCGCCAAATTCGCTGACGAATTCTGGCAATATTAAAGCTCTCATGTTCCATTAAATATAGACATTTGCATGAGATATGAGATGCCTGTTCAATTTACCCAGCATGCAATGCTATCCGGCGTGCAATGCTACCCAGCATGCAATGCCGACTCCATAATCATTGTAATTATTGGACACCATATTCGTTTAGTCTATTGTCTGCACAAGTCAGGATTTCTCAAACAAAACCCATTTGCTTGCATGTGCAAATAGTCATTTGCCCTCCATCTCTGGAAGCATAAGCATGCATGGACACGGCAGTACATTCGACAGTCTGTATTTCAATACTGTTCAGAGAAAGTGTGTCTATGTCCAGGATAAAATAGGAGAAACCGTTTATATACATTGACAGTATTCAGTCAAATTGTTGTCAAAATAATTAGTATGTAATGCAATTACTACCTGCTATATATTTGATACAAATTTTATTGAAAAGTGTTGCTGCAACAGCTGTCAGTCTATGTATTCTAAAATATTCATCATAAATTTCAGTCAACACTTTCTACGGATTTGAAGAGCAATTTGACTGTAAGTTCTTGCTGACTACACCACCAACAACATTATCAAATTGTTGTCCATAGAATCACACGGCGCTCAGTATTACTATCTAAGTAGAGTGAGTATATGGCCAAAATACGCTTTGCCTGCACGAAGGAAATATTTCGCCTAGCTACCGTGTGTAAGTTTCTGTTCGAAAAATGCATTTCAAACAAATGTACAAAGCTGTCAACGAAACATGCATGCAGTTTGCTAAGCATTCATTCTTGGCGGGAAAGCATATATAGGCCTACGCTCACTTTACCTAAACAGTAATATATTGGTTGCACGTGTGTGAATAATAATTCGATAATGTTGTTGATGCCTTAGAAACCAGCAACTTACAGTCAAATTGCTATTCAAATCCGTAGGGAGAGTAGACTAAAAAATATGATTATTTTAGAATATAAAGACTGAAAGCTGTTGTAGCAACAATTTTCATTTAAATTAGTATAAAATCTGTAGCAGGTAGTAATCACATTATCTAATAATTATTTTGACAATAATTTGACTGAATGTTGTTGCTGTGATTGATAGCAATAACCTTCATGCAAATTCTTGTCAAAATATATGTAAAAGCTTTCTCAACTTGTCTTTTGGAAATTGACACAGTTGCGCTGAACAGTATTGAAATGTAGGCCGTCGAATGTACTTCCGTGAATAGTACGGAGAAATGACTATTTGCACGTGCAGGCAGGTTAATTTTGTTTGGAAATTCTGGCCTATACAGACAATACACTAAACGAATATGGCATCCAATAGTTACAGCGATTATGGAGTCAGGAAATTGCATGCTTGGTAGCATTGCATACTAGGTAGCATAGTATGCTTGGTAAATTCAACAGAAATCAGCAGGCATCTCATATCTCGTGCAAAAGGGTCTATATTTAATGGGACACGAGAACTTTAGTGTTATGGTGGTAAGTACACTCTTGAAGCGAAATAAACGAAATCACAGATTTCTTTTTTCACGAGAGTTGATACTTACCTCCCTAACATGGACCCGGCCTCTCCGCCCCACATCTGCCGAGCTGTCAACTGACTACATTTGCAGGCCAAGAGGACTATTTTTGAAAATTTCCCACTGAAATGACTGGCTCAAATATCCAGTGGTAAATTTTCAAAAATAGTCTTGCCATGGGCTGCGAATGGACACTTTTCAAGACCACTGCAGACGCCATTTTTTGGCCGACTTGAGTGTACAAGGCTTAAAACCTACCTCCCTCTATCGCGATCAGGTTACTTACCTTCTTCTATGGCGACCAGATTACTTACCGCCTTCTATCGCAACCAGATTACTTACCGCCATCTATGGTGACCAGATTACTTACCGCCATCTATGGTGACCAGGTTACTTACCACCTTCTATGGCGACCAGGTTACTTACCGCCTTCTACAACGACCAGATTACTTACCACCTTCTACGGCGATCAGGTTACAGTCTTTAAACATGACTACAATCCCCGTCATATGTAACTGATTAATGTTCGCTTCAATTTTGAATTTCCGCGAGGGATTCCGTAAGTCTGTGATTCTGTAAAAATATAAAAATAAAATTATAGCACTTTCCTGACATGTCAAGCTGGTCAAAACCGGCACCTGTCGTTGTGGATTAAAGGGATAATCGATGAGAAATACAAGATATCAGTGTAACACTGACAGGATATTGGCGAAAGTCTTGGCATTTTGCATTTTCAAATGCAAATTTAGCTTTGTATCAGGATTACAATGACCTTGACCTCGTCTGAATGTCTGTGGTGCTCCTCCTGGTTGAGGTAACTATATGACGATGTTTAGTTCCAATAATTTGGCCAATTCTGAGATAAAGGCCAGACGAGCTAAGCAGAACCAAACTGTTAAAGTCTGATTTTGTACAAATGTTACAAAGACCCTGACCTCAATGCCATTGTACTTCATATAGCTAAACACGTGACCAAGTTAAATTCAAGTAGAGTGAAGCAATCCTGAAATTTAAGACAAAATGTTGAGCTAAACCAAAAATTTAACTGAAAGGAATAGTTTTATAGCAAGGTCACAGTTAACTTGACCTTTGATCTCAACAAAATTGTGCTGCATCTGGTTGATATGTGCCAACCCCCTTTGCAAAGGAATGGTCCGTTAACCCTTACCACTCTGCTGTCAAAATTTTAAATTTTCAAATTAAACTAAAAGACTGTCATAGACAGCAACATCTTCCACCAAAATTGTTGAAAAATGTACACCAGTTTCTGTGATATTGACACAATAAAATATAATATATTGACATCAGTGCTAATGGTTAAAACCAACAGGGTCTCTTAATCCATGCGCATGTCATCTCCATGAGGAAATGATTACACGATATGTACACCAAATGGTGACAGAAATTGGAGCTGATGCACCATTAGATGCTCTGAAAGATTCAAGCAAAATTACACCACCATAAAATATCACAATTACTCATAACAAGAGGCTCAAGGGCTTAACACTCACCTGGAACATTAGCATTTGAACCATTGGCATAATAATTTAAATTCAGCAGTAACAAAACATACAATACAACATTGTAAATTCAGTACAATCTATATTTAGTGGGAAATTAATTATGAAAGATGACACAATCAGATTGAATCTTAGGTCAAGTTCGACTCGCTAACAATAGTTAGTTTCATGGTTTACTGAACATGCGCAGTCGCTATGCCAAGCCGAACGCTGAATATTTAACTATAGTTCATTGGTACCAGGTTCCCCATTGAATTACTATCTCAAAAGATTTGTAGCCGGGTACCAGTCTCCATTAACCCTTTCTGTCATTTTTGATGAGCTACGAAAATGGGTTATTTTTGTCCGCTAAGACGTCAAAAGGCGTCCATATGACATAAAGTGGGAATGAATAGGGGCTTGGGAACATTGACAAACAGTGGGAATGCATAATTTCTTCAAACCTAAGTTATTTAATGAAATATTTACACTTTTATATGCATTTATTCATGGCAAGCGATTGGTGTCCGCTATTTTGAAATTTATGTAAATTTTTCACTAACCATCTGAACCAAGCTCGGTTGACTATAGTTGACTAGCTAGTTAACTATTTGAAGTTCGACTGGTATTCTAGTTAGCTATAGCTAACTATGGCTAGGAGTCGAACTTGACCCTAGGTTCCATCCAGGCAATAAAAAATCCAATATGGCCATTAAACACAAAATTTTGATTGGTCCATGACGACCATGTTTTATCAAGGATCAAGTTCTCTTGGACAAACTTTAATCACCATTAGTTATCAATGAAATTAAATCTAATGAGTTTCAACCTGATCCGGACCGCAGTTCCTGAGATTTTGGAGAACAAGCTCTGAAGCACAGCACTCTAGGGTCCTTCCAGCCGAGTTTGCTTGAAATCATTCATGCAGTGAGGAGTAGCCTAAACTGATTTCCCAGTCTTCAGAAAATCCAAGATGGCCACCGGAAATATTGACCAATCAGAATTCTCGTTAAAAGTGTTGAAACCTCCCAGAATAGAATTAGTCCTCTCAAGTTTCGTTAGAGTCGGCCCATTTATATTGGAGTAGCATCGTTTTAAATGATTTCCGGAAAATCCAAGATGGCCACCAGAAAAATTGCCCCATCAAAATTCTGAATATGTTCTGGAGCCTACCACCATAGGACCCTTCCAGCCAAATTTGGTTGAATTTGCCCAAGCAGTTAATGAGGAGTAGCTTTCTAAACAATTTCCTGCCATTTTTCAGAAAATTCAAGATGACGGCCGAAATAATAAGCCAATCAAAATTATCTGTACATGTTCTGAAGCATACCACTCTAGCATACTCCCAACAGGGTTTGCTTGAAAGCGGCCAAGTGGTTAATGAGTAGTATCATTTTAAACGATTTCACACCATTTTTTGGAAAATTCAAGATGGCCACCGAAAATATTCTGTATACAAGCTCTTGTGAAATACCCACATATAAATAGCGACATGTACGCCTTATGACGTATCTTCATGTGGAATACCCACCTATAAATAGCGACATGTACGCCTAATGACGTATCTTCATGTGTAATACCCACTTATAAATAGCGACATGTACGCCTAATGACGTATCTTCATGTGGAATACCCACCTATAAATAGCGACATGTACGCCTAATGACGTATCTTCATGTGGAATACCCACTTATAAATAGCGACATGTACGCCTAATGACGTATCTTCATGTGGAATACCCACTTATAAATAGCGACATGTATGCCTATGACGTATCTTCATATGGAATACCCACCTATAAATAGCGACATGTACGCCTAATGACGTATCTTCATGTGGAATACCCACCTATAAATAGCGACATGTACGCCTAATGACGTATCTTCCTGTGGAATACCCACATATAAATAGCGACATGTACGCCTAATGACGTATCTTCCTGTGGAATACCCACCTATAAATAGCGACATGTACGCCTAATGACGTATCTTCCTGTGGAATACCCACCTATAAATAGCGACATGTACGCCTAATGACGTATCTTCCTGTGGAATACCCACCTATAAATAGCGACATGTACGCCTAATGACGTATCTTCTTGTGGAATACCCACCTATAAATAGCGACATGTACGCCTAATGACGTCTCTTCTTGTGGAATATCTACCTATAAATAGCGATATGTACGCCTAATGACATCTCTTCCTGTGGAATACCCACTTATAAATAGCGACATGTACGCCTAATGACGTATCTTCTTGTGGAATACCCACCCATAAATAGCGACATGTACGCCTAATGACCTATCTTCTTGTGGAATATCCACCTATAAATAGCGACATGTACGCCTAATGACGTATCTTCTTGTGGAATACCCACTTATAAATAGCGACATGTACGCCTAATGACATATCTTCATGTGGAATATCCACCTATAAATAGCGACATGTATGCCTAATGACGTATCTTCATGTGGAATACCCACTTATAAATAGCGACATGTACGCCTAATGACGTATCTTCATGTGGAATACCCACTTATAAATAGCGACATGTATGCCTAATGATATATCTTCATGTGGAATACCCACTTATAAATAGCGACATGTACGCCTAATGACGTATCTTCCTGTGGAATACCCACATATAAATAGCCACATGTACGCCTAATGACGTATCTTCTTGTGGAATACCCATATATAAATAGCGACATGTACGTCTAATGACGTATCTTCTTGTGGAATACCCACCTATAAATAGCGACATGTATGCCTAATGAGTACCGTTAAAACTCGACTAAAGGACGCAGTTTTTTGGTCAAAACACATGTACTAGAAAGGGGGGTGCGTACTATAATCGAGAACATTCCTTCCCCACATTTTTGGCTCGAAATTTATCTTAAAAAGTCACAGATTATACCACGGAAATTGAACTAAATGTTACCCTAGACAATTCACGCCGCCTGACGACTATGTTTAATGTATACTCCAAAAACACCAAGCGGAAGTGAAATTATTAAATTGGGGTGCCTAAATATTGCTTATTCTTTAATACATATCACTTATTAAATAAAAATTAATCCAGAATTTGACATAAAATGGCGTCGAGAAAAGATACGTGTATAAATCACGTGATTCGCCTCCAATCGCAAAAGATCTTTATTCTAATTAGAGCGAGTACTCGGATATAAATATTCTGGACTCGGAACTCAGAAATTGCTATATATCATCATTGCGCGATAGGAACTGAATGTTCCCGCACCTGTTTGATAACCAACTCCCGTTAGCGCATAAGATTACACAGCGCCTCCAATCACAAAAGAGCCAGATAACCAACTCCCGTTAGCGCATAAGATCACACAGCGCCTCCAAACGCAAAAGAGCCATTACAATCTGTTTCTATCACGCGATTTTGATGTTTTCAAGGAGACATTTTATGCCAAAATTAGATTGATTTTGATGTAATAAACAATCTTTATTGAAGATACACGATATTTAGGCGGTCCTATTTAATAATTTCTCTAACATCATGATAATTTTTAGTCATGCATTAAACATGACCGGATTGATGGTTATTTTTGATACCAATTTTCGATTTTTTAAAGGTATGTTTTTTCTAAATTTAACAGCGTCTTATACTTGAATACAAGAGTTTTTTGGGCGGATTTTGGTCAAATTTGGGACAGCGTCCTATATTCGAGGGCGGCCTTTAGTCGAGAAAGTACGGTATGCCTAATGACGTATCTTCTTGTGGAATACCCACATATAAATAGCAACATGTACGCCTAATGACGTATCTTCTTGTGGAATATCCACATATAAATAGCGACATGTATGTCTAATGACGTATCTTCATGTGGAATACCCACCTATAAATTGCGACATGTACGCCTAATGACATATCTTCTTGTGGAATACCCACCTATAAATAGCGACATGTACGCCTAATGACGTATCTTCTTGTGGAATACCCACCTATAAATAGCGACATGTATGCCTAATGATGTATCTTCATGTGGAATACCCACCTATAAATAGCGACATGTACGCCTAATGACGTATCTTCCTGTGGGATACCCACCTATAAATAGTGACATGTACGCCTAATGACATATCTTCTTGTGGAATACCCACCTATAAATAGCGACATGTACGCCTAATGACATATCTTCTTGTGGAATACCCACCTATAAATAGCGACATGTATGCCTAATGATGTATCTTCATGTGGAATACCCACCTATAAATAGCGACATGTATGCCTAATGATGTATCTTCATGTGGAATACCCACCTATAAATAGCGACATGTACGCCTAATGACGTATTTTCTTGTATTTTTTTTGATTTCTTCTCACTTCTCTGTTCTGCTGTTAACTTTCTGGCGGCATTTGCTTCTTCATGCGCTCTGCAATATAACAACTCGGGTCAAAGGTCATCTTCATCAAGTCTAATGAAATACTCAAACTTGTCTAAAAGGAAACATACAGTACAGCTGAGCAATAACTTAAAATGTTTCCAAAACCAAGCAAAATGTACTGTAGAATATCATGGACTTAATTTGATGGGAAGGTCTTCCACTGATACCTAAGGTAACAATGGCTTCCCATCAAATTAAGTCCACGATATTCAACAGACCATTGCTTACATCGTACCCAAAATTGTACTAACAAACATGTTTCTGTTTTTTGTTTTGGAAACATTGCAAGTTATTTCTGAGCTGTATTGTACTTTTGCGTCCATAACAGGAAGGGGGGGGGGGGGGGGGGGGGGGATTTAACCCTCTAACAATTTTCTCATAAATTATGTTCATTTGTAGACCAAAGACTATTTTTTTAAATTTACTACTGGAATGACTGGCTCGGTTATCGAGCCAGTCATTCCAACGGTAAATTTTAAAAAATAGTCTTTTCTTGGTCTGTTAATGGACATTTCTCAAGACCACTGCAGAAGCCGTTTTTGGCTGGTGTGAGTGGTAAAGGGTTAAAGGACACTAACCTTATATTACACTAATTATTCGGGTAACAGTATTTGCCACCCGCAATCTATCCATGACATTTTAGCATTTTATCGTGCCGACAACCAAAGATATTCAGGCTTTAGTAGTTAACAGGCCTACAAGCCACCATCACCAAAAATATAAGAGGAAATATAGGAGGAAAATTTGAAAACTATAGGAGGAATATAGGAATTTGTATAACAACAACATAGGAAAATATAGGAATTTCCGAACCTAAAATGCTTCATCGTCTTGATTTAGTGTCTTAATTGTTAATTCCATAACTGTAAAATAGGCTAGCAATCTAAATTTATACACTGTAACCCTTGGTGACAGGCGATGCTTTAATTCTAGAGAGGAGAGACCATACTTTGGCACATATCGCTCCCATTAATAGAATGCTGTGGTACATTGGTCCTCAAAGCATTGCCTATCATCAAGTCATTGTGCCCTCCGGACATTCTGAAATGACACTTAATACAAAAAATTATTTCTTTCTGTAAAAAATTTTAAAAATATAGGAAATATAGGTTTTTGGTCCTAATATAGGAAACATAGGAGTTGCTAAAGAAATATAGGAAATATAGGAGTCACCTGTAGGCCTGAGTTAAATGTTGATACATTTCTACAACCTATGATGGCTGTCATGCTTTACTTTTCAACCAATTAGAAAATACTTTAAGTGTCTGCCTCGGCAAATGTGCTCAGTCATAGAGGTGCCATTCACAGTTTGGCAATGTGGTATAAAAGCAATCGTAAGGTAAGTTACATAAAATTCCATTGACCTGGGACACACCTGGTTACATAAAATTACATTGACCTGGGAGACACCTGGTTATATAACATTCCATTGACCTGGGACATACCTGGTTATATAACATTCCAGTGACCTGGGTGGCTGGGACACACCTGGTTATATACCATTCCATTGACCTGGGACATACCTGGTTATATAACATTCCGGTGATCTAGGACACACCTGGTTATATAACATTCTAGTGACCTGGGACACACCTGGTTGTATAACATTCCAGTGACCAGGGACACACCTGGTTACATAAAATTCCAGTGATATGGGACACACCTCGTTATTTAACATTCCAGTGACCTGGGACACACCTGGTTATATAACATTCCAGTGACCTGGGACACACCTGGTTATAACATTCCATTGACCATAGACAGACCTGGTTATATACCATTCCATTGACCATGGACATACCTGGTTACATAAAATTCCATTGACCTGGGGCACACCTGGTTATAACATTCTCTTGACTAGGGACACACCTAATTATATAAAATTCCATTGACTGGGGACACACATGGCTATATAACTCTCCCTTGACTGGTGATAACCTGGTTATATAACCATCTATTGACCAGGGATGACACATCTGGTTATATAATATTGACCAGGGACACACCTGCTTATATAACATTCCATTGACCAGGGTCACACCTGGTTATATAACATTCCATTGACCCAGGACACACCTGTTTATATAACATACCATTGACCAGGGACACACCTGGTTACATAACCATCCATACATTCCATTGACCTGAGACACATCTGCTTATATAACATTGCATTGGCCAGGGACCCACATGGTTAGATAACCATCCATACATTGACCAGGGACACATCTGCTTATATAACATTCCATTATCCAGGGACACACCTGGTTATATAACACTGACCTGGGACACATCTGGTTACAACATTCAATTGACCAGAGATACACCTGGTTATATAACAGTGAACTGGGACACACCTGGTTACATAACATAGACCAGGGACACACCTGGTTACATAAGCATCCATTGACCTGGGACACACGGGTTACATAACAGTCTTGATGATGTCAGTAATGCTTACACTGCAGGTATGGTGAGTGGTCAGTCTTGATGTTATATCAGTCAGGTTAGTAGTGCTTACACTGCAGGTACGGTGAGGGGTCAGTCTCGATGCTATATCAGTCATGTCATTAGTGCTTACACTGCAGGTACAGTGAGTGGTCAGTCTCGATGCTATATCAGTCGTGTCAGTAGTGTTTACACTGCAGGTACGGTGAGTGGTCAGTCTCGATGCTATATCAGTCATGTCAGTAGTGCCTACACTGCGGGTATGGTGAGTGGTCAGTCTCGATGCTATATCAGTCAGGTTAGTAGTGCTTACACTGCAGGTACGGTGAGGGGTCAGTCTCGATGCTATATCAGTCATGTCACTGGTGCTTACATTGCAGGTATGGTGAGTGGTCAGTCTCGATGCTATATCAGTCATGTCAGTAGTGCTTACACTGCAGGTATGGTGAGGGGTCAGTCTCGATGCTATATCAGTCATGTCAGTAGTGCTTACACTGCGGGTACTGTGAGTGGTCAGTCTCGATGCTATATCAGTCATGTCAGTAGTGCTTACACTGCGGGTATGGTGAGTTGTCAGTCTCGATGCTATATCAGTCATGTCAGTAGTGCTTACACTGCAGGTATGGTGAGTGGTCAGTCTCGATGCTATATCAGTCATGTCAGTAGTGCTTACACTGCAGGTATGGTGAGTGGTCAGTCTCGATGCTATATCAGTCATGTCAGTAGTGCTTACACTGCAGGTATGGTGAGGGGTCAGTCTCGATGCTATATCAGTCATGTCAGTAGTGCTTACACTGCGGGTACTGTGAGTGGTCAGTCTCGATGCTACATCAGTCATGTCAGTAGTGCTTACACTGCGGGTATGGTGAGTTGTCAGTCTCGATGCTATATCAGTCATGTCAGTAGTGCTTACACTGCAGGTATGGTGAGTGGTCAGTCTCGATGCTATATCAGTCATGTCAGTAGTGCTTACACTGCAGGTATGGTGAGTGGTCAGTCTCGATGCTATATCAGTCATGTCAGTAGTGCTTACACTGCAGGTACGGTGAGTGGTCAGTCTCGATGCTATATCAGGCATGTCAGTAGTGCTTACATTGTAGGTACGGTGAGTGGTTAGGCTTTATGGTTCAGTCTCGATGCTATACCAGTCTTGTCAGTAGTGCGTACACTGTAGGTACAGTGAGTGGTTAGGCTTTATGGTTCAGTCTTGATGCTACATCAGTCATGTCAGTAGTGCTTATACTGCAGGTATAGCGAGTGGTTAGGCTTTATGGTTCATCAGTCATGTCAGTAGAGCTTACACTGCAGGTATGGCGAGTGGTTAGGCTTTATGGTTCATCAGTCATGTCAGTAGTGCTTACACTGCAGGTATGGTGAGTGGTTAGGCTTTATGGTTCATCAGTCATGTCAGTAGAGCTTACACTGCAGGTATGGTGAGGGGATAGGCTTTATGGTTCATCAGTCATGTCAGTAGTGCTTACACAGCAGGTATGGTGAGTGGTTAGGATTTATCGTTCATCAGTCATGTCAGTAGTGCTTACACTGCAGGTCTGGTGATTGGTTAAGCTTTATGGTTGTTTCGATGATATATCAGTCATGCCAGTAGTGCCTGCACCCCACTACACACATTTGTCTCTTGATCATCTGAGCGCACACCTGTACCTCTCTACATACCTTTGTCTCTTGTCTATCTGAGTGGACACCTGTACCTCTCTACATACCTTTGTCTCTTGGCTATCTGAGCACACACCTGTACCTCTCTACACACCGTTGTCTCTTGTCTATCTGAGTGCACACTTGTACCTCTCTACATACCTTTGCCTCTTGGTCATCTGAGCACACACCTGTACCTCTCTACATACCTTTGTCTCTTAGCTATCTGAACGCACATCTGTACCTCTCTATATACCTTCGTCTCCTGGTCATCTCAGTGCACACCTGTACCTCTCTACATACCTTTGTCTCTTGGCTATCTGAGCGCACATATGTACCTCTCTAGATACCTTTGTCTCTTGGTCATCTGAGTGCACACCTGTACCTCTCTACATACCTTTGTCTCTTGGTCATCTGAGCACACATCTGTATCTCTCTAAATACCTTTGTCTCTTGGCCATCTGAGCTCGTACATGCGCCTCGACTTTTGTTGGATCCTGAACAGCCTCTGATCCCAGCACTCTCATAAGATTGGCAAGACGAACTGAAGACAAGAACAACATGAACTGCTTAGCCACCAACAACTTTCAGTTAAAATGTCTTCAAAATTTTTTGCTGATCCACAGATATAACCCTTGGAATATGTCATCTGCGAAGACCCAGATGGTTAAAAAATGTACACCGGGATTCCAAATATGACGTTCTAATTCATAGTTATTACCTTTAGCATCAGGAGGTGGCATCAGTCCGAGTCGTATCTTCTCCTGTTCTTCTTTTTGTGCCTCTAAACGACTTTGACGACGTAGTTTCTTCCTCTCTTTCTTAGTCAGAAATACAGGCAGCACATTGAGGTCAGAGGCTTCAACTAAAAACAAATAACCACAAAAACGAAAATCAGAGATTGCTAAAGCATGCTGCAGCCACACACACACACCAGCACCCCCCCCCCCCCCCCCCTGAGCCCCAATATCCCCACCTTGCGCCAAGCACAACCTCCCACCAAAGATTGGTCACTGTGACCTTGACCGTTGACACCAAAATTGATACACCAAGAGCAACCCTTCACCAAAGATTAGTAACGATCCCTTAAATCAAACGAGAGGTATCATCCGGAAACGCAATATTAGATCATTAATTAGGTCACAATGACCTTCACTGTTGACTTCAAAATCGATAAGGTTCTTCGGACCACCAAAGAAAAAGCTCCCACGCCAGATTGGTAATGACCCCCTTAAATAGAACTTGAGTTATCATCAGAAAACGCAATAGTACATCAATAATTAAGTCACTGTGACCTTGCCCTTTGACCCAAAAATTGATAGAGTTCCTCAGACCACCAAGGACAAGCTCCCATGCCCAATTGGTAATGATCCCTTCAATAAAAGTCGCTATCATCCAGAAACACAATATTATGTCATTAATTAGGTGACCGTGACCTTGACCTTTGACCCCAAAATCAATCAATAGGATTCTTCGGACCACCAAGGGCAAGCTACCATGTCAGATTGGTAAAGATCCCTTCATTAGACCTCAACTGCTCATCCGGAAAAGCAATATTATGTAATTTATTAGATCACCATGACCGTGACCGTTGAATGCTAAAATTGATAGGGTTCTTAGGACCGACCACCAAGGATAAGCTGCCATACCAGATTGGTAATGATCCCTTCAATAGAACTCGAGCTATTATCCAGAAACGCAATATTACATAATTAACTAGGTCACCCTGACCGTGACTTTACCGTTTCATGGCAAAATCGATAGGGTTCTTCGGACCACCAATCACAAGCTCCCATGCGAGATTGGTAACACTGCCTTCAATAGAACTTGAGTTATCACACGGAAATGAAAGCCCGAATGAATGGACAGATGGACACAGCAAACGCTATATACCAGCATATGACAGCTACACACTACACAGACTTCTAAAAGCCTACCAAAACAAGAGCAATTAGAGGTTGCAGATACTCCACCTCCTTCCTCTTTTGTTACATATTAAAGACAATTTAGAATTTTTCTTCTCCAGTGTATCTTTACAACCAAAGCTATGGAATCTTAGTGTAAACTCACGACCGCAATGTCCCGCGTATCTTGACGTACCACAACCAAAGTTACGGAACCTTAGTGTAAACTCACTACCGTAATGTCCCGCGTATCTTGACGGACCACAACCAAAGTTACGGAATCTTAGTGTAAACTCACGACCGTAATGTCCCGCGTATCTTGACGTACCACAACCAAAGCTACGGAATCTTAGTGTAAACTCACGACCGTAATGTCCCGCGTATCTTGACGGACCACAACCAAAGCTACGGAATCTTAGTGTAAACTCACGACCGTAATGTCCCGCGTATCTTGACGGACCATAACCAAAGCTACGGAATCTTAGTGTAAACTCACGACCGTAATGTCCCGCGTATCTTGACGGACCACAACCAAAGTTACGGAATCTTAGTGTAAACTCACGACCGCAATGTCCCGCGTATCTTGACGTACCACAACCAAAGCTACGGAATCTTAGTGTAAACTCACGACCGCAATGTCCCGCGTATCTTGACGTACCACAACCAAAGTTACGGAACCTTAGTGTAAACTCACTACCGCAATGTCCCGCGTATCTTGACGTACCACAACCAAAGTTACGGAATCTTAGTGTAAACTCACGACCGCAATGTCCCGCGTATCTTGACGTACCACAACCAAAGTTACGGAACCTTAGTGTAAACTCACTACCGTAATGTCCCGCGTATCTTGACGTACCACAACCAAAGTTACGGAATCTTAGTGTAAACTCACGACCGCAATGTCCCGCGTATCTTGACGTACCACAACCAAAGTTACGGAACCTTAGTGTAAACTCACTACCGTAATGTCCCGCGTATCTTGACGTACCACAACCAAAGTTATGGAATCTTAGTGTAAACTCACGACCGCAATGTCCCGCGTATCTTGACGTACCACAACCAAAGTTACGGAATCTTAGTGTAAACTCACTACCGTAATGTCCCTCGTATCTTGACGGACCACAACCAAAGTTACGGAATCTTAGTGTAAACTCACTACCGTAATGTCCCGCGTATCTTGACGGACCACAACCAAAGTTACGGAACCTTAGTGTAAACTCACTACCGTAATGTCCCGCGTATCTTGACGGACCACAACCAAAGTTACGGAACCTTAGTGTAAACTCACTACCGTAATGTCCCGCGTATCTTGACGGACCACAACCAAAGTTACGGAATCTTAGTGTAAACTCACTACCGTAATGTCCCGCGTATCTTGACGGACCACAACCAAAGTTACGGAATCTTAGTGTAAACTCACTACCGTAATGTCCCGCGTATCTTGACGTACCACAACCAAAGTTACGGAACCTTAGTGTAAACTCACTACCGTAATGTCCCGCGTATCTTGACGGACCACAACCAAAGTTACGGAACCTTAGTGTAAACTCACTACCGTAATGTCCCACGTATCTTGACGGACCACAACCAAAGTTACGGAACCTTAGTGTAAATTCACTCCCGTAATGTCCCGCGTATCTTGACGGACCACAACCAAAGTTACGGAATCTTAGTGTAAACTCACTACCGTAATGTCCCGCGTATCTTGACGGACCACAACCAAAGTTACGGAACCTTAGTGTAAATTCACTACCGTAATGTCCCGCGTATCTTGACGTACCACAACCAAAGTTACGGAATCTTAGTGTAAACTCACTACTGTAATATCCCACGTATCTTTACAGAGCACAACCAAAGTTATGGAATCTTAGTGTAAACTCACTATCGTAATGTTCCGAAGCAGTTTCTGAAATATTCACGGATACAGAATTTGATCCGATCTGGATCCTGTGTTTTTAATCCGCATCATTCCCAATGTCACACAATGCTCTTTGAAGGCAATTTAACACCCCCGCTCACCCACATGGTTGCACACATACATGCACGCATGCATACAGAGACTTACCATGAGGCTTCATCTGTATTGGATGTTCTATTAATTTTGTAATTCCATCAAACTTGTTCTCCGATGGTTCATCTTCTGTATTCACACTCGGGTAACTGTTTAAAGGAACAACATCAACTGGAATTATTATCAAGAAGTGATGCCACCAATGGCAGGATCTGATCTGTCACTCCAACATCTGACATCATAATCAAAAGCATCACATGGTAGCTAGCGCCATGACCAAAGTGGCATATAACTACATCAAGAAAATTGAGAAGTCTGTCACCAAGTGTATGAATTCTATGTCTGATAAATTTACAACTTAATAAATATGTTCTTGAATATTTTGAACCTAATTTGCCTGGGAACTGTTGTTGCCTATATTCAATAGCTTTATAGTTACCTTGAAATTTAGATTCTTGGAATTTAGGTTTCAAATCGCTTCTGACACATAAAAGGGGGCTAGAGTTTAGATAGAAATAAGCAGGGCATAGCTAGCGATGAATCCCTGTACAGTATTCACTAACATTGTTGGTTTTCAAAATAACCACCTGGCGACCACATTAGATTCTGTATCCACATAAATCTCGATTTCGTCATATTAGTCACTCAGTACGCAATATATGGATCCATTTCTAGCTATTCTCCACCAATTTCTAGCTATGACCCGCCAATTTCTAGCTACACCCCATCCATTTCTAGCTATGCCCCGCTCATTTCTAACTATGCCCCGCTCATTTCTAGCCTTGCCTTGCTCATTTCTAGCTTAGGTCCCGCTCATTTCTAGAGCTCTATGCCCCGCTCATTTAGCTATGGTTCCGCTCTTTTCTAGCTATGCCCTACCCATTTCTAGCAATTCCCCGCTCATTTTTAGCTCTGTCCTGCTCATTTCTAAATATGCCCTGCTCATTTCTAGCTATGGTCCCACTCATTTCTAGCTATGCCCCGCCCATTTCTAGCAATGGCCCGCTCATATTTAGCCATGCCACGCTAATTTTTAGCTATGCCCTGACCACTTCTAGCTACTCTCACCCATTTCTAACTATGTCCCGCTCATTTCTAGCTATGCCCCATTCATTTCTAGCTATGGCCCGCTCATTTCTAGCTATGCTCCACTCATTTCTAGCCATGCATCGCTCATTTCTAGCTATGCCCCACTCATTTCTAGCTATGGCCCCACCCATTTCTAGTTATGACCTGCCCATTTCTAGATATGCCCCACCCATTTTTGAGCTACAGCCCATTCATTTTAGCTATACCCTGCCCATTTCTAGCTATTCCCCGCCCATTTCTAACAATGTCCAGCTCATTTCTAGTTATGACCCGCTCATTTCTAGCTAAGCCCCGCTGATTTCTAGCTATGCCCCTGCCCATTTCTAGCAATGCCCCACCCCTTTCTAGCTATGCCCCGCTCATTTCTAGCTCTGCCCCGCCCATTCCTAGCTATGTCACGCCCATTTCTAGCTAATACCCACCCATTTCCAGCTATACCCCGCCCATTTCTAGCTTTGCCCCGCTCATTTCTAACCATACTTCCCCCTCTTATTGAAAAAGATGAGTGAGCGAGAATAGTAATCCTCAGATTTGCATCGATGCATTTCCATTATGGGCAGTAATTCCGTCCTGTTATATAAATAATGGTTTTGTATCAAGGTCAGTGTGACCATGACATTTCACCTTACATAGCCCTATGTCATTGTTCATCTGCCTAACAGAATAGAGAAGCATGCATCCAAGTTTAGCTCCAATCAGGTTAATAATGAAACATAACGTGGAAAAAACACTTTTGTACCAAAGTCAGAGGCCTCGACCCTGTGACTTCACAATCATTGTGCTTTCTTATATTGGTAGAGGCAATCGTGTGTGCAGGTTTGGTTTCAATGGATCAAGTAACCTTGAAACAGAATGCTAAAAAGGAGAATCAATAGAAAGGTTTAGTACTAAAAGTGCAGCATTCAAAGGTGAAGATGAGCTGAAAATTTGACATAGTGACTAAAAAAAGTGGGGTGCTTTTTGTTTCTACTAGAATTGTTAATACTTACCAGGTGTACTATTTGTTAATGTTCCATTATCTATTCTGGCTCAAAATATCCCTTACATTTTCTGCACATCTGGGTGTTCTATATTATTGGTAGCCAGCTTTTCCCTAGAGCCCTCTCGGAGCGAGTCCTAACCAGGTACCATCACTTCGGCTTCATTATGCAAGTGAACCAAAGCTAAAGCACCAGCAGCTCAGCCTCACCTTGAAGGGTGGTCGAGATAGGCCATAGTACATCTGGTAAGTATTAACAATTCTTGTAGAACCAAAAAGCATGCCACTTTTTTGGTTCGACATCCAATAAGAGGCCCAAGGGACCTGTATTGCTCACCTGGAATTATTGTCTACTGGCAAAAGTGAACAATAGAATCATTTGAACTGAAGATGGCCGCTGGAAAAATTGACCAACGAAATTTGGCCAATCAAGTTCCCTTGAGCAAACTTGGTTCAGCTGTTACCCTACATGATTTTCTGTCATGGGTTTTTAATTTATCACCCCAGCGGCTCCGGCGAAGATTTTTAAAGACGTTTCTAAAAATTTGCCAAAATCCAAGATGAGCACCGGCTCGATCAGTTCATCGGTTCTGGAGGCAGTTTTTGCGAAAAATAGATTGTCCAAGATTGCCGTCCAACCTTTGGCCAATCAACTTCACTTGAACAAACTTGGTTTCGGCTGTTGCCCTAGATGTTTCATGAAATTTGACTAAATCCTCAAAGCGGCCTTTCTTCTGAGATATTAAATCCTTGCGTTCTGGTAGGAGAACAGGATTGAAGACCAGAAGGGCCAGCAGATCCGTAAACAATGATCAGCTCAGTCAGTACGGCGCGATCAGTAGTACTTGGCAATTGCTCTCCCTTATCTTTACAAGAACTTTTGGAATTAGAATTGTCGGAGGATAAGCGTAAGCGTACATTGTACAATTTATGACCACTATAGCATTAAATAACTGCTCTAAGCATTCTTACAACTTAGAATTACTTATTCCTCACTTCTTGCCACAGCATTGACTTGCAAATATCGTAAAATGTAGGATATCTGAAAAGCATACTATACTGTGATATTATCGTGATACACCTAAAGCGTATCGCTCTGTATCGTGATACAGTAATTTTTGCGATACTGCTGCTATAGCGCAAACTTGATGTGCATTTGCGCGATCAACTTGTTTACCCATTGCGATCTTATGAGTGAACTGAATAGTTTTGACTACCCACCGAGATATCTTTTGACGCACGTAAATGTGGGGCTTCATGACAAAGCCATAATGATTTTTGATCAGAACGCCAATCCTGAGTACATTTTACGTACGCATTAAGGCAACGAACCGGACACCAGGTGGCAGTACCTGGATCATGTCAAATAATGCTCGGTAGATTGATCACTTGACCGGGATACTTTTGCGATTGATTCTTCGCTAAAAAACAAAGACGTGGTTCTCCCTTAACAACAAAACGGTATTGTTCAGCTGAAAGAGCATGAATCGCCCTTATCCTTCTTGCTGAAGCTCCAGCAACCAAGAAAACTGCGTTCCAAGTTAAAAGCTTGATGTCGACCGTTTTAATTGGCTCAAAAGGAGTCTTTGTTAAAACCTGAAAAACTAAAGATAAGTTCCAAGCAGGAATTGGAGATGGCTGTCTTCTATTGCTCATTCTTTTAATCATTTAGTGTGTCATTCGCCTCCCTATCACTAGAAAGATTTGGAATAATTGATGCTAAAGCAGACTTATAGGCTGCCAAGTTTAAAGGTACAAGATTTTCTGATTCAAAAAGAAAGCACAAAAAATCATCTATCTGTTGAACAGAGGCAGAAAAGAGATCAATATTTTGTTCCTCACACCATTTCAGCCTTTCTTCTGAGATATTAAATCCTTGCGTTCTGGTAGGAGAACCGGATTGAAGACCAGAAGGGCCAGCAGATCCGTAAACAATGATCAGCTCGGTCAGGACGGCGCGATCAGTAGTACTTGGCAATTGCTCTCCCTTATCTTTACTAGAACTTTTGGAATTAGAATTGTCGGAGGATAAGCGTAAGCGTACATTGTACATCCTCGACCTATCTATTGCCAGTGCCAAGGCGTGAGGCTCTGGGATCGATGACACGTATGAGATCATCTTGGCGTTCTATTTCATTGCGAACATCTATACTGAACTTGCCCCAATGGTTGAACAAGACTTCCGCTACTGATTGATTGACCTGACATTCCATTGGACAGCAAACTATCCTTCGACTGAGAGCATCTGCTAAGATGTTCAGTTTTCCCGTAATGTGTGCTGCCCGAAGGGATATTTCCTTCTCTTGGCACCACAGCAGATCACCAAACCAACATACATAATTCTGGTGACAAACTTCTACTTGATGATTGAGATATGAAGCCAGCGTGGAATTGTCTGTTCTTATCAGGAAAATTTTCCACGACACTAGTGTCTTTTACTGGGATACTCCGAGACAGTGATCCTGTTCTCAGAGAAAGGACGATCTGAAGATTGTTGTGCAGTATGACTGGATTCTCCGCTTTCAGCAGCCAGTCGTCTATATAAGGGTGAACAGCTATGTTTCCCCTGCCAAGAAAGGTTGTCATGCCGAGAACCACTTTGTTGATGACTCTCACAGAGCCGTTGGCAAACCGAAGGGTAGGACATTGAATTCCCAAAATTTGCTCTGGAATACGAATCTCAGGTACTTCTGAAAAGAAACTGACATTGGAATATGAAAATAAGCATCTTTCAGATCTATTGATAGCGCCCACATCCCTTTTTTCAGGCCCATCATCACTGCCTCCACAGTTTCCATTTGAAACCTTGGAAAGTGAATGAATCTGTTCAGAGGTCTGAGATTTAGAACTGGTCTTCATCCCTCGGTACGTTTTGAGACGAGAACATCATCTAATAGAAACCTGGCGAATCCTGGTCTTGAACTACATGAATCGTATTTAAGTCTGACTATTTCCGACTTAATGGTTTCTAATCGATCTGACTCCCTGGGAATGGGAGTCCATACTGGAGACGTAGTTAACGGAACTTGAAGCTCCGATTGGAGCCAGTCTGGCCCTTAATAGAGCCGCCTCTTCCGGAAGCACCGCCTTTCCTCTCATCATCAGAGGGTCCATTGCCAGATTGCCCGCCTTCATCCGGACCCCTTACGGGAATCATGGTGAGCCGGACGGAAGGGTGATCGCTGCCGACATGGAGATTCCTGCTGCTAGGGGTGAAACGTCTGCGGCTTTGACTTCTTTACCAACTTCCACATCTTGTGAATGACATCTTGCTCAGTGACCATTGACACAACGGAGGACAAGGCTTGTCTAGTTACGCCGCCAAACAAGTCTGGGCCAATCATTGGGACTTCCACAAGAGCCACCATCAACTCGGTAGCTGGTTCTACACAATCCAGAACCATCCGCCATCGCTCTGCGAAAGATCGAGTGATTAGCCAGGCTAGGCAATCCTGAGAGGTGCATCGAGTTCCGTTCAACACTGGGAGCTGACTCGGGCATCTCTTCTTCTTCCGCTGTGCAGGATAGCACCCCTGCATAATGGAACAGCTGTGCAAGAGAGCGACACATAGCCACTCTCATAGGCCACTCTCGCCACATCTTCAATGAGCATTAACTCTTTGAAGCAGGCTTTGTCGGAAGCACAAACCAAGGGTTTACTTGAAGACTTTGTCTTGCCAACAACCGGCCGGTTTAGCGTTTCACATTCCTTCATCGAAAGATAAGGAACACGCACATCCCAATAATAAGCTTCCTGAGGAAGACGAACCCTGCTTCGTATACACTTAGGGGCCTTGAGCAACGACTTTTCCGAAGACATCATCTTATATGCTGCCAACTCCAGCATATTCGATGTCACAATATCTACTGGCAAAACAGGCATGGTAGATGTACCATATACCACTGGTCAGAGCGCTAGCTGCACGTTCTGACATTTGTTTCTAAGCGGGGTCCTGCCGTGAGCCCTGCTCTGAAGGCAAGCCCAAACGGCCCGGCATCCATTGCAGGACTTGCACCCACTCCGCATCCGAGCAGGTGGTCTCATACAAAAGGGGGGGATCCTTTTCATCCTCCTTTGCCTCCTTAACGGAAGTGTCCTGCGACCCATGATGTGAGCGGCCTATGCTTTCAGTAGAAACTGAGCCCACCCGGCTCCCAGCTACAGCCATGTCGACTGAAGAGGCCATGGACACAGTACCACAAACAGGCTGTGCGTTCCCAATCGGTACTGATTTTGGCAGTGTAGTGGGCATCACGGCTTGGCTGACAACAAACATGGCCGACGGCGCCCTGTCCGGAATATTAGCGGGACCCACAATACATGGGTCACGCTGTGGGATGGATACAACAACTTATGGGTGAAATGTGCCCTCTGGTATATCGAATTGGTCTCCTGTCTGATAGACAGATGCAACCGGGCGGTGAGGCCCAGTAATGGGCAGTGAGGCAAGGCCCATCTCAATGTCTACCTGCTCCAGATGCAACTCAAGCATACTGTCGGAAGTCTCACCTAGCAGCTTCTCCTCCTCTTCCAAAGATGGTTCTAGAACCACCAAGGAGTGGGTGCAGAACCTTCCACAGCTCCTGTCTGGCCGCCGCTTGGCTGCACAGACAACTCCTGCTTCGATGGCATTCCAGATGACTGCTGAAAGGATTCAAACATGGCCTTGAATTGGGCCACCCACAGGCCCAATGCAGCATCCACCTTTGTGTTCAGCCACTCCACAAGACCATGCATCGCCGCATTATCTTTAGATTTCGTCCCACGCTCGATTCTCTCCAGACGCACCCATCGATCGGCATCGAATTCGGCTACTAATTCCAACAGATACTGTGTGCACACATCACACGGAGCACCAATCTTACGCAGACCACAAACTGATGACCCACGTATTTCCTCTTCATGAAGCCCTGGCACTTGCCACACAGTGATGATCCACATATTTCCTCTTCATGAAGCCCTGGCACTTGCCACACAAAGCAAAATTGAACAAAATGGAATCTCTATGCCCTAAGGATGCTTCCTGCCAATTATAATTGAAATCGGCCCAGTAGTTCTCGAGAAGACATTTTAAATTTCCCATTGCTTTAGTAATGAAGCTTTTGGCGGGAAAATGATCCAAGATGGCCACCAAACCGTTTATCCGACGGTTTCAAAAATTGTTAATTTAAGATTAGAATATGAAAAAACCTATAAAAACCAATTTCGACATCAAAATCCATCAAGCAAAAAAATTCAATATGGCCGCCAAACATGATATATTTTGATTGGCCCACCGTGGCCATGTTTTTTGATGGATCAACTTCTCTTGAACAGACTTTAATGCCCCTTAGTCCCTAATCATATATCGCAAATTTCGGCCTAATCGCTTCAGCGGTTCTGGGGAAGAAGTCGTTTTTGCGAAAACTAGGTCATCCAAGATGGCCACTGAACCATTTGGTCAATCAAGTTCCCTTGAACAAAGTTGGATCAGCTCTTAGACTAGATCATATTTCGTGAGTTCTTAATCGATCCCTCAAACGGTTTGGGAGATTTTTAGACATTCCTACAAATCAGCCCAAATCCAAGATGGGCTCCGGCCAAATTGGCCGATCGGCCTCGTTTGAACAAAGTTCAATCGCTATGACTTAAGGATGCTTCCTGCCATATATAATTGAAATCGGCCCAATAGTTCTCGAGAAGACATTTTAAATTTCCCATTGCTTTAGCATGGGAGCTTTTGGCGGGAAAATTCTCCAAGATGGCCGCCAAACCGTTTATCCGACAGTTGCGAAAATTGCAAATTTAATATCAGAATACCCAAAAACTTACATAAAACCAATTTCGGCCTCAAAATCAATCAAATAAAAAAATTCAATATGGCTGCCAAACATGCTATATTTTGAGTGGCCCATGGCCCAACGTCTCTTGAACAAACTTTAATGGTTCTTAGTCCCTAATCATATCTGCCAAATTTTGGCGGTTCTGTAGAAATTATTTTCGCTAAAACTAGGTCAACCAAGATGTCCACAGAACCAATTGACCAATCAAGTTCCCTTGAACAAACTTGGTTCAGCTCTTGCACTAGATCATATTTCATGAGGTTTGCTTCAATCCCTCGAGCGCTTTCGGAAATTTTTAGACGTTTCTAAAAATCGGCCAAAATCCAAGATGACCACCGGCCAAATTGGCCGATCGGCTACGTTTGAACAAACTTGGATCCGTATGTCCTAAGGATGCTTCCTGCCAAATATAATTGAAATCGGCCCAGCGGTTCTTGAGAAGAAGTCGTTTAAAGGAAAAGTTGATGGACGACAGACGGACGGTCACCACGGCATAAGCTAAACGAAATCAAGGATTTCTTTTTTCACGAGAGAGTTGATACTTACCTCCCTAATACTCTTTGATATTGCTAAATATCGGCTTTCACTCAATAAACACTCAGAATAAAAACAGTTAGGTGCCCCTACTGGGCAGGGAGTCAGAGTGCAGTTCGGCAGATGCCAGCCCCACCACCGCGCATGCGCAGACTAGCACTTCCTCTGACTAATTTATTGGCTGACACACATGCAACTATTAAGAGCCTGAAGACCGAGCCTCTGAGGGGTGGAGGCCGGGTCCGTATTAGGGAGGTAAGTATACTCTTGAAGTGAAAAAAGAAATCCTTGATTTCGTTTATTTCACTTCAAGAGTATACTTACCTCCCTAATACTCTTTGATATTGCCAGAACTCGACAGGGAATTCGGCGGGAGGGAGGCGAGGTCAAAAGACCAGCTCTTCCCTATACGCTTATCCGCGTTTAAGGCACTTAAACTTCTGAAACTGTGTGAAACAGTCAGGATTTGACAAAACCCTCGGTTAACACAAACCGATGGATGAGAGATGACCGAATGTCATATGCGCTTCCCACCCCCCCCACCCCCCCTTTCCTGGGAGAAAGACTCGAATGACCTCAATGTCCTATACGCTCTCTACGTACCAGTGCCATGTACTATAGGACAGAGACGAAAAGGCTCCATTTTCGTATACTCTCAATGACGAACCACATAAACACACAAACCATCACCATATTAATAACAAAGGGTCACGTGACAATACAATCAACAATGAACAACACATGAACAAGACTGACCTTGTTGAACTTGGCTGCTGACATCATCTTCCCAGTGGTGAAGGCTGATGCAGTCCCAACTCATAAAAAAAAATACACCTAATTATTTTTTCAAAATCGACAAGGCGAGAGGATTTGAGGTGTCACGGAGATAATGGTCTGTAAAACTTGACTCACAGTGCCACTGAGCAACCGACATAATGTCATCCACAGGGACCCCATTAAATAGGGCAGTGGAAGTCTATGCCACGGACACTGTGAGCCTTGGCCATGTCAACCTGCCTACCGGTGGCGGATTTATGACAAAACTGGATACATTCTACAATCCACGTGGAAATGGTGTCCTTAGACGCCCTGCCATGGGGTTCAATATATGACAACCATAACGCTGACTGGTCCGTCCGCCACACCGAAGTACGCTGTTTGTACCGGAGCAGCGCCCGGACGGGACACCATGCTTTAGAATTAGGATCATATCTAGTTAAAGCTGGCAAAAAAATAGGTTGACCTGGATATTTCAAAGATTGATTCTTAGCTAAGAAATTAAACCTAGGTAGAAGCTTAAGGCCTTCCCCTGTAACCACAAAACGGTCCTCCTCGGCTGATAAGGCAAGAATTTCACTCCTACGCCTAGCCGAGGCCGCAGCAATTAAAAATACAGTTTTAAGAGTTAACAGTTTTATAGAAATGGAACTAAGTGGTTCAAAAGGTTTATCACCTAGTACCTGAAGCACTAGAGATAAACTCCAAGATGGAATCACCGGGGGATTCCTTGGTCTTAGATTGCCCTTGCCTTTAATTAATACATTTAATGTACTTACTTCATCACCTCCCCAATTAGCCAAGCAAGGGATAACAGTCATTAAAGCTGACTTATAACCAGCAATAGAGTTAGGCTTGAGGCTATAGGCATCATACAGGTGACAGAGGAAATCAGCTACTACCTGAATAGATGAATCCATTGGATCAATACATCTTTTTGAGCACCACTCTGCAAATCTGTTGATTTTATAATTATATGCTCTGGAGGTTGACCCCCTCCTGGCTTTGGCCATAAACATGGCTGCTTGCTCAGAAAAGCCCTCCTTAAGTCTAGATTCCTTGACAACATCCACGCAGTCAATCGGAACATTGACGGATTGTTGTGAAGGGCCTTGCCCTGGAAGATAATGTCGTCCATCAGAGGCAGAGGAACCGGATTGCAGACCAGAAGGTCCAGCAGATCCGTATACCATGATCGGCTTGGCCAATCTGGGGCGATCAGAAGCACTTGGCACTCCTCCTGTCTGATTTTTTGAAGAATTTTTGGAATCAGGATTGCTGGAGGGAATGCGTATGCATACATTCCCGCCCAGCTGATAGCTAACGCATCTGTTGCGAAAGCGCTTGGATCTGGAATCGGAGAGACGTACGTCGTCATCTTCGCATTCCTCTTCGTTGCGAACAAATCGATGTAGGGTTTCCCCCAATGGTCGAACATACGATCCGCCACACATTGATTTAGTTGCCATTCCGTGGGTAAAACACTCATCCTTCGGCTCAATGAGTCTGCTAGCAGATTTAACCTTCCCGGAATATGACCTGCTTTCAAGGTAATCCTGTGATCCAGGCACGAACAAAGCAGTCTCCATGTCATCATACAGAGACGGGGCGACTTCATTCCGCCCTGGCGGTTTATGTAAGTCACTACGGTTGATTTGTCTGAACGAATAAGAACAATCTTGCCCTGAACTTTATGTAAGAAATGTTCCAGGCCCAGGACTACTGCTCTTAGTTCCAGTAGATTGATATGTTCCTTCGACTGTTCCAGATCCCAAAGCCCTGATATCGTGGATTCTTCCAGGCAAGCTCCCCACCCCTCCATCGAGGCATCTGTATACACAGTTACCTGAGGGTGAGGAGGGGTTAGCATACACCCCACCAGGAGATTCTCTGTGTTCAACCACCATTGCAGGTGGTGAATTAGAGGCGCCAACACTGACACGTTCGAGTCCAGTGAACCTGTACTCTGGGTCCATTGCGTCATGAGAAATAACTGGATCGGCCGCCTGCGTAAGGCGGCCTGAGGAATGACTGGTTCCAACGAAACCATCAACCCCAGCATTCTCAAGTAAACCCGTGCCAGGTCATGACACTGACTGAATTAATGAGATGAGTCTCTGAACTCTCTCCTGAGTAGGATAAACATATCCTGTCTCTAGATCGGAGAACATCCCCAGGTAAACAAACTTCTGGGATGGAGTCAGCTTTGATTTTTGGAAATTGATCATCCAGCCTAAGTCTGTGAGAGTCTTCAAAACAATCTCCAGATTGGCCGATAAACTTCCCTGGGTGTGTGCCTTTAACAACCAGTCGTCTATGTACGTGTGGACTGCTATACTTCTCCTGCGGAGGTATGCGGTAATCACAAGAACCACACGGGTGAAAACCCGAGGAGCCGTGGAAATTCCGAAGGGTAACACCCTGAATTCCCACCGTCTGCCCTGGAATGCAAAACTCAGGAAGCGACGGAAACTCCTCGCTATGGGGATGTGGAAATAAGCATCCTTCAAATCTATTGAAGCTGTCCACATTCCCTTCTCTAACCCAGCCAACACCGAGCGCACAGTCTCCATCTTGAAACTGGGCATCTCTATGAACTTGTTCAATGGCTTGAGGTTGAGAATTGGTCTCCACCCTCTGGTGTTTTTTGTCACTAAGAACACGGTTGAATAGAAGCCCGGACACTTCGGTGCCGGCTGAATTGCTCCTTTTTGTATGAGGGAGTTTATCTCCTCCTCGATACACAACCTTTGATCTGGATCTCTCGGATTTGGAGTCCAGATTGGCACCAAAGACAGCCGCGATGGCGGGCCTGTCATCCAATCGGGATGATACCCGACTGAAAGCCATCGCAAGTCTAAACGGTCCTGAGTCAACCGTTCCCACTCTTGCATGTGGTCGGCCAGCCGGCCTCCCACCGGTCCACCTAGGGAGAGAGGTGGACATAAGGAGTGCAAGAGTGGTACTGTCTCCTTCGCCAGAAACATCGGAGTGGTTCTCACCGCGGTAACTGGCCCATCAGGCACGATTACCACTACCAGATCCTCGCACGCCACGACCACCACCGCACGCACCTCGGTGCGCGGGTGGCTGCCTGCGCCTGAGGAGCCTGCGCCCCACTCACTGCTGGCCGAATCGCACGCGGCCGAGGCTGACGCTGCGATGGTGGCTGGCCTCTGACCTGGCCACCTCCACCTCGAGCCTGCAGGGGATGATACGCAGGGGGTGCAGCGCGAACGCGCTCCCTATGGAGAACCTCAAATTGTTCGTGCAGCGCCCTCTGGTTATTGACCAGAGTAACCGTCTCCTGGAAGTGAAAGTCCCTCACCTCCAAAGAGACCAGGACCTGCCATAGGCGTACGCAGAAGCCTATTGTACAGGTCCTGGGACGGGCACAGGTTATCCAACGCAAACGTGCGCCTCGCCCGGACACTCCTGGTCACCGCCCGAGTCATACAGTCCAGAGCCAGGTTGATACCATCCTGGATGGCTCTCTGGACTGTGACCGGGCTCGGTTGGCGTGATGCGGATGCTGTTACTACCCCCTGTAACAGCTGGGAGACGTGAGACAGCGCCGCAATAGACGCTCTCCCACTCTCCTCCGCATCCCGCAATGCGGCATTGGCCGAACGCAACGCGTTCGAACACAAAGCTCCCATGTCAGACTGGGAGCCTGGCCGTGCATCCTCACCCAGAGCCGCGCGGTCATCCACGCTAGGCTTGGGCACCACACCGTACCTCTGGTAATCCACGGGCACGATGCGGCAGCGCCTTGCGACCTCGCGAGGGGCCTTCGTGAGACGCCCATTCGCCTTAATGGACGTCTCCGCCGCCGAGAACATACCCACGATATGCTCTGCTAACGGCAGAGATGGCATAGCGCTAGCAGTCGACTTACCAGCTAACCACGGCCGGTGGTCTCACTGGCTAGCCGACTGCTCCACAGGCAGGTCTGGCCTAACACTTATCAGCCATTGACAAGCGTCAGACCAATCCTCCTCCGTGGCTAACTGTGAGTGCTCTACTAGATGAGGGCCTTCGTCTTCCTCCTGAGCAAACGCAGCAGAGCTTGACGGCGGATATGCTGACACTCCTGGCAAGCCAGAGAAAGCATGCGGGCCCGAAAGAGCAGGCATGGTAATCTGACTGGCTTGTCCAGGAGCAGGCGCCATGGTAGAGCGCGGGGCAGATACCGCCCCACCACGGCCCCGGCCAGCACCAGCAATACTCTCGGCAAGCCGAGGTATGCGGAACAACTGACCATCAGCACCGCCCAGGGCCACCTTCTGAGCCGTGAATTCTACTCCTGCGTGAGTAGAACCATGGATCATGTCGCCTGTATTCCCCGCGAGGGGTGCACAGACGTCAAAATCCATGGCCACGTCCTCAGACAGTGACCCTAACATATAATCCTCTTCTTCCTGGCCAGAAAGATTAGACTCCGGGTCAGCAAAGAGAGCTAACCCGGACTGGCCAGGAAAGGTGCCATAGGAGGTACTGACACATGCAGCGTGCGGGTACCCCTGGGCTGATAAGCAGCCAGCAGGTTCCAGCGACAGCCGTCCACGACCCCTCGGTCATTAGCTCACCCCCCCCCCCAATGCTTACATACATCACAATTGAGCAATGGCCCACAGGGGCTACAATGAAAGCAAAGATGCGGGATGAACTTTTCTTTCAGAAAACGCCCACAGGACGAGCAACCAGGTCTCTGAAACAGGACAGAGGACGAGGACAATGAGCAATTTAGTTCAAGTTAGAAAACTCAAAACCAAACTAAAAGAGAGAGGGAAATGATCATAAGGATCACTAATCATCTGAAACCAGCGTTGGACAAAACTTTAATTGTTAATAAAGAGCAAGGCTGATTATGACGTCATTAATCCCATGACAGAAATTAAATCGATCCGAAACAAACATCCAGGTGTAAGGACGAATTGTATTCATAACCAGAAGGCAAAGTGAGAAGACCTTCATACGAGGCCTCCGAATCACTGGACATAGAATTTTTGGTTAGATAACCTAACAGTATTAGTAGGAAATGGAACCTTGGTGGAGAGAAACAAACCCTCTGATGCTGTGATGTCCAATACATATCCTGACAGATACCTGTGGACATAAACACAAAGAGAGATTAGTATTATATAGCACCATGTTGACATACAACAACTATACTAGGCGCTTATCACGGTAAACGCGAGTCCCGGAAACACATTACACCGGGAAAAACTCGCTAAAATATAAGAGAAGTCACCTGATGGATAGGTCCTGGGCCCTCCTCCGGCGAAGTCACTCTCTCAGACATCACAACAGGTGTTTCAAACTTCTATTAACCGCTTAAAATTGACTTAAAAAGACTAGTGAAAAGCTTAGTGCACAAAGCATGTGTTCACCCTCTGCCAATAAATTAGCAAAGAGGAAGTGCTAGTCTGCGCATGCGCGGTGGTGGGGCTGGCATTCGCCGGACTGCACTCTGACTCCCTGCCCAGTAGGGGCACCTAACTGTTTTTATTCGAGTGTTTATTGAGTGAAAGCCGATATTTAGCAATATCAAAGAGTAAGTATACTCTTGAAGTGAAATCACTTGGCCTTTCAGGCCAGGTGAGCTAATAAAAACAGGATTAATCAAAATTTATAAGTGAACAAAATGATAAATTTGAAAGAAAGAAACATTTCAATGAATGAAATTAAACTCGGATTAAGAGTCACCGCTAAATAAAATGTATTTTTTAGAATTAAATACAAGCGTTGCTCAGAATTATAGCCCCAATTATTCAGGGAATCTTTAAAATATAATCGGAAGAGATAAAATGCAGAATAAAAACAATTTAAACCAACAAGTTACTTTAGTTAGCATAAATCATTGGTGCGGCCATCTTGGCTTAAGGGGGAAGCCATCTTGATAGCGGAAAAGGACTCGGGAAGCATTAACCGGTTTAGAGAGTACTCGTGTAATAGTACAAAGAGCGGGGAAAACAATGGTTCCAACAATGGCGGATGCGAAAAAGACATGTCGAAAACTGGCAAAATTAAATCTTGAATTTTATACACAAAATATGCTAAATCGGAAAAATATCAACTGTCCTTGAACCAATTTTCCCTTGCCCGATATTTTATGCGAATAATCCGTCCAATGTTAATGTAAAAAGCACAAATTTCACAAACGCAGTGCTAATTTGTACACACTTTTGCAAAGATTGCAAAATGAAACAAAATGATGGTACCTGCTTAGGACTCGGTCCTAGAGGGCTCTAGGGATAAGCTGGCTACCAATAATACAGGACACGTCACACCCGGATGTGCAGAAAATTTATGGGTTATTTTGAGCTAGAGTAGATAATGGAACATTATCAAATAGTACATCTGGTAAGTATTAACAAATAGTACATCTGGTAAGTATTATTCGATGTAGAAACATGTCTCAGAACGTTGCTTCAGTGTTATATCTAGGTAAGAATGTGTCCAAATTTGGTTCGAATTGGGTCATGAAATCATGAAAGATGTGTCAAGAAGCAAAAACTTAAGATTTTCATGGAATTAAATGCCTCCCCTGTCTCCTCTTTGTTACAATGACCTCAGCCTTTGACCTTGTGACCTCAATGTTATCATACTGTTTCCGAACATCATAGGCAACCATGTGACCAAGTTTATTTCTAACAGGATTAACTAATCCTGAAATATAAATGTAAATGATTTGCTAAACACAAAAACTTAATATTGTAAAAGCAGAGGTCACATAGAAAGGTCACAATGACCTTGACCTTCGACATAGTAACCGTGCTATCATTATGTTGCATCCTTATGATATAGGCAACCAGCTGTGAAAGTTTGGTTCCAGTAGGATTAAGCAACCATAAAGTATAGGCAAAGATGATTTGCAAAACCAGAAACTTAATGGTCGCCCTCAAAAAAGTGATACCTATATCTCGCTTTCTGAGACAGAACTTGTGCCTGGCCAAGTGATATTTGTTTGCTTTTGCACATAAATGTGCTTATAATCTATCATTATTAGCATGTTTTCTGAGATTAATTGAAATTCCTACCTGTCTGTTTCGAGCACAAAGGCATCCCACCATTCAACATCGGGTGTCTCACCTTCTTTCTGTAATAAACAAAATCTGATTAAACCCCTTTAACACTCATATCCAGCAAAAACGGCTTCTGCTGTGGTCTTGAGAAATGTCTATTTGCAGAATAGAATATTTTCAAAAATTAACACTGGAATGACTGGCTCAATAACTGCACCAATCATTCATACTGTAAAATGGATAACTAAGTCAGTCATTCCAGTGTAAAATGTTAATGAATAGCATTTTCTTGGCCTACAAATGGACATTCATTAAACAAAGCGTTAATGAATAGCATTTTCTTGTCAGTCACTTCAGTGTAAACAAAACGTTAATGAATAGCATTTTCTTGTCAGTAATTTCAGCGTAAAACCTTAATGAATAGCATTTTCTTGTCAGTAATTTCAGCGTAAAACCTTAATGAATAGCATTTTCTTGTCAGTAATTTCAGCGTAAAACCTTAATGAATAGCATTTTCTTGTCAGTAATTTCAGCGTAAAACATTAATGAATAGCATTTTCTTGTCAGTCATTCAGCGTAAAACCTTAATGAATAGCATTTTCTTGTCAGTAATTTCAGCGTAAAACCTTAATGAATAGCATTTTCTTGTCAGTAATTTCAGCGTAAAACGTTAATGAATAGCATTTTCTTGTCAGTCACTTCAGCGTAAAACATTAATGAATAGCATTTTCTTGTCAGTAATTTCAGCGTAAAACGTTAATGAATAGCATTTTCTTGTCAGTAATTTCAGCGTAAAACATTAATGAATAGCATTTTCTTGTCAGTCACTTCAGCGTAAAACATTAATGAATAGCATTTTCTTGTCAGTAATTTCAGCGTAAAACATTAATGAATAGCATTTTCTTGTCAGTAATTTCAGCGTAAAACGTTAATGAATAGCATTTTCTTGTCAGTAATTTCAGCGTAAAACCTTAATGAATAGCATTTTCTTGTCAGTAATTTCAGCGTAAAACATTAATGAATAGCATTTTCTTGTCAGTAATTTCAGCGTAAAACGTTAATGAATAGCATTTTCTTGTCAGTAATTTCAGCGTAAAACGTTAATGAATAGCATTTTCTTGTCAGTAATTTCAGCGTAAAACGTTAATGAATAGCATTTTCTTGTCAGTCACTTCAGCGTAAAACATTAATGAATAGCATTTTCTTGTCAGTAATTTCAGCGTAAAACGTTAATGAATAGCATTTTCTTGTCAGTAATTTCAGCGTAAAACATTAATGAATAGCATTTTCTTGTCAGTAATTTCAGCGTAAAACGTTAATGAATAGCATTTTCTTGTCAGTAATTTCAGCGTAAAACGTTAATGAATAGCATTTTCTTGTCAGTAATTTCAGCGTAAAACATTAATGAATAGCATTTTCTTGTCAGTAATTTCAGCGTAAAACATTAATGAATAGCATTTTCTTGTCAGTAATTTCAGCGTAAAACATTAATGAATAGCATTTTCTTGTCAGTAATTTCAGCGTAAAACGTTAATGAATAGCATTTTCTTGTCAGTAATTTCAGCGTAAAACCTTAATGAATAGCATTTTCTTGTCAGTAATTTCAGCGTAAAACCTTAATGAATAGCATTTTCTTGTCAGTCACTTCAGCGTAAAACATTAATGAATAGCATTTTCTTGTCAGTAATTTCAGCGTAAAACATTAATGAATAGCATTTTCTTGTCAGTAATTTCAGCGTAAAACATTAATGAATAGCATTTTCTTGTCAGTAATTTCAGCGTAAAACCTTAATGAATAGCATTTTCTTGTCAGTAATTTCAGCGTAAAACATTAATGAATAGCATTTTCTTGTCAGTCACTTCAGCGTAAAACATTAATGAATAGCATTTTCTTGTCAGTAATTTCAGCGTAAAACGTTAATGAATAGCATTTTCTTGTCAGTAATTTCAGCGTAAAACGTTAATGAATAGCATTTTCTTGTCAGTAATTTCAGCGTAAAACGTTAATGAATAGCATTTTCTTGTCAGTAATTTCAGCGTAAAACCTTAATGAATAGCATTTTCTTGTCAGTCACTTCAGCGTAAAACATTAATGAATAGCATTTTCTTGTCAGTAATTTCAGCGTAAAACGTTAATGAATAGCATTTTCTTGTCAGTAATTTCAGCGTAAAACCTTAATGAATAGCATTTTCTTGTCAGTAATTTCAGCGTAAAACCTTAATGAATAGCATTTTCTTGTCAGTAATTTCAGCGTAAAACATTAATGAATAGCATTTTCTTGTCAGTCACTTCAGCGTAAAACATTAATGAATAGCATTTTCTTGTCAGTAATTTCAGCGTAAAACGTTAATGAATAGCATTTTCTTGTCAGTAATTTCAGCGTAAAACGTTAATGAATAGCATTTTCTTGTCAGTAATTTCAGCGTAAAACCTTAATGAATAGCATTTTCTTGTCAGTAATTTCAGCGTAAAACCTTAATGAATAGCATTTTCTTGTCAGTAATTTCAGCGTAAAACATTAATGAATAGCATTTTCTTGTCAGTAATTTCAGCGTAAAACGTTAATGAATAGCATTTTCTTGTCAGTAATTTCAGCGTAAAACGTTAATGAATAGCATTTTCTTGTCAGTAATTTCAGCGTAAAACGTTAATGAATAGCATTTTCTTGTCAGTAATTTCAGCGTAAAACATTAATGAATAGCATTTTCTTGTCAGTCACTTCAGCGTAAAACATTAATGAATAGCATTTTCTTGTCAGTAATTTCAGCGTAAAACGTTAATGAATAGCATTTTCTTGTCAGTAATTTCAGCGTAAAACGTTAATGAATAGCATTTTCTTGTCAGTAATTTCAGCGTAAAACGTTAATGAATAGCATTTTCTTGTCAGTAATTTCAGCGTAAAACCTTAATGAATAGCATTTTCTTGTCAGTCACTTCAGCGTAAAACATTAATGAATAGCATTTTCTTGTCAGTAATTTCAGCGTAAAACGTTAATGAATAGCATTTTCTTGTCAGTAATTTCAGCGTAAAACGTTAATGAATAGCATTTTCTTGTCAGTAATTTCAGCGTAAAACATTAATGAATAGCATTTTCTTGTCAGTAATTTCAGCGTAAAACCTTAATGAATAGCATTTTCTTGTCAGTCACTTCAGCGTAAAACATTAATGAATAGCATTTTCTTGTCAGTAATTTCAGCGTAAAACGTTAATGAATAGCATTTTCTTGTCAGTAATTTCAGCGTAAAACCTTAATGAATAGCATTTTCTTGTCAGTAATTTCAGCGTAAAACCTTAATGAATAGCATTTTCTTGTCAGTCACTTCAGCGTAAAACATTAATGAATAGCATTTTCTTGTCAGTAATTTCAGCGTAAAACGTTAATGAATAGCATTTTCTTGTCAGTAATTTCAGCGTAAAACGTTAATGAATAGCATTTTCTTGTCAGTAATTTCAGCGTAAAACCTTAATGAATAGCATTTTCTTGTCAGTAATTTCAGCGTAAAACCTTAATGAATAGCATTTTCTTGTCAGTAATTTCAGCGTAAAACCTTAATGAATAGCATTTTCTTGTCAGTAATTTCAGCGTAAAACCTTAATGAATAGCATTTTCTTGTCAGTCACTTCAGCGTAAAACATTAATGAATAGCATTTTCTTGTCAGTAATTTCAGCGTAAAACGTTAATGAATAGCATTTTCTTGTCAGTAATTTCAGCGTAAAACGTTAATGAATAGCATTTTCTTGTCAGTAATTTCAGCGTAAAACCTTAATGAATAGCATTTTCTTGTCAGTAATTTCAGCGTAAAACATTAATGAATAGCATTTTCTTGTCAGTAATTTCAGCGTAAAACGTTAATGAATAGCATTTTCTTGTCAGTAATTTCAGCGTAAAACGTTAATGAATAGCATTTTCTTGTCAGTAATTTCAGCGTAAAACGTTAATGAATAGCATTTTCTTGTCAGTAATTTCAGCGTAAAACGTTAATGAATAGCATTTTCTTGTCAGTAATTTCAGCGTAAAACGTTAATGAATAGCATTTTCTTGTCAGTAATTTCAGCGTAAAACGTTAATGAATAGCATTTTCTTGTCAGTAATTTCAGCGTAAAACGTTAATGAATAGCATTTTCTTGTCAGTAATTTCAGCGTAAAACGTTAATGAATAGCATTTTCTTGTCAGTAATTTCAGCGTAAAACGTTAATGAATAGCATTTTCTTGGCCTACAAATGGACATTCACTAAACATTATTTTATTTTTGAAAATTTATCACTGCAATGCCGGACTCGATAACCGAGCCAGTCATTCCATTTCTCTTGGTCTGCAAATGGACATTTCCCATGAGAAAATTGAAATCTTCTTAAACAAATTCAAGGGTTAAATGCTTAACATTGAAGTCAGCCAAAAATAGCCTCTGCAGTCCTCTTCAGAAATGGTGATTTGCAGATGAAGAGGATACTATTTAAACAAAATCACTGATTTCCTTTTTCACGAGAGTTGATACTTACCTTCCTAACACTTTGATATTTCCTAAATATCGACTTTCACTCAATAAAACCTCAGACTAAAAAAGGTAGGTGCCCCTACTGGGCAGGGAGTCAGTTGACAGTCCGGTGGATGCCCGCACCAACCTCGCGCATGCGCAGGCTGACACATCCTGACTAATTTATTGGCTGACACAATGCAACTTATAAGCCTTAAGACTAAGCCTCTGTGGGGCAGAGGCTGGGGTCGGGTTAGGGAGGTAAGTATCAACTCTCTCGTGAAAAAAAGAAATCTGTGATTTCGTTTATTTCACTTCAAGAGTATACTTACCTCCCTAACACTTTTTGATATTGCCAGAATTCATCAGTGAATTTGCGGGAGGGAAGACTACAAATGATGTCTTTGGATGCCCTTCCATGGGGTTCAATATATGACCACCATAATGAAGTGGGATTCGTCCGCCATTCCTGGGCATGCTGTTTGTACCAGTTTAATGCACGGACTGGACACCATGCTTTGCAAGTAGGATTAAATCTAGTCAAAGCTGGTAAAATTATAGGTTGACCTGGGTATTTCAATGACTGATTCTTAGCCATGAAATTAATCCTAAGTAGGAGCCTAAGGCCTTCCCCTGTAACCACATAACAGCAGATAAGGCATGAATTTCACTTCTCCGCCTTGCCAAGGCTGCATCAATTAAAAAGACAGTTAAGTGGCAACAATTTTATTGAAATGGAACTTAGTTGTTCAAAGGGTTTATCAGCTAGAAATTGAAGGACTAGAACAAAACTCCAAGATGAAATCGCTGGTGGATTTCTCACTCTTAGATCACCCATGCCTTTAATTAGAGTATTTAGACTACTTACTTCGTCACTTCCCCTATTTGCCAGGCAAGGGATAAGACATCAACGCTGACTCGTATCCAACAATAGAATTAGGTTTAAGGCTGCAGCATCATACAGGTGACAGAAGAAAGCGGCTACTACCTGAATAGATGAATCCATTGCAATAATACATCTCTTTGAGCACCATTCTGCAAATCTGTTGATTTTATAATTATATGATCTGGAGGTTGACCCCTTCTGGCTTTTGCCACAAACATGGCTGCTTGCTCAGAAAAGCACTCCTTAATTGCGGATTCCTTGACAACATCCATCAATTTGAACATTGACGGATTGTTGTGAAGGATCTTGCCCTGGAAGATAATATTGTCTACCAGAGCCAGAGGAATCGGATTGCAGACCAGAAGGTCCAGCAGATCCGTATACCATGATCGGCTGGGCCAATTTGGGGAGATCAGAAGTGAATAAATCTATGTTTGGTTTCCCCCAGTGGTTGAACAGATGATCCGCCACACATTGATTTAGTTGCCATTCCATAGGTAAAACACTCATCCTTCGGCTCAATGAGCCTGCTAGTGGATTTAGCCTTCCCGGAATATGAACTGCTTTCAAGGTGATCCTGTGATCGAGGCACAGCAAAGCAATTTCTATGTCATCATACAGACTGGGCGACTTCCTTCCGTCCTGGCTGTTTATGTAAGTTACTATTGTTGAATTGTCTGATAGAACTAGTGCTATCTTGCCCTGAACTTTATCCACAAAATGTTCCAGGCCCAGAATTACTGCCCATAAGTCCAGTAGATTGATATGTTACTGTGACTGATCCAGATTCAAGAGCCCTGATACTGTGGCTTCTTCCAGGCAAACTCCCCATCCCTCCATTGCATCCATATACATCGTCATTTGAGGGTGGGGAGGGGTGAGCACTGCCAAGAGATTCTCTCTCCTCATCCACCATTGTAGGTGGTGAATAAGAGGTTCCAACACTGACACATTTGACTCCGGTGATCCTGTACTCTGTGTCCAATGCGTCACGAGAAATAACTGCATAGGCCGCCTGCGTAAGGCCATCTGTGGAATGACTCGTTCCAGAGAAACCATCAACCCCACCATTCTCAGGTAAACCCATGCCAGAACATGACGACTGATGCACACTGACTGTATCACTGAGATGAGTCTCTACTCTCTCCAGATTTGCTGACAGGCATTCCTGATTGTGTGCTTTTAACATCCAGTCATCTATGTACGTGTGGACAGCTATGCTTCTCCTGCAGAGGTATGCTGTGATAGCAAGGACTATCCTGGTGTAGGTACCCTGGTACCTGAGGAGCCATGGAGATTTCAAAAGGTAAAACCTTGAATTCCCACTGTCGGCCCTGAAACGCGAATCTCAGATACCGACGAAAATTCCTCGCAATTGGAATGTGAAAACATGCTCCCTTCAGGTCTATTGATGCTGTCCACATTCCCTTCTCCAACCCTGCCAACACCGTTTTGATTGTTTCCATCTTGAAACTCGGTGTGTCTATCAATTCTTTCACTGGCTTGAGGTTGAGAATTGGTCTCCACCCTCCAGTGCTTTTTGTTACTAGAAATATGGTTGAATAGAAGCCCGAACAATTTTATGCCGGCTGAATTGCTCCTTTTTGCATGAGGGAATTTATTTCTTCCTCGATACACAACCATTGATCTGGAGCTCTTGGAATTTGAGTCCAGATCGGGACCAGAGACAGATGCGATGGTGGTCCTATTATCCAGTCAGGATGGTCTGGAAGTGAAGTGCCCAAAAGGCTGCTATTGTTTTTTGCTCTGCAAAATTATAAAGTTTATGCAGTTTGGCTGTGGCTTATGATATTATTCTTTAGATGTACGTGTAGCTAACATCATAGTGAAGTTGATTCTGTGATAAAGTTTTGATCTGGAGCTCTTGGAATTTGAGTCCCTATCGGGACCAGAGACAGATGCGATGGTGGTCCTATTATCCAGTCAGAATGGCCAGGAAGTGGAAAAGCGCCCAAAAGGCTGGTATTGTTTTTTTTGCTCTGCAAAGTTATAACGTTTATGTAGTTTAGGTGTGGCTTATGATATTATTCTTTAGATGTACATGTAGCTAACATCATAGTGAAGTTGATTCTGTGATAAAGTTTTGAGTTTAATGCTGGAATTTGAGTCTTTTAACGTTTTAATTCAAAAGTTTCCTGAATTAGCTAGGTGAACAGTGTTCATCAGCTTCGCTTCGCAAACATGAGCAGTGCATAACCTGTGCTACTGATTAAATCTACCCAACCGCACCAATCTTTACTCACAAAACAGTATGTCAATGACTCTCATTCAGCGAAATGTGTTCTCGAACCTTTATTGAAACTTATTTTACACGTCATTAACCCTTTGATGGGAACGTCTACTTTTCACTAACATGGTGCACTTACCATATAGCAGAGACATGCTTTTTAGCATTGGCCGGCAGTGTGCTGGTATTGGCAAAAACTCAAATCTTGTATCAATATTGAGGCAACACCGAACATGCAGGGTTCCTACCACTCGTGGCTGTAAAGGCAGTGGTCACCGTCGCCATATTCCTGTTATACGGGCACCCCAGATAAACTGTACCAGCCGATTAACACAACAGTGTCGTTGCGCGTGTTTGTCTAATCTGATTCCAGTGCCATGCACAAACCAAGTCACTGCAAAAACAGAGACATTAAAAATATGTTCTATAAACACAACAACAAGCCATTAGCTGTCTGTGATTATGTGATTTCTAACAACAGCGATGCAGTCACTCTCCAGGAAACATGGTTGCCGCTCGAACCATCTCAACAACTGCTCGGCGAGCTAGTACCAATGGATATCTTCTTACGAGCATTCCCCGTCACTATGGGCCTCATGGCGGTGTGCGATTATGTATAGGGCAAATATGCGCCTGAAATTCACTGACCCACCAAAAACATTTTCGATCTTTGAACTCATTCAGTGCCAAATTATGACGGGAACAGCTGTGCTAAATCTAGCTGTAGTTTACAGACCTCCGCCTTCCCCAAGAAATAAGTTCACTACAACTGAATTCTTTGATTAATGGGCTGTGTTCCTGGACTCACACTCGGCGATTTCGAGTAAGTTCCTTATAGTCAGGGATTTGAACTTTCACCTGGATCAGACAATTGATAATGCTGCATATAGCTTAAAGAAAATGCTTTTTGACGTTAACATAACACATCACATAAACACACCGACTAACAAGAAAGGTCATACATTAGATGTGCTACTCACTCGTACCACTGACTCGATAGTTGAAGTCCTGGGTAACTGAACCTTGTTTTCATGATAAAGATAGCAAACCAGTCGGTGATCACTAAGTGATTATGTGCTCAATAAAATGTCAGAAACCATCACAACAGAAAAACACCATTACATTCGTCGTCTCCGTGACATTGACCTCGAAAGCTTCAAGAGAGACATTTCACTATCATTACTCGCCGGAACTGCTATAATGGAGAATGAATAAGTTGATAGCAATGGCCAATCGCTTCAACACTACTTTGCTTGAAACCTTGATAATCATGCACCAGAGCGCACAAAGACTCTTCTACTGCGACGTGTCCTGTATTATTGGTAGCCTCCATGGTATTCTGATGAAATCCATGATGATCCACGAGAAAATGGACAAAATCTGGACTAAATATCGATCACGAAGTCTATAGGAGAGCAATGTAAAGTTGTTAATACCTCATTACTATTATGTAAACGTGACTACTACTCTAACGAGACCTTAATGTGTGGAAATGACAGTAAGGCTCAGTTTTTAGTTACAAACAAGCTGATGCACAAAAACGGACCAGCAAAACTTCAAAGCAATGAAATACCTTTGGAACTAGCAGAAAAATTTACTAACCTCTTGATTGATAAGATCTGCAAAATAAGGGAAACTATCATAAATAGTACATATCACAATTAGAGACTAATTTCACATCCAATAATTATCTATCAAAATTTGCTCATTTGCTCATGTCACTGATGATGAAGTCAAGAAACTGACCAACAGAGCACCGACAAAATCTTGTGCACTTGATCCTATCCCAACTGCTCTAATTAAACAGTGTATAGATGAGTTGTTGCTATTCCTGACAAAAATTATTAATAACTCCCTGATTCAAGCTGTAATGTCTTCCACATTCAAATGTGCCTGAGTCAGACCATTACTCAAAAAAGCTTAGACACTGAGAATCTGAAGAATTATCGTCCAGTGTCTAATTTAGCATTTGTCTCGAAATTCATCGAAAAGGTGGTGGCTTCCCGATTCCAGTCTCATGTGAAAGAACACAATCTTTCTGAGCCATTACAATCTGCTTACACTGCATTCTGTTCAACAGAGACAGCATTAGTAAGAGTACAAAATGATGTGATGAGAGCCGTTGATAACAATATGATCGGAGTGCTGATATTTCTAGATCTGTCAGCAGCATTCGACACAATAGATCATGACTGACTACTTGCTAGACTAGAAAATGTTTGGAGTAACCGACTCAGCTTTAGGTTGGTTTCATTCATATTTGACCAATCGAACACAAACTGTCACTATTGATGGTAAATCTGCTCAACCGTCAGCTTTGACATTTGGTGTCCCACACGGTTCTGTATTTGGACCATTACTTTTTATTGCATATACAGCTCCATTGGGTGCCATTATTCGTCAACATGGATTGAACTATCATCTATATGCTGACAATACACAAATCTACACCTGGTTCAAATCTTGTGATAGCGCTACTATTACCATCGAGCAAATTCAGAACTGTTTGGCTGATACAACTATGGATGAAAGAAAACTCCCTTATACTAATGCCGATAAAACAGAAACCATTGTCTTTGGAACTCCAAATATGAAAACTAACATGAATAATGTGTCTATTAAGGCTGGTGAATGTACCATCATACCAGCATCTCACGCAAAAAAGCTTGGTGTGATATTTGACTCGCACATTACACTGGAGAAGCACATCAGCTCTGTATGTCAGTCTACACACCCAAGTCTCAGATCCGTTGCGCGAATTAGAAAATACCCGACATCTTCAGCTGCAAAGACACTTGTACAATCATTGGTGATCACTAAATTGGACTATGCTAATGCTCTTCTCATCGGAGTCACGGGTCAGCAACTGGACAATCTCCGAAGGAATAAAAATATAGCCGCTCGTATTGTCACCTGTTGTAGCCACTACGCTCACATCCAACCACCGCTAGAACTTCATTGGTTACCAGTTCGTAGACGTATTCAATTTAAGGTTTGCATTTTAGTTTATAAAGCGCTAAATGGTCTGGCTCCAGAATACATTACACAAATGATAAGCCTCTATCAACCAAGCCGAAACCTATGCTCAGTCGTAAAACAGCAACTTACAGTTTCCAGAACCCGCCTCTACAGCTTCGGTGACAGGGTATTTAGCAAAATGGCACCATCTGGTGGAATGATTTGCCAATAGCTCTCAGAACAATGACACATGTTAATGGTTTAAAGAAAGAACTAAAAACATCTTTTTAAACTAAGTGCTTAGAGAAATCTTTTGATAAGCGCTATATAAATGAGCCATATAATAATAGTATCCGACGGAAAGACAACGCAAGACTACGCAGTCCTGGGTGAACCCTCCCACTCTTGCTTGTGAAGGGTTAAACGACACCACACACACACACACACACACACACACACACACACACACACACACACACACCACACACACACACACACACACACACACACACACACACACACACACACACACACACAGCTCCACCCAGGGAGAGAGGTGGACATGAGCAATGCAAGAGTGGCACTGTCTCCGCTTCTAGAAGCACTGGAGTGGTCCATGTGGCAACTGGCCCATCAGGCACAGTTACCACGACTAGATCCTCACACGCCAGTCTGCATACCTAGGTGCGTGAGCAGCTGCCTTGCTGGTTGCGCTGGAGGGCAGCCTGTGGGGGGGGCCCCTCAAGGGGGTGCATGTTCATCTAATTCCATGGTCATGCTGTTATCGGGTTACTCCAGCATATAATCCTCATCCTCCTGGCCCGAAAGATTACTCGGGGTTAGCAAAGAGCAGTAAAACGGACTGGCCAGGGAAGGTACCGTAAGAGGGTACGGTACATCGGGAGTGTGGCCGCTCCATAGACCCCGTAAATCAGGAACCTGGGTCCATCACTCCTGCCCCAAGTTCTACCAATGAGGCAAGCCTACAGCCGGGACCACTTAGGGCCGCATTTGGATCTACCGGCGAGCAAGCCTCAAGCCGGGTTCTACCGGAGCCACATCCGAATCTCCATGGAAAACTGGTAAACCCTCTAGGAAAGTTAGATTCAGAGGCGGGGATTATCTGCCTGGGGGCAGATGGAGAAGACAATAAATTACCTGGACCAGGAAGTATGACGCGAAGCAACCTCTTACCCTTGCCACTTACACTCTCCCAGTCCTTCTTCCACTGCTTCTCCTCCTCACTCGCCTTATCCTTCACCTGAAGGACAAGAAATTCAGAAAATAAGTACCCCCCCCCCCCTCCACCCAACATTACATCACATTTAAGCAGTGGGCCACACGTGCTAAACTTGGTACAAACATGGCTAAATTATATTTGGTGTTATGATATACTAATCTCTCTTTGCCCTTGTGTCCACAGGTACTTGTCTTTGATTCTTGGTCACTAAAGAAAGAAGAGGGATAGTTTTCTCTCCGCTCTGAACTAATGTCTGAATTTATGTTACAGGCCAATGACAAGGCGTGTGAGTAGAAGCGGTCCAAGAAGGACCGGGAGAGTGTGAGTTCCAATGGTAAGAGGAAGGCCTCCGTAGGAGGCTTTCCATCTTGAAATGATGAGGAAGATGAAGATGAAGAAGACAATAAAAGATTTGGTACCAGAGTTGCTTCGCGGCATGCTCCAGGGGCCAGATTCTTTATTGTCTTCTTCATCTGCCCCCGAGCAGAAAATCCCCACCTCTGAATCTGGTTTCCTTATAGGTTTGCCATTTTTGTTCAAGATTCAGGGGTGTCTCCCCACACACACCCCCACTGCCCCCCCCACCCCCCTCCACCCCCCAGCCCATTCATCCCGGCTTGAGGTTTGCCTCGCCGGTAGATCTTGGGCCAGGGATGCTGGACTCAGGTTCCCGCTTCCCGGCTTCCCTGGAGTGTCCACGACCTGCGGGTACTGTACCTTTCCTGGTCAGTCTGGGTTAGCGCTCTTTGCTAACCCAGAGTCTAATCTTTCTGGCCAGGAAGATGAGCATTTTCTGCTGGGTTCACCAGAAAACGCTGTGCCCATGGAAATTGACGACTCGTGGGGAGCACAGGCGACATTTTCTATGGGCCTACTCCCGCAGGAATTCATGGCGCATAAGATGGCCCGGGTTGGAGCCGATGGCCGGCAGTATCAGGCAGTATCGCATACCTTGGTTTGCCGATGGTATGTCAACGGCTGGTCTGGGCCGTGGCATGGTGAATTATATCCCACACGATGCCATGGCTCCAACTCCTGGTCTAGCCACAGCGATAAACATGCCTGCTCTTTCGGGCCCGCATGCTTTCACCGGGTTACCAGGAATATCGGTACATCCAGCCACATACACGCCTGTGAATGTTATGGAGGACGATGAAGGCCTGTGCCTAGTCGAACATTCGCAGGTAGCCACAGAGGACTGGTCTGACACGTGCCAATGGCTCGTAAATGTCAGACCAGATCTCAATGTGGAACAGTTGGCTAGCCAGCGGGACAAGCGCCCGTGGTTGGCAGGTAGGCCGACTTCTACCGTGATGCCATCTCTGAACATATTGTGGATATGTTTACAGCGGCAGAGACGTCCATTAAGTCTAATGGATGTCTCACGAAGGCCGCTACACACCCCCCCCCCCACCACACCCACCACCCCCGCGAGGTGGCAAAGCGATGCTGCATCGTACCTGGTGAATACCAGTAGGGTGTGGTGCCTAAGCCGAGTGAGGATGACCGCGCTGCACTAGGCGAAGACACGATGCCAGGCTCAGTCTGACACTGGAGCTGTGCTCGAGCACGCTGCGCTTGGCTAATATTGCATTGCGCGATGCAGAGGAGAGTTAGAGAATCCATTGTGCCGCTCTCGCATGTCTCATAGTTGTTACAAGGGGCGGTAACAGCATCTGCATTGTGCCAACCTAGTCCGGTCTCAGTCCAGAAAGCCATCCAGGATGGTATTAACCTGGCCCTGGATTGTTTGACTCAGTCAGTTACCAGGAGTGTCCGGGTGCAGCACTTTTGCACTTGACAATTTGTGCCTGTCCAAGGATATGTATAATAGACTGCTGCAGACGCCTATGTCAGGTCCTGCATTCTTTGGAGTTGAGGGATGTAAACACTTCCAGGAGATGGTGACCTTGGTAAACAACCAGAGGGAGCTACATTAGCAATTTCAGGTGCTCCGTAGATGCGGTCGCGCAGCGCCCCTGTGTTCCATCCTCAGCAGGCCCGTGGTGGCGGTGGCCAGGTCAGAGGTCAGCCACCAGCGGCAACGCAGGCAGCTGCTGCGCACAAACTGGCCTGCAGCGAGGGGGGGGGGGGGGGCAGGCTCCTCCAGCCACGCATGCACCATGGTGCGGGCCGTGGTACGTGAGGATCTGGTCGTGGTAACCGTGCCTGATGGGCTGCTTACTACGGAAAGGACCATACCAGTGCTGCTAGATCCAGAGACAGTGGCACTCTTGCATTGCTTATGTCGACCTCTCTCCCTAGGTGGACCAGTGGGTGGTCGTCTGGCCTTCCACAGGCAAGAGTGGGAGCGGTTAACTCAGGACCGCTTAGTCTTGCGATGGTTTTTAGTCGGGTATCATCCCGACTGGATAGTAGGACCGCCATCGCAACTGTCTCTGGTACCGGTCTGGACCCCAAACATGTTTTACAACAAACAGTACATGTTAATTTCTTCATATGTATTTTTATGTATTGTAAGTTATGTGAATGCTTTTTATTGTTGTCCTCTTTGTGTGTCTCTTGTTTGCAATGTAGTGTGATATATATATTTGTAAGGGGTCCATCATTTTATAGGCATTGCCTTGGATGGACTGCCTGTACTATGTTTAAATGTACATAAACCATGAAATAAATAATATTGAACTTGAACTAAGTTCATAGACACACCAAGTTTCAAAATGGAAACAATCAAAATGGTGTTGGCAGGGTTGGAGAAGGGAATGTGGACAGCATCAATAGATCCGAAGGATGCATATTTCCACATTCCGATGGCGAGGAGCTTTCACCGGTTCTTTAGATTTGCATTCCAGGGCCAGCAGTGGGAATTCAAGGTTTTACATTTTGGAAAATCGACAGCTCTTCGGGTCTTCACCAGGGTGGGCCTTGCTATAACAGCATACCTCCGCAGGAGAAGCATAGCAGTCCACACGTACATAGACGATTGGCTGTTAAAAGAACTGAGTGTCAGGCCCTGTATCGGGTTTAGAATGCTGGGGTTGATGGGTTTTTAGAACCAGTCATTCCACAGGCGGCCTTACATAGGCGGCCTATCCAGTTATCCAGTTATTTCTCATGACACAGTGGACCCAGAGTACAGGATCACTGGACTCAAATGTGTCAGGGTTGGAACTTCTTATTCACTACCTTCAGTGGTGGATGCAGAGAAAATCTCCTGGCGGGAGTGATGCTCGCTCCTCCCCACCCTCAAATAATGATGTATTCAGATGCATCAATGGAGGAATGAGGAGCTTGCCTGGAAGAAGCCACAATATCAGGGCTTTGGAATCTGGATCAGTCACAGGAACATATCAATCATCTGTCCCCGAGCAGAAAATACTGGAATTAAGGGCAGTAATTCTGGGCCTGGAACATTTTGTGAAAAACATTCAGGGCAAGATAGCTCTAGTTCGATCAGACAATTCAACAGTAGCAACTTACATACACCGCCAGGGTGGACTGAAGTCGCCCAGTCGCTGTATGATGACATGGAAATTGCTTTGCTGGTGCCTGGAGCACTTTCAGAAAACAGCATGTGTCTCTTTAGTCAATAAATTGGAAAAGAGGAAGTGTTAGTCTGTGCATGAGTGAAGTTGGGGCTGGCATCCGCCAAACTGTCAACTGACTCCCAGCCCAGTAGGGGCACCTACCTTTTTTAATCTGAGTTTTTATTGAGTGAATCAAAAAAGCATCCGCTTTTGTTTCTACGAGAATTCTTAATACTTACCAGATGTACTATTATGATAATGTCTATTATCTAGTCTAGCTCAAAATAAACAATTAAAACTCCGCACTCTCCTGGTCCTGCCCATACTGTGTCCGGGAATACCATAGCCGCAGGTACCGAGTCAATTCCCAATCACAGTCAGATTCGTCTTATATTTGCCTTGGCAAACTGCGAAAGCAGCTCAGCCTCACCTCAGCGGGGCGGCTGAGGCAGGGCCATAGTACATCTGGTAAGTATTAAGAATTCTCGTAGAAACAAAAGCGGATGCTTTTTTGATTCTACTTCGAATAATACTTACCAGATGTACTATTATGATAAACTCCGGATTTCGACAGCCAGGAAATGCCGGTGGGAGGAGGTGAGGCTCGAACCAGCACTCACCAACCATCCAAACAGAGAAGGTTGTGAAGAGACTAAAACCCTGGCATACGCTTGGGTTCTGCTATCTGACTCATACAGTGCTAAACTTCCATGGTCTAGACCGTGCTCACCCCCCTCTTTTGTCCGCACAAAACCAGAGGGATGTCCATGGGGATGCAACACCCACCAGACCCGTGTCAGCCCCAAGTCTCAGCTAGGGCAGTCCAGTAGAGTGCAAAGAAGCTACTACAACTTCAATCTTTGAAAAAACTATCAGTATATCGATTAGATTTTCAAATTGGAATGAGTCTCATGTCTGTATGAGAAGATAAATATACTCTTGTACCAGACTATTCACTTACTCAGTCTGGTATTTCGACTGGAAGTAAACATATTTATAGTCACTTAATTAATGTAAACACTCACCATTTTTGAGTGGTCGATCTGTTCTTGATCATCACAGGAGCTAGGCCCAATCCACGGTCGTACTCAGTCATGTGCATAGCGCTTGGTCAGTGTAGGCGGAAGACTTTTGTGATGTGTGCGAAGTAGTGGTCGGACGTGGCTTAGTTTAGGTTCGACAAATTGGCGACGGCTACTGGATTAAGTGTGCTGGAGATGTCGCGAAGGTAGAAATCAGTGAATGACGACTCGGCATGCCATTGTGCTACAGACATCACCTGCTCTAATGAGACACCCTTATAAAGGGCCGATGATGCTGCTAGTGCTCGGACCTCATGGGCATTCGCACGATCAATCTGCTTTCCTGTAGCGATCTTGTGCGACATCTGAATAGCGTCAACTATCCAACGAGAAATAGTATCTTTCGAAGCACGTAAATGGGGAGCTTTGAGACATAACCACAGAGATTTCGGGTCGTCTCTCCACTCAGAAGTACGTTTCTTATACATCTTCAGACATCTGACAGGACACCAAGCACAAGAATTTGGGTCATGTCTAGTTAAACTTGGCAAATTGATCGGCTGTCCTGGATATTTAAGTGACTGATTCTTTGCCAGGAAACAAAGACGTGGAAGTAATCTTAAACCTTCACCCGTGACGACAAAACGGTCTTGTTCGGCAGAAAGCGCATGAATCTCGCTTCTCCTTCTCGCCAACGCTGCTGCAACCAAGAAAACTGATTTAATAGTTAACAGTTTAATATCAATAGATCTAATCGGTTCAAAGGGAGCATGCCCTAAAACCTGTAGAACAAGAGATAGATTCCATGATGGGATAGGAATTGGCTGTCTGGGTCGCAGATTGCTCATTCCTTTGATAACTTCATTCAAGGTGTCATTCTCCACTCCCTCAATGGTGAGACTAGGAATGACCGAAGCTAATGCAGACTTATATGCTGCTAGGGTAGAAGGTACAAGTTTATCAACTTCGTATAAATGACAGATAAAATCTGCTACGTGTTGAACAGATGCAGAAAAGGGATCAATATCTCCTCTCTCACACCACTGTGCAAATTTGTTGATTCTATAATTATATGTCTTTGTGGTTGAAACTCTTCTGGCTGAAGCAACAAACTTCGCTGCTTGCTCAGAAAAGCCACCCTCAATTGCACGCTGCTTGACAACATCCATGCAGTCAATTTGAACATTTCTGGTCTGTCGTGAAGGTACAGACCCTTGTTCTGAGAGATTACATCTCTTGTGTCTGGAAAAGGGATTGAACTGCAGACCAGAAGGTCCAGCAGATCCGTAAACATGATCGGCCTGGCCAATAAGGGGCGATCAGTAGTACTTGGCACATCCCCTCTCTTATCTTTGCCAGAACTTTCGGGATGAGAATTGTTGGAGGATACGCATACGCGTACATTCCCTCCTAACTTATCGCCAGTGCGTCTACTGCTAGAGCTAACGGGTCCGGGATCGGTGACACGTAAGTGACCATCTTTGCGTTTTGATTCATCGCAAATAGGTCGACATTTGGCTTGCCCCATTGTTTGAATAGAACCTCCGCTACCACTTGGTTGAGCTGCCATTCCGTCGGACGACAAACCGTCCTTCGACTGAGAGCATCCGCTAAGATGTTCAATCTTCCTGGAATGTGTGCTGCCCGAAGAATAACATTCCTCTCTTGGCACCACAGCAGAAGGTTCCAAACCATCATACACAACTCCGGTGATCTCGTCCCGCCTTGGCGGTTTAAATAAGACACCACTGTTGAGTTGTCTGTCCTTACTAGGACAATCTTGTCTTGAATTAGACTCTCGAACTTCTGCAGTGCAAATACCACAGCTAATAGCTCGAGCACATTGATATGTTTCTGCGCATTGGTCCGATCCCATTCCCCTGACACTGACTGATTGTCCAATACCGCTCCCCAACCTGTCAATGATGCATCCGTGAATATGGACATCTGAGGTTGAGGAGGTTGTAGAGGAACGCCTCGCAGGAGATTCTGTTCCGATAACCACCACTGAAGGTGGAATATCAATGGTTCTTTTACTGGTATTCTCAGAGATAACGGATCCGTTCTCTGTGACCAGAACGACATCAAATACATCTGAATCGGCCTGCACCTGAGTGCCGCATATGGCACCACCTTCTCCAGAGATACTAGCAAACCCAGTATTCTGAGAAATTGACGCGCCGTCAGATAGGCTCCTAGAGAAACCGACTCCAACACTGCAATCAGGCTTCTGACTCTGCTCTCCGCCGGAAAAGCTACGCCGTCCCTGAGATTGAAAAAGATTCCCAGATAGACAAACTCCTGGGATGGAGTCAGTTCTGATTTCTCTAGATTTACAATCCACCCTAGATCCTTTAATAAGGCTAGGACTACCTGCAGATTGCTGCGCAGAGTGACTGGATTCCCCGCCTTTAGCAGCCAGTCGTCTATGTAAGTGTGAACAGCTATGTTTCTCCTGCGAAGTAAAGCAGTCATGGCGAGAACCACCTTGGTGAAGACCCTCGGAGCCGTGGTCAGGCCGAAGGGAAGAGCATTGAATTCCCAAACATTGTCTTGGAATGCAAATCGCAGGTACTTCTGAAAATGTATTGACATTGGAATATGAAAATAAGCATCCTTCAGATCTATCGATACCGCCCACATGCCTTTCCTCAGCCCTGTCATTACCGCTGCTACCGTCTCCATCTGAAATCTGGGAGAAAGAATAAATTTGTTCAACGGTTTGAGATTGAGAATTGGTCTCCACCCTCCGGTACGCTTCGGAACTAGGAACATGATCGAATAGAAGCCCAGCGATGACTGATTGGTGACTAGGTGAATCGCATTCTTCTGACGAAGCGATTCTATCTCTGACTGAATGGCGACTAGACGGTCTAATTCCCTTGGAATAGGAGTCCATATTGGAGTCGAGGTTAACGGAACTAACGATTGATGGATGAGCCAGTCCGGATCGTAGCCGTTTCTTATCCACTGACAGACTAAACAGTCGCGCACGACCTGTTCCCATTGGTTTAGGAATAGCTGAAGTCTGCCTCCGACGGAAGGAATCTGCACACAGTTGTCGGTCGAGATTAGCTGACAAGACGCTAAATCGCTTGGGTGAAGATTCTCGACTCCATTTGTTTCCAAAGCCGCCGGTATTGGTTCCGCCGGAAACCCGTCAGGAACGAGCCCCACGGCCGCCCCGCGGCTTCTTGTGGTATGACGGTCCGGAACCGCCGCCACGGCTATCCTTACGGTAGCCGCCTCGGCCCGAACCGCCACCCTTCCTGTCGTCCTCATACGGCCTCTTACTAGAGGGCTTGTATGCGGACGAACGGCCAGGCCCTTGTGCTCCGGATGGCCTATGGGCATCACGGGCAGAAGGACGGAAGGGCGATCTAGGACGCTGTCTCTGCTGCTCCTGCCTATGCTGACGGTAGGACTGTTGCGGCTGAGTCCTCTTGGTCGACTTCCACGACTTGCCGACCACTTCTTGCTCCGCCACCATTGACGCAACCTTAGAGAGCGCTTGTCGTGCCGAGCCGCCGAACAAGCCTGGACCTATGAAAGGCGCAGAAGATAACGCAGCCCTCATCTCTGGTCCTGGTTCCACACAATCGAGAACCATTCTCCGTCGCTCTGCCAAAGTTCTCGTGATTACCCTGGCCAGGCAATCCTGAGACAGGCGCATGGTGTCCCGAACAACTCCGGGAGCAGCCTCTGGCACCTGTCCGCCTTCCGCCGTGCAGTCCAGCATACCCTGCAAGACGGTACACCCGTGCGACAGCGCAGCCATGGCTGCCCTAGCCGCATCCTCAATGAGCGTGAGCTCATTGAACGGGTCTTTGTTGGTCTGAGAAACCAAAGGACGTGACCGCCCCTTGGCCTTCCCAGCCAACGGCCTATTCAGCGCCTCACGTTCCGCAATGGAAAGCCGTGGAACCCTGGCGTACTGATGATAAGCCTGCTCCGGAAACCGGACCCTACTCCTTATCCCCTTCGGGGCCTTGGGCAACGCATAGTCTGGCTGAACCAGACGGTATGCCGCAACTTCCAACATGTCAGAAGTTTGCGTGTCCAGCGGGAGTGTAGGCATGGCAGAAGAGCCACTGGACAGAGCGCTAGCCGCATGCTCTGACATCCGTTCCATCGCCGGATCGCGCTGAGATCCTAGATCAGATGCCAACCCGAGACGATTGGTCATCCATCCAAGAACCTGCACCCATTCAGCTTCGGTGCAGAAAGCGGAATCGTCCATCAAAGAACTCCCGTTTTCTTTCCTCCCTCTCTCCCTTAGATGAGAGGGCCACCGACGATCCTTGCTGAACGCTACGATATACGTCTCTGCCAGGACAGAGCGCATCCATAGCGCGACTACCAGCGGCACCAGTATCCAACGAATCACCAGATACGGATTCGCCGCAGTCCATCGGCTCCAACACGGGATCCGGGACTCCGACGGCCTCAATTACGGCTGGCACTGTCACTCCGATAGGAGCCGCACCTAACGCCGCCGGGATAGCCGCAGGAACCGCAAACCACGGCTCCACCGGCATATCCGGTTGCACAAATCGTGGATGAAAAATGCCCGACGGAACGTCGACATCACCATCCGCCTGGCAAACCCGTACAAATCCCGAGGGCGACCCCTGGGACGTACTAGGCATCGCCGTCATTGAAAGATCCGGCATGCCGGAATCTTCCCTCAGCAGCAAATCTTCCTCCTCTATCGTCGGCTCTTGAGCCAAGGACAGAGAAGGGGCAGGTGCATGACCCTCAGCAGAACTAGCCGGACCACCTAATGGTTGTCCTGCACCAGCTTGCTTCACCGGGACCGTGGACTGCAACGAGTCAAACATAGCCTTGAACTGGGCCGCCCATACACCCAGTGCTGAATCCATCCTCTCATTCAGCCGACCTTCCAGTCCCAGCAACGAAACCTGCTGCAGCTTCACTGCCTTATCCTTCTCGATACGCTCCAGCCTCGTCCGTCGATCCTTGTCAAACTCCGCCACCAATTCCGACGACCACTTGATGCACACATCACAAGGGCTCCCGACCTTACACTTAGCGCACGCCACACAGTGATGACCCAGGTACTTCCGTTTCATGAACCTGTTGCACTTGCGGCACAACGAGTCCGAGTTCTTCGGTTTCTGCGAACACAGAGAAGAATTAAAACGCTGCACATGACAACCAATGACGAGCAATACGTACAATAGACTTGCTAGTTAAGATTTCTTAAACACATTAACTTTCTCTCAATTTAATGATAACAAGTCTTAGGCAGGAAATATTTGAAACTTTTTTGAGTGAAAATTTAAAAAAAACCACACCTCAGCCTTTAACTAACGTTAAATAACCAAGAATAACTCGCCGATCACTACCAACACCCTCGACAACTAAGCGAGAGCTAAAATCGGCGACAACAGAGTGCCTGGATACACCAAGCCAAGAACGACATAAATCATGGGCGCCGCCATCTTGGCCAAGGACGCATCCATCTTAGAGGAACCGAGTCGCAAGAGAAAATTAACCGAGTACCCGAATTAAAACTAAAAGTTAACGGGTACAGAAGCGACTCCAACAATGGCTATCATTATAAAAAATGTGCCAATTTAAGGAAATTTCAAACAGTCATTATGGCACGAATGTATAAATTCTAGATTGATACAACCTGCCCCTGTGATGATTTCCCAAGTTCCTCCATGAAGCCAGCGATGGTTTCTCGAAAAAACACGCTAAAACAGCTTATTTCTAATTAATAAAGAGAGCACAATACACGCGACTTTCAATAAGCGCAAAATAGACGAATCTGACTGTGATTGGGAATTGACTCGGTACCTGCGGCTATGGTATTCCCGGACACAGTATGGGCAGGACCAGGAGAGTGCGGAGTTTTAATTGTTTATTTTGAGCTAGACTAGATAATAGACATTATCATAATAGTACATCTGGTAAGTATTATTCGAAGTAGAAAGTCGATATTTAGGAAACATCAAAGAGTGTTAGGGAGGTAAGTATACTCTTGAAGCTAAATCTGAAAATTTACCGTTGGAATGACTGGCTCGATAAATGAGTCAGCTTGATAAACGAGCCAGTAACACCATTGATGAATTTTCAAAAGATAATCTCAGGTCAACAAGTTGTACACACTATAGTTGCGACATGCATGGATTTGTCGCAAAAGCAAACAAACTTGACAAGCTGACAACACACAGATAGACGTATACTAGTTATATCACGCTTTGAGATTACCACCAACCAGACCCCCCCCCCCCCCCACCACCGCCCCCCCCCCCCCCCCCCGAAGGATCCCTAAGAGCATGACACCAATATACACTCGACTGGCAATCCACAATCGCACGGGTAACTCCCACAAACAAATTGACTGAAATCTGGTAAATTCCACCAAATAGTTTAAGACATAGCATGACAGGTACATGTATATGGATACACTGATGGATTGAGACAGATCGCAAAAGATTTTCAAAATATATGGGAACAAGAGGCCCAAGGGCCTGCGCTGCTCACCTGGACCATTAGCATTTAAACCATTTGCATATAAATAGACATCATGGATGATTTTCGGAAAATCCAAGATGACCACCAGAAAATTGACCAATCAAGACGCTCGTTTAATATGTTGAAGCCTACCGTCATAGGATCATTCCACCCAGGTTTTGTTGAAATCAGGTTATTGATTGAAGGAGTACCATTTTTAAATGGTTCCGGAAAACTTTACGAAAATCAAAGATTGCTGCCAAAACATTAACCTATCGAAATTCTGAATAGAATTTTCAGAGGCTAACTACAACAATAGGATCCTTCCAGCCAAAATTGGTTGAAATTGCCCAGGCGATTAATGAGGAGTAGCATTTTATATGAATTCCCATTTATCGGAAAACCCAAGATGGCCACCATGAAAATCAACCCGTCAAAATTCTGTAGGAGTAGCCTTTAAACTGATTTCCCAACATTTTCAGAAAATCCAAGATAGGCACCGAAAAAATGGACCAATCAAAATTCTGTATACAAGTTCTGAAATCTACCAACCTAGTATCCTTCCAGCCAAGTCTGGTTGAAATTGCTCAAGCAGTTAATGAGGAGTAGCGTTTTGAACGATTTCCTGCCATTTTCCAGAAAATCCAAGATGCTTGGCGGAAAAATTGACCAATCAAAATTCTGTATACAAAACTAGCGTTCTTCCATCCAAGTTTGAGAGAAATCGGCCCAGTGTTTATCGAGTAGGCTTTTAAGTGAATTCCAGAAATTTTCAGAAAAACCAAGATGGCCACCAGAAAAATTGACCAATCAAAATTCTGTATACATGTTCTGAAACATATCAGCGTACTATCCTCCCAGCTAAGCCTGGTTGAAATTGTCCCAGCAGTTAATGAGGAGTAGCGTTTTAAATGATTTCCCCCAATTTTTCTGGAAATTCAAGATGGCCAACGAAAAAATTTATCAAAATTCTGTATACAAGATCTGAAGCCTACCCCCCATAGGGTCCTTCCAGCCAAATTAGGTTGAAATCCTCCAAACGATTAATGAGTAGCATTTTTAAGCAAAAGTTGCCGGACGCCAGACGGATGGACAGACCACCATGCCATAAGCTCACTTGGCCATTCTGAAATCCCTCAAAGTAGATACCAAACATAGAACTAACGCACGCACGCACGCACACACACACACACACACACACACACACACACACACACACACACCACTCCACTCACTCATGCCTCCACCCATGCACACTCCTTCCCTCCCTCCCTCACATCCACCCATCCCAAACCAAGTCCAGCATTTCTTGTATACTTCCTGCCACATTGTTGTTGTTGTATTTGGATATTCCGCCTCTTGATAGGAGCACCATCTAGGCCAACATCCTAGCCGCTCAGTGTGTTCCATTCTGTGCTATACAGTGTGCTATTTAAAGGTTCAGATATGGGGCCACTGGCCACTTGAGCTGTTGACGGAGACGTAGATACAGTACAGTATTTTACCTTATTTACAGTACTATTTACACTATCAGAGCGTATTCTCAAATGAGCTCCCGATACAGGGCCTGACACTCAGTTCTTTTACGTCCCCTATGGCTGACACCACATGAGATGGGGCCGACGGCTTTACGTCCCCTCCGAAGGATGTGTCAGTTGAATGATGTATGGAATGGTGTAGGTTTTTACACCTTGATCACATGCCTGAACGCGGAATCGAACCTGGTTCTTTTTGGATTGAAATTCCATGCATGTGCGGCGCAACGGTTTTGCTAACCGAGCCAACACGCCTATTATCATGGTGAATGTGATTCTCAGAGGACACTTACTAGTTCTTTTTTCGGTGTTATCGTTGCAAGCTTTGCTGCGGATGCGATTCCCGTCTTTTTTGCCGCCTGAGCAATTTCATTCTGTAGTCTGTCAAGCTGAGCCTGGACACAAGAACAAACACAGTGAGATGCGATTAAACTGTCTCATTGATGCAAGCAACCAGACAAAAATTGCAATGAGCAATTACTCTGGACATACTAAATATTTTGAAAACAATTTGACTGAAAGTTGTTGCTGGTGCAGACACCAAAACCTTTCAGTCAAATTATTTTCAAGTTATTCAGCATATCCAGATTTAAACCCCATGGAAAATGTAGAGTGCAGAAATTCAGCAAAAAGACAGTTAAAGTGGAAGGTTAGTGATGCACTGTATCATGGGAAGGTTAGTGATGCACAGCACCATGGGAAGGTTAGTGATGCACTGCACCATGGGAAGGTTAGTAATGCACGGCATCATGGGAAGGTTAGTGATGCACTGCATCATGGGAAGGTTAGTGATGCATGGCATCATGGGAAGGTTAGTGATGCATGGCATCATGGGAAGGTTAATGATGCATCATGGGAAGGTTAGTGATGCACGGCATCATGGGAAGCTTAGTGATGCATTGCATCATGGGAAGCTTAGTGATGCATGGCATGATGGGAAGCTTAGTGATGCATGGCATCATGGGAAGCTTAGTGATGCATGGCACCATGGGAAGGTTAGTGATGCACGGCATCATGGGAAGCTTAGTGATGCACAGCATCATGGGAAGGTTAGTGATGCACAGCATCATGGGAAGGTTAGTGATGCACGGCATCATGGGAAGGTTAGTAATGCACGGCATCATGGGAAGGTTAGTGATGCTGCTGCACGGCATCATGGGAAGGTTAGTGATGCGCGGCATCATGGGAAGGTTAGTGATGCATGGCATCATGGGAAGGTTAGCGATGCACGGCATCATGGGAAGGTTAGTGATGCTGCTGCACGGCATCATGGGAAGGTTAGTGATGCGCGGCATCATGGGAAGGTTAGTGATGCATGGCATCATGGGAAGGTTAGCGATGCACGGCATCATGGTTCGTTCAAGAATTTCATCGACTCTTTCAAGCATTCATTTTGAGGATTTCTCTGAAGGGGACAGCCCTTCTCAGTCCCATCTCAGCGTATAAGTGTCTTTGAAGATGATAGATATAGTATTTTCTTGGAGTGCTTGAAAAGACTCTTATACGTTGAGATGGGCCTGAGAAGGGCTGTCCCCTTCAGAGAAATCAGAGATAAACATCAGCCTTATATTGCATATAACTTTTACTAATACTGAATTATATATTTGGCAGGAGCGAAAAATACATTTCCAAGGATTTTTCAATGCCTTAGTGCTATTTTCAAGGACTTTTCTACAGCAAATTTTTAATTCAAGCACTTTCATGGACTAACGTCAAAATTCAAGGACTTTCAAGGACTGCTGTCAAAATTCAAGTACTTTCAAGGACTGATGTTACAATTCAAGAACTTTCAAGGACTGATGTCAAAATTTAAGCACTTTCAAGGACTGATGATACAATTTAAGGACTGATGCCAGAATTCGAGCACTTTCAAAGACTGATGTTAAAATTCAAGCACTTTCCAAGGACTGATGTTAATCAAAATTCAAGCACTTTCAAGGACTGATGTTAAAATTCAAGCACTTTCAAGGACTGATGTTAAAATTCAAGCACTTTCAAAAACCGATCTTAAGATTCAAGCACTTTCAAGCGCTGATGCCAGAATTCAAGCACTTTCAAGTACTGATGTTAAAATTCAAGCACTTTTCAAATTTGTGCGAAACCCATGCATCGCAGAGGATAGCCTCGCCTCACAACCACCAACCACCCACTGCTAAATCTTGTAGTGATGCGTGAACCATGAAAGGTACAACACCTTTGGTATACCTTACACCCGTAGCCACAGATGTACCCCGATGTACCATGGGTGCCCAATTAATGAATTCCATCTGTTGATCAAGTATATATGATGTTAAAATTAAGTGTCACATGTCGGCGGACATTACAATCAACTACGTAATGAATGATGTAGTCCATTCGGAACTTTTTAAAGTCATGTGTATGAATTCTATGTCTTTACTATTTAATAAACATTATGTTTAATATTTTGAAACTAAATTGACTGGGCATTGTTGATGCTAGTCAAATTAGTTTCAAAATATTTAACAGCTTACCTTTAGTTACCTTGAAATTGGTATTTTGGGAATTCAGAGCTCAAAGTATATAAATCATTCCCAACAGAATGGGTGAAGCTTAGCTAGACATGGGCGGAGTTTGGCCAAACATGGGCAGATCTTAGTTAGACATAGGAAGAGCGTAGTTAGACATGGGCGGAGCTTAGTTAGAGATGTGTGGAGCATAGCTAGACATGGGTGGAGCTTAGCTACACATGGGTGGAGCATAGCTAGACATGGGAGAAGCTTAGCTAGACATGGGCGGGCGTAGCTACAAATGGATTGGTCCATTGGTCATCTATGTGTGGAAGAGGCATGTTTAGGACAGAGCCTGGAGAATAACCCATTTGATTGGCCATCTATCATGTCTATGTATGGAAGAAGAGGGTTGAGGACACAGCCTGAACAGTAATCTATTTGATTGGTCATCTATCATGTCTATGTACATGTATGGAAGAGAGTTGAGAATAGAGCCTGGACAGTAATCTATTTGATTGATCATCTATCATGTCTATGTATGGAAGAAGAGAGTTGAGGATAGAGCCTGGACAGTACTCTATTTGATTGGTCATCTGTCATGTCTATGTGTGGAAGAAGAGAGTTGAGGACACAGCCTGAACAGTAATCTATTTGATTGGTCATCTATCATGTCTATGTATGGAAGAAGAGAGTTGAGGATAGAGCCTGGACAGTAATCTATTTGATTGGTCATCTATCATGTCTATGTATGGAAGAAGAGAGTTGAGAACAGAGCATGGACAGTAATCTATTTGATTGGTCATCTATCATGTCTATGTATGGAAGAGAGTTGAGGACAGAGCCTGGACAGTAATCTATTTGATTGGTCATCTATCATGTCTATGTATGGAAGAAGAGAGTTGAGGATAGAGCCTGGACAGTAATCTATTTGATTGGTCATCTATCATGTCTATGTATGGAAGAAGAGAGTTGAGAACAGAGCCTGGACAGTAATCTATTTGATTGGTCATCTATCATGTCTATGTATGGAAGAAGAGAGTTGAGGATAGAGCCTGGACAGTACTCTATTTGATTGGTCATCTGTCATGTCTGTGTGTGGAAGAAGAGAGTTGAGGACACAGCCTGAACAGTAATCTATTTGATTGGTCATCTATCATGTCTATGTATGGAAGAAGAGAGTTGAGGATAGAGCCTGGACAGTAATCTATTTGATTGGTCATCTATCATGTCTATGTATGGAAGAAGAGAGTTGAGAACAGAGCCTGGACAGTAATCTATTTGATTGGTCATCTATCATGTCTATGTATGGAAGAGAGTTGAGGACAGAGCCTGGACAGTAATCTATTTGATTGGTCATCTATCATGTCTATGTATGGAAGAAGAGAGTTGAGGATAGAGCCTGGACAGTAATCTATTTGACTGGTCATCTATCATGTCTATGTATGGAAGAAGAGAGTTGAGAACAGAGCCTGGACAGTAATCTATTTGATTGGTCATCTATCATGTCTATGTATGGAAGAAGAGAGTTGAGGATAGAGCCTTGACAGTAATCTATTTGATTTGTCATCTATTTGTCTATGTATGGAAGAGAGTTGAGGACAAAGCCTGGACAGTAATCTATTTGATTGGTCATCTATTATGTCTATGTATGGAAGAGAGTTGAGGACAGAGCCTGGACAGTAATTTATTTGATTGGTCATCTATCATGTCTATGTATGGAAGGAGAGAGTTGAGGACAGAGCCTGGACAGTAATCTATTTGATTGGTCATCTATCATGTCTATGTGTGGAAGAATAGAGTTGAGGATAGAGCCTGGACAGTAATGTATTTGATTGGTCATCTATCATGTCTATGTGTGGAAGAAGAGAGTTGAGGATAGAGCCTGGACAGTAATGTATTTGATTGGTCATCTATCATGTCTATGTGTGGAAGAAGAGAGTTGAGGATAGAGCCTGGACAGTAAATTATTTGATTGGTCATCTATCATATCTATGTATGGAAGAAGAGAGTTGAGGATAGAGCCTGGACAGTAATGTATTTGATTGGTCATCTATCATGTCTATGTGTGGAAGAGGAGAGTTGAGGATAGAACCTGGAGAATAATCTATTTGATTGGTCATCTATCATGTCTATGTGTGGAAGAAGAGAGTTGAGGATAGAGCCTGGACAGTAATCTATTTGATTGGTCATCTATCATGTCTATGTATGGAAGAAGAGAGTTGAGGACAGAGCCTGGACAGTAATCTATTTGATTGGTCATCTATCATGTCTATGTATGGAAGAAGAGAGCTGAGGATAGAGCCTGGACAGTAATCTATTTGATTGGTCATCTATCATGTCTCTGTATGTAAGAAGAGAGTTGAGGACACTGCCTGGACAGTGATCCATTTGATTGGTCATCCATCACATATGTCATGTCTATGTATGAAAGAAGAGAGTTGAGGACAGAGCCTCGACAGTAATCTATTTGATTGGTCATCTATCATGTCTATGTAAAGAAGAAGAGAGTTGAGGATAGAGCCTGGACAGTAATCTATTTGACTGGTCATTGTACATCCATACACCAAGATTGTACAATACAGCTCTGATATAACTTACAATATTTCCAAACCAAAATAAAACATACTGTTGAATATTTTTGACATAATTTAATTGGAAGGCTTACAATCAAATTAAGCCCAAAATATTCAATAGAACATTTCTTTCATCATGTTGAAAATTGTTACTAACTAACATATTTCCGTTGTTGTTTTGGAAACATTGGAAACACGTTAACTTATGGAAACATGATAACTTATCGAAGCATGTTAACTTATTGAAACACGTTAACTTATGAAAATGTGTTAACTTATGAAACATGTTATTTAATGTAAACATGTTAACTTATGTAAATGTGATAACTTATTGAAACATGTTACCCTATTGAAACATGTTAACTTATGTAAATGTGATAACTTATTGAAACATGTTAACTTATGTAAATGTGATAACTTATTGAAACATGTTAACTTATGTAAATGTGATAACTTATTGAAACATGTTATCTTATGGAAATGTGTTAACTTATGAAACATGTTAATTAATGGAAACATGTTAACTTATGTAAATGTGATAACTTATTGAAACATGCTACCTTATTGAAACATGTTAACTTATTGAAGCATGTTAACTTAATGAGACATTAACTTATGAAAACATGTTAGCTTATGGAAATATGTTAACTTATGGAAACGTTAACTTATTTATGAGCTAGATGATAATATATCGTAAAATCTCTTGAAACGACAAGCCGAACTACGGTCAAGAGAAACCATTGGATACATGTTTACTGATTTATGAGCTAGATGATAATGTATCGTAAAATCTCTTAAAATGACAGGCTGGACTATGGTCCGAAAGCATTGGAAACAAGTTAACTTATTTATGAGCTAGACTATAATGTATCGTAAAATCTCTTGAAACGAAATGCTGGACTATGGTCAGAAGAAAACATTGGTATAATTATTAACACCTTAACACTCATATTAGGCCAAAAACAGCTTCTGCAGTGGTCCTGGGAAATAGCCATGTGCAGAACAAGAGATTATTTACGAAAATTTAATGCCTGATTGATTGGCTCGATAACCAAGCCACTAGTCTTCCATTATTCTGCAAATTAATATTTTCTATGAGAAAACTGAAATAAGATTTCCTTAAACAAGTTTGTGGTTTAAATGGTTAACCCTTTCTTGCCTAAGCTGGACGAAAACGGCCTCCACAGTGGTCTTGAGAAATGTCAATTTGCAGAGCAAGAGATGACTATTTGTGAAAATTTACCACTGGAATCAGTGGCTTGGTAACCGAGCCAGTGATTCCAGTGGAAAATTGTCTAAAATAGACTTCTCTTGATCTGCAAATGGACATTTTCAATGAGAAGAGTTGAATTTTCTTGACCAAATGTGGTCATTAAAGTGCTAAATCATCTACCTTTGTGCGAAGTCTTGACGCAAGGTTTTCAAATTTACCATGCTCATGGAATTTAAAACCTCGCTTTGTTCTTCTAGCCGCTTTCAAACTGAAAGATAAAATAAAACAGAATCTAAACAAATTCACTACTAAAAGAGGAGCTCAATTCACAACTAGATATAGGTGTGTAAGAACACAATATTTAGCAAAGACAGTGTATGTACATGTCATTTCTGTTTGATCAATGAACACAATAATCAGCAAAGACAGAGTATGTACCTGTCATTTCTGTTTGATCAATGAACACAATAATCAGCAAAGACACTGTATGTACATGTTATTTCTGTTTGATCAATGAATGCAATAATCAGCAAAGACAGCGTATGTACATGTCATTTCTGTTTAATCAATGAATGTAATAATCAGCAAAGACAGCGTATGTACATGTCATTTCTGTTTGATCAATGAACGCAATAATCAGCAAAGACAGCGTATGTACATGTCATTTCTGTTTGATCAATGAACACAATAATCAGCAAAGACAGCGTATGTACATGTCATTTCTGTTTAATCAATGAATGTAATAATCAGCAAAGACAGCGTATGTACATGTCATTTCTGTTTGATCAATGAACGCAATAATCAGCAAAGACACTGTATGTACCTGTCATTTCTGTTTGATCAATGAACGCAATAATCAGCAAAGACAGCGTATGTACGTGTCATTTCTGTTTGATCAATGAACGCAATAATCAGCAAAGAGAGCGTATGTACATGTCATTTCTGTTTGATCAATGAACGCAATAATCAGCAAATACAGCGTATGTACATGTCATTTCTGTTTGATCAATGAACACAATAATCAGCAAATACAGCGTATGAACGTGTCATTTCTGTTTGATCAATGAACACAATAATCAGCAAAGACAGTGTATGTACCTGTTATTTCTGTTTGATCAATGAACGCAATAATCAGCAAAAACAGCGTATGTACATGTCATTTCTGTTTGATCAATGAACGCAATAATCAGCAAAGACAGCGTATCTACGTCATTTCTGTTTGATCAATGAACGCAATAATCAGCAAAGACAGCGTATGTACCTGTCATTTCTGTTTGATCAATGAATGTAATAATCAGCAAAGACAGCATATGTACATGTCATTTCTGTTTGATCAATGAACGCAATAGTCAGCAAAGACAGCATATGTACATGTCATTTCTGTTTGATCAATGAACACAATAATCAGCAAAGACAGCATATGTACATGTCATTTCTGTTTGATCAATGAATGTAATAATCAGCAAAGACAGCGTATGAACGTGTCATTTCTGTTTGATCAATGAACGCAATAATCAGCAAAGACAGCGTATGTACCTGTCATTTCTGTTTGATCAATGAATGTAATAATCAGCAAAGACAGCGTATGAACATGTCATTTCTGTTTGATCAATGAACGCAATAATCAACAAATACAGCATATGTACATGTACGTGTCATCTCTGTTTGATCACTGAACACAATAATCAGCAAAGACAGCGTATGTACACGTCATTTCTGTTTGATTAATGAACGCAATAATCAGCAAAGACAGCGTATGTACATGTTATTTCTGTTTGATCAATGAATGCAACAATCAGCAAAGACAGCGTATGTACATGTCATTGCTGTTTCATTAATGAACGCAATAATCAGCAAAGACAGCGTATGTACATGTTATTTCTGTTTGATCAATGAATGCAACAATCAGCAAAGACAGCGTATGTACATGTCATTGCTGTTTGATTAATGAACGCAATAATCAGCAAAGACAGCGTATGTACAGTACAGCTCAGAGTTAACTTAATGTACGAACGGGTCTGAAATGCGTGCATGATGCGTTGAAAGCCCATTTCCAAAGCATCGGTTTTAAAAACACAATGCATTCACAACGCATCCAGTTAATTTTTTTGATGCATTTAAAATAATACATATATGCGCTGAGAACGAGCATTAAATGCATAAATAAACAAGTTTGAACTTGTTTGATGTCCCCCAGAAATAGTGCCAAACGCGTTGTTAAAAGCAAAACGGAACAGACGCCAAATTTTAAATACGTTTAAAAGATTCATATGTGCATTGCGTAATACCCAGCGTACATACCAACTCCACGGCTCCAACTACCCGGGATCCAATCAAACTTAGCTGTACATTACATTTCCTAGAAGGGGCAAAGGTAAATATGAGAAAGTTTTCCCAAAAAAGACAGCGGGACATAATATTAAAAATCGAAATTATAAATATTACGAAACACAAAATCATGATTACCGGTTGAGAATTAATGTAACGATGCACCCCTGAACGTTTTGTGCCTCTGAACGTTTTGCATCTAGTGCAAGAATCATAAGCATCGGTTCATTTCACATTTAACTTTTACAAACATCCAGCGCAGTGAAACATGCCGACTGGCGAGATTTGACATAGATTAATCCTAGTGAAAATTGTCAGTAAGCAACTTCATTATCACTTCTACGCATCATCTGTGTTCGCGATGAACAGACAGCGAATAAACGCAAAATTATGGATTAAAGATGTAAAAATATAGCTTATGTGTACCAATGCTCGACTAATGGTGCTCTACACGAAAAAAGACTAGTTCAGGGCTAGTTATGAAATACTATGCGCCCCTAAAACTGTAACATGTACCGATATCTCATTGGCTTTTCATGGAAATAAAACGCCCGTAGTGATTTAATGATTTTCTTTTTGTGACATTCGGTAGCTTTCGGATTCACTATATTGCGATGTACTGTAGCCAGGTATAACACATTGTTGTTGCCTCACTCGGGAACCAGGCCGAGGAAATGTGCAATTGCCGCACCCCCTTCTACGTAGCAATAACATAGCTAGATGATAAATAGTGCCTTAATAAACCCGTGAAAGTTAACATTATAAATAGTCAGGGAACTAATTTCACTATATTTCATGAACCAGACATTGTTTGTTTTATTAATTTAAAAGTCAAAGTGGGCGTTAAGATATTGCTTTATTGCTTTTAAAAGCGGCCCGCGAATATGTGTACATTTTGCGTTCCGCCATTGTTGATCGTGAGTCGCTCAGAGACTGGTTAAAATAAATCACGTCATCAATTCGCTATGAATGACGAGACATGTGATCAAAATTTTACTACGATAGTAATTTTCATTCATTCATAATGACGTCAGATGTCCAGCAAGCCAATCAAATTATGGCTACGCTTTTCTGAGAATCTACGACTGCGCATAATTATCGATCAGCGAGAGTCGTGCGAGGCATTTCTCATTAGTGGTGAATATAGGCAGTGAAATAAGTAACCGGGTTCATTTTGTTCTGTAAGAATGGAATGTTTACGTTACCAGGCAGCTGTATCGGAACTGATAATGTGACATACTGCTAATTATTCAACATTGAATGTGGCCTCCCCCTAAAATCATGACAGGAATTTTGCGAAAATTTACGGTACCTTGGCAAAATATAATTGCATAATGTGTGTATGCCTGAATAATCGGTTGCCCTTCTCGGTCGATTCGCATAATGTCGTTATACGAGTGCGGCGTAATTATGAACGCGTTTCACGTTATCAGATTTCAAACGACTTGTCTAGCCAATATCATAAATGCGTTGTGTAATAAGTTCTGACGCATTGTCAAACTGTTTCCAATCCATTTGTTTTATTTTCACCCCGCGTTGTTTTACCGTTCACAACGGGAAAGTGATGCATCCATTATTTTAAAATAGACCCGCTATGTACACGTTATGCATGCGTTGCAAACACATTTTATGTTAAGTTAACTCCGAGCTTTACTGTACATGTCATTTCTGTTTGATCAATAAATGTAATAATCGGCAAAGACAGCGTATGTACATGTCATTTCTGTTTGATCAATGAACGCAATAATCAGCAAAGACAGCGTATGTACCTGTTATTTCTGTTTGATCAATGAACGCAATAATCGGCAAAGACAGCATATGTACATGTCATTTCTGTTTGATCAATGAACACAATAATCAGCAAAGACAGCATATGTACATGTCATTTCTGTTTGATCAATGAACACAATAATCAGCAAAGACAGCGTATGTACATGTCATTTCTGTTTGATCAATGAATGTAATAATCAGCAAATACAGCGTATGAACGTGTCATTTCTGTTTGATCAATGAACACAATAATCAGCAAAGACAGCGTATGTACATGTCATTTCTGTTTGATCAATGAACGCAATAATCGGCAAAGACAGCATATGTACATGTCATTTCTGTTTGATCAATGAACACAATAATCAGCAAAGACACCATATGTACATGTCATTTCTGTTTGATCAATGAACACAATAATCAGCAAAGACAGCGTATGTACATGTCATTTCTGTTTGATCAATGAATGTAATAATCAGCAAATACAGCGTATGAACGTGTCATTTCTGTTTGATCAATGAACACAATAATCAGCAAAGACAGCGTATGTACATGTCATTTCTGTTTGATCAATGAACGCAATAATCGGCAAAGACAGCATATGTACATGTCATTTCTGTTTGATCAATGAACACAATAATCAGCAAAGACAGCATATGTACATGTCATTTCTGTTTGATCAATGAATGTAATAATCAGCAAAGACAGCATATGTACATGTCATTTCTGTTTGATCAATGAACACAATAATCAGCAAATACAGCATATGTACATGTCATTTCTGTTTGATCAATGAATGTAATAATCAGCAAATACAGCATATGTACGTGTCATTTCTGTTTGATCACTGAACACAATAATCAGCAAAGACAGCGTATGTACATGTCATTTCTGTTTGATCACTGAACACAATAATCAGCAAAGACAGCATATGTACATGTCATTTCTGTTTGATCACTGAACACAATAATCAGCAAAGACAGCATATGTACATGTCATTTCTGTTTGATCAATGAACACAATAATCAGCAAAGACAGCGTATGTACGTGTCATTTCTGTTTGATCAATGAACGCAATAATCAGCAAATACAGCATATGTACATGTCATTTCTGTTTGATCAATGAATGTAATAATCAGCAAAGACAGCGTATGTACATGTCATTTCTGTTTGATCAATGAACGCAATAATCAGCAAATACAGCATATGTACATGTCATTTCTGTTTGATCAATGAATGTAATAATCAGCAAAGACAGCGCATGAACGTGTCATTTCTGTTTGATCAATGAACACAATAATCAGCAAAGACAGCGTATGTACCTGTTATTTCTGTTTGATCAATGAATGTAATAATCAGCAAATACAGCATATGTACGTGTCATTTCTGTTTGATCAATGAACACAATAATCAGCAAATACAGCATATGTACATGTCATTTCTGTTTGATCAATGAATGTAATAATCAGCAAATACAGCATATGTACGTGTCATTTCTGTTTGATCACTGAACACAATAATCAGCAAAGACAGCGTATGTACATGTCATTTCTGTTTGATCACTGAACACAATAATCAGCAAAGACAGCATATGTACATGTCATTTCTGTTTGATCACTGAACACAATAATCAGCAAAGACAGCATATGTACATGTCATTTCTGTTTGATCAATGAACACAATAATCAGCAAAGACAGCGTATGTACGTGTCATTTCTGTTTGATCAATGAACGCAATAATCAGCAAATACAGCATATGTACATGTCATTTCTGTTTGATCAATGAATGTAATAATCAGCAAAGACAGCGTATGTACATGTCATTTCTGTTTGATCAATGAACGCAATAATCAGCAAATACAGCATATGTACATGTCATTTCTGTTTGATCAATGAATGTAATAATCAGCAAAGACAGCGCATGAACGTGTCATTTCTGTTTGATCAATGAACACAATAATCAGCAAAGACAGCGTATGTACCTGTTATTTCTGTTTGATCAATGAACGCAATAATCGGCAAAGACAGCATATGTACATGTACGTGTCATTTCTGTTTGATCACTGAACACAATAATCAGCAAAGACAGCGTATGTACATGTCATTTCTGTTTGATCAATGAACGCAATAATCAGCAAAGACAGCGTATCTACATTATGACATCATAATCAACCAAGTGGTGTGTAGAATGACGTCATGAATGACTTGATATAGCCCATCTTAAACGCTTAATAGTCTGACATGCTGCATGAATTGTATATTTTGAAACTAATTTGACTCTGCACCCAGTCAAATTAGTTTCAAATATATTCAATAGCTACCCTGTATAATTTTCTAGAATTTTATAGTTCAGGGGATCGATTGATCCCAACACGAGAGGTGTGGTAGAAGCTTAGATAGAGATGGGCAGGGCATAGTTAAAACTGGAATGGTCCATTCATAATCTGCCCTACATGCTAACTTCCTGTCACTGTTGGAGAGAAAGTGTATATAGGCCTACGCTGACTCTACCTACATTAGCTAAGGATAATGAGACATGTGACTGACGGATAACAACTTGCCAAAGTCGTTGCTGTCTTAATCAACAACTTAAGTCAAATTGCTCTACAAATCCGTAGTAATTTTCAACTTACAGCTAAAGATGATTACATGTATATTTGAATATTTAGACTAAAAGCTGTTACAATAACGATATTCATTCAAACTTCTATCAAATCTGTAGCAAGTCACGCTCACATTGCCTACTAATTATTTTGACAAAAACTTGACTGAATACAACATGTACATTATTGTCAAAGCGTAAAACAGCTTTCTCCTATTTCCTCCTTGTTCTGAACGTCATTGATATATGTGCTATTGAGCCTTAAATATGTGCTACATCATTGACATATGCGTTGTCGAGCCATGAATATGTGCTACATCATTGACATATGTGTTGTCGAATCGTGAATATGTGCTATGTCACTGACATATGTGCTGTCGAATCATGAATAAGTGCAATGTCGTTGCCATATGTGCTGTCGAGCTGTGAATGCGTGCAACATCATTGACATATGTGATGTCTAACTATGAATACATGCTACATCATCACTGACCTATGTGATGTCGAGCCGTGAATATTTTCTACGTCACTGACATATGTGCTGTCGAGCCGTGAATATGTGCTATATTATTGCCACATGTGCTGTTGAGCCATCAATATGTGCTATGTCAATGACATATGCGTTGTTGAGCCGTGAATATGTGCTACATCACTGACATATGTGGTCGAATTGTGAATACGTGCTAGGTCATTGACATATGCGTTGTCGAGCCATGAATATGTGCTACGTCATTGCCATGTGTTGTCGAATCGTGAATTGTGCTACATCATTGACATATGCGGTAGAATCGTGAATAAGTGCTACGTCGTTGACAAATGTGCTGTCAAGCCATGAATGTGCTACGTCACTGACATATGTAATATCGAATTGTGAATATGTGCTACGTCATTGACATATGCATTGTCAAGCCATGAATACGTGCTACATCATTGACGTATGTGCTGTCGAGCTGTGAATACGTGCTAGGTCAGTGACATATGCAGTGGCGAGCCATGAATACGTGCTAGGTCATTGACATATGTGTTGTCTAGCCGTGAATATGTGCTATGTCATTGACATATGTGTTGTCGAATCGTGAATATGTGCTACGTCATTGACATGTGGTCAAATCGTGAATATGTGCTACATCATTGACATATGCAGTCGAATCGTGAATAAGTGCTACGTCGTTGCCATATGTGCTGTCGAATCGGGAATATGTGCTAGGTCATTGACATATGCGGTCGAATCATAAATAAGTGCTACATCATTGACATGTGTTGTCGAGCCGTGAATACGTTCTAGGTCATTGACATATGTGCTGTCGAGTCATGAATACGTGCTAGGTCATTAACATATGTGTTGTCAAGTCGTGAATACGTGCTACGGCATTGACCTATGCGGTTGAATCATGAATAAGTGCTATGTCATTGACATATGTGCGGTCGAGCCGTGAATTAAACGAAATCTAGGATTTCTTTTTTCACGAGAGAGTTGATACTTACCTCCCTAATACTTTTGATATTGCTAAATATTCGCTTTCACTCAATAAACACTCAGATTAAAACAGTTAGGCGCCCCTAGTGGGCAGGGAGTCAGAGCGTAGTCTGGCGGATGCCAGCCCCACCACCGCGCATGCGCAGACTAGCACTTCCTCTGACTAGATTATTGGCTGACACACATGCAACTATTAAGAGCCTGAAGACCGAGCCTCTGTGGGGTGGAGAGGCCGGGTCCGTATCTAGGGAGGTAAGTATCAACTCTCTCGTGAAAAAAGAAATCCTAGATTTCGTTTATTTCACTTCAAGAGTATACTTACCTCCCTAATACTTTTGATATTGCCAGAATTCGAAAGTGAATCTGGCGGGAGGGAGGCGAGGTCAAAAGACCAGCTCATCCCAATACGCTTTTCTGCGTTTAAGGCACTTAAACTTCTGAAACTGTAAGAAAAAACAGTCAGGATTTGACTAACCATCGGATAACACGACCGATGTATGAGAGATGACCGAATGTCATATGCGCTCCCCCCCCCTCCTTCCTGGGAGGAAGAGTCGACTGACCTCAATGTCCTATACGCTCTCTACGTACAAGTGCCATGTACTACAGGACAGAGACGAAAAAGCTCCATTTTCGTAACTCTCAACAATGAACCACACAAATACACAAACCATCACCATATTAATAACGGGTAATCGTGACAATACAATCAACAACGGACAACACATGAACAAGACTGACCTTGTTGAAAATGGCTGCTGACATCATCTTCCCATCGGTAAAGACTGATGCAGGCCCAAAAAAGTGGGTGTTTCCATAAATTAATTGTGATATATATAAGTAATGAGGAAATCACCTCAAAAAATATAAACCGATTTATTTTTTCAAAACCGACAAGGCGAGAGGATTAGAGGTGTCACGGAGATAATGGTCTGTAAAACTTGACTCACAGTGCCACTGAGCCACCGACATAATATCATCCACAGGGACCCCATTAAATAGGGCCGTGGATGTCACTACGCCGCGGACACTGTGAGCCTTGGCCACGTCAACCTGCTTCCCGGTGGCGGATTTATGGCAAAACTGAATGCATTCCACAATCCACCTGGAAATGGTGTCCTTAGAAGCCCTCCCATGGGGTTCAATATATGACAACCATAACGCTGACTGGTCGGTGCGCCATGCCGCCGTACGTTGTTTGTACCGGCGCAGCGCCCGGACGGGACACCATGCTTTAGAATTAGGATCATATCTAGTTAAAGCAGGCAAAATAATAGGTTGACCTGGATATTTCAACGACTGATTTTTAGCCAAGAAATTAACCCTAGGTAGCAGCTTAAGGCCTTCCCCTGAAACCACAAAACGGTCATCCTCGGCTGATAAGGCATGAATCTCACTCCTACGCCTAGCCGAGGCCGCAGCAATTAAAAACACAGTCTTCAGTGTTAATAGTTTCATAGAAATGGAACTAAGTGGTTCAAAAGGCTTATCACCTAGTACTTGAAGCACTAGCGATAAACTCCAAGACGGAATCACAGGAGGATTCCTTGGTCTTAGATTGCCCATGCCTTTAATTAATACATTCAATGTATTTACTTCATCACTTCCCCTCTTAGCCAAGCAAGGAATAACAGACATTAATGCTGACTTATAACCAGCAATAGAGTTAGGCTTGAGGCTATAGGCATCATAGAGGTGACAGAGGAAATCAGCTACTACTTGAATAGATGAATCCATTGGATCAATACATCTTTTTGAGCACCATTCTGCAAATCTGTTGATTTTATAATTATATGCTCTGGAGGTTGACCCCCTCCTGGCTTTGGCCATAAACATGGCTGCTTGCTCAGAAAAGCCCTCCTTAATTCTAGATTCCTTGACAACATCCACGCAGTCAATCTGAACATTGACGGATTGTTGTGAAGGGCCTTGCCCTGGAAGATAATATCGTCCATCAGAGGCAGAGGAACCGGATTGCAGACCAGAAGGTCCAGCAGATCCGTATACCATGATCGGCTTGGCCAATCCGGGGCGATCAGAAGCACTTGGCATTCCTCTTGTCTGATTTTCTGAAGAATTTTTGGAATCAGGATTGCTGGAGGGAATGCGTATGCATACATTCTCCCCCAGCTGATAGCTAACGCATCTGTTGCGAAAGCGCTTGGATCCGGAATCGGAGAGACGTACGTCGTCATCTTCGCATTCTTCTTCGTTGCGAACAAATCGATGTTGGGTTTCCCCCAATGGTCGAACAGACGATCCGCCACACATTGATTTAGTTGCCATTCCGTGGGTAAAACACTCATCCTTCGGCTCAATGAGTCTGCAAGCAGGTTTAACCTTCCCGGAATATGAACTGCTTTCAAGGTAATCTGGTGATCCAGACACCAACATAGCAGTTTCCATGTCATCATACAGAGACTGGGCGACTTCGTTCCGCCCTGGCGGTTTATGTAAGTCACAACTGTTGAGTTGTCTGAACGAATAAGAACAATCTTGCCCTGAACTTTCTGTAAGAAATGTTCCAGGCCCAGGACTACTGCTCTTAGCTCCAGTAGATTTATATGTTCCTGTGACTGTTCCAGATTCCAAAGCCCTGATATCGTGGATTCTTCCAGGCAAGCTCCCCAGCCCTCCATCGATGCATCTGTATACACAGTCACCTGAGGGTGGGGAGGGGTTAGCAAAACCCCCGGTAAGAGATTCTCTGTATTCAACCACCATTGCAGGTGGTGAATCAGAGGCGCCAACACTGACACATTCGAGTCCAGCGAACCTGTACTCTGGGTCCATTGTGTCATGAGAAACAACTGGATCGGCCGCCTGCGTAAGGCGGCCTGAGGAATGACTGGTTCCAACGAAACCATCAACCCCAGCATTCTCAAGTAAACCCGTGCCAGGACATGACGACTGTCGCACACTGACTGAATCAACGAGATGAGTATTTGAACCCTCTCCTGAGTAGGATAAACATATCCTGTCTCCAGATCGAAGAACATCCCCAGGTAAACAAACTTCTGGGATGGAGTCAGCTCTGATTTTGGGAAATTGATCACCCAGCCCAAGTCTGTGAGAATTTTCAAAACAATCTCCAGATTGGCGGACAAACTTTCCCGGGTGTGCGCTTTCAACAGCCAGTCGTCTATGTACGTGTGGACTGCTATGCTTCTCCTGCGGAGGTATGCTGTGATCGCAAGAACCACACGGGTGAAAACCCGAGGAGCCGTGGAAATTCCGAAGGGCAACACCCTGAATTCCCACTGTCTGCCCTGGAATGCAAATCTCAGGAAGCGACAGAAACTCCTGTGGATGGGGATGTGGAAATAAGCGTCCTTCAAATCTATCGACGCCGTCCACATCCCCCTCTCCAACCCCGCCAACACCGAGCGCACCGTTTCCATCTTGAAACTGGGCGTCTCGATGAACTTGTTCAATGGCTTGAGGTTGAGAATCGGTCTCCACCCACCGGTGCGTTTTGTTACCAAGAACAGGGTTGAATAGAAGCCCGGACACCTTTGTGCCGGCTGAATAGCTCCTTTTTGTACGAGGGAATTTATCTCCTCCTCGATACACAACCTTTGATCTGGATCTCTCGGAACGGGAGTCCAGATTGGCACCAGAGACAGTCGCGACGGCGGGCCTGTCATCCACTCTGGATGATACCCCACGGAAAGCCATCGCAAGACTAAACGGTCCTGAGTTAACCGTTCCCACTCTTGCATGTGGTCGGCTAGCCGGCCTCCCACCGGTCCACCTAGGGACCGCGGTGGACACAAGGCATGCAAGAGCGGCACTGTCTCCGTCGCCATACACACCGGCGTGGTCCTTACCGCGGTAAGCGCCCTGTCAGGAACGATAACCACGCCCAGATCCTCGCGCGACCCGCCCCGCCCCGCGCGCACCTCGGTGCACGGGCGGCTGCCTGGCTGACGGCGGCTGAGGAGCCTGCGCCCCCCTCACTGCTGGCCGAATCGCACGCGGCCGAGGCCGGCGCTGCGACGGCGGCTGGCCTCTGACTTGGCCAGCACCACCTCGAGCCTGCAGGGGACGATACGCAGGGGCCGCGGCGCGAACGTTAGCACGACGCAGTACCTCAAACTGTTCGCGCAGCGCCCTCTGGTTATTCACCAGGGTGACCGTCTCCTGGAGGTGGCGACATCCCTCACCTCCAAAAAGACCAGGACCCGTCATAGGCGTACGGAGTAGCCTATTATACAGGTCCTGAGACGGGCACAGATTGTCCAGGGCAAATGTGCGTCTTGCCCTGACACTCCTGGTCACCGCCCGCGTCATACAGTCCAGCGCCAGGTTAATACCATCCTGGATGGTTCGCTGGACCGCGAGCGGGCCTGGCTGGCGCGATGCGGATGCCGTTACTACCCCCTGTAACAGCTGGGAGACGTGGGACAGAGCGGCAATCGAAGCCCTCCCACTCTCCTCCGCATCACGCAACGCGGTATTCGCCGAACGCAACGCGTTCGCGCACAAGACCCCCGCGTCAGAACGGGATCCTGGCCGCGTATCCTCACCCAAAGCCGCGCGGTCATCCACGCTGGGCTTGGGTACCACACCGTACCGCTGGTAGTCCAGGGGCACGATGCGACAACGCTTGGCCACCTCGCGAGGGGCCTTCGCGAGACGTCCACTCGTGTTAATGGACGCCTCCGCCGCCTTGAACATGTCAACGACATGCTCCGCCAGCGGCAGAGAAGGCATAGCGTTAGCAGTTGGTTTCCCAGCTAACCACGGCGTGTGAACACGGTGGCTAGCCGACTGCTCCACGGGCAGATCAGGCCTAACGCTCACCAACCACTGGCAAGCGTCATACCAATCCTCCTCCGTGGCTAACTGCGAGCGCTCTACAAGACGGGGTCCTTCGTCTTCCTCCTGAGCGCAAGCAGTACTAGACGGCGGGTACGCCGATACACCTGGCAAGCCAGGGAAAACATGCGGGCCTGACAGCACCGGCATGAGAATATCACTGGTTTGACCAGGAGCAGGCACCGCGGTAGAGCGCGGGGTATACATAGCCCTACCACGGGCCCGGCCAGCACCAGCTACACTCTCGGCAAGCCGAGGTATGCGGTACCGCTGGCCATCAGCAGCGCCCTGGGCCACCACCTGAACCGCGGACCTTACTCCAGGGTGAGTAATACCGTGGAAAAAAGCGCCTGTATTCCCCGCGAGGGGTGCACAAACGTCTTCATCCATGTCCGCGTCGTCAGACGGCGACCCCAGCAGGTAATCCTCATCACCCTGGTCAGAAAGATTAGACCCCGGGTCAGCAAAGAGAGCTAACCCGGGCTGACCAGGAGCGGTGCCATAGGAGGTACTGGCCACCGCGGCGTGCGGATACCCCTGGACTGATAAGCAGCCAGCGGGTTCCAGCGACAACCGTCCACGGTCCCCTATCGGCGCGGCAAAAAGCCTGCTGCCAGGGCCGTGGAACGCCCCCTCTAATGGGGCCACCTCTGAATCGTCGGACAACGGAAGCGGACTAAGGAAAATCGATCCAGAGGCGGGGATTACCTGCTCCGAAGCCGATGAAGAGGACAATAAAGGATCTGGTCCAGGAAGCATGCCACGAAGCAACCCTGGAACCAAATCTTTTATTGTCCTCCTCATCTCTCCCAACATCTCGGTCCGAAAGGTCTCCATATCCACCGCGGACGAGACCTTCCCCTTACCCTTCTCACTTACAACCTCTCGTTTCCGCTTCATCTTCTTCTCCTCCACTACCACCTTGTCCGTCGCCTGTAAGCAGCACAAGAATTCGGACATTAATTCGCCCCCCCAGTGCTTACATATGTCACAATTAATCAATGGACCACAAGGGCTACATCTAAAACACAGATGCGGCCAGAACTTCACATGCATAAAACGTCCACAGGACGCGCAACCCGGTCCCTGAAACAGGGCAAAGGACAAGGAGTATGAGCAACTAGTTAAGCTTAGAAACTCAATCCAACTCAAGGAGAAGGAAAACGATCATAAAGATCAATATACATCAAAAACCAGCCTAGCGCTTGAATTGCTAATAAATACATAGCCAGCTGATTATGACGTCATAAATCCCGTGACAGGAAAAATTCGATCCCAACAAAACATCCAAGTGCAAAGACGAATTGTATGCTGAATGGATAAGTTGACTACACAACCATCAGATACATATAGATAACTCTTTACTGGCAAAAATGTTAATTATCTCCCTTTGATTGTTTACAATAATTAACATCACCACATTATCAATAACTAGATACCTGACACTTTGTATAGACAAACCATCCAACGTGACGAACCGGAAACTCCACCATCTGCACGCCTCTTAACTCTCTCCACCTCAAGGGGAAGGAATTGGAACAAGAGGGCAAAGTGAGAAGACCTTTATATCAGGCCTCCAACTCACTGGGCATAATTTTTCATATGGTTAGATAACCTAACAGTGTTAGTAGGAAATGGAACCATGGTGGAGAGAATACTAATTCTCTGGTACTGTGACGTCACAACCTAGCGTCATACAGACCTGTGGACAGAAACAGAAAGAGAAATTAGTCCTAGGTAGCACCGAGTTGACCTAAACCAACTAACTAAGGCGCTTATCACGGTAAACGCGAGTCCCGGAAACACAATACACCGGGAAGAAAACTCGCTAATTTTACTAGAAGTCACCTGATTTAAAGGTCCTCCGTCCTCCTGTGGCGACGTATTCCTATCCGCCATCCAAAAAAGTGACTAACACTCCAAACAAACACCACTTAAACAGTTTAAGAGAGCGAAAAAGCTATTGAACAAAAAAACATGTGTGATCTCTTTGCCAATAATCTAGCAAAGAGGAAGTGCTAGTCTGCGCATGCGCGGTGGTGGGGCTGGCATCCGCCAGACTACGCTCTGACTCCCTGCCCACTAGGGGCGCCTAACTGTTTTAATCTGAGTGTTTATTGAGTGAAAGCGAATATTTAGCAATATCAAAAGTATTAGGGAGGTAAGTATACTCTTGAAGTGAAAATGTGCTAGGTCATTGACATATGTGCTGTTGAGTCGTGAATACATGCTAGGTCATTGACATATGTGCTGTCGAGTCATGAATACATGCCAGGTCATTGACATATGTGCTGTCAAATCGTGAATATGTGCTACGTCACTGACATGTGCTGTCGAGCCGTGAATATGTGCTACATCGTTAACATATGTGCTGTTGAGCCATGAATAAGTTCTACGTCATTGACATGTGTTGTCGAGCCATGAATATGTTCTACGTCATGTATGTGCTTATAACTCAATAGCGGGCTGACAAATGATTAGTTGAGAAATCCTTGTCTGTACTGATAACAGACTGAACTAGTATGGCATCAAATAGTTATAATGAATATGTAGTCAGGTAAATTACAATTATCATTTTGTGTGAGTAAGGGATACGAGGTGAGGATAGGGTATGGTTATTACTTACAGCTACATAAACCTAACATTAAAGTATTTTGTCTTAGTAATGCCTATGAGGTGAGGATAGCGTATGGGTAATCACTTACGCCTACATAAACCTAATATTAAAGTATTCTATCTCAGCTAGGTTTATGGGGTGAGGGTAGGTTAGGGGAATGGCACACCTGAACGCGTGCGTGCGTGCATGCGTGTTGTGCGTGCGTGCGTGTGGTGACTGTGATTATGTAAACACACCTAACTCTTACATCAACATATTTTGTGCGTGCGTGCATGCGTGCATGTGTGTGTGATTATGTAAATATGTGTGCGTGTATGCGTGCGAGGTTATATAAACATACCTAACTGCTAGATCAAATTATTTTGTCTCTGTTAGGGGTATGGGGTAAGGGGAGGGCTAAATGTGAAATGTGATTACGTAAGCGCATCTGACTCTTACATCAAAGTACTTTGTTTCTGTTAGGGTTATGGGGGGGGGGGGGGGGGAGGGGCGACAACTGTGATTATATAAGTGCACCTGACCAGCATCAAAGTATTATGTCGCTGTTAGGGTTAAGGGATGAAGGGGGGGTAGGGGAGAGGTGATGACTATGATTACATGGGTGCACCTGACTTTAGCATTAAAGTATTTTGTCTCTGTTAGGATTATAGGGTATGGGAGTGAGAGGAGGTGGGGGGGGGGGGGTATGGGAGGGGTGATGAATGCGATTACATAAGCGCACCTGACTCTAGCATCAAAGTATTTTGTCTCTGTGATTTCCTCCAGTGGCTTCTCAATAATGCCTTTGAATTCCTCTCTCCGCTTAGCATGAATATTTGCCTGTAAACAAAACGATTATTTAAACTAATGTAAATATAATAAGAATATTAAGTATGACAGATTAATAGAAAATAACACTTCTAGTTTAAGGCTAGTATAGTTTTAAATTGAATCCAGAGAGTGGGAGAATTCCAGGCATCCTCGGCATCCTGGCATCTGAATTATGAGTAAGGACGCCCAGAAACTATGCTCAACTCGTCCTCTGGACACTAATGAAATTAGTTGAAAATTTTCGTGATAAATTCTCGAATATCAAACTATGGCAAGACTGTGCCAATACATCTGTTAAATCTATTACATATAAACACAAGCATACATCCTGGTTCAGTCATTTTGTCATTAGAGGAGGATACAACAATTGTTCAAATTATATAGGAATCTTGGTACACAGACAGATTATTAAACGTAGAATGGCAAATGCGGTTTGCCAACCTAGTATTGCGTTCTACACCGACATTAGCTTTCTATCTTAGTACAGTGTTCTACACTGGCATTAGCTTGCTAACCTAGTACTGTGTTCTACACTGAGATTAGCTTGCTAACCTAGCACCGTGTTCTACACTGACATTAGCTTGCTAACCTAGTACTGCTTTCTACACCGACATTAGCTTTCTATCTTAGTACAGTGTTCTACACTGACATTAGCTTGCTAACCTAGTACTGTGTTCTACACTGAGATTAGCTTGCTAACCTAGCACCGTGTTCTACACTGACATTAGCTTGCTAACCTAGTACTGCGTTCTACACTGACATTAGACTGCTAACCTAGTACTGTGTTCCATACTGATATTAACTTGCTAACCTAGTACGGCGTTCTACACTGACATTAGCTTGCTAACCTTGTACTGCGTTCTACACTGACATTAGCTTGCTAACCTAGTACTGAGTTCTACACTGACATTAGCTTGCTAACATAGTACTGCATTCGACACTGAAATTAACTTGCTAACATAGTACTGCGTTCTACACTGACATTAGCTTGCTAACCTAGTACTGCGTTCTACACTGACATTAGAATGCTAAGCTAATCCTGCGTTCTACACTGATATTAGCTTAAGAACCTAGTACTGTGTTCTACACTGACATTAGCTTAAGAACCTAGTACTGCGTTCTACACCGACATTAGCTTGCTAACCTAATACTGCGTTCTACACTGACATTAGCTTGCTAACCTAGTACTGCGTTCTACACTGACATTAGCATGCTAAGCTAATCCTGCGTTCTACACTGATATTAGCTTAAGAACCTAGTACTGTGTTCTACACTGACATTAGCTTAAGAACCTAGTACTGCGTTCTACACCGACATTAGCTTGCTAACCTAATACTGCGTTCTACACCGACATTAGCTTGCTAACCTAATACTGCGTTCTACACTGACATTAGCTTAAGAACCTAGTACTGCGTTCTACACTGATATTAGCTTGCTAACCTATTACTGCATTCTACACTGACAATAGCTTGAGAACCTAGTACTGTGTTCTACACTGACATTAGCTTGCTAACCTAGTACTGTGTTCTACACTGACATTAGCTTGCTAACCTAGTACTGCTTTCTACACTGACATTAGCTTGCTAACCTAGTACTGTGTTCTACACTGATATTAACTTGCTAACCTAGTATTGCGTTCTACACTGAGATTAGCTTGCTAACCTAGTACTGCGTTCTACACTGATATTAACTTGCTAACCTAGCACCGTGTTTTACACTGAGATTAGTTTGCTAACCTAGTACTGCGTTCTACACTGACATTAGACTGCTAACCTAGTACTGTGTTCCATACTGATATTAACTTGCTAACCTAGTACGGCATTCTACCCTGATATTAGCTTGCTAACCTTGTACTGCGTTCTACACTGACATTAGCTTGCTAACCTAGTACTGCGTTCGACACTGATATTAGCTTGCTAACCTAGTACTGTGTTCTATACTGATATTAACTTGCTAACCTAGTACTGCGTTCTACACTGACATTAGCTTGCTAACCTAGTACTGAGTTCTACACTGACATTAGCTTGCTAACCTAGTACTACGTTCTACACTGACATTAGCATGCTAAGCTAATCCTGCGTTCTACACTGATATTAGCTTAAAAACCTAGTACTGCGTTCTACACTGACATTAGCATGCTAAGCTAATACTGCGTTCTACACTGACATTAGCTTAAGAACCTAGTACTGCGTTCTACACTGATATTAGCTTGCTAACCTAATACTGCGTTCTACACTGCCAATAGCTTAAGAACCTAGTACTGTGTTCTACACTGACATTAGCTTGCCAACCTAGTACTGCGTTCTACACCGACATTAGCTTGCTAACCTAATACTGCGTTCTCCACTGACATTAGCTTGCTAACCTAATACTGCGTTCTACACTGACATTAGCTTAAGAACCTAGTACTGCGTTCTACACTGATATTAGCTTGCTAACCTAATACTGCGTTCTACACTGACAATAGCTTAAGAACCTAGTACTGTGTTCTAGACTGACATTAGCTTGCCAACCTAGTACTGCGTTCTACACCGAGATTAGCTTGCTAACCTAGTACTGCGCTCTACACTGACATTAGCTTGCTAACCTAGTACTATGTTCTACACTGACATTAGCTTGCTAACCTAGTACTGCTTTCTACACTGACATTAGCTTGCTAACCTAGTACTGTGTTCTACACTGATATTAACTTGCTAACCTAGTATTGCGTTCTACACTGAGATTAGCTTGCTAACCTAGTACTGCGTTCTACACTGATATTAACTTGCTAACCTAGCACTGCGTTCTACACTGACATTAGCTTGCTAACCTAGTACTGCATTCTACACTGACATTAGCTTGCTAACCTAGTACTGCGTTCCACACTGACATTAACATGTTTTTGGATTAACTCTTAGTACATGTAAAAGATAGCTGCCAATATCACAGCATCTCTTCTGTTGCCGTGCAGCAATTCAAGGATGTGGGACTCAGGACTTGAAATTTGTGGACGCCGCCTGGATTTTCAGTTTGAAGAATTCTCTGGACGACTAAGCGTTGACTAGAATTTTAGAAGCCTGATCCAGAAGAGGCAAGGAGGGATTCTTATGTTACCACTGACACCATCAGGAGAAAGGCTGGTTACAATGTAGTATATAAATCTACCTTAAGTGTTGGCTTATACTGCTGAATCTGGACAGTCTGGCCGGTTTGAATGTCTATCGTCCTTCCTTCTTCATCCAAGATTAATGGTACTGGCCTGGAAAAAACCATGCAATCAATTACAAGACAACTGGCACCATACATCCTATAGACGGATCCAGTTCACGCTATGCCCAAAATATTCAACAGAATGTTTATTAAATAGTAAATTCATCAGACTGACAAATCATGAATATGCTTGACACTTTTGAATGACAGTGTTAGATACATGTATGTAATTCATTATGCATTTTCATTGTGACGTCAGCCTATATGTGACATAATTGATTATGACATCATATACTTGTCACAGACCTCATTTACCCATTGCAATATATTGATTGCCATTTGATCTATATTATCCAGGACCTTAGACAGTGACTGAGCAGAAAGCTGTGTGGTACATGTAACCTCTGCCATCCTCCAGGACCTTAGACAGAGTGACCGAGCAGACAGCTGTGTGGTACATGTAACCTCTGCCATCCTCCAGGACCCTGGACAGCGTGACCGAGCAGACAGCTGTGGTGCATGTAACCTCTCTCATCCTCCAGGACTCTGGACAGCATGACCGAGCAGACAGCTGTGGTACATGTAACCTCTCTCATCCTCCAGGACCCTGGACAGCATGACCGAGCAGAAAGCTGTATGGTACATGTAATCTCTGCCATCCTCCAGGATGCTGGACAGTGACCAAGCAGACAGCTGTGTTGTACATGTAACCTCTCTTATCCTCCAGGACCTTGGACAGTGACTGAGCAGAAAGCTGTGTGGTACATGTAACCTCTGCCATCCTCCAGCATGACCGAGCAGACAGCTGTGGTACATGTAACCTCTCTCATCCTCCAGGACCCTGGACAGTGACCAAGCAGAAAGTAGTGGTACATGTAACCTCTCTCATCCTCCCGGACTTTGGACAGAGTGACCGAGCAGGCAGCTGTGGTACACGTAACCTCTGTCATCCTAATTTTAGGAGATTAACCCGTTAATGGTCAAGCCGGCGAAAAACTGGTCTCTGCACTGCTCTTTAGTAATGTTCATTTATCGGCCAAGAGAAAACTATTTTTGAAAATTTACCACTGGAATGACTGGCTCGAAAACCAAGCCAGTCATTACAGTGGTATCTTTTCAAAAACAGTCTTCTCTTGGTGTGTAAGTGGATATTCAGTAAGCAAAATTTCAAATTTTTTTGAGAAAATTAACCACTAAAGTACTAACCGAATTTAAAGATAAATGTGGTAACCTCCATCTAACGATATTCAATTCAACATCAGATTTTTGAAGATTTACGACTCGATTAACTGGCTTGGTTAATGAGCCAGGCATTCTAGTGGTAAATTTTCAAAACTCACCTTCAATAAAAGCCAGTATGTGACACATCATAAGGGAGATCAGTGTGAATTCTATTGAAGAATCCCATCTGTCAGTCAAGTATATGATGTCATAATCAATTACATCACACGTAGGCTGATTTCATAATCAAAATGTGCAATGAATAGCATATCTAAGTCCGTTAGGAACTGTTGTTCTGACGGACTATTTTATAATTTTGTATATGTTCCAGACAGAAGTTTTAGTAAACCATGAGCTGGTACTCATTTTCAGCACATCGGGACCAGTTTTCGACATTCAGCTCTTCATCATATCGGCATCTATCGTGCACCTCGGGAACCATTCGTGTCATTATCAGGTCAATATCGAATTACTGTCATCGGATTATTACTATCGGGCAACTGTTATCGTCGGAACCAGTATTCGTTTGTGCAGTATTAAACCAGTAGGCCTACATGTACTCGTGTCCTCGTACTGGGCAATTCCACAGAGACTGACGTTACATTTTCACACACCCTAGATTATAAACCTCCTTGTATTGACAAGCGTTATGACATTTAGACAACCATCTTCGGTGGATGGTATAGGTGGATCCTTTGTTATTTAGCTTTGTAGAGAAATTACTTATTCATTGTACCATTCATTTTAGAGAATGGGTTTTCTAGGCGTGACTGATGTTACATAAAGCCGACATATGAAAAAATTAATCATTTTTATTGTGTTATTCTCCTCAAACTATACAACTGATATAACGGGTTTCTGTTATAAAGTAAAGCCTATACATCAGTAAATATCTGTGCTATAGGACTAAGTTCTATCTCTCATAGTAGAAAAATAAAATTACATAAAACTGTGTGACTGACATTACCGTGACTGATGTTACAGTTTGTCCTTTTGGAAAATATCATGGGAGATTCCTTTTAAGTGTTATATTACTGCCATATAGTGTAATCACTTATTATTTGAACACTGTAATGACACGTGTGAAGAAACTAAATTTTAAGAACTTAGGAAAGGTTACATAGTAGCTGTAGATAGACCTCATAGATAATATCAGTATGAATAGTGTTGCTAACTGCCTACAGATTACTTATATTCAGCTAACATACCTGTATCCAGAATGACATATTCAATCTATAGAATAACAATAACTGTTTTCATCAACATAATTTTTAAAATGAATATCAAGTGACAGTGTAAAGGGAACTCAATTGAAAAAGGAAGATAACAATTCAATATGATATGGGTTAAATAAAAATTAAAACAATTGCATGGAATCTCATACCAAGGACAAATTTGTCCAATACCCATATCAATTAGAAATTTTTCAATTGGGCCACTGTGAGGCTGTGTCCTTTTTGGAAATAATGTTGCTGAAAACTGTTGCGGTTATCTTTGACACCAAAATTGTCACACATCCTTGGGACATCACGGCCAACCTTCAACCCAAGTTTGGTCAAGATCTCTCAAGTAGAACCACAGAATTATTCAAACATGTCTTAAGAATTTAGAAAATAGAGAACAAGAACAAGAAGAACAACCACTCCATGCTCACATATACCATTGCATCTAATGACGCGAGTAAAACACAAATCATGGAAAGAGTTACTTAACCCATGTCATATACATGTGCATATCAAATACCAGACAAAGAAAGTTGCAACATTAATAAACTGTGTACATCTGTCATTTAAAATATGGAAAGCTATAGTGGTTTCGAGAATTAACAATTGTTGGAACATCCATTTTCTTTATTTGTCCCATATGTAGAATTTTATTAATTGGGTGTATCATGATGTTGACTTTTGACCTTGATACTCCAATGGCAGCCCTCCATCCAAGCTGGGCCAAGATCCCTCAAGTACAACCCGAGATATCACACTGGAAACACACACAGACAGCAGTGCCAGTTTAAAGGGGGAGGGGGGGGGCATGGGGCACATGCCCCAGGGACCCCAAAGCTGTAATAAATTACTACCACTAAACAGGCTAATAGTAATTGGAATTAAATTTAACTCACTGAAAACTCAAATATCAAATTATATTTTAAGAATAATTCTGAAATTTAGAGACTGGATGCTCAAGGAATGGCAGATCTGTGATGTCTGAATAGCAATAATCACACTAGAGATTGAAAATTCAAGTCTAATCTGTATACACACTCAGTCATACTAACTTACAGTCTACAGGAAATATGCCACGCTCTGGGTTGTATCATTGCTATATATATACATATATATATATATTTATATATAAACTATTAAAGATGTTAATTTCTGATGAATGTGTCAGTAAATTATCAACCAATGAACCAAGTAAGCACATATGCAAAGCTTGGCTATTTAACAGAAAAAGAAATAATAGAATGACTATAGAGAAAATATTATAACAGACAAAACACATACTCAAATTTCCCATGAAGGTTGATTGTGAATGACGTTACATCTAGGAATATATTGTGACTGACGTTACATTGTGACTGACGCTATGATTTTCAATGCCATTTCTTAAAGAATAAATAAAACTCTGACAGCTACTATTCTTTTTTGTAACTTAGGTATGTTGTGAATGAGGAGAATTCTAATTAGCAAGTTTCTACTGCTTGGACTTTGTGTAGTAGAGCAAAAAGTGGCTGTGTCTGTGACTGACGTTACACAACTAACAAGGCAAATGAATGTAGTCAAATCGTCAGTATCTGACTACATAATTGTTTTACCTATACACATGTTCTGAAGCAATTACTAATGAACTCTTATAAATTTAATATGAACATAACAAAAGTTTCAAACAAGAGGCCCAAGGGTCTGTGGCACTCATCTGGACCATTAGCATTTGAACCATTTGCATTTAAATAGATATGATAGATCATTTCCGGAAAATCCAAGATGGCCACCAAAAAAGATGACCAATTAAAATTCTGAATAGACATTCTAGAGTCTACCATGATAGAATGCATCTAGCCAAATTTTGTTGAAATATATCAAGCAGCTTAGGAGGGGGAAGGTGAGTCAAACACTCATTATTATTATTATTATTGTTATTATCTTCAATTTTTTCATTGCCCCAACTGTTAATAGTCCACCATGTGTACACGTTGCATGTCTTTACTACTTAATAAGCAAACTGTTGAATATTTTGAAACTAATTTGACTGAGTGCTGCAGCTGTCATAGTTAGTTTATTAGTTTCAAAATATTCAACAGCTTACATATATAATTACCTGGAAATTGCGATTCACAGAGTTCATGGTTCAATCAATCCCAAAACGGGAGGTGTGGGTGGAGCTTAGCTAGAGATGGGCGAGGCATAGCTATAAGTCGATTCATCCACTGACATCTCAGGTGGCCCAAAAAATAACTTCAAAAGAACTTGAGTCGTTGTATGGAAGCACAACACCACTTCAGTAATAGGGTATGACCTTGACTTTTTGACCCCAGATTTAATACGGTTCTTCAGACCCGCAAGGGAAACGCACCACCCCCACCAGTCTGGTGTTGATCCACTCAGTTTAATAACAATATGGAAACTTTTTTTATTGCTAAACAAAATTGTCATGAACGCATTGTACTTACTTTGATGGCTGTATAATTTTGCTGAAAAATAAAAATATCGGATTTAAAATAAAATGGATACAGTATAACGCTGTACAGCACAACATCTACCATCACTGAATAAATTACACATGACCGTGTGTATTTATGTGTGTGTGCATGTGTGCATGCATGCGTGCTATCAGGCCTACACTATTTCTTATAACAATACCGTGAACTGCTGGATCGTCAATAAAAATCATCAATTGTCAGCTAAAACACTAAAGTGGATGCATCCTTCATCAGACCCTGCTATGCAAACGTGTAAAATCGCTAAAATATGTGTTAGGAGCTGTCAGAATTAAGCCTGTAGTAATTTATTACGTATATTTTGAGGTGCAGATATTTCCCAGCATTCAGAGTGGTCTACCGTAAGCTGGTTCGCGAGTCTTCATCCCCTCGCTAATGATTCACTAGCTATTGTGATCGTGACTACTTGCAGTTTGGTATCAGCTTAGGTCGACCGTACCACACACACACACCCACACAACACACAGAGCCAGTAGTAGTCAGAATTAAAATGATACCACCTCCCTCAACTGGCAGCCGATCGGTGATCCGTGGCCCCCACCGCCCTTTTAATCCATGGGGACTTAGGGTTGTTGAGACATGTGGTTGGTGTTTGCCTTTCAGTTTCATTCCAGTCCTGAACGGTACCACGAGAATGAAGTGATTTAATCCCGGTCAGAATTAAAATGATACCACCGACCTCAACTGGCAGCCGTTCGGCGATCCGTGGCCCCCACTGCCCTCTAAATCCCTGGGGCATAGGAATTTGAGACATGTGTATAAAACTCCCGTGCAGACCCCACATGTCCGGGAGAACCTCCTCAGGATACCGGCCAGTGGCCGGCCCCTCTCTCTCTCTCTCTATTCTGACCGGTATCCTGAGGTTTTTCTATCTGTGGGACATTTTTGTACCTATCCTACCTATCTTCTACCCCACCTATCTTCTAGCCCACCCTGTTGATATTCCAGCCGGCTGGTGCGTGTGTGTCTGTGGTGCTCTAACCCCGTACTGGGGAGTGTCACGGTGGGTCTTTATCTAACCTGGTCATATTACCCCGGCCCTAGTGTCTTACCTAGTTTCGAAATTTCAGGTACGTTCTAGCGAGGTCTTTTGAGCGAGATTTGAACCCAGTCCGCAGCCTGGGAACAAACTTGGACCCCTATGCCCTAAGGATGCTTCCTGCCAAATATAATTGAAATTGGCCCAGTGGTTCTTGAGAAGTCCTTTAAAGGAAAAGTTGACGGACGGACGACGGATGGTCGTCACGACATAAGCTCACTTTAACCCCGCACTGGGGAGTGTCACGGTGGGTCTTTATCTAACCTGGTCATATTACCCCGGCCCTAGTGTCTTACCTAGTTTCGAAATTTCAGGTAAGTTCTAGCGAGGTCTTTTGAGCGAGATTTGAACCCAGTCCGCAGCCTGGGAACGCTATGCAATTCCACGACTCTATCAATCGCCCCACCGCTACACCACTAAAATCTTGCCTCTTAGTAATTTTATCTCTGAGCATGAGTTGTGCAATCGCTGTTACGCACCAACACGGCAACGTGTGAACCCATAACTTATCAGCTATAATAATGTATACATAGTTAATGCGATGCATACATGGCCGAGCCAGTTAATGCGCATTATACAATTGTTGCGCAATAATAGCAAAGATCTGGGACTGATAAGTGCAGCAATGAGAACACATAACTTATCAGCTATATTTACTAATGCATACGTGGTCGAGGTAGTTAATGCGTCGCTTCAAATCCTTCTTTTGTGCTATTAGCAAACTTAAAATCACAGGTTCAAATCTCACTATTAGAATTTGTGGATAACTCAGCCATTTCTGGTCCGATTTTAAAATGGTAAACAGTTTTGAAATTCTCGCTTCATTCCGGTCCTGATCGGTACCACGAGAATGAAGTGATTTAATCCCCAGTACCAGCTCGGTACAATACAAGCATACACTCTCTCACAATACTGCCACATGTTGCCAGGGACGCGTGCGCATGCGTGCTACGCGTTCTTACGGCTTAGCCATACCTCTCTCATAGGGCTTTATACACGCGTACTATCCTATCCAGGGGGCATGCTTGGAACGCACGGTCGTCCCATACCCAGCCTAGCTGGGAAGGCCTGTACCCGTCACACATCTGAACCCCATTTAGAGCCAACGTCCCATACCCGGGGATGGCCCGTAACTATCACACATCTGACACCCATTTAGAGACAAGCATCCACTATCACATCGATGGACCACCCACATCGCCTTGTGATCAACCACACATAATAGGGTCTGAACGCCCATTTAGAGACAGGCATCCACAGTGATATACACCATGATTACTGTTGCACAGCTTCGCGAGGTTGCAAAGCAATTTAGCCTTAGAGTAGCCTCTTAGGCCAAGAAAGCCGACCTGCTCCAGATGATCGGACAGGCCTGTGCCGAGGAGTCGCAGAAGCGTCTCTCACGAGCAATGAAGACGGGAAGGTTTCCAGCGCTTACCAAAGATGATCCTTTGAATCCCCACAAGAAAGCGCAGCGGCTTCGTGAGCTTCGTCAGGTGGACGAGGAGGTGACTGCTAGCTTGCGAGCCAAGACTGTAGCGAGGCGGATGGCGGACCATCCACTGGAGCACTCACCTCCCCTACGCAGGATCGCTAAGTGAATGATGAGGGGGTCGAGGTCTGAACCTTTAGCCCGGAGCATGAGGCGAGAAGCCGAACACATTCTCGACCACCGTCTCGGCGAAAGGGAGACAGAGGGCAGAGGACGCCGGTGAGTACGCTGGACATTCTTCAGAGGTCTAGAAGGAGACCTCACAGGCCAGATCATGCAAAAGATCCAGCAGACAGTCCAGAACGCCTTCTACCTCCGCTACCCCCATACCTATCGCATCCGTCATATCGAAGACGGTACGGTGCTGCTGTTCCACAAGAATGCTCCAGGGAGCCCGTGGCTGAACACGATAGCAGCTCAGAACTGGGTGGCCGCAAGAGAGCATGCCCGCCTCGACACAGACAATAACGATCGAGCCAACACCAAGTGGGCTTTCGTTTGATCAATCAATGTTGAGGTCAGGGCTGTCATCGACCGCCAACCTCTGCATGGGACAGGCCCCCTCCCAGACTGGCTACGACAGAAGAGTATGACTGCCCTCGACACCTACAGGGACAACATGTGTCTCTGGAGATGTCTAGCAGTCCACCGAGGAGCGAGAGCTCATAAAAGTACAGCTCCTGCACGAGAGCTTGCCACACTGTTCTACGGCAAGACAGTACCTGATGTCCGCAAGACCTCACTGGATCAGCTGGACAAGGTAGAGTTCTTCGCCAAGATCGGGATTCGCGTGTATGAACCAAACGAAGAGGGCACCTGGCACTTGATCAGGCAAGCGGCTCACTACCGTGACACCATGACCATCGGAGTGTGGGACCACCACACCTTCTACATCAAGAACATCTCCAAGCTGGCACATACACTAGTCTGCAGTCACTGTCAGCAGAGGTTTACACAGGCATGCAATCTTCAACGCCACGCTGATCACTTTACAGGCGGCAAAACAACAATCGTGTGTCCTGGTGAGAAGGTTGAGGCCCCACAGTCTGCGTATGAGAAAGCATTCTATCCGCCCCAACCATCCAGTTCAGCGGCTACTCGTTGGATCGAGTATCAGTCGAGAAACAGAGGCGTACACATACACCATGTAGAGTGTGGGCACGGTAGCGAGCATTAGATCGAGGGTGCTCCCGTAGCTGGTTATGATCCGACCACCAACACCGTTTACCAGTTCCATGGCTGTGTCTGGCACGGGTGTCCACAACACCAGCGAGGTGAGGATGCCGAACAAAGATACCGCAAGACAGTCCTGAGAGAGAAGCTGAGAGCGTCTGGATGCACGCTTGTGGTACAGCGGGAGCGCTGTATAAAACGCTGTCCAAGCGTCCCTAAATTTCCTATTGCTTTAGCATGGGAGCTTTTGGCCAGAAAATAATCCAAGATGGCTGCCAAACCGTTTATCCAACAGTTTCAAAAATTGCAAATTTGAGATCAGAATACCCAAAAACCTACATAAAACGAATTTCGGCCTCAAAATCCATCAAATAAAAAAATCCAATATGGCTGCCAAACACTATATATTTTGATTGGTCCACCGCCCCCATGTTTTTTGACGAATCAACTTCTCTTGAACAAACCTTTATCGCCCTTAGTTGCTAATTATATATCACAAATTTTGGCCTGATCACTTCAGTGGTTCTGAGGGAGTTGTTTTTTGTGAAAACTACGTCATCCAACATGTCCGCTGAACCATTTGGTTAACCAAGTTCCCTTGAACAAACTTGATTCAGCTCTTACCCTAGATCATGTTTGGTGAGTTCTGAATCGATCACTCAAACGATTTGGGAGAAGATTTTTAAAGAGATTTCTAAAAATCGGCCGAAATCCAAGATGGTCGCAGGCCAAATTGGCTGATCGGGTTCGTTTGAACAAACTTGAATCTCTATGCCTTAAGGATGGGTCATGCCAAATATAATTGAAATCGGTCCAGAAGTTCTCGAGAAGATATTTTAAATTTCCCATTGCTTTAGTATGGGAGCTTTTGGCGGGAAAATGATCCAAGATGGCCGCCAAACCGTTTATCCGAGTTTCGAAAATTGCAAATTTTAGATCAGAATACCGAAAAACCTATATAAAACCAATTTTGGCCTCAAAATCCATCAAATAAAAAAAAACAATATGGCCAAACATGCTATATTTTGATTGGCCCATGGCGGCCATGCTTTTTGATGGATCAACTTCTCGTGAACAAACTTTACTGGCCCTTAGTCCCTTATCATATCTGCCAAATTTCGGCCTGATCCCTTCAGCGGTTCTGGAGAAATTATTTTCACTAAAACTAGGTCAACCAAGATGGCCACCAAACTATTTGACCAATTAAGTTCCCTTGAACAAACTTGGTTGAGCTCTTGCCCTAGATCATATTTCATGAGGTTTCCTTCAATCCCTCAAGTGGTTTCAGAGAAGAGTTTTAAAGACGTTTCTAAAAATTGGCCAAAATCCAAGATGGCCACCGGCCTAATTGGCTGTCTCGGCTTCATTTGAACAAACTTGGACCCCTATGCCCTAAGGATGCTTCCTGCCAAATATAATTGAAATTGGCCCAGTGGTTCTTGAGAAGTCGTTTAAAGGAAAAGTTGATGGACGGACGACGGATGGTCGTGACGACATAAGCTCACATGGCCAAGGCCAGGTGAGCGAATAACAATAATAATCACTAGATTTAACTGGCTTGTCAGTCCTGTGCCAAGATGAGAGATTATGTTTATCACACTTACGGTAATGATGGTGCATTATTAAGGCCTGTCAGTCCTGTATCCAGATGACTGAGATTATGTTTATCACACTTACAGTAATGATGGTACTTTATGAAGGCGTCAGTCCTGCATCAAGGTGACAGAGATTATGTTTATCATACTTACTGTAATGGTGGTACGTTATTAAGGCCTGTCAGTCCTGTATCAGGATGAGAGAGATTATGTTTATCACACTTGCAGTACTGATGGTACGTTATTACGGCCTGTTAGTCCTGTACCAAGATGACTGAGATTGTTTATTACAGTTAGGGCAATGATGGTACATTATTAAGGCATGTCAGTCCTGTATCATCAAGATGATCGAGATTAGGTTTATCACACTTACGGCAATGATGGTACATTATTAAGGCCGCCTGTTGGTCCTGTACCGAGATGGGTGAGATTGTTTATTACATTTAGGGCAATGATGGTACATTATTAAAGCATGTCAGTCCTGTATCATCAAGATGATAGAGATTAGGTTTACCACACTTACGGCAATGATGGTACATTATTAAGGCCGCCTGTTGGTCCTGTACCGAGATGGGTGAGATTGTTTATTACATTTAGGGCAATGATGGTACATTATTAAGGCATGTCAGTCCTGTATCATCAAGATGATAGAGATTAGGTTTATCACACTTACGGCAATGATGGTACATTATTAAGGCCGCCTGTTGGTCCTGTACCGAGATGGGTGAGATTGTTTATTACATTTAGGGCAATGATGGTACATTATTAAGGCATGTCAGTCCTGTATCATCAAGATGATAGAGATTAGGTTTATCACACTTACGGCAATGATGGTACATTATTAAGGCCGCCTGTTGGTCCTGTACCGAGATGGGTGAGATTAGCTAATTGTGGAAGCTGTGAAAGACCAGCACTAGCTAGGCGTGCCTGTATCTGTGCTCCGAGTTGTGCTGCACGCTTTGCCTTTTCCACCGCCTCCTGTTTTAATGCTGCACTCTAGAAGATAATAAACAATCCAGGCTTATGTGATTATTTTGAGATTGATCACAATAACTTACTTTAAAATTATCGTGATTATTCGATTAATCAGCCTATGTGCAAACTACCCGGATATAACAACAAAACTATATCAATGACCAAAGCTGCAATGGCGTTTAAAAATATCCATTTGCAATCCAACAGAAGACTATTTTTGAAAATGTATCGCTGGAATGCCTGGCTCGAGCCAGTCATTCTAGTGATATATCTTAGTCTTCTCTTGGCTTGCAAATGGAAATGCATTCGTTGAGCAAAATGTAAATTTTCGTGACTCATCCTATTAAAGAGTAACTAAAATGTAGGTTTTGAGATATTTCATGCAGTAGAAATTGTTCACGATTATTCTATTATTTAATTTTTAATCATATAAATGAACGATAAATTCAAGATTTAAAAAATAATCGCGATTTTCACTTCAATCTGGCACGCAATTGCACAAGCCTAAAACACTCCATGTGAGATTACATTGAAAGATGAGGAGCAACAACAGCTTAAACAGTTAAATTAGTTTCAAAATAATAAACAGTGTATTCCTTACATCATAGAGGTTTTCCTGTCTTGCCTGCGGGGTGAAAAGGTAAAATCTAATTATCAAAGTTAAACATTTCTTAATAATATTGTATTATTTGTCATGGTTATACAATTTATCATAGAAACAAAGGCTTTCAGTCGATGTAATATTAACCTTTCCACGGATAAATTCTGTGTATCTCAATCTCAGAGCAAACAAACAGGAAAGTTGTCAGATATTTTGAAATTAATATGACTGGAAGCCATTGCTGCTGTTCCCGTCATAATAGTTTCAAAATATTCAACAAAACATGTTGAATGGCAAAGTTGGTGGAATTCAAACAAACTTGGCACATGTGTGTTAATTAGCGATATGAGTGCAGATTGTGGGACAATGTTTACATGAGGCTCAGCCTCCCCCCCCCCCCCCCTGCGGTAGACTTGGGGTTGGGTTGAAGTGGTGGTGGTGCACAATGTTTATATTAGACTCAGCCCCAGTGGTAGAGTTGGGGTTGGACGGGAGCGGTGGTATGCAAGAACGTTTACATTATGCTCAACCCCTGCGGTAGAGTTGGGGTTGGGCTGGAGTGGTGGTGGTGCAGAATGTTCACAATAGGCTAAGCCCCCGTCGTACAGTTGGGGTTTGGTCGGAGTGGTGGTGATGCAGAATGTTTACATTAGACTCAGCCCCTGCGGTAGAGTTGGGGTTGGTCTGGAGCCGTGGTGGTGTAGAATATTTACATTAGGCTAAGTCCCCATGGTAGAATTGGGGTTGGGATGGACCCCTGTGGTAGAGTTGGGGTTGGGCAGGAGCGGTGGTGGTGCAGAATGTTTACATTAGACTCAGCTCCCCGCGGTAGAGTTGGGGGTTGGTCTGGAGCTGTGGTGGTGTAGAATATTTACATTAGGCTAAGCCCCCATGGTAGAATTGGGGTTGGGATGGACCCCTGTGGTAGAGTTGGGGTTGGGCTGGAGCAGTGGTGGTGCAGAATGTTTACATTAGACTCAGCCACTGTGGTAGAGTTGGGGCTGGGCGGGAGTGGTGGTGATGCAGAATGTTTACATTAGACTCAGCCCCCACGGTAGAGTTGGGGTTGGTCTGGAGCCATGGTGGTGCAGAATGTTTACATTAGGCTAAGCCCCCGTCGTACAGTTGGGGTTTGGTCGGAGTGGTGGTGATGCAGAATATTTACAGGGTAAGATAAGGAGGGTGAGATGGGAAGTGCGAGGGTGAGATGTGAGGGTAAGATGGGAGGTGACAGCGGTGCACTGTGAGATGTGATGAATGTATCCCTCAACTGTGAGATGTGAGGGGCGAGGGTGACATGGGAGGTGTGAGGGTGAGATGGGAGGGTGAGGTGGGAGGGTGTGCTGGGAGATGTGAGATGTGATGAATGTATATCCTCACCCGAGATGGGATGCGTGACATGGGAGGGTGAGATAGGTGTGAGGGTGAGGTGGGGGTGGGGGGTATGCTGGAAGGGGCCTCACTTGTGAGATGGGAGGCGGGAGGGCAAGATGTGAAGGCGAGATGGGAGGTGCGAGGGTGAAACAGGAGGTAGGTGTATATCAGTCACCTTTGAGATAGGAGGTGGGAGGTAGAGATGTATCCCTCACCTGTGAGCTGAGAGAGATGAGGCGGGAGTGCCGTGTTATAACCCTCACCTGTGAGATGGGAGGTGGGAAGGGTGAGATAGGAGGGGGTGGGATATGAGCCCTCACCTGTGAGATGGGAGGGGTGAGATGTATCCCTCACCTGTGAGATGGGAGGTGGGAGGGGTAAGATGGGAGCGGGTGAGATGTGGGCCCTCACCTGTGAGATGGGAGGTGGGACAAGCTGTGCTTTCCTCTCCATTATCATCATCCTGGCATTAGCCATTGTCTCACGAATCTGAAATAACAAATCATAGATAGTAACACCTTAACCCATTAACCATCAAAGATATGAAGAGAACTTCAAGTTTCTCACTGAAGAGATTATTATTGAAAATTTACCACTGGAATGACTGGCTCAATAACCCAGTGAGTCATTCCAGTGGTAAGTTTTCAAAAATAATTTTCTCTTGCCCTGCAAATTGGCATTTTCAAATGAGAAAATGGACAATTTTTTTAACAAGATTGACGTTTAATGGGATTAACCAATGGTAACCAGCATTGGTCAAGTACAAATATATCGCTATCTACACAGCGGGTACATGATGTGAGAGACCACTGGAGAGCTTAGGATTCATAATTAGACACCTTTAAACAACTCAAAGCTCCTTTATTAATTTACTTAGAATAGTATCGCTCAGATTGCCTGAGCTTGATCAGCCACACTGATCTATGGTGGGTCTCATTCGATCCGAGACTCGGCGAGATCTCGCAGGATCAGGAGAATGGCATACATCAGTTGGAATTCCAGTCACTGGTCTCTGATCATGGTTGGCTAAAGCTGTTTGATCTGTATGGCCTCGTGAACATTTTGTTTGCCCCAGTATTCTTTTGTTGTTAATATTTTGATGTTATCCATGCTAATTTTATGTGCATGTTCACAACAGTGTTCACATAGTGTTCACAGCTAAGGCTCTGGTCTTGTGTTATTTAACTCTAACCTCTAATGATCTACCAGTCTCACCAGTGTAGGTGTCATCACAGTTGTCACACGTGACCTGGTTACCTGTGGCCAGGTAGATCACTATTTACATCATTTCTTTTTGAGTCTTGAGATATGTCAGTCGCAATTGTAAGGAGTTCACACGCATGTGATACATGTCGGTTTTGAAAGCCAAAAAAGAGAGCTACTATTAGACCAGATGACACCAAAACTATCGGAGGGGTGTCTGAGTGCCTCCAAAGAACTTTCAAATCACATTCATCCCATACATCAGAGGGGTGTCTGAGGGCCTCCAAAGAGCTTTCAAATCACATTCATCCTATACTGTCTGAGGGCCTCCAAAGAGCTTTCAAATCACATTCATCCCATACTGTCTGGGGCCAAAATAAAAATAGTTTTTGTTTCTGGTAAACTGCCCGGGTGAACTTTTTGGCCTGTATGAACCGGCCGGCAACAAAATAATTTTTTTTTCCCCAATGTGTGATATTTCCATGACACTGTTAGCTTGTGAAAATCGCGTTGTTAGCAATTTAAAAAAACATTTTTAATGCATCTCTACTATGAGATACGAAAAGAGACCTACCTTCCAATATATTTTGCCTCAAAATCGTTAACATAGTTGCTACATATCGCTAAACCATTTCCTGTTTGCATAAAATTTAAATAAAATCTCCAATTTGCGTCGTAAATAAATGACTGTCTAGCTCACGTGATCATAATGCACGTTTCCTTAAGGGCGAATTTAAGCCGTTACGTTGATAGCTACTCAGTCAAGGTACTTGAGACTGTCCTCCTATTGGCGAAAGTACCTACCCGATAAAACTATTGATATTTTGGCACTACTCCAGCACGAGAGAGACGATCTAAACTTACCCCAACTGGCACCTATTACTCGTGATCGGAATTGACAGTAGTAAGGTTTCGGTTTGTTTAATGGGCAGAATAATTGTATTTATAAACTTAGAAACTTTATATACTTATAAACTGTATAGGAAAATTTTTCTTAAGAGCAAATTTGTAAGAATAGCGTGTATAATAATAACAATCGTGTCACAGGGTGCGTCTACTTCAGACCGATCTCTGCCCTGATACATTCCCGGCCCCTCTAGAAGTCAATACAGGCCTCAGATTTGTAAATCTCGACCGCCTATTAGATTAATACTAGTAGTAGGCCAGGTATGTTCAAGATATAATAAAGTTTATTCCACACTTTTGTTGTCAAAATGCGCGCAAAACAGTCTTGGCGTGATTAAATACCTTCCTTATAAATATATTTTAAGACCAAATTTATATACCAAACAACAAGCACGGGAGAAAATGTGCATCAATTTTGTAACGCTGATCAACATTAAATGATCCAAATTGAATTATTACGAATGACAATATAGCCGGCTTCTTAAGTTGGCGAGCCAGCGGTTCTTGAGATGGGAGGCACCATGTTCTCGAGAGATATTATATGCTAACGGGAGTTTATCAAACGGGTACCCGTTTTTTAAGATCAGGATAATACTCAGTTCCTATCGCGCAATGATAATACATAGATATTCCCGAGTTCCGAGTCCCCAATTCCAGAATATTTATATCCGAGTACTCGCTCTAAAATAAACTCTTCAATTGGAGGCGAATCACGTGATTTGTATTTTTTCGCGATGCCATTTTATATCAAATTGTGGATTCATTTTGATGTAATAAACGAGCTTTATTAAAGGACACGCAATATTTAGGTGCTCAAATCAAATAATTTCACTTCCCCGGTGATGTTTTGAGGTATACATTAAACGTAGGCGGTGGGATTTTTTACAGAAGAAAATACGTTGAATTTCCGCGGTATCAATTTTAGAACTTTTTTGGGAAAACTGTAATATAAGTCCACCCCCTTTCTCAGAGATATTTGGTTGGAAATTGAACACCTCTTGTCCTAATAGAAGCCTAGGCTACTATTATTAAGCGAAATACAGTATTCCGTGATCCGACCCGTTTTTGTGTTTTAAACGGCATTTGTAATTCCCATTCGGTAAGAGCCTATGATTCTACTACTGGTAGTAATATTTCATTGATAAATTTTGATTCCCCGATGGGCATTTCCGATCAGAACCAATCAGATTATTTGTGACACTACGTTATGGAAATACGTCATTACAAATGTTATTGCGTTTGGAACACTTCCTCTATACATACCGCTACTGCGTTTCTATTGGCTACTACGGTAATGCGCATGAAAACTATCCAATCATGAGCGAAGAACAATATATACTCTGCTTAATGTGCAACACCCTGCACAGCGAGAGATATGAATTGTAATCTGCAAAGTCAATGACGATGGAAACTAAAGATATTTCTCCAACTACAGTTTGCATTACAATAACTGTGCAAAAACCACAATCGTCGCCGGTTAAAACTATATTAAATAAAAGAATAACTAAATATCCTGCAGCAACAAGTTTTCTGGAATTTTTCGATCACTAGTATTGTGAATAAAAAGTTATGGTTTATTGAGCATATCTATGTCTTATTTTAATTCAAACTATGTCATAAGTCTGAAAAGGAAAAAAAAAATATAAAAAAATAAATAATTTTTCCTCCCTCCCTACTGACATTTATTCCTCCCACCCGGTTTGCAGGAAACATTTTTTTTTTATGGATGGCCTGAGGGGTGTCTGAGCGCCTCCAAAGAGCTTTCAAATCACATTCATTCCATACTGTATGAGGGGTGTCTGAGCACCCCCAGAGCTTTCAAATCAAATTCATCCCATACATCAGAGATGTGTCTGAGGGCCTCCAATGAGCTTTAAAATCACATTCATCCCCGACATCAGAGGGGTGGCTGAGGGCCTCCAAAGACCTTTCAAATCACCTTCATTCCATACTGTATGAGGGGTGTCTTGAGTGCCTCCAAAGAGCTTTCAAATCACATTCATCCCATACCGTCTGAGGGGTGTCTGTGTGCCTTCAAAGAGCTTTCAAATCACCTTCATTCCATACTGTATGAGGGGTGTATGAGGGCCGCAAAAGAGCTTTCAAATCACATTCATCCCATACATCAGAGGGGTGTCTGCAAGCAGAGCTTTCAAATCACATTCATCCCATACATCAGAGGGGTGTCTGAAAGCACAGAGCTTTCAAATCACATTCATCCCATACATCAGAGGGGTGTCTGAAAGCACAGAGCAATCAAATCACATTCATCCCATACATCAGAGGGGTGTCTGAAAGCACAGAGCTTTCAAATCACATTCATCCCATACATCAGAGGGGTGTCTGAAAGCACAGAGCTTTCAAATCACATTCATCCCATACATCAGAGGGGTGTCTGAAAGCACAGAGCTTTCAAATCACATTCATCCCATACATCAGAGGGGTGTCTGAGTGCCTCCAGAGCTTTCAAATCACATTCATCCCATACATCAGAGGGGTGTCTGAGTGCCTCCAGAGCTTTCAAATCACATTCATCCCATACATCAGAGGGGTGTCTGAGTGCCTCCAGAGCTTTCAAATCACATTCATCCCATACATCAGAGGGGTGTCTGAAAGCACAGAGCTTTCAAATCACATTCATCCCATACATCAGAGGGGTGTCTGAAAGCACAGAGCTTTCAAATCACATTCATCCAATACATCAGAGGGGTGTCTGAAAGCACAGCTTTCAAATCACATTCATCCCATACATCAGAGGGGTGTCTGAAAGCACAAAGCTTTCAAATCACATTCATCCCATACATCAGAGGGGTGTCTGAGTGCCTCCAGAGCTTTCAAATCACATTCATCCCATACATCAGAGGGGTGTCCGAGTGTCTCCAGAGCTTTCAAATCACATTCATCCCATACATCAGAGGGGTGTCTGAAAGCACAGAGCTTTCAAATCACATTCATCCCATACATCAGAGGGGTGTCTGAGAGCAGAGCTTTCAAATCACATTCATCCCATACATCAAAGGGGTGTCTGAGAGCACAGAGCTTTCAAATCACATTCATCCCATACATCAGAGGGGTGTCTGAAAGCACAGAGCTTTCAAATCACATTCATCCCATACATCAGAGGGGTGTCTGAAAGCACAGAGCTTTCAAATCACATTCATCCCATACATCAGAGGGGTGTCTGAAAGCACAGAGCTTTCAAATCACATTCATCCCCGACATCAGAGGGGTGTCTGAGTGCCTCCAGAGCTTTCAAATGACATTCATCCCATACATCAGAGGGGTGTCTGAGTGCCTCCAGAGCTTTCAAATCACATTCATCCCGTACATCACAGGGGTGTCTGAGTGCCTCCAGAGCTTTCAAATCACATTCATCCCATACATCAGAGGGGTGTCTGAAAGCACAGAGCTTTCAAATCACATTCATCCCACACATCAGAGGGGTGTCTGAGAGCACAGAGCTTTCAAATCACATTCATCCCATACATCAGAGGGGAGTCTGAAAGCAGAGCTTTCAAATCACATTCATCCCATACATCAGAGGGGTGTCTGAAAGCAGAGCTTTCAAATCACATTCATCCCATACATCAGAGGGGTGTCTGAAAGCACAGAGCTTTCAAATCACATTCATCCCATACATCAGAGGGGTGTCTGAAAGCACAGAGCTTTCAAATCACATTCATCCCATACATCAGAGGGGTGTCTGAAAGCACGGAGCTTTCAAATCACATTCATCCCATACATCAGAGGGGTGTCTGAGTGCCTCCAGAGCTTTCAAATCACATTCATCCCATACATCAGAGGGGTGTCCGAGTGTCTCCAGAGCTTTCAAATCACATTCATCCCATACATCAGAGGGGTGTCTGAAAGCACAGAGCTTTCAAATCACATTCATCCCATACATCAGAGGGGTGTCTGAGAGCAGAGCTTTCAAATCACATTCATCCCATACATCAGAGGGGTGCCTGAGAGCACAGAGCTTTCAAATTACATTCATCCCATACATCAGAGGGGTGTCTGAAAGCACAGAGCTTTCAAATCACATTCATCCCATACATCAGAGGGGTGTCTGAAAGCACAGAGCTTTCAAATCACATTCATCCCATACATCAGAGGAGTGTCTGAAAGCACAGAGCTTTCAAATCACATTCATCCCCGACATCAGAGGGGTGTCTGAGTGCCTCCAGAGCTTTCAAATGACATTCATCCCATACATCAGAGGGGTGTCTGAGTGCCTCCAGAGCTTTCAAATCACATTCATCCCGTACATCACAGGGGTGTCTGAGTGCCTCCAGAGCTTTCAAATCACATTCATCCCATACATCAGAGGGGTGTCTGAAAGCACAGAGCTTTCAAATCACATTCATCCCACACATCAGAGGGGTGTCTGAGAGCACAGAGCTTTCAAATCACATTCATCCCATACATCAGAGGGGAGTCTGAAAGCAGAGCTTTCAAATCACATTCATCCCATACATCAGAGGGGTGTCTGAAAGCAGAGCTTTCAAATCACATTCATCCCATACATCAGAGGGGTGTCTGAAAGCACAGAGCTTTCAAATCACATTCATCCCATACATCAGAGGGGTGTCTGAAAGCACAGAGCTTTCAAATCACATTCATCCCATACATCAGAGGGGTGTCTGAAAGCACGGAGCTTTCAAATCACATTCATCCCATACATCAGAGGGGTGTCTGAAAGCACAGAGCTTTCAAATCACATTCATCCCATACATCAGAGGGGTGTCTGAAAGCACAGAGCTTTCAAATCACATTCATCCCATACATCAGAGGGGTGTCTGAAAGCACAGAGCTTTCAAATGACATTCATCCCATACATCAGAGGGGTGTCTGAAAGCAGAGCTTTCAAATGACATTCATCCCCGACATCAGAGGGGTGTCTGAGTGCCTCCAGAGCTTTCAAATGACATTCATCCCATACATCAGAGGGGTGTCTGAGTGCCTCCAGAGCTTTCAAATCACATTCATCCCATACATCACAGGGGTGTCTGAGTGCCTCCAGAGCTTTCAAATCACATTCATCCCATACATCAGAGGGGTGTCTGAAAGCACAGAGCTTTCAAATCACATTCATCCCACACATCAGAGGGGGGTCTGAGAGCACAGAGCTTTCAAATCACATTCATCCCATACATCAAAGGGGTGTCTGAGAGCACAGAGCTTTCAAATCACATTCATCCCATACATCAGAGGGGTGTCTGAAAGCACAGAGCTTTCAAATCACATTCATCCCATACATCAGAGGGGTGTCTGAAAGCATAGAGCTTTCAAATCACATTCATCCCATACATCAGAGGGGTGTCTGAAAGCACAGAGCTTTCAAATCACATTCATCCCCGACATCAGAGGGGTGTCTGAGTGCCTCCAGAGCTTTCAAATGACATTCATCCCATACATCAGAGGGGTGTCTGAGTGCCTCCAGAGCTTTCAAATCACATTCATCCCGTACATCACAGGGGTGTCTGAGTGCCTCCAGAGCTTTCAAATCACATTCATCCCATACATCAGAGGGGTGTCTGAAAGCACAGAGCTTTCAAATCACATTCATCCCACACATCAGAGGGGTGTCTGAGAGCACAGAGCTTTCAAATCACATTCATCCCATACATCAGAGGGGTGTCTGAAAGCAGAGCTTTCAAATCACATTCATCCCATACATCAGAGGGGTGTCTGAAAGCAGAGCTTTCAAATCACATTCATCCCATACATCAGAGGGGTGTCTGAAAGCACAGAGCTTTCAAATCACATTCATCCCATACATCAGAGGGGTGTCTGAAAGCACAGAGCTTTCAAATCACATTCATCCCATACATCAGAGGGGTGTCTGAGTGCCTCCAGAGCTTTCAAATTACATTCATCCCATACATCAGAGGGGTGTCTGAAAGCACAGAGCTTTCAAATCACATTCATCCCATACATCAGAGGGGTGTCTGAAAGCACGGAGCTTTCAAATCACATTCATCCCATACATCAGAGGGGTGTCTGAAAGCACAGAGCTTTCAAATCACATTCATCCCATACATCAGAGGGGTGTCTGAAAGCACAGAGCTTTCAAATCACATTCATCCCATACATCAGAGGGGTGTCTGAAAGCACAGAGCTTTCAAATCACATTCATCCCATACAGCAGAGGGGTGTCTGAAAGCACAGAGCTTTCAAATCACATTCATCCCATACATCAGAGGGGTGTCTGAAAGCAGAGCTTTCAAATCACATTCATCCCCGACATCAGAGGGGTGTCTGAGTGCCTCCAGAGCTTTCAAATTACATTCATCCCATACATCAGAGGGGTGTCTGAAAGCACAGAGCTTTCAAATCACATTCATCCCCGACATCAGAGGGGTGTCTGAGTGCCTCCAGAGCTTTCAAATGACATTCATCCCATACATCAGAGGGGTGTCTGAGTGCCTCCAGAGCTTTCAAATCACATTCATCCCATACATCACAGGGGTGTCTGAGTGCCTCCAGAGCTTTCAAATCACATTCATCCCATACATCAGAGGGGTGTCTGAAAGCACAGAGCTTTCAAATCACATTCATCCCACACATCAGAGGGGTGTCTGAGAGCACAGAGCTTTCAAATCACATTCATCCCATACATCAGAGGGGTGTCTGAAAGCACAGAGCTTTCAAATCACATTCATCCCATACATCAGAGGGGTGTCTGAAAGCAGAGCTTTCAAATCACATTCATCACATACATCAGAGGGGTGTCTGAAAGCACAGAGCTTTCAAATCACATTCATCCCATACATCAGAGGGGTGTCTGAAAGCACAGAGCTTTCAAATCACATTCATCCCATACATCAGAGGGGTGTCTGAAAGCACGGAGCTTTCAAATCACATTCATCCCATACATCAGAGGGGTGTCTGAAAGCACGGAGCTTTCAAATCACATTCATCCCATACATCAGAGGGGTGTCTGAAAGCACGGAGCTTTCAAATCACATTCATCCCATACATCAGAGGGGTGTCTGAAAGCACAGAGCTTTCAAATCACATTCATCCCATACATCAGAGGGGTGTCTGAAAGCACAGAGCTTTCAAATCACATTCATCCCATACATCAGAGGGGTGTCTGAAAGCAGAGCTTTCAAATCACATTCATCCCCGACATCAGAGGGGTGTCTGAGTGCCTCCAGAGCTTTCAAATGACATTCATCCCATACATCAGAGGGGTGTCTGAGTGCCTCCAGAGCTTTCAAATCACATTCATCCCATACATCACAGGGGTGTCTGAGTGCCTCCAGAGCTTTCAAATCACATTCATCCCATACATCAGAGGGGTGTCTGAAAGCACAGAGCTTTCAAATCACATTCATCCCACACATCAGAGGGGGGTCTGAGAGCACAGAGCTTTCAAATCACATTCATCCCATACATCAGAGGGGTGTCTGAAAGCACAGAGCTTTCAAATCACATTCATCCCATACATCAAAGGGGTGTCTGAAAGCAGAGCTTTCAAATCACATTCATCCCATACATCAGAGGGGTGTCTGAAAGCAGAGCTTTCAAATCACATTCATCCCATACATCAGAGGGGTGTCTGAAAGCACAGAGCTTTCAAATCACATTCATCCCATACATCAGAGGAGTGTCTGAAAGCACAGAGCTTTCAAATCACATTCATCCCATACATCAGAGGGGTGTCTGAAAGCACGGAGCTTTCAAATCACATTCATCCCATACATCAGAGGGGTGTCTGAAAACACAGAGCTTTCAAATCACATTCATCCCATACATCAGAGGGGTGTCTGAAAGCACGAAGCTTTCAAATCACATTCATCCCATACATCAGAGGGGTGTCTGAAAGCACGGAGCTTTCAAATCACATTCATCCCATACATCAGAGGGGGGTCTGAAAGCACAGAGCTTTCAAATCACATTCATCCCATACATCAGAGGGGTGTCTGAAAGCACAGAGCTTTCAAATCACATTCATCCCATACATCAGAGGGGTGTCTGAAAGCACAGAGCTTTCAAATCACATTCATCCCATACATCAGAGGGGTGTCTGAAAGCACAGAGCTTTCAAATCACATTCATCCCATACATCAGAGGGGTGTCTGAAAGCACAGAGCTTTCAAATCACATTCATCCCATACATCAGAGGGGTGTCTGAAAGCACAGAGCTTTCAAATCACATTCATCCCATACATCAGAGGGGTGTCTGAAAGCAGAGCTTTCAAATCACATTCATCCCATACATCAGAGGGGTGTCTGAAAGCATAGAGCTTTCAAATCACATTCATTCCATACATCAGAGGGGTGTCTGAAAGCACAGAGCTTTCAAATCACATTCATCCCATACATCAGAGGGGTGTCTGAAAGCACAGAGCTTTCAAATCACCTTCATCCCATACATCAGAGGGGTGTCTGAAAGCACAGAGCTTTCAAATCACATTCATCCCATACATCAGAGGGGTGTCTGAAAGCACAGAGCTTTCAAATCACCTTCATCCCATACATCAGAGGGGTGTCTGAAAGCACAGAGCTTTCAAATCACATTCATCCCATACATCAGAGGGGTGTCTGAAAGCAGAGCTTTCAAATCACCTTCATCCCATACATCAGAGGGGCGTCTGAAAGCACAGAGCTTCCAAATCACATTCATCCCATACATCAGAGGGGTGTCTGAAAGCACAGAGCTTTCAAATCACCTTCATCCCATACATCAAAGGGGTGTCTGAAAGCAGAGCTTTCAAATCACATTCATCCCATACATCAGAGGGGTGTCTGAAAGCAGAGCTTTCAAATCACATTCATCCCATACATCAGAGGGGTGTCTGAAAGCACAGAGCTTTCAAATCACATTCATCCCATACATCAGAGGAGTGTCTGAAAGCACAGAGCTTTCAAATCACATTCATCCCATACATCAGAGGGGTGTCTGAAAGCACGGAGCTTTCAAATCACATTCATCCCATACATCAGAGGGGTGTCTGAAAACACAGAGCTTTCAAATCACATTCATCCCATACATCAGAGGGGTGTCTGAAAGCACGAAGCTTTCAAATCACATTCATCCCATACATCAGAGGGGTGTCTGAAAGCACGGAGCTTTCAAATCACATTCATCCCATACATCAGAGGGGTGTCTGAAAGCACAGAGCTTTCAAATCACATTCATCCCATACATCAGAGGGGTGTCTGAAAGCACAGAGCTTTCAAATCACATTCATCCCATACATCAGAGGGGTGTCTGAAAGCACAGAGCTTTCAAATCACATTCATCCCATACATCAGAGGGGTGTCTGAAAGCACAGAGCTTTCAAATCACATTCATCCCATACATCAGAGGGGTGTCTGAAAGCACAGAGCTTTCAAATCACATTCATCCCATACATCAGAGGGGTGTCTGAAAGCACAGAGCTTTCAAATCACATTCATCCCATACATCAGAGGGGTGTCTGAAAGCAGAGCTTTCAAATCACATTCATCCCATACATCAGAGGGGTGTCTGAAAGCATAGAGCTTTCAAATCACATTCATTCCATACATCAGAGGGGTGTCTGAAAGCACAGAGCTTTCAAATCACATTCATCCCATACATCAGAGGGGTGTCTGAAAGCACAGAGCTTTCAAATCACCTTCATCCCATACATCAGAGGGGTGTCTGAAAGCACAGAGCTTTCAAATCACATTCATCCCATACATCAGAGGGGTGTCTGAAAGCACAGAGCTTTCAAATCACCATCATCCCATACATCAGAGGGGTGTCTGAAAGCACAGAGCTTTCAAATCACATTCATCCCATACATCAGAGGGGTGTCTGAAAGCAGAGCTTTCAAATCACCTTCATCCCATACATCAGAGGGGCGTCTGAAAGCACAGAGCTTCCAAATCACATTCATCCCATACATCAGAGGGGTGTCTGAAAGCACAGAGCTTTCAAATCACCTTCATCCCATACATCAGAGGGGTGTCTGAAAGCACAGAGCTTTCAAATTACATTTTAAAAAGTAAACCTTAGAATGGCTGGCTCGCTTAGAACAGTCTTCTCATGACCTTGTGAATAGATACTTATTAAGTACATATTTTCTTGACAAGTCATTAGAAAAAGGATTCATTAATAATATTTGTCATTTCTCATTTAGTTTGTGTACCTGCTCAGCAGTCAGAATGACCGGGATGGGCGGGTCAACCTCCCCAGAGTCGTCATCCATGAAGCGGCGCTTTTTAATCCTCTCATCGCCTTCATTTTGTTCCTATCCATGAAAAACAATATACATCAAGTTATTATCCACTAGTTTTTCAAAGAAAAGTGGGGATTATGTCATCTGTATCTGTGTGTGCGTGCGTGTGTGCATGCATGCGTGTGTGTGCGTGTCTGTGTGCATGCGTGCATGTCTGTGTGCGTGCATGTACACAGACAGACAGATAGATGGAGAGATGGATAGATGGACACACAGAGACGAATGCCATATCCTCACTAAATTCCTCTTCCCCATATGTGATGGGTGGTTATTCTCCCATATCACCCCAAACCGACTTCAGCGCTGGTCTTGAGAAATATCCATTTGCAGACTACAAGAAGACTATATTCGATACTCTATCACTGGAATGACTTGGTCGATAACCGAGCCAGTTATTCTAGAGCTAAATCTTCAAAAATATGATTTTTTGGGTCTGCAAATCATCATTTTCTATGAGAAAATTTAAATTTTCTTGAACAAATTCGAGGGATAAAGGGTTAAGGACCTGTAGGTTCAACATTTGGCTGAAATTGTTTCAAGAAAGATCCACACTAAATCTAGAGAATATAAATTGATTACCTCTTATCATGTTTTTCCTATAAAACTGTCCCTGTACCACTCAACTTCAAGAAAGATCCACACTAAATCTAGAGAATATAAATTGATTACCTCTGATCGTGTTTTTCCTATAAATCTATAATCTGTCTATAAACAATTTTGTGTGATCATGATTTATCTCCCTTGCAGCCGGAAGTCTGACAAGACATACCTTTTTCCTTTTCCTGGCCTCTCTGTTTGACGCATCGTAATCCTCCCAGAGGCTATATAATCGATCCACAAACTCATGAGCTTGAACATCGTCAAGGATTGCGGTTAATTGCACTGCAAGAGAATGGAGGAATCCAGTTTTAGCTGTGTCGTGCCCATCTGCTAAGCTCCACCCGCACTTCACCTGTGTTGGGACTGATCGATCCCTGAATTTCTTGACTATCAATTTCCAGAAAACTATAGAGGTAAGCTGTTGAATATTTTGAAACTAATTTGACTGGGTGTTGTTGCTACCTATGGTAGCATCAATGCCCAGTGAAATCAGTTTCAAAATATTCAACAGAATGTTTATCAAATAGTAGACATACAATTCATACAACAATGCTTAGTCTGTCATCAAGTACAAGTGTTCATGATGAACCTAACTACATCATTCATGATGTATTTTGATTATGATGTCATCCTACATGTCACACAGTTGATTATGACATCATATGATTGATGGATAAACTGCAAAGGTTCATTCTAAAATGCATTAACTGTTTCAAAAACAAATCCCTAACAAGAGGCCCAAGGGGCCTATATCGCTCAACTGGATCATAGGCATTTCAACTAGAATGCTCTTTATCAACAAGATGGCCACCAAACCGTTTATCCGACAGTTTCAAAAATTGCAAATTTAAGATCAGAATACCCAAAAACACATATAAAACCAATTTCAGCCTCAAAATCCATCAAATAAAAAAATCCATATGGACGCCAAACATGCTATATTTTGATTGGCCCGTGGTGTTCAGGTTTTTTGACGGATAAAGTGCTCTTGAAAAATCCTTACTGGCCCTTAGGCACTAATCATATCTGCCATATTTCGGCCAGATCCCTTCAGCGGTTCTGGAGAAGTCCTTTTCGCTACAACTAGGTCAACCAAGATAGCCGCCGAACCATTTGACCAATCAAGTTCCCTTGAACAAACTTGGTTCAGCACTTGCCGTATATCATATTTCATGAGGTTTGCATCAGTCCCCCTAAGCGGCTTCGGAAAAGAAGATTTTTAAAGACGTTTCCTAAAATTGGCCTAAATCCAAGATGCCCACGAGCCAAATTGGCCGATCGGGATCATTTGAACAAACTTGAATCTGTATGCCCTAACTCCTTCCAAATATAAGTGAAATCGGCCCAGTGGTTCTTAAGAAGTTGTTTAAATGAAAAGTTGACGGACAGTCGCCACAGCATAAGCTCACTTGGCCTTTCAGGCCAGGTGAGCTAAAAAAATACATTTTTTACAATGCATACTGTAGCATATTCTATTGAATATTTTGAAATTAATTTGAGGGGAAGCCAGTCAAATTAATTTTAAAATATTCACAAGTTTTCCTGGATGGTTGTTTTGAAAATTAAATTTAGGAAATTTATCGGTGAAACCCTTTCAGTAACCATGGCAACGAGTTAAATAATATTTGATATACAATACAGTACAGGTCAGAAATAAGATGCAGACCAAGAAAAGTATTTTTTACCAATATTCCAGTGGTAAATTTTCAAAGATATTTTATCTTAGCCTGCAAATGGACATTTCTCAAGATCACTGCAGAGGTCGTTTTTGACCAACTTGACCATTAAAGGGTTAAGTTGACCCAAGATGGTTTAACCCTCGAATATGTCCAAGAACAATTTTCTTATAGAAAATGTCCATTTGCAGACCAAGCATGCCAAGAGAAGACTATTTTTATCCATGGAATAACTGGCTGGATCTAGCAACATTTTGACCACACCAGTGACGATGTAAGGAATGGTTTGTTGATTAATTACTAAGAAACATTCTATTGACTATTCTAAACATAATTAGATTAGAAGACATGGCCACCTTACATTTATCAATTACGCCTTTAAAATTTCGAAATCTATAGCACTTTCACAATACCTAGATTTCATTTTGAAAAAGTTAACAAATGGCTTACATCGGTTTTAACACAGATCTAATCCTCTGTACATACAAGATGAATGGTGTCTGACAAGAAATTTTAGCTGTCCCGGGACGTAGTGTGATTTTGCATCGCATTTGTCGACAAATATCTTCATTAGACAGACTATGAATCCTTAAGTCGTTAATTTAGGTCACACGAATGATACAGTATGGCTCAGAAATAACTTAACATGTTTGAACAAACTTAAGCCCTAAGGCTGCATTCTGCCAAATATAATTGAAATCGGTCCAGAGGTTCTTGAGAAGTCGTTTAAAGAATTCCCCATTGCTTTACTATGGGCCCATTGCTTTACTATGTGAGCCTATGGCAGGAAAACAAACCAAGATGGCAGTCAAACCGTTTATCCAACAGTCTCGAACGTGTCATATTTGAACTCACCACCCTGATAAGCATATATAGAGCAATTTTCGCCATTAAAATAGACCAAATACAAAAAGAAACAATATGACCAACAAATGCTAAATTTTGATTGGTTGATGCCGGCCATGTTTTTAACATACGAAATTTGTTTGATCAAACAAATTTGAATGGCCCTTGGTCCCGAAGCATATTTAATAAATTTCAGCTCTATCCCTTCAGCGGGTCGGTGGGGGGGGGGGGAGTGGTTTTCGGGAAAACCACGTCATCCAAGATGAACGTCAGCCAAGAAAATAGGCCAATATGGTTAGCGTGAATAAACTTGGGTCTAACATTGCCATAGATGATGTGTTATGAGTATTGAATCAATTCCTCTTGCGATTTCAGAGAAGATTTTTTAAAGTGTCTAAAAATCGGCCATTTTGGCCGGCGGACATCTTGGATTTTGACCGATCCACTTCGTTTCAACAAACTTAGATCTCTTTGCCCTATGAATGCTTCCTCCAAAATATAATTGAAATCGGCCGAGTGGTTCTTGAGAATTCCCGATTGCTTTACTATGGGCCCATTGCTTTACTATGGGAGACAATGGCGGGAAAACAAACCAAGATGGCAGGAAAACCGTTTATCCGACAGTCTCGAAAGTGGGATATTTGAACTGGCCACACTGATAAGCATATATAAAGCAATTTTCGCCATCAAAATACATCAAATACAAAAAAGCCAATATGACCAAGAAACGCTAAATTTTGATTGGTTGATGGCGGCCATATTTTTTAGCGAACAAACTTCCCTTGAACAAACTTGAAAGGCCCTTGGTCCCTAAGCATATTTACAAAATATCAGGTCTATCCCTTTAGCGGTTCGGGAGTTGTTTTCGCGAAAACTAGGTCATCCAAGATGGCCACCAGGCAAATCGTCCAATCAGGTTGCCTTGAACAAACTTGGGTCTACCATTGCACTAGATGATGTGTTATGAGTTTTGAATCAATTCCTCCTACCGTTTCGGAGATTTTTTAAAGTGTTTCTAAAAATTGACTATTTTGGCCGGCGGCCATCTTGGATTTTGGCCGATCGGCTTAGTTTGAACAAACTTGAATCTCTATGCCCTAGGGATGCTTTCTGCCAAATATAATTGAAATCAGCCCAGTGGTTCTTGAGTAGAAGTCATTTAAAGAAAAAGTTGACAGGCGGTCGCCACAGCATAAGCTCACTTGGCCTTTCAGGCCAGGTGAGCTAAAAACAATAAGACTGAAAGTTGTTGGTGGCTAACCAACAACTTTACCAACAACTTTCAGTCAAATTGTTTTCAAAATATTCAGCATATCCCGACTTAAACCCCATGAAATATGGTGTCTGCAGAAACCCAGCAGGCAGACAGTTAGAGCACCATTATTTTACCTGTAGTCTTGTGCTTATCATATCCCTGATCCAGACAGTTTAATGCCGCAGTGGCGAGTGTAGGTTCACTGAAGCCGAGGAAATTATGTACAGCTTTGTCAAGGAGTGGCTTCAGGTCATCCAATTCTCGCTTAGATAGTGATGACATGATCTGAGAAAACAAGTTATATACAGCATTATTTAGGAGTGGCTTCAGGGCATCCAGTTCATGCTCAGATAGTGAACATGACATGATCTGCAACAAGAGAAAACAACTTATATACATGCTGCCCGTCCAAGTAAGCAGAGCACTGGAACTCTCTTGACTTCAGTGGTGTAGACTTGCCTACACCCCTCACCCAGATAAAGTGGGCTGAATGGCAGAACGGCCTACATGTAGCAATCAATGTCTTTGGACATGACACGGATTTACCCACTAAGTAAGGCCAATCCTGACCTACCGAGGATGAATCTGCTGCTCATCAAGAAGGGTGGCAAACAACACTACAGTTGGCTCAAGGACCTGAATCATGTACTCGCCAGTCATTTCTGGTCATCTCCATTTTCCAGTGGCGAGTGAGTACAGCATTGATCTCCACTTTGCACGCCAATGGATCCAAGAAGCGCTTGGCCCCATGCTTTTCAGCCAAAAATCACAAATTCCAGTCATCTCCCTAACAAATTAATCTCCAATTATGTTTACAAATTTTGTTGCATCAGGAGCAGTCTGACATTGCAGACGATCACTCTCCAGGCTTTGTCACCTTTTAAAGGTTCTTAAACCTGGTTTGAAGGACATTCTGGGTCTCATCGTGGCTTCTGGGTGAAATACCTAGTGCATATAGACCGCACAATTACTGTCTGAGGGGTGTCCGAGTGCCTCCAAAGAGTTTCACACCACTTCACCCATATTCCCGATGTCAAAAGACTTATTGCAAACATTACATTTGGCACGCAAGTTTGATGTGTTGTCCGCAATCTATACATAGAGCGTAGCTTCGTGCTATCTCGATCCCGTTTAGCGTAGGAGATCTCACCAGAACACGCATGGTGTTGTCCGGTAAAATCCAATCATTATATTTACCGTTAGTTTCCCAAACACTAGAATACTTGCACGAAAAATGGCAATCTCGCAAATTATTTCATTGTTTTGACTTCTCACACTCTGTACTATTTGACAGATGACTGCTGATTCGCTCATTTTTATTGCGTTATAATTGAACATGTTCAGACATGTATTGCCCAACAACCGTGAGATGTTCCCGGTAATAGGCGGTTTTCTATTGTAAGATGCGACTGGGACCCAATCGAATTAGATTCTTGTGAGACTGGTGGAAACGCGAGATTTCATTCGTAAACAAAAAATGGCAGTCAGAAAAATTAGGATTGCCGATATTTTAATTTTCCATACCAGTTGGCCCAAAATTGGAATTTCCATACTTTTTCCAGCCCTGGAAAAGGCTTTCCTATATTTCCATACTTTTTCCAGACTTCCATACATGCGTACGAACCTTCTATCAAACATAGTTGGTGTATAGACATTTCGGCAGCCAACAATTGTCGGCAGCTTAGAATACATTTTCGGCAGTCCGTTTTTGGCAGCCTATATTAGTGTGTTTTATTATTAACCCTGTGTTACCTTTAAGTTACCCTATGTCTCTGTCGATTTAACAGAGTCGACATTATATATATATATACAGGGGTGTAGTTAGATTTTTTATGGTAACCTAAAATAGGTCTCGCAAATGCACATATGGCAACCTCATGGTAGGTTACGCAATAATAAATTTTAGGTAACCCATGGTAACCTTTGGCAACCCAATAATATATAGGCTACCCGGTCAGCAGTAAATCTGTACTAAATCATGAAATAAATAATATTGAACTTGAACGCCGAGTAACAGATAGAGCATGATATTGTGCATATGACAGTGTGTAATACTGCAGTATTCTAGTGGCTTATGTCCCGAGAATATGATGATGATGAACTTACCGCTTGCCCGGGGAAAGTGAAAAATATGGCGGGCAAGCCAATCTTGTATATATATATATATATATATATATATATATATATATATACACGAGCTTGAATTGCCCGCCATATCCCTCACTTACTCAAATAACTCACCCCAAAATTGATTTCTAAATTTAGACCCTTTTGGGACAAAGTTGGTCCCATGACTGTAGGTATAACTGTAGGTCTCCATTCCCAGTACCTATTCATAGAATCGCGATGACGTCAACACAATCAAATTTCCCATAATACCCTATGAGACGCCATTTTCGGAGGGGCTAATTTAACATTACGGGCAATGGGCCGTAAAACCTTAATTACATCTTCTTTAATATCTTGCAAAATTCACTCATGATTTGATGTTTTCTGATACCTGGCGGGGATATCACAGATACTCAGATACAGGACTTAATGGTTTGAAATTCATGGAAAATGTAAACAATGCATTTGTATGGGCAGTCCTCTTTAGCATGTAGTAAGTTTGCCCCAGCTTTAATGACGGCCGATCTCAGATGCCCGGATGTGCGAAACTATGAATATTAGTTGCTGGTAGAGACAGATACGCTGTCTAGTATATCGGTTGCACTACTGGGCAACTTGCTATTTTTGGAGGAAATATTTTTCTAGCACTATTTCTATCTGTCAATGGCCAGTAGATTGCATTATCAGCTCTGGAACAGCTGTCTGGTAACGTCAACATTCCATTCTCACAGAAAGGCGTGATCCCGGTTACTAATTTCAACAATAACAATTGTCACGAATCAGCCTAGAGGGGGGTGGGGGTCTGCTAATTCACCAGTAATGAGAAATGTCTCACGCGACCGGCAGTCGTAGTTAATAATAATCGATAATGCGGTCATATTTTATGATTGGCTCGCAGGCCATCCGATGTCATTAGGCATGAATGAAAAATTACTATCGTGGTAAAATTTTGATCATGTGACTCGTCATTCATAACATGATTTATTTCAACCAATCTCTGTGCGAGTCTCACGATCAACATTGATGGATAATGGTGGAACAAAAAATCTAGTCAGCGTGCCGCTTTTAAATGCAGTAAAACAATATCTTAGCGCCCACTTTGATGGGTTATATGACCCAATATATTATTACTGGAAGGTTCCGAGAGTAATACCACCCGATATTTAAGTGGTTCATTACTTTGGAACGACCAAGAAAACAGGTGCGTAGTAACTCTTATTTCCCGTAAATCACATTTCTAGTAAATTGTCAGTTTAAAGCGTACAAGCTAAGAAGGATCAAGCTATCTACTAAATTCCTTAGAGCTGGTTACGCATTTTATTGTGGCAGACTTGTGGGTATCGCAATAACCCGCAAGTCTGCCACAACAACAAGCCTTTCGCCGAACATATTTTGACGACACGAATCAATTATTTCATGTAACTATTATGTCTATCATATGAAAACAATTAATACACTAAGTGTACTTCGTACCGAGAGCCTACTGTGCTAAATTTTTTTATGGCGAACGAAAATAGGTATTTTATGGAGAACGGATATAGGTCTCCTAAAATCGTGTTTGCGTAACCTCCACGCGAACGCATTCAGCCTTTCGCCACAAATTTAAACCCCTGTATATATACTACTACTACATGTGTGTATTATATAGTAATAGAATATATTTCTGTTATATTGACTCTGATAGATTGAAATCCATACCTAATTGCCACTAATTGCTGGCGACTGCCAAATTTTATTATATTTGTTTTTTCAGCCATGCCGACTCTAAGAGCAAAACAAACTAAGCGCTGTGACGAAGATTAGGCCTACCGTTGTGACGCTGTGAAATATAATTTCAAGTTATTTTTTAAATAAAGACGTAGGCCTATATCGATCATTCTTTAATAAAGTGATTGGCCTCTAATTATCACAAATATCAGTTCAATTGTATGTACTGGCTATGCCAAAAATAAAATAAAAAATTCTAGAATATTTAGGGCGTAACATAATATTTGAAAAGCAACTTCCATTTGGAAAATCTATGTATCATGTAATTCATTATCACATGAACATGAGAATTTTGAAAATAATTTTTCGGGTCGAGACTTGGAGTAGATTTCCTCCAATCTTCGTTAAGAGCTACCAAATGCCTAATGCTTTGAAGCAAATTTGGAAATTAGAAAATATAAATAATTTCGAAGATCCGCAAGAAACTCTTATAATGTTACGTCTGTAATGGTCGAAAGATTAATACATACTAACAAACAATCTGAATCACAAGTATGACCAGCAACTGCACGTGCATTTTGATTTGTTGATGTTCCTGAAAGCTGGTTGGTTAGAGCTCTCTCTATTGTATTTGTAATCCGCGTCTGTGTGTATTCCGATCATTGCAATGGTTTCCTGCAATTAAAGCCCATGTTAGCTAGACTCGGCAGGTGATAACAATGTCCTCAGTTTATAATCCCTGCGGTTATCTTAATGCCAAAAATGTTAAGATGCGATCTCTTGCGCGAATGAACAACACATTCCCCTCGCACAGCAACTACTTTCAATATGACAGGAATGTGGATATTTTTGAAAATAATTTGACTGGAACCTGTTGCTGGTATTGGCAGCAACAGCGTCCGGTCAAAATATTTACACAAATATTCAACCTATCCCAACAAATCAACTTAGTCAATAAGTGAACAACTCTCTAAAGAAAAGAAAATCAATTATTGACAAGTGTAAATCCTACTAGATTTTGAGCAAATAATTTGACTGGAACAGGTATTCAACACTGGTCTCTGGTGCGTATTCAAGCATTTTGGAGCGAATGTGACCTTTAATACAAGTGGTCAATATCCACCATAATGTATGGTGGATCACATTGCCAAGTGGTATTGATTAGTAACGCGAGTTTACACACACGCACGCATGCTACTTATTAACAAGGACTTTATTTTTAAAATATTCAAATACAACAGATTTCACGATATTACAAATGCAACAGATTTCACCATATTACATGGCGACAAACATGTATGCACGTAGACACTCGCGTGTTCATTAAATGACCAACGGTTAGGGTTAGGGCCTAATGGTAAGGTTTACCTAAATATAAAGTTTTTGGACATGTTCCAGAGATATATATTGAAAATAATTTGACTAGAACCTATTGCGGACATTGGCAGCAACAACTTTTGTTAAAAATAACTAAACAAATATTCACAAGATCCTAAGGTAGCGCCAGCTTCCAGTCAAACTGGTTTCAAAATATTCACAAACTTACCTATAATATAAGCGTAAAAGTGAGCTAATGGAATTAAAGGTTAAAATGGCCTAATCAAAACCACTACTACCGCACCGGCGCACCGCAATTACGAAATCATAAATTTGTTCCCGATGTGTCAATGTATGTTGAGTATTTTGAAACTAATTTGACTGGAAGCGGTTGCTGCCACACAAACTTACCTATAATATAAGCGTAAAAGTGATCTAACACTATTAATTCGTAACTTACGTGTCAAAATTAGGTTGTTGGCTTGTGAAATATTACCTTTGGGCTGTACTGTACTGTATAATTTGAAGCCGTAGCTTGTGCATGCCTACACAGGCTATAACCGCAAATAATGTTTTGAGAGATTTATTATAAATGATAGCATATACAAGAAGCTACTGAGACACATACCTACTGAGACACATACCTACTGAGACACATACCTCAGCAACATATTTCACCATATTACTAAGCACATCATTAAAGCCATAAATGACACAAATAAAAACACAAAAAGAACTGTGTGTTTTGAAAGTCACGTTCCGATTTTAATTAACAAGGGAGGTAAATCGTATCGGTAATTAACTAACAATAGCATCACGCAGTACCTTCCATGGAACATTAAAAAATGAACGCGCGGGTCGGAATATGTATGCACACAGACATTCACAGATGAAATGAACTAGCCGTAACCTATTAACCATATTAACATTCGTGTCTCAAATTTATGACAAATATGCAGGAAAACTGTTCTATATTTTGAAACCAATTCCACTGGAAATGGACAAATTAGTTTAAAAATGCTCAACATTTCTAACATCAATTAAAATAAGGTCTATGAGTTTCAGATCTATGGTAACTTAATCAGGGCATTAACCTGAAAAAAAGGAAATATTATTAGACACAGACAGACCTATACAGATCGCCGGTAAAACAATTTCAATAACATTCATAACATTACAATATTTTACAACAATATAAAGATGTTGAACTTGCTGATGAGTGTAATAATGTGAGAGGCTGCCGAAAATGTATGTTTTATGCACTATGTTTGCGTCTCGGTAGGCTGCCGAAAACTAATTAATATTTGCGGCTGCCAAAATTACATGGCCACATAGTTACCATATTGTAATACTCAATCCTATAATACTAAGGATTGATTGGATGTTTTTCTCCGCTCTTCTTCGCCGACTATTTGCGAAGAAAGCGGTAAAATTAAATAAGACATAAACGGTGTATAGACATTTCGGCAGCCAACCATTTTCGGCAGCTTGGAGTACATTTTCGGTAGCCCGTTTTCGGCAGCCTATATTAGTGTGTGCTTTATTGTTATCCCTGTGTTACCTATATGTTACCCTATATCTATGTCGCTTTAACAGAGTCGATATAACAGAAATATATACTAATACTATACGTGTGTATTATATAGTAATAGTATATATTTCTGTTATATCGACTCTGATAGACTGAAATCCATAGCTAATTACCGCTAATTGCTGGTTGACGAATTTTATTATGTTTGTTTTTTTCAGCCACGCCGACTCTAAGAGCAAAACGAACTAAGAGCCAGTTGCTGCAATGAAAGTCAAGCGCTGTGACGAAGACGTGTGAAATATAATTTCGTGTTATTTTGAAACAAAGACATAGGCCTATATCGATCCTTCTTTAATAAAGTGATTGACCTCTAATCAATACAAATTTTAGTTCAATTGTACGTTATTAACTGGCTATGGCAAAAAAATAAAAAATTCTAGAATATTTAAGGCTTAACATATTTGAAAAGCAACGTCAATTTGGAAAATCAATGTATCATGTAATTTGTGTATCACATGAAAATGATAATTTTGAAAATTATTTTTCGGGTTGAGACTTGGAGTAGATTTCCTCCAATTTTCGTTAAGATCTAACAAATAGCTAATGTTTGAAGCAAATTTGGAAATGCTCATTAGAAAATATAAATAATTTCGAAAGTCCACAAGAAACTCTTATCATGTTATGTCTGTAGTGGTCGAAAGATTAATACAGACTAACAAATGATCCGAATCACAAGTACGACCAACAATTGCACGTGCATTTTGATTTGTTGACGTTGGTTCTTAAAGCTGGTTGGTTAGAGCTCTTTCTATTGTATGTGTGTATTCCGACCATTGTAATGGTTTCCTGCAATTAAAGCCCATGCTAGCTAGACTCGGCGGGTGATAACAATGTCCTCAGTTTATAATCCCTGCTGTTATCTTAACGCCAAAAATGTTAAGATGCGATCTCTTGCGTGAATGAACAACACATTCCGCTTGCACAGCAACTACTTTCAGTATGACGTACATACCTTGTAAGCAAATAACCTTTAACAGACAAATTCATTTCAAAATATTCAACATTTTAATTAATTGTAACAAAATTTAATTTCACGCACCTTGTACGCGCGGTCACACCGTACGCGACCATATATATAAATCTAAAGGAATTGTGGATATTTACAAAAATTATTTGACTGGAACCTGTTGCTGGTATTGGCAGCAACAGCGTCCGGTCAAAATATTTACACAAATATTCAACCTATCCCAACAAATCGACTTAGTCAATAAGTGAACAGCTATCTAAAGAAAAGAAAATCAATTATTGACAAATGTAAATCCTGCTAGATTTTTAGGAAAAAATTTGACTGGAACAGGTATTCAACACTGGTGGATCACATTGCCAAGTGGTATTGATTAGTAACGCGAGTTTACACACACGCACGCTACTTATTAACAAGGAATTTGTTTTCAAAATATTCAAATTCAGATTTCCCCATATTACATGGCGACGAACGTGTACACATGTAGACACTCGCGTATTCATTAATTGACCACCGAAATATAGTCTCTAAAATATGCTAGTCAGTTATAATAATAATAATAATAATAAAGTAAAGATATTGAATCATTTATCGTATTATAATATTTGTAATTTCAGAGATAATGATAACGTGGTAGCCTAACTATATAATAATAATAATAATAATAATAATAATAATAATAATAATAATGTAAAGATATTGAATCATTTATCGTATTATAATATTTTTAATTTCAGAGATAATGATAACGTGGTAGCCTAACTATATAATAATAATAATAATAATAATCAAGTAAAGATATTGAATCATTTATCGTATTATAATATTTTTAATTTCAGAGATAATGATAACGTGGTAGCCTAACTATATAATAATAATAATAATAATAATAATAATAATAATAATGTGTTTTCAAATGGGTCACTAAATTATCTTTGCACTTTCATGCACTTGTTCATACTAACCTGGCTCTCAATTTGGCTGACCTTCTCGTGGTGAGAGTCGTGAGTAATCAATATGTATACATATATTATACAAATAAATAAATATGTGTATATATTAGATGAAACGAACTAGCCGAAACCTATTAAACATATTAACATTCGTGTCTCAAATTTATGACAGCTATGCAGGAAAACTGTTCTATATTTTGAAACCGATTCCACTGGAAAATGAATTTCAGCTCTATGGTTACTTAATCACGGCATTAACCTAAAAAAGGAAATATTATTAGACATAGACAGACTTATACAGATCGCTGGTACGGTAAAACAATTTTAATAACATTCATAACATTACAATATTTTACAGCAATATAACGATGTTAAACATGCTGCCGAAAATGTAATAATGTAAGAGGATGCCGAAAATGTAATGTTTATATGCACCATATTTGCGTCTCGGTAGGCTGCCGAAATTACACGCTTGCCGAAATCACCTGAGACCGACATGATAAACACCCCTATATCGTCAATCTCTCCCCCTTCTATTGTTCACGCCATACGAAAAAAGCCTGGTAGGGGGAGAGATTGACGATATTGCCATAAACACGAGTTACCACTTTTCGTGAGGGGTAAGAATAAGGATATAGACTTATAGTCCCCTATACGATGGATCCTAAGCCTTAAGGCTATTAATATTATCGACTGTATTCGTGGAAAATAGTTGTATTTTCGGTGTATATATTATTTAATTTGATATAATTAGAATATTTTACGATATCGAAAAGCGTTATTTCGGATATAATATACCTCTCAGGTTCTCAGATATGTGTGCATTAATTTGCTCACAAGTTGCGCGAGTTTAATGCAAACTAAAATTCGTAAACATTACGTTGAAGAGTTATAATTTTCTTATTTTTATGGAGATTCTCTTCTTTTTCTTCTTTATGCTGGATACTCCCCCTCTGGCAAGACCACACTGGACCGTCCCAGAAGCTGGAGTAGTAGTGTCGGGGTCAAGATTCAAGATTCAAAATTATTTATTTTCATATAACACATAGATTTTACATTTACACAACAGGCAGTCCACCAAAGGCTGAGCCTATACAGCGGTGGACCCCTTACATTTAACATATAATAAACACATAATTCAGTAATAGTTGGATCATGGGTGAAGATAATATAATATTTACATGTATACATTTAAGACAATAGACAATTAACACACACGCACGCGCACACACACACACACACACACACACACACACACACACACACACACACAAACACACACACACACACACACACACACACACACACACACACACACACACACAGACGCACGTACGCACGCACGCACGCACGCACGCACGCACGCACGCACGCACGCACGCACGCACGCACGCACGCACGCACGCACGCACGCACACGTGGGAATGGGGAAAACACATGCATATCTTGTTTACATTATTATTATTATTTTTTTTTTTTTTTTTTTTTTTTTTTATTGTCATATATAATAATACGGCCTAATTTGTATCAAAATTTCTTGGTGCAGCATTATTATTATTATTATTATTATTATTATTATTATTATTATTATTATTGTCATATATAACAATGCGGCCTAATTTGTATCAACATTTCTTGGTGCACTATTATTATTATTATTATTATTATTATTATTATTATTATTATTATTATTATTATTATTATTATTATTATTAAAATGATACCACCTCCCTCAACTGGCCGCCATTCGGCGATCCGTGGCCACCACCGCCCTCTCAATCCCTGGGGCATAGGAATTTGAGACATGTGATGTTCGTGGTCGAGATGGGAGCTGTTGACATGGAAGGCCGTGGCGAAAATAAAACTCCCGTGCGGACCCCACTGTCCGGGAGAACATCCTCAGGATACCGGCCAGTGGCCAGCCTCTCTCTATTCTGTGTAGGCTCAGACAAACACGTAGTCTCTACCACAGTCGCATCGGCATGATGGGACCACCCATAGTGTCTTCCATCTACCTTGACAATGCTCACCTGGTAGGAGGCTAAAGTGATTAGCATGTGAACCACGGCGGACTCTGGCATGTTCACATGTTACGCAGAGAATCTGGTGCTGAGCTGGTCTCTCCAGCAGACAACCACGGCCTACCCTCTCCACCCCATAGAAGTGGCAGACAGACTCGATCTCTTTACGTGGGTGAAAGCGGTCATAAATGTTTCTCCGCAAGGGGTCGACCCAAGGATTGTACTGGGGGTCATCCCGGAAGTAGGCCCACTTGGCATCCAATATCATGGCAATCTCAGTGCCCTGTGCCAATGCTGTAGATGCCAGCACGAGCAGTATGATGAGAATCATGGCTATATATGAAGATTAAAACTGAACAGAGTGAACCCCTAGAGAAATATCTGTGCCAGATCGAACCCTGTTTCATCCGGATCGATAGTGATCTTCATTCCCTCAGGGGCAGGGGCTAGCTGCCTCACTCTGCCACCGGCTAAGAAACATAGCTCTAGGACTATATGAGTCATTTGTGGGCTAGTGAGTCGGATCCGATGAAGCAGTTTAACAGCACCCGTGACTTTGGAGACATGTGACACACCATCTACCCATAAGGTGTCCTCCTGGAGGTTACCAGCTTCTTCTGGTCCAGCGAATGGATGACGCAGCAGGAGCTTTCCACCTGTAACCCCGATCCGGTGACCCACCCTCGTCAGGGAGACACCTTCACCCATGTAGGTGAGGAAGGATGATCCCCGATTGTAGAGCTTTCGAACTGTCCCATCCTTTTTCACAACAGTGGAGAGGGGAGTAACCTCTATGTCAATGACTTCGGGAGGCCTATATAGGAGCAGTCATGTTTGCCAGTCACCCCCAGGTCCAGTGCAGTACCACACTTCATTCTTCTCAAATATGAACTGCAGGTTTTTTGCCAGGGTCAATAGCAGGCCATCATGTGCCATTGGCGGGGCACGGCTTGAATAGGGTTTGACCAGATGAAAGCTGAGGTTGTTATTTAGGGTGTTGATGTCTGCCACCTCTGTATCCGAGAGCTCAATCAACGGCTCGAGGATGTACTTCCTCTTCGGGAAATCGTACCGAAACACGATCTTGTGGCCATCTATGGTATGACCCAGGCGCTCCTTCGACACATCCTTGAGGTCTGTGAGCAGCTCCACCCCATCACCACCAATGGGGTGGAGGGAGAATGCCTTTGAGTTTGCTTCATACTGTAGGGCGAATGACTTGCCATCGCTCTCTTCCACCATGGCGGCATCAACTGCGTACACATCTGCCAGGTCAGCAAGACTAGTCGAGTGAGCAAATATGGGTTCCATAGCACGCTACAGAAGGTGTTTAAACAGGAGATATAACCATGCCAATCGTCCGACTGCTGTTCTCCGGTGGTGAGACGTAATCTCACCCTCTCTAGAGGGGAGACAGGTGGTACAGTACCGGGTAGAATGGGTCTTCTTCGAGGTGCCCCAGCAGGGCACAACATACATACACACTGATGTGCTACATCAACCTCCGGGCAGTGCACACAGCAGCTCACTGGTAGAAGTCGGCCGGGACGTGATAGAGTATTTCCCAGGCACCAACAGCCACCTATGGAAAGCTATCAGTCCTAGCCTGTTCAGACCTGTAAATCACCTGTTTGAGAGCCCCTCCATTAACATATATGCCAGCACGGATGGGATATCGGACGCCCATTCAGAGTTTACACTCTTATTACTCATTGACCTGACGACAACATGATATCATACCAGGAATATCTGATATTTGCCAAGATGATGAAAGAGGGTTGCCCCTTCATGACACCTGCACAAAACGAACAGATGCTCACACTGCAACAAGAAGGAGAGCGACTATAGCCGGAGAGCCGGTATCAACAGAATGCGATTATTGCAAGGAGGTGAAGGAACAGTGTAGCTTCCAAATACTGGCAGGACCTCCTGAAGAAGAGTAGGCAGGATGCATGAGTCTTGACAGACGGCGATGAGCCAGATGTCTTCACATACGATGATGAGCTAGATGTCTTCACAGACGAGGATGAGGCAGGTGTCTTCTCAGACGAGGATGACGCAGCAGGAGCTTTCCACCTGTTCCACCAGATGCAAGAGTTTTGACAGACGGCGATGAGCCAGATGTCTTCACATACGATGATGAGCAAGATGTCTTCACAGACGAGGATGAGGCAGGTGTCTTCTCAGACGAGGATGAGCCAGAGGTCATACAGTGGGAAGAGGAGATGGCGCAGAAGTGTAAGACCAAGAAAGCCATCCAGCGGCGGACCTACTATCTTGGTGATAAGGTGAAGTTCCGGCTGTCACATCTCAGAAAGCTACTGGCACCGGACATAGTGCTGGATGACCACTGTCTAAGAGACGTGTGTCTCAACACCCGCAAGCTGGTACGGTTCGCCGGGCTCTCCAAAATGAACCCTTCTATGACTCATGAGCAGATTCTGCAGGCGATGCCAGTTTAAGCCTCCAGATATACTATGGCAAAATCAGAGTGGCGGAAGCAACCAGAACCATACCCCTCCCTGACTGCTGACGAGGGTGGTACCATCCACGGCTGGCGACTCCAGCAGATAGATACCATCAGGCAGAATCTCGTCCGTGAGGCAGAAAAGTACAGCAGAACGTGCAGGCGATATAAGACAGTATGCAATGTCCTCGTGCGTACAACCACTGCTGCGGGTGTGATTGGAGACAGTGCTGGTATGGCAGCTGTGGCCACTCTCCCTACAGGGGTGAGTGCCCTCATCCCCATCCTGCTGGGTGACGTGACACTAGCCGCCACTGTCTTGGCCACGAGCTTGGGGGTGGGGCAGCAGCAGATCGCAAGGAGGCTGGAGAAGCATGCTAAATATGTGACACTGGCACAGAGTATGCTATGGACTATCGACAAGTCTGTCAGCAAAGCTCTCGAGGATGGCCAGGTCACCAATGAAGAGTACCACCATGTATTGAAGGTCCAAGCCCTGTACCACATGGAGAAACCTAAAGTGCGACAGCAATAACTCAAAGGCTCCAGCGGGCAGGTTGATATGGAGGAGCTAAAAACGAGATGTTACGGTGAGGTCACCTCGCTGGTCTCTGGAGTCGAGATGACTACAAATAGTGTGCTGCCTGTACAGTAGCTTTAAGAACACCAGTATAGATGGCCTTCCCACTGAACCTCACGACAGTCATCTGGAGCCAACCGCCCCTCCTGGGTACACCCTTGACTGGCCTGAGAGGTCTACTGGATGATATACCAGAGCTAACACCATTCTCCATCACAGTGGATGGACGGTCCCGAACCAGCTTCTCTGTCAACCCACGACCGCTGACCAACCGGCTGATCAGCATCAGGGATGTGAAGCAAGCTCATACTTGGATGGCTGCTCGAAGCCTCTCATACTGGAATCAGCAGCTGAACTTTGCCGTGTGGTGTGCCATGGCAGGATGTGGAGTAAGTTCCACCCTACTTCACTCATATTCTTGTACTCATGAAGCTGTGCTCATCGCCAGCTGTCTCAGATTCCACGTGTACTTCGCGATGCGATGAATCCTCCATGAGATGGGTGCAAGCCTCCCTGATACAAACGACTTCGACCCACAGCTCAACAGTCATAGCGTCTCAGCGGCCAGCAGACTACAGAGAGAGTTCAGCGCTCACCCTGACTATCAGTGGCATGGTGGTGACAACAGCGGCCTAGGGGTTATGTACGGTCACCCGAGACATGACTACTCAGGATTCCCCTATCGAACACCCCGACGAGTAGGCCGTCGGAAGACAGCGACATTCTTGTTCAATCCAGACGCCGACCCTGGAGCGCTGGTGCAAAATATGCACATCACTGGCTTGCAGCAGGACTATCCAGATGTGTGGAAGTACTTTGTTCCACACACCACCTCAGGCCTCACACCAGCAGGGAGCATTCAGATCAACCAGTGTCTGGAAGCACTGTGCTACTGCCTCCTTACAGCACAGACCAAGCTGCGTCGTTCCATAGATGGTGTCAGCGGAGCAGAGATCCAGGCCATGTTCATCAGTCTCATTGAGGATATGATCATCGTGGGAGACCCCAATAGTCTTATTGCTAAGTTCCAGCAGGGGTTGCAGAAGGCCCGTCGCAAACTTGAGTTTGCTATTTCACCACACCTACGGTTGATTCCGAGCAACATGATCGTGAACATCGAGGACCTCCAAGTCAGGGGCTATAACAACATGATAGTCGAGGGGAGTTCTCCCCGTGTCCACTTCGGCTTCAACACTGCTATCAACGCACCTACGCGTAGTACAGGCCATACAGTCGTTCCAACCCTGACACTGCAGCCAGTCGACACGACGCTTTCCATGGCAGCTCCAACCCCGACACTGCAGCCAGTCGACACGACCCCGCTTCCCATGGTAGCTCTACGAGTGTTGTCAGGCCTAGCTATCATGGCGCTCGAGATCAGCCCACTCCGCCGCTAGCAAATCAGCTATAAGGCCATCCTGACTCTTTACAGTAGCAGTGGGGCCCACGGTGAGACACTGAACCAGCTTGGCCTGCCCTACAGCCCCTATACACGCTGCCAACAAGCACATGCAAGGGCTGGATGGTTCCACAGCGCATCCTTTTTCCCGCTTGTAGTATCACAGAGCCTTGTTCAGCTTTGAGTCAGGTGAGGCCATGGAGGTCTGCAACTGCTGGAACACATCTGACAGATACTCCCGATCCTTCTAGAAACCTTTAGATCGCAGGAGCTGCCCGACGATACTCCCGCCCATGAAAAGGTATTCGAGGAAGCAGATCTGTCCCTTACCAAATCCTAGATAGAGCTTCACAGCTGTCAGCTCCTCTGTCAGCTCAGCACTGGAGAGCTGAGCGAGCTCATCTGGTGTCTTCTTCTTGTAGTCCTTCAACTCCCTCCGGAAGACCTCATAGTCCTTCTCGCATAGCGCGAGCCTGGACATGTTTAAGATGTCTCAATAGAGAGATGAATATTCCTGAGTGCCAACCGGGCCACCTGGCAGATGCAGACTGGGAAGATCTTATTAGCTCTCTCGACAGGGGATGCAGACATTTAACGGCATTGTATACTCAGTGCTTAAACAATGACGTCAACGGTACAGATCGTGAAGCAACTGCCCGAGAGCCAGGTGAGTCTTCAGAAGGTTGAGAACCTGCTGCGAATCAAGACACAGAAGTTACTGACCAAAGCAAAACCTCTGGCAGTCCATGTCGCCAGTAACGTGGCGGCGAATGTGACCATGGTGAAGATGACAGGGGGAAATGAGGTTCTTCCTGCCACCACTGCGGCTGTCCTCGCTACAGTGGTGAGTGGGGTGGCCAGGCACTGTCTCGGAATAGCTCACCCCATCCCAAAGATCGCCCTCAGTGGTGCCTCCTACACTGTTGCCGCCAAGATCATGGGTGAACGTGTTACACTAATGGAGGCCGCGGTTCTAGGGCTAGCAACGAGTGCAATGGCTGAGATCATCGTCGCCTACGTTTAACCCCTCTGAATAGTGAGAGATGGATCACGAGACCCCTGCAGCATATGAGGCATGGCCCATAGTTGAGCACGTGGACTGAGGATCGCTAATTCCCGGAATGGTGGACCACCCACAAGGTGTGCCCCTGCAGATAGGGCCAGTACCCTGAGTACTGCTACATATTCCCTGGGCCGACTGTGTGGTCCTCCTATGCCCAACTATTTCACTGGGGGTATGACTAGTAGGTTTATGCCATGTATATAGCACTATGACTCTGTCACTCACAGACCTAGAAAGCAAAGAGCTAGGCAATCTTGCTCACTTGGGCGAGGCATGCCTCGGTTCAGAGGACACTGTTGGCCCTACCTCCTTCCTAGACTTCGATGAGAAGGGAGACCCACACGAGATGCGAGGTACCATCCCAGCCCGAGATCTCATCGGGACTCTGATACAGTAGGACAATTGGCCATTAACAAGGCCAAGACTGTATACAAGGGGGTGGGCATCAAAGACAGGGCAACGATGCGAGGTATGCTCAGAGTCGATGAGGCTGGTGCCATCAATGTTATGTCTGAGTCCTATGCACAAGACCTGGTTAAGGATCTCCTGAAACCACGGAGCTCATTCCAACAGGATGGAGGTAATCTCAGGGTAGGCACCCTCGGCCTGAGCAATATCACTGTCGATGGCAAAACAGGTGCTACTGCCAGCCTCCAGCTACCAGAGGTGAAGAAGTCAGGGTTCTTTGGTTTGCCGTTTAAGACCACAGGATAGTCATGGCTTCCCGTGCATGTATTATACAGATACTGGATGTACTAGACATTGTGGGTGCTGATACAGGCCCTCTACGCTATCTTCTCAGCTGCTGCTGGGATTTCATGCATGACGCCTCCATCGCATCCTTCGTATCCGCCGGAGGTGCAGGATTCCCTGCTCTGTAGGCGAAAGAGCTGGTGCAGGAAGTACTGCCGTTTAGGCTCCCAGATATAGACGAGGCTACCGCCGACAAAGTGCTAACCATCCTCCGCACGCATGTCTGTATCATTTGACAGTAGGCCGGCCGATGCTGGCCAGGTGGTGCTGATCATTGCCCCATCAGGACACGGGAAAAACATCTTGCTGCGGGCGGACTCTCCTGACCGAACATCTACACGCTCAATACATCCTTCTGGTGTCTGACTCCACCGCTGAGGCGGTTGACAGTAATGATCAATGGTACAATGGCCCAATCACCAAGACACAGAACCTGCAAGCACTGATGGAGAAGCTGCTGGCAGCCCGACTGACAGAACCACTTGTTCTAGTTATCGATGACCCTTCAATGAACCAGAAGACAGTCACCTACCTCAGCAACAACACCATGCGCATCCAGCACACAAAGATAACTGTCTTCATCCTCTTTCAGAAGTACACCCGCGAGATCTCACCAGACATCCGGCACAATGCCCGGTTGCTATACTTCAGTTCCAAGTGTGGACGTGCCCTGCTCGAGACCATATATGACAGCCTAATCCTCAAGGAGACCAAAGGGGACTTTATCGCAGGTTTACAGAGGGCAGCTGAGCTGTACCGCGTCATCTTCAGCAACAAGGAGACAGGTGAGCTGTCACACTTCAAGCCATTTCTGGAAAAGGCACAGACCTTCACCTACAAGCTGAATCCAGGCAGGAAACTACCCTGCTCTACGCATCATCACTGACAGACTATCGCAGCTGCCGCAACTTTTTTCAAGGCTGCACGGTCTCCGCTACTTCGTCTGCGGTCTCTGCTACTTTGCCAGATGCTTGAGGAACTTCTTCAGAAGCTTGAGGAACTTCTTCAGAAGCTTGAGGAACCTCGTCAGAAGCCTGTCGCTTAAACTCTCCCCACTGAGGGTCAGAGTCTAGGGCGCTCTTCTTCTGGAACTTCTCACGGAAGATCCACTTTGTCCATGCGTTATGAGCATCTGTCTTGCGAGCGGATTTGATGAGGTAGTCCTGGTAGTTATCTGGTAATTTCAGAAATGGTGCCAGATCACTGGCCAATCTCCTGGGCCCTTCTTCGTTGAAGATGTGCCCAACAACCTCCTTGCGGCCAACAGTGAACCCCTCCTGAGTACCTTCTGCATGACCAGTGTCATAGCTCTCCGCTACAGCGGCACTGACCTCCTCCCTGAAGTAGTTATTTGCTCCAGACTGGAGGCTATCCAGCATCTCTCGCTCTTCCTGGCTATGGAGGCTAAATGCTGCAGCCCACTTCCCGACCATTAGTAGATCTTTGGGATCGACCCTCGCCCTTTGGAGAGCTAGAATAACAGGCCTGTTGGTTTGGGCCACAGGTAGGTCGAGTGTCCTGCCCTGCATGCTGTCAAACTTCCGGTAGAGTATCCGAGTCAGGAGTTCTTTTGTACTACGAGCTGGAGCTCCTTCCTCTATGATGGCCAGTATTTCCGCATCAGACGGGGGTGTAACCTTGGCTCGCTCGTGGATAATGTTGATGTCACGAAGCAGTCCTGGGACTCAGTGGGACAGTGCACACTGTGGCTGTCGTGCTGACTTGTCCTGCTGCCTATAGACAATCTTCTAGAGAACTTTTCCAAACATGGCAGCCATTTAAAACCTCTATATACCAGACCTTAAACATGTTGCAGTATGTGCAACATCCAGATGAGGCCATTGAACCCGCGACATCGCACCAGACTGATACTCGGAAGGACTGCCTGATGGTCATTCGACCTAGTATACATGATGAGAACCCGTTGTCCGCTGCTGGGAAGTACATTGACTGTGCAATCTCGGCACAGATCCACGAGATCAAGAGCATGACACTCAAGTTCAAGCTTCAGAGCACAATAGAACAGATGGTAGAGCTCCCGCAGGTTCTGAACAAGTGGGAGATCATGCAGAGCAACAGCACCGTGGACACCACCTATGTGAATGATGAGTACAGAGTCCTAGGTCAGCTGGCTCGTGGAACAACCTTCTATGCGAAGGGAAAGGGGTACTATGCTGTGGGATGCAATGATGGGTTCACAGAATTTGAACTACGGGCAGGTGTCGAGAAGCCTGTGGCAGTTCCACTCTTAACCCTCCTCGAGAACACACACGTGAATCTGGCTGCCATGCAGTGCAGGATAGGCTGTTCCTCCGGCGTACACTGAGCAGCTCGCAGATGCGACGATGAATGCTCCAAGACTTCATGTCTGGCATGACGAGAATGACATGGAACTGAAGCAAACGGGTTCCAAACAGCGGACCATGCATGTGGAGCGAGAACACCAGCAGGTCCAAGCCACAGCTAACCAACGGGTAGAGCTGACATTGCATCGTGGTGCATCGAACTGTGTCGCTGTTGCGGTCCTGGTTCAGAAGGGAGAAGCTATCCAGCAGGTGGATAAGCTAGACAACTTCAAGCTTGTGGTTGCTGGGACCAATGTTCTTGGTGAGATACGCGACCTGGCTGACTGCCAACTCTACAGACACAAAACTAAGTCATATGCACTTCTGCGACTAACCAGTGGAAGCGATGACCTCGAGTCGGCACTCGAGAGGCCGTCACCACCTCAGGGGCAGGAATATCCCACCTAATCATGGCAACCGGCTCAGCTTCAACATCGGAAACCTCATAGCTGGGACTCACCCATTAGGTGTGATGGTACTTTACTTTGGCTATGCTAAGGTATGCGTGTCGAACACATAAGGTATTCAGCTTGAGTGTGCGTAGAGCATGACTCCTGTCATCACCGCTGCAGCTGCCACCACTACTATAAGCTCTGCAGTCTTCTGACCTGTTGATGCTTCATAGTCGAGCGTTGGCTCAGATATCTTTACAGCCTCGTAGTACTCATCGAGACTCTCATCTGCCTCTTTGAGGCTCTGGTTGGCCTGAGCTCGGAGTTGGCATCGGCGTGCCTCCCTCTGGCGCATATGCTCGAGGGCTTTGCTGTACTCAAACTTCTCCTTAGACAGCTTCTCCATCGCCTGGTTATGACGCTCATGCTCGACCTCTGCTGCCTTCTTGTCGGCGAAGCTGAGTCCCCAGTTCACTAAGGCAAACACGCCCACATTCAAGATTGCGGATGCCATGCTATAGACTACAGTTTAAAGCTACTATATAGCTGTCCCCAGCGACGGATCCCCAGAGCGATGTATGAACTAGAGGCTTATGAAGATCCAGTCGAGGATATAGATGATGAGGACTATGAGGAGGACTATGATGAAGAGGATTATGATGCAGACGACTACGATGTAGCAGAGACCGCGGGTGAGTATGATGATGTAGAGCCTGAATCCCGCAAGCTAGTACACAGAGTGAAAGGACTCTATAGCACTTACATAAAAGGTTCTATCGGTCCACTGGCAGCCGTTGGGGCTCTGATCGCTCTGTTCACAATGAAGGCTGGCGAGACGGTCCGCAAGATCGCCAACAATGCTCTCCATGGGGTGGAGAAGATTTTTGAAGCCATACCAGCCATCGCCTCAGGAGTAGGTACGTTCTTCAGAGTCGCAGGCCCTTGGCTACTGTATGTTGCCATAGCGCTCGCAGCCATCTGGGCCGCCAATCATTTAAGCCATACTATATAAGGAGGAAGTCTCTGTACGACCTGGTCAAGTCCCTTAACTTCCGAGGGTTGGTCGATAAACTACTGTTCAGTGAGGATCCAGCAGAGATTAGACACCAGTGTACGAAGGTGTTTGACGAGGTCTTCAGTGATGGTCGAATGAATGACAGCCATCTGTTCGTCTGTTTAGAGTTCACCCAGGCCGTGCGTGACAGGACGGGAGTGGACGTCAGTGATGAAATCCAGAAGTTTATCAACTGTCTTTCTTGAGGAACTCTACTATCAGCCTGGTGGTCAACTACTCGAGGCTGCACGTCGCAAGGGCTACAACCTCACATTGGAGACAGTTATCCAGTGGCTCAGCCACCAGGCGATGTGGCAGATATACAGACCTCGTCCACAGCACATCAGTCTTGCCCATTTCGAGGAAACTGTCCGGAGCAGATTTCACCAGGCAGATGTTCTAATCGTTCCACATGACTTGGTTGGTTGTAAGACCGACAAGTATGCCCTCACCATCGTCGATGTTGCCAGCAGGTACAAGGCTGCAGTACCCCTCACAGGGAAGTCAGCTGGCCAGGTGGCCCAGGCATTCCAGGGTGTCTATGAGGCTTCGGAAAATCCCATCCAGTGGCCAGAATTGTTGCAGGTGGATGAGGGTAAGGAGTTCAGAGGTGAGACTGCAGCCCTCATGCGGAAACACGGTGTGGCAGTTAGGCGAGGCGAGGTAGGGAATCACTGTGCCCAGGCTATCGTTGAGTGGTGGAATCGGACACTGGCAGAGAGACTGTTCCCACACCAATACGCCCAGGAAATGGCCGCGCCAAGTGAACATTCTAGAGTATGGGTGAGAGGGCTGCCTGCTGTGGTGGAGAGATCCAATGCTGAGGTTACCAGGCTAATCGGGAAGAAGCCGGGAAGAAGCCGGTAGACGCTATTAGACACTCTGTTGGTCACAGCTCTATAGCAGCGAACAAGGGAGAGGAGTGCCTACCACCTGATGCTCTGGTTCGGTACCTGTATGAGCCTGGTGAGCTGGAAGGTGGTCGATGGCGTGCAACAGATCCTAACTGGTTGATAGATGTTCACAGGCTTGACAGGTATGTGGAGGCGGAGGGCCGGCCTACACTGTACTACCTGACACGCCAGCACAGAGTGCCTAGGTGACCATTTGTCATAGAAGAGCTTCAGCTAGTCCCTGAAGACACACAGCTACCACCCCCCTAGGGTGCTAACATGATACTCGATGGGCTCGGTATGGACCCCCATCTGGCAGCACATGGCGCTTATCATAGTAAGCGGAGAGTCCAAGTTTCTCCTGCGCATACATCACCATACCCTGGTTGCGCATGCGTAGGCCGCGGTTTTTAGCTCTGTCCACCTCACCATGTAGGGCACTGTAGAACCTCTGCCAAGAGACCTCATTCTGCCGCTTTGACATTCCCTTAGCCGAGCACTTACTTGCAGCTGTGCTCTCCACATAGTAGCATTTGGAGCAGAGAGTGATGCCATGAGAGCCTTCGAACTCGAGCTTGAACAGTCCCGGAGTCCATCCAGACCATTTGTCCCAAGCTAGCCAGTCCCGCTTATGAGCCTGGTACTCTACTCGCATCTCAGGGTGAATGATGTCGTCGAGGTTGGCATGCCAGGCTAAAAAAATTAGAGCATGGCCAGCGACCTCAGTGTAAAATTGATGAGGGGGGGGGGAATAAATGATGCAGATATAAATGTTGCTGTTTAGTATTTCCTAGCGTACTGCGGTCCAAAGTGTTCTACAATTAAACAAAACATATTAACTGGATGGCTATCTGCCATATACAACTAACCAATGCAATAAGTAGATTGTAATTAAATTAAGTAACTAAGTATCATAGACTGATAAACTTAGATTGTGCGGCTAGTTGAGAGCACCACAGTAAACAAGAATAATATTCACAGTAATAAAGAAATTATAGATTGCGGTCCTAAGACCGGGAAGGCACCTATTAGTCATCAGTGCTAGATACAGAAATAATAATTAGATGTGCAATAGTATAGTTACTTGAGTACCTAATAGTCATCGGTACGGAACAGGCTACTATGTTACTGATATTGAGGTGCTAACATATTCCTAGCACTAGTTGACACGTTCTCTGGAGCTGGAGAGATTTCCACAGGCGATTCCCGCAGCTGGTCTCCGCAGGTTGGCTCCGCAGGCAGGGTAGATATGGTGCACACTCAGGACAGTGAAACAGAGCAGTGAAGTGACATCTATTAGATAGTCTCTGTAACTAAATCACAATTTATGCGGGAGTAAGAAAGTTCTCCGTCCGGCGACGGAAGTAGTAAACTTTAAGGTTGCCCATTAACAGAGAGGGCAGTATATAATATTAAGCGGGTACCTAACTTGGCACATGGTGCAGGATGCGTCACATAGCTCTTGCGGCGCACCTAGCAAAGTCCACCAGACTGTGGTCCAAAAGTTAATTAAAACACACACGACATGCAGTGCAGAATTTAGTGTCCACTTTTCAGCGTGGTTGGCAGATCCGGCGAGTCGTCCACCAAGAATCACCATAGCTCTACATCGTGTAGGATTACATCCTGGGCCACAAGGGCCCTTTCCACAGGTGTTCCCTTTAGAAAAGTTTGAATGTGGGAACAATTACTTTAATTAATTATTTTGCTCCCGGATGGCCATCCGAGAGCATCCAAAATTGTGTAATGCGGAAAGTCTGAGTACTGCTTTTACGTGCGTGTGAGCTGAAAGCCACAAGCAACCACGGTGATGTGCTGTATCTTCCATCGGTGTTCCGGTCCACTCATCTTGTCCGCACCTCCAGTCAGTCTCCACCCCGACAATGCTCCTGATCCTAAATTTTCACCCCTTTGATACTCGCTGTGACGTCAGAGTTGGGCGCCTCAACCAATCAGCGGCTGAGCGCCAGCCAATCAGCGTGCTGGTATGCTAGTGACGTTTCGACCACATGTACACATCACTCTGTATTTAGTTTAATATTTACATGGGGGGGGGGTTTCGACGATAACTCAGGCATTTCTTAAAATGGTTTACAGTTTTGGAAAGGTCGTTTAATTCTGGTCCTAACCGGTACCAAGAACAACGAGAATGGATAACTTATAAACATTAACGAGTACCTACTCAGTACACTATAGGCATGCACTCGCTTCCAATTCCGAGACGTGTTGTCAGGGAAGCTCTAACGCGCGCGTACGCCCACCACACATTTTATCAGACTTAGCCTCTCTCATAGGGCTTATGTACACATACTATTCTACCCAGGGCGCATGCTTGGAGCGAATCCAGAGTGGCCATTCCTTACCCAGCTTTGCTGGGACAGTCAGTACCCCTCTGGTCGGTCCGTGCTACAAATGTTGATATGGACTACTTTTTCGAACCATCCAGTATTACACAGACCAGAGGTCATAGGTTCAAGCTCAACATAAAACCAAAGGTATTCGCAAGCACTTTTTCACCAATAGAGTGGTACCACGGTGGAATTCACTGCCAGCTACGATAGCCGAAGCAGTCAACAAATAGATATATATGTAGATATATGTAACTAAGTTTAGCGGGTGCGTAATCTGGTTTTTAAGTGTAGGCGGCACACCGCAACTGACTCTTGAACCAGTGTCTAGCAGCTGTAGGTAGCATACCGTGGCTGACGGCTGTTAGGCATACGCATAGTTTATTGGTTAAACCTGTATAATAGTTGTTGATACATAAACAACTACCTGTAAGCATATATGTGTATAGAGTACAAGTAGAGGAACTGTGTATATATTGTACCTAAATCATAAATCATATAATGGGTGCGTAAACTGGTTTCAAGCATAGGCAGCACACTGCAGCTAACTCTTGAGCCACTGTCTAGCAGCTGTAGGTACAGTCGAATCATTAAAGAACAAACTAGATATCTACTTCAAAGAAAGAACAGTTGAATTTGACTGAACATGCTATACATATACCATCCCTTCACAAAGTCATACTGAAATTCCACAAATGCAGTGGACTGATCTAGGAGTAGCCTGTGTATAGACAGAAACAAGCTGGGTAGCAATTCCAATAGCCAGTAGATTCATCTCAGCTTCTACACCCATACTTTTGTGGTTGCATGAAGAGACACTAGCATAGAGGAGACCCGGATAGCGATGAGCACAGAAAATGAAAACAACAGCAATAAGACAAACCACGGCCTCCACAAGACAGCATGCAAATAAATGCTAGGCGTAGCAGGGTGTAACCATGAGTGTAGGCGGCACACAGCAGCTAACACGCGGGACACCCATCTGCACCACAGTACTTCCACCAATCAATGTCAACCATTGCCAATCTGATGTCAGAATTTTAAACTTCAAGTTAAATTAAGAGATGAACTGTGTTCATTTTTCGGCAAATTTGGTGGATGATGTTGCTATCATAGACAGCAACATTATCAGCCGAATTGTTGGAAAGTGTACACCAGTTTCTTTGTTATTGACACAGCAAAAGATAGAATATTGACATCAGAGTGGTAAGAGTCAAGGTTTAAAATCTAATAGTTTCGAGGAGACTTAATTAAGCAACGCCAGTCAAATCATTCAAGAACAAAATAGAAAACGACCTCAAGGAAAGAACTTTTGAATTAGACTGAACAAGCCATACTACAACAAAAAAAACCTCTGAGACAATAACAAGCCAATGACTTATACCTCGTAAAATGACGATGATGATGATGATGATGATAAAAAATAAATTGCAAAGGCGAGGCCTATGATGCGGTGGACCCATGACATAACATTTATAACATTATGCTTATATATATAACATCCATATACATGTATATATTTTTTATTACAGATGGCATAGAGTACGATACAATACATGTATGAGTTATGTCCTTTACATTTAAACAAATTACGTGTGGAGACATGACCTATGACAGTACATTTACATAAATGGGGAGGGGTGAGGGGAGGTGGAGGGAGTGGAGTGACAATCTTGCGAAGTATTATTACTGTTCAGTGAAATTACGATTATTATACTCATAATTATCCCTGTTACGTATCTCATCATTATTACATGTATACTCATGCATGCCATGCTGAATGGTGTAGTTCGGATCGACCGGTTGGGTACCGGCCGTACCAGCTAAGCTGGGTACGCGCCGCCCGTCTAGGATTCGTTTCCTGAACACGCCCCTCTGGGTAGAGCTATAAGCATATATAGGCCTATGGGAGAGAGAGAGAGTGTGTCGAAAAAACGACTAAGTTCGTTAAAACACATTATGCGCATGCATGCGGCAGGACGCTGTTTCTATGGAGCGCATAGTTGTGACCTAGATAGGATGCCGCTTATAGCGTACCGAGCTGGTACTCTGTAATTCTTATTGATTGTCTGTTCCAGTTAAATCTGGCATTAATCAAGACCAGAATTCGACGGGATTTCTAAATCTGTAAACCATTTCAAAATTGGTTGAGAAATGGCTGAGTTATCCAGGAAAACTCTTCTTGATTATCTTCAAAATATTGCCTCGACGTCATAACCATGTGGACATAAAGCTTCTAGAATGTTCTAGAACGTTCGACGACGCTATTATTAGCTGTGTGCTGATTGGCTGTTGCTCGAACGATGATTGGATGACGCCTGCGCCTATGATGTCATAGAGAGTATAAAAGGTGAAGCGATCCAGTGATCGAGAGCATCCTCGGCCAGGGGTCGAACAGGTTGGAGCTGTACCAACTATTATCAAGTGCAACACGCGTCTTTCTTCGCTATGTGTCGAGGTTTTATCCTGTAGAGTACAGTTTCCAACCCACCGTACTAACACAATTTTGTAACTCCCCTTCTGCGGGAGTAATTTGGAACTTTCGATAACCGTTCGCGAATACTACATCTACATTCGGAACACAAAGTTGCGGTTAGGCCTTTGCGGCCTGAATATGTGAGCCTACAGATGTAGAGGCAGGATGTTCTTTGATGGGTGACTCGCCGGATCTGCCGGCCATGCCTAAAAGTGGTATTTCGCCACACCAACCGTGTAAATTCTTTTGACTTTCGACCGCAGCAAGTAAACTCTGCCCGGTACGTCTTCAGAGCTGGTTGACGTACACAGCACTGTGAAGCTTTGTTTTGTATCTTCATTTGCCTCTGACAACCCCCGCTTGTGACGGGTTGTTTACACCTTCCACCCGTGCCATCGGTGTACAGGAACTTTTCTCACTACATAGTACTATCGTATCTCTTACTGACTACTCGTTAGACATTCTATTAGGCCTACAGCACTAAGCAATGTACTCCCGCCATGAGTGTTCTTGCGGAACTCTTGTTTGCGGAAAACAGCTTGCGGGAACCACCCTGCGGGAACTTTCCAGCTTCCCGAGAGCACCTCATCTCACGTCGACTACAGATCTGCGTGTCAATTTCAGTGACACGGTAGCCTAACTTGGGAATGACTACCAAGTATTCAAGTAACTATACTTCACCGTTTAATTATTTCCCTATATAGGTTTTGTTAATTATCTCATATCTGTACTAACGGTTCCGATGACTAAAAGGAACCATAACGGTCTTAGGACCAATAGTTATAATTTCTGTATTTGTTAAATAGTTATTTCATTTTCCTCAATGTGTTGCTAACCGCACTATAGTAGGTTCGTCAACCTGTATTACTACATATATCTTAATCATTACCACCGTATTGTTTGTTCAGGTTAGATTACGTATGTATATGGCCAGTGGCCATCCGTTAACTTGTTTTGTTTAGTCATAGAAAATATAGGAATGCAGTGCACGTAGGAAACACTATACAGCAACATTTATATATGCAGCATTGGCTCTTTTGGGGCCATAGAGAAGGCAGGATAAGACAGCGCACAGAGTAGTAATAATCACGGTTGTGACAGTGCACTGTTGCAGAGGCATACATGAGAAATGAATCACATGTATGCAGGTAGTAAGCATATACGGATGGTCTGCAATGACCAGAAACTGTTCTTCAAGCTGGTGCGCAAGCAAAGACAATCTAGGTCGAGTCTAACAAATGAGTTACAGGGGAGAGACTTGTGGGACCAGAGCACGTAACCGAAGGCTCGAGGAGGCACTTCCAGAAGCCAGCGGATCCAAAGCAGTGTCCGGACTTCGATAAGGGTTATAGGCAGAGAATTGCGTATGATAACCAAATTGTCAGATAAAGGCATGATGGATGTGTGTTTCAAGATGTCTCTGAAAAGGAAGTAAGAAATGCAGCGAGAACCCTGAATAGAGAGAGGGCAATGGATGCCATGGGACTAATAGCAGAGCATTTGCAAAAAGTAGGAGAAACAATAACCCCCTTATATGACAAAACTAGTAAATACTATTTTCAAGACCAACTGTGTTCCTGAGATAGTCAAGCAAGTCCGAATAACGCCAGTACTAAATAAAGCCAAATCACCTGTCCATCCAGGTATCATGGTATCACCATACTAACTGTGTTAGAGAAAGTCATTGAGAAAATCTAGCTAGCAAGAGCGAAAGATATCCTTGACTCTCACCAATGCAAGTTCCAGCGGGGCTTCAGAGAAGGCATCTCAAGCAAAAATGTGGCGGGCTTGGTAACAGAAGCAATAATGGAAGCAAAGCAGCTGAGGAAACCGCTCCATATGTTGGTGTTGGATGCAGAGAAAGCTTCAACGTTTGGTGAACTGAGGGATTGATGCACAAACTGCACCAGATTGGCTTGCCTGGTTATCTCTGGAACCTCCTAGAAGAACTACTCACAGGGGCAAAAGCGAGAGTGACATGGCTAGATTATACATCTGAGGTAGTTGAACTCCAGCAGGGAGTAAGATAAGGAGAAATTGTGCCAACTGACTGTTATCTGCAGGACATTAACCCATGGCTACTGGAGGTTGAAGAGATGAACACAGGTATCAGGATTGGCAGTGTGAATGTCTCAGCACCAGCCTGCGCAGATGACGTAATTTACTTGTCAGACTCTCCCCTCCAGATGCAAGTGATGCTTAAAGTGGCTAGGCAGTACACAATTAGTGAGTGATTTCTCCATAATGTCAGCAAATGTGTCAGCATGATGATCAATAAAGAAGATCAGACTGCACCAACACTCCGACTTGGGAGAGCAGTTGTCCCAATACAAGACAGAATGCTCCACCTTGGTGTGACAAGACTAGCTAATGGTAAAGTAGATGTTGAACCATTGATTACCAGCACTGCGAGAACTGTGTATGCCCTTATGGGGGTGGAACCACATGGCAAGCGAGGCATAAACCCAATAGTGAGCCACAGAATATGGCAGCTCTATGTTAGCCCAAAACTAACATATGGGCTTAAAGCATGCTGCCTGAGCACCAGCTATATGGCTCTCCTGGAAACTACCCAGAGGAAGAAGCTGAGGCAACTGCAGTCACTGACTGACAGATGTGCAAATGTGGCAGTATATGTCATCCTGGGGGCGGCACAAGTGGAAGCGGTGATTGATAGGAAGATCCTTACTCTTTATGGTAACATTTGCAGAAGTGTGGGTTCATTAGAGCATTCATAGGCCCTGCAGCAGATAGCTTTGAAGGACCTAGCAGCCCCGAGCTGGTTTTCAATGGTAAAGCCTAGAATGAAAACAATGATGAAGACAACAGTAGGTGAATACTGGACAGAGAGATGGTGGCTTGAGCTCAAAGCAAAAGTGTCCCTACGGTACCGCAAACCATTAGCACTACAGATGGGATGCATGCACAATGTATGGTAAATGGTACAAACAGATACAAGAGATGTGGAGAAGGCTGTAACGAAGATCAAAATCCTGACAGGAATTAGTTACACCCTACAAGGGAATCGAACGAAATTCAACCAGCACCAAGTCGATCCCACTTGCCTGTTATGTGGATACGAAGCAGAGGATAGATGTTACATCATTAGCAGGTGCTGCTTCTATGCAGACCTTCATCAGAAGTATGTTGCCCGTGTGTACATGGGACTGCTTGCCATCGATCCTGAAGAGGAGGTAACCAACCTAACTACTGATCCTGAATCTCTGACACAGCTGGCACTCGATGCCTCTCTAATGATGGCCAGTGATGGAGCATACCACGTGATCTCCACTGACAGTGACCTACTACCTATCATTGAGAAATGCAGTAGAGACGTCATACTCAAATTACACACTAGACGCGGCCAGCACCTGAGTGTGAGAATATAGGATTACCTGGTCTACCATCCACTAGGACATATAGTGAACAGCTAAAAGCATCTAAAATACTTCGTTGTGCTAAAGTAAGAACTCCACCCATACTTAGATACTTTTATAGACATCTACCATTTAGAAAATCGTATTCCTGACGTTTGCAGTTCATGGAACATGCCAGAAACCTGAAGGATAATTTAATCCCACATTGTCAGTATTTTCATTTTGGGACTCTGGAATTCCGTGTAGCAGAAGGCAGTTCCTTCTCGAGCACTGTTCATGGTTGTCAAGCTCAAAGTTCATTTTTGTATTTTCCACGATCAATTTATCATTTTCGTCTTTAATGGCTCTCCTGTCTTGTCTGACACATTTCATGTTAACTTCTGTACTTAAACTCTTATAAATGTGAACCACACGAGATGACATACATTCCCCTCTGACCAGACATCCCAAGCCCCTAGGGGGTACGTGGAATGGCCAGAGTAATTCAGTTCATTTTGGAAATCCCTCCCATTTACGGGAGCACCTCGTGAGCGAGTAAAATACAAAAATGACAAAAGTAGAAACGGACTTGTGTATGAATTACTTGGTCTATTTATTACTGTTTATAATTGCGAGTTTTATGGTCCGGTGATGGTGTAGTGAGTAGAAGTATTGTCGCACTGACATTTCTACTTTATGATGGCAATTGCAGCTTGGTTTGTTAGATAATATATGTAGAAGGATCGAGCAGGAATGATGTTAGGATGCTGTTGTTGGTCCAGATGTTGTAGTTGTTGGTGTTGCACATGGTACATAGGCTAAAGTCGATGAAATTGAGGTATTTCATGTGGAATTCAGTTAGAGCAGTGCAGGCAGTCAGAAAGTGCTGAAGCTCTTCTGGTTCACCATTACATTATAGTCAGGTTGGATTAACAGTGTAGCGGCTAAACTTAGCTGTGTTCAGCTGGAGAATGTAACATCCTGTCAGTAGCGGTAGTCGTACTGCAAGTAGGTGTATATTGTAAGGTGATGTAATAACAGAGTCAACTGCTGGATGTGCCGAGGAGAAATTAATTGGATAGTGCTGGACGTGCTCAAACGAGGGATACAGCTGCAGTTGTGAGTTGAGATTCGCAGACCATTGCTTGTGTATGTTGGTTCTGATAGTGGTCCTCCAGGCACAGCTTCCTGCTGGGCTGTCCATGAGTTCATAGATGGATGGGAGATTATACCTTGCCAATATCCTGCGTATGTCTGCAAACCAGCTCTCCTGGTCAAAGATTCTCATAACACTTTGTCTTACAGCTACTTCAAATAGAAGCATTTCCTGGTTTCCGCAGATATTTCTGGTCATGATGAGCTTTAACATATGTATACAAGCCTCAACTGGTAAGGTGCCAAATAGGATATAAGGTGATGGGTATGCAGTCCTGTTTGGAAGCCCTAATGTTTGAAGTAGTAGTTTGTGGTAGAACTTGTCTAGCAAGATTAATTTCTGTCTTGTTAAGGATGAGAATGTTCAAACCATGGAGTAGTACAGCAAGGACGTATATCTCAATCAGGTGCATACTGGGGTTTGGTGTTATCCCATTGATGCTGTGGAATCCCGTGCCCATGAGAGAGTAAGCTGCTCGTTTTACTTTTTTATGTTTTCATCGACGGGAGGCCGTGCACTAGTAATCTGACCACGCCTTTAGATTCGCAGGTGGAGCGCACAGCCTGGTGCTGATACCAGTTCTCCATTTAGAGTAAATGCTGGCTTCTCCTGTTTACAGTTTGACAGGATGGCACATTTCGCTGGCTGCAGTCCATAGAACTTGTAGGTGCTGTAATAGCTTGATGTGTTTTTCAGGTGCTGTAGCTGATATTCGCTGTTTGCGCTTAGGCTGACATCGTCAGCACAGGTCGGCGCTGTCGAGTGTACAGTCACAATATAGGCACCATTACCAGTGGTGTCTAGGCAGTTGAGCAGATTGTTGATGTACAGTTTGTACAGGTCTGTTGATAATATGCTACCTTGCCTGACACCTTGCCTGAACGGAATTTGCTCTGGGAACTCACCATGCCATTTCACTGTGGTGGTAGCATTTTTGTGAAGGACTGTGATGAGGGTCCAAGTGGTCCAAATCCAAATTCAATACAACACCCGCAGATGGATGGATGCTTCGCCATAACTAATCAAGATAAAGATCCAGATGGGTTCTCCAACCAATTAGTGGAATATCCGTACAAGAAGAAGAAGGATTACTACCAGAATGAATCTCAGCCAGTGCCTAGCAACGGGCTACAGGATGCAGCTTCCAACTGTCGCGTAGTAGTCAAACCAGTAGCTGTAAATATAATGAGCGAAAGTCAAGCTCTGTCAGAAAGTCATCAAAACCAAGACGTAACCTCCAGAGTCATAGCCACAAATAATCAGACCAATAAATCAGAGGTACTTCCTCCTCTAACTCCGACAGACGAATGGTCAGCGCCTGCGTTTGACAATAATAATGAGAGTCAGAAAGAACATTCCCGCCAAATATCTAACCAATCATCAGCAGATATACAATATTGCAGTGAACAAGCCTCGCTAGATAACAACCAGCAGCAAGTCTCACCGGCTCCAAGTAACATTCATTTTTTAGAGTCTCCTCAGGGGACAGACAAACCACCACCCCACAGAAACGACTAGATACTACACAACTCTCTGATGTACACCTAAGGATTGTTTCCTGTAACATTGAAAATATCACCAGCAACATCGCCTATGTGGAGGAGCTATTGAAAGGAAACCAAACCATCCTCTGCCTTCAGGAACATTGGCTCTTTAACTACCAAGCAGATCATATTTGCAAAGCATTTCCATCACATGAAGCAGCCATAAAGTGTTCAGACGATGATGACCCTCTACCTCCCTCATAAAGACCTAGAGGTAAAGGCGGGGTTGCAGTCATCTGGCATAAAGATCTGTCAAGGAAAATTGAAGTATTACCGGTTGGCAGTAACATAGTCCTAGCAATACGCATAAGTACAGAGGAAACACCCTTAGTTCTCATTAACACCTATCTGCCTTCCCAAGGCTCTTCAGACCAACACAACTATAAAAACATCTTGGATGAAGTTTTTGAAATTCGAGAACAGTACAGAGAGGACAGCCATAATCTATGGACAGGTGATGTAAATGCAGACATAAATAGAGAGAAAACTTCAAAGAATGATGTACTTTTTAAGGAATTCTGCACTTCGGCAGCCTTCAGAGTGTCTGATAAAACCACAGATTGCCCAACATATTACCACTTTTCAGGGAACATTACATCCCATATTGACCACTTCATTGAACCGACGGATCAAGAAACAATAATCACAGATATTGTAGTTGACACAAGAAACGTTATTAACCAGAGTGCACACGACTCAGTCACTGCAACCTTATCACTAACAATACTCCCAGGGAGGGTAAAGAAGATAAACTGCCCTCCGCAACCACGCGTTAATTGGTCGAAAGCAAATCTGGAGCGTTATAAGTCATTGACTAAGACCAGACATACCAAGGTCTTAAAGGACTGCCCGCCAGACACTTCTCCAGATATCATACTTCAAGCCACTAACTCTATTCTAAAGAAGACCGCTCTTCAGTGTGATCCTACATATGCTAAACCTCCTCGCCGTAGGACAACAAATAAATGGAACTCGGCACTAAAACCACTAGTCTCTAAAGCGAAAGCTGCGCACTGGGCCTGGAAGAAGGAAGGCCGTCCTACAGACAAAGTCAACCAATTAACTAATAACAGGATGCGCGCTAAACAAGCCCTACGTCATGCTCAACGCCAACTGTCAGCTGACTTGCGTAACAATCTTCACAGTGCTATCATGTACATGTCAACACATGACAAACAATCCATGTTTAAACTTGTACGTAAACATCGACCTGGTAGCAGAGCATCAAAAATGTCAGCCATCGACTTCAAGCAGTTCTCTTCAGGAATATCAGAAAATGAAGGATGGGCCAACTATTTTGAGGATTTGGCTACTGCCAAGCATCATCCTAGTTTCAGTGAAGATGCAAACAACTCTACTAGCATTATCCATGCTTTCCTTTGCTCGTTGCCATCAAACGAAAATGCTGTTCAACTGCTCACAGAAGCTGAGACAAAGAGACATATTGATTCAATGAAAAAGGGTAAAGCTGCAGACTCATTTGGCCTATCGGCGGAGCATGTGAAGTTTGCCACTGAGGAAGTAATAAGTGTCATCACATGGCTAATTAACGGAATACTGAAACGGGGGACGATTCCAGACGGTATGAAAATGGGCATCGTATCACCAATCTTGAAGAAAGGAAAACCAGCAAACAATCCAGACAGCTACAGGCGTATTACGGTTACATCCCTTTTAAGCAAGTTGCTAGAGAAAGAACTTCTGAAACGGTCAAGGGCAGTCTTGGACCCAGAACAAAACAAGCTGCAATTTGGATTCACCAATAGATGCTCTTCTACTCATGCAGCCTTCTTGCTTACTGAATGCTTAGCTGAGGCAAAAGATAGTGCGTTGCCACTGCTTATTACATTCATGGATGCTTCAAAAGCGTTTGACATAGTCTGTCACAAAAGCATGCTGAACGCAGCCTGTTCTCAAGGACTAGATGGCAGACTGTCGGAACTATTTAACAGCATGTATACCGGCATCACATCAGTAATCTAGTGGCAGGGGAATGTATCTAGAGCCTTCAATGAAGAACTCGGCATCAGACACGGCGCATACACATCTCCTGATCTCTTCAAACAACGTAGCAACCCATTACTGAATAAACTGACAGCTCACCCAGGTGCATTTCACATTGGTTCTATTCCTACTGGCACCATCATGTGTGCAGATAACCTGGCCATTATCTCCAAGAGTGCCTTTCAAATGCAGCAACTATTGATTATTGCAGAGCTCGATGCATCAAACGAGCGAAACCTGTTTAGCACAGCAAAGACCAAAGCTATGGTCCCAAAAACAGCACCTGGTAAATCTTCAGATGCAGTTCTTCATCTTAATGGAGCTGAACTGGAACTTTCCCCAAAGGAAACACATTTGGGAATTCACAGATCAAATAATGTAAAAAACAAGTCAACAATCGTTGCACGTATTGACTCAGCACGCCGAGCAGCATACTCGCTGATGGGCGTTGGAATGCACGGTCTTAATGGTATCTACCCAATGACATCCATCAAGCTATGGGAGATCTATATCACACCAATCCTTCTACATGGCTTAGAAGCAGTTGTGCTCTCAAACAGCGAAGTCCAAATGCTGGAGGACTACTACAGAGGGACTTTAAAAAGACTGCAGCATCTACCTGCATCAACCGCTAATGCTGCTGTTTACCTGCTCCTTGGCATTATCCCAATTGAAGGTCAACTCCATAAGAGAATACTGACACTGTTTCTCAACATACTGTGACGACCTGACTCAATTGAAGCATTAGTTATTAGACGACAGTTGGCAGTCAAAAGCTACAACTCCCATAGCTGGGTGATTGTTGTTAGAAAGCTCCTGATTCAGTATAAGCTTCCATCAGCGTTCAACCTTGTAAAATCCCAACCTACAAAATGTTCCTGGAAGAAACTGTTGCATGCTAATGTGAATAACTACTGGCTAGAAATCCTACTCGAGGAAGCTGCAGCGAAAGTAACATTGGGATACATCAACTTATCGTCCTGCAAAATAGGAAGTTGCCACTCAGTCTGGAATATGGCAAACACTGATACCCTTACGGTCATCAAAGCAACAGTCAAAGCAAAGTTGCTCACTCAGCGCTACAACTTGTATGCCGGCTCTACTCGGAACCGTGCCTCTAACACTGATTGTCCACTCTGCAAATCTGAACCAGAGACCACTGAACATTTCCTTCTTAATTGTCCATGTCTGGAAGAAACCCGCAAACCACTCATCAACAAGATTGAACACATTATGTTAGCTGGTAACCTCCAAACCTTGAAAGAATGTCAGCAGGACAACATCGTTAAACTAATTCTCGACACCTCCCATACATTCACTAAATGCAATCCGCTCGCGACCATGTTAGAGGATGCCACCCGTGACCTCTGTTTCAAGCTGCACCACATGAGATCTTGCATACTAACTGGAAAGTCTCAGTACACTATATTTCGTCCAAGAAGGCATGATAACACAACGCGACAAAATCAACACTTTACATCAGCTAGGAACTTAGTGCTGGCAGGTGGGGCTCATAGAACAGAGAGGAGGGATTTACAGAACAAGTAACAAGAAGTACAGGATTACATGTTATGTTTTGGTGGTTTGATCTCCTTTTTATACGAGAACATGTTAACAAAAATCGGATAATCTAAAGGTACTCAACGGCTAAACCAGGTAAATAACCTAGTCTATCATTTTCGAATGCAGAAGTATGTGTTGTGCGCAGTGATTCAGTGATCCTACAGTAACAGTAGCATAATAATCAACCTGTTGGCTGTTGATGATGGTGGCTACTATTACTAAATGGCAGAAGATTGAATAAGCTACCTCGGAGTTACGGCGTCGCAAAGAATTATGGGTAATGTCAAAGGTCAAAGCACATAAACAAATCTCTCGAGTCTGACAGCTCTGCGGCTACGCTACGAATTTTCCTCCTCATACATGCATGTTTCATGGTGTTCTTATCGACTTATGTGTGAACTTCTTAGCGACAGCTTGATATGGAATCATATCAAGATATTTATGCAGCAGAATTAGAAAATCAAAAATAATATTTACGCAACTGGAGGCGGAAAACAACGCGGTCAAGCGCATTCGCCCTGGTGCCAATGGTGCCAATTCGGCCCATTAACTCGCTGTTCCGATTAGAAGTGGATTCACACTAGTGTATTTTGCATAAATTCAATAAATAAATGTAGTTATTATATGTATTTTAAAAGTACAATTACAATATGCTTATTTTTAAGTCTATGTAATGTCAGCGATTACGTGAGACTGACAGTGTAGGCCTACACACGTACACCAGCTTCATAGTTAGGCCTATGTCTATATATAGTCTGTGTGTATGGTACTACATTGTTCTAATATTCCCAATTTAACACTATATAATTCTCTAGTCTCCTAAAGGCACTATTAGGCTACCTAATGTAATCATTCAATGTAATACGTGTGCGTAGATTGCGCTATTCATTGATAAAGGAATTATCCCAAACAGAGTATAATTATGTTTATCGTATTATCCATAAATAAACATCAGTCAAACAAACCACTCAAGCCGGCAGCCAGGGCAGGACCGGTGCACTATGTAATATTACTCCCAATCAGGCAGCCATGGCAGGGCAAGCAATCAGGCAGCAAGGGCAGGCAGGCAGGCAGCCAGGGGAGGGCAGCCAGGGTAGAGCAGGCAGGCAGCCAGGGAGGGCAGGCAGGCAGCCAGTGCTGGCAGTCAGTCAGGACATGGCAGCTAGGTAATCAGGCAGGCAGGCACAAGGGCATGGCAGCCATGCAATCAGGCAGCCAGGGGTGGACAGGAAGGCAGGCAGCCAGAGCAGAGAGTCATTCAGGGCATGACAGGCAGCCAGAGCAGGGCAGGGCAAGCAATCGGGCAGCCAGAGTAGGGCTGGCAGGCAGCCAGTAGAGGACAAGCAGGCAGTCAGTCAAGGCATGATAGGTAGTCAGACAGCCAGGGCATGGCAGGCATGCAGCCATGACTGGGCTGGGCAGTGTAGGGCAGGGTACGCAATTAGGCAGACAACCAGGTATGTGGCAGCCCCAGCGGCAGACAGACATCGACCTATGACCCAATCCACCACTGACCCAGCTTAGTTGGTCGGTTGACCAGACAGTTGGTCAATCGTCCTACCACTCACTCACCCACACAATTTATCAGTCACTCACTCGTGAGTGAGTGAGTCGGTCAGTGAGTTGGTCAGTCGGCCAGTCAGTGAGTGAGCCACTGAGCGAGCCAGCCAGTGAGTGAGCGAGGTGGGTGAGTGAGTGAGTGAGTCGATAAGTGGATGGGTGGGTGGGGTCTGTCGGTCGGGGCGGGTCGGCCGGTCTGTGAGTCGGTCGGTCTCTGAGTCGGTCGGTCTGTGAGTCGGTTGGTCTTGGAGTCGGTCGGTCGGCCGGCCAGCCATCCATGTCAGACAACCAGGCATGTGGCAGCCCCAGCGGCAGACAGACATCGACCTATTCTGTTGGTTAGTCGATCACTCACTTATGCATTTAGGCTACTTAGCCCAAACCACCCCATACACGACGCCACTGCAATGGTGCGTATATTTACCTAATTGATTGGCCGAACGATCGCATGGCTGGCTGTAATTGAATTGAATCCAACTATTGATTGATTCATTTCTTTATTCTTTAATCATTGATTGACTGAATGATTATTCTGATTGCTATAGAGTGGCTGACGTGTTGATCCTTTGATTGCTAGATTGTTTAGGTGCACGGGTGATCAGTAATCGCATTGTTCTGACAAATTATTTGATTGACAGTGAGGCAGTGTCGGGAGGGCAGGGTTGGGTTTTGGACAGTCCAAAACTAACTTTGAGCAGACATTGTCCAAAACCTGTCTTAAATGGTTTAAACCAGTCCAAAACTGTCCAAAACTATGTTGGACATATCACCATACTCTTATGCATCATAATCCTATTAAAAAATAACAAGAAATCAGAGATTGCATCAAAAGCACTATATTAAACAAATCCATTTATTATATGAGTTATTATTACATTTTTATCAAATACATACAATTAAAACTTAAAAGGCTTAATTAGGTTTAATTAGTAGTCCAAATCAGACAGCCCTCCCAACATCCTGTAGCAAAACACTAGCTTTGACGCTTTCTCTACTCCAAGCCTATTACGGATTTTAGTGTGGATATAGCTAAAATTGCTAAAAATTCTCTCAATCGATGCTGGTGCTTCAAGCAGCTGAATAGCCATATCAATAAAATCACCTGTCACACCATGTGTTTTCAAGGCCTTCCACCATATCACTGAAGGCACTTGAACTGCAGGATCACAGAAATATGATGCAGGAAATGGGCTGCTTTTAGCCTGGTATGCAATAAATGTTGCTATAAAGCTAGGGTTCTTAGCTATTATCCAATTGTTCACTTCTTCAAACTGTTTTGCTACCAGCATTTCGCCCTGAAACTTTGGATGTAATGTGTATGCGACAAGATGCTCTGGCAGGATTGCCTTGCTGAAACGTGCTAACAGAGTTTTCTTGTGTGGTTCTAGCAGAGTGTTGTTTAGTAATTCAAGCCAAACATGGCATGCATCGGCTAGTGTTGATGTGTCACTCTGACATGTGTCAATTGCTATTGAAATTGGCCGAAGTTGTTCGGCTAAGTCTTGCATTTCTAAACAGGTTAAAGTCCATTATCTTCTTGACAATAGAATTATCTATTTCTCCTTCATGGTCTTGTACAATTTTCATGAAATGTGGACGGTTGTGAATGAAGGAGTCAATACACACGAGTTGACTCTTCCATCTAGTGTCACAAGGAAGCTGTGGCTTAACACTACCAATACATTCCGAGAGCCAGGATAGTGGCTTGTGGTGATTCCTGAAATATTTTTGAATCTCAACTACATGCTTAATTAGCATATCCGGTGTTATGTCTTGCCCTAGTAAGTTTGGCCAGTGTGCAGAACAGCCATAGACAATAAGATCATAGTCATCAGCCTTCAAACCATCACGCATTTTTTCCATGTTCTTTGCATTATCTGTGACAATGCTCTTAACTGTACAGTTGTATTTTGTCTTAGCATATTGTATTGTCTCTTGACACTTCACCTTACAGTTTTCAGCACTTTTAGTCATAGAACCAGTGTCAAAGCTGTTTAGGAAGAAGCTCTTTCCTTCTACTTGCGAGCAGGATGCTATGATAGGTTCATTGTGAATGTTACTCCACCCATCCTCCACTAATGTTGCTGTCTTGCCATCAAGAATCACCTTCATATCCTCTGTCACCTGATCATGCACAGCATCTAGAAGCTTTCCACCAATCAGTTTACGTGAAGGGGGTTTATATCCTGGGCGTAGCATACTAACAACTTTTATGAACTGCGGATGTTCAGCCATTGAAAATGGAAGGTTACAAGCATAAAACAACCTCGCGACTTCTATATCTATTGCTGACTTCATCGCTGAGGTGGTAGTGATACAATGTCGGCTCAGATCGGGTTGAATTGAGAATTGAACTAGACAGGTTGGTGAGGGTGGTGCTGATTGTGATGGCAATTCTTCTCTTAGTCGCTTTGTGCATAACTTTGGGACTTGCTGAATATTAGTTTGACTGTTTGCATCAGTCTATCTGAAGGGTGTTAGTGTGCTATGCCAAATTGTTTTCATAATATTACTGTAGTAAAGGTATTCAGGCAAGAGTATTTCTGAAAACCCTGGGTTGCAGAAAGTATAGGGTTAAGCAGATCATTGTGTGTTATTTCTAATCTTAAGCCAGCGCCCTCACAGGCCAATTATCACACCTATACCATTGAATTGTAAAGAGGCTCAGCATGTGATTATGGTTATCAGAGATTATCAGACCTGGCTCTATTACTAGCATGGCAAAGAGAATAATTAACTCAGGTATCTGAACTAAAGGTGAGACATCCTGTTGATAACCCCTATGCGGCCAAGACAATTACAGTGAATAGTAACCATACCTACATTGTACATTATGATTTTTAAACACAACTTAGCACAAATTTTTTCACTGAAATGACTGGCTTAGTAAAAGCGGCAGTCATTTCACGAGTAAATTTGTTTTCCAGTCAAATTAGTTTCAAAATATTCTGCAGTTTTCCCGCATAGTGTCCTTGAAAATGATAGCTGAGGAATTCATCGGTGAAAGGGTTAAGGCATGTATTAGATATATTGGACTCCTAGCACTCCAATGTCAACAAAAAACATTTTTCAAATAAAATTAAAAGATAAACGCTTTTTTTATTTTCAACAAATTTGTCATCGCCCAACAAAATTGTTGAAAAATGAAAACCAGTTTCCTTGGTATAGTCACAATAAAATATAGAATTTTTAATTATTGACATTAGAGGGCAAGGGGTTAAGCATTAATTTTATTTACCTTCAAAATCTTGATGTCTTTGCTGATATGTGTGTCTGCACTGTCTGTATCAGCCTGTTCAACAGGACTTTCAGTAGACTTCTAGTGCTTCTCATAGTGTATTTTCATCCTTGCTACCTTGTTGACAACTGTGTACTCACACTCTCTACACTTAGCCATTTGTTTGCCATTAATCTTAACTTCCACAAAGTGCTTCCAAATTGGATCCTTAGGCCTACCACCTTTGAAATACATATTAACTATTTCAAATACCATCAACACATAAATATTCAGGACAACAGAAGAATTCAAAGATTAATGTAGCACAAGGATATCTTTTTACTAATTGTCTAATTGATATCTAGCATTAACTGAGGATAGATGAAAACATGAAGAATCTAATTTATATTCTATCAGCTTAATGCCTTAATCCCAAATTTGCATAAGATCTTATGTAAACATAGCTAATGTGTGTACTGAGTAGTGCATTCTAAAATAGCCTTAGAGAGCAAGGGTCATCAGTTAATTGTTGAAACAACATCTTAGCAGACTATATTTTCTCTATGAGTTTAAGATTCTTCCATAGGCCATGAACATTTTGCAAGAAATAGATTTAGACACAGAGACAGTTCTCAATAATATAAACATCTAGCTGTACATAGGTAGTCTAATATGTTTACATTATTGATTTAATAGGGTTTCTGTGGGTTTAACACAACTGGTCGAAATATACAGAGTTAAAACATTTAAGACAAACAAAAGTTGAAAAAAATTAACCCATGGATTATAGAAAGAAGCAAATAAGACTCCTAATTTATTGAAATCATATGTGTCCTTTTAGATGATTGTTATTATTATATAGCAATAAAGTATCCAAAAATACATGTAGATAACCATCCATCAATATGTACATGTACCTGTATGTGTCTAAATCCTATATAGTTGTTTTAAGAAAATTACATTTCAGAAAAATATTTTTTATACCAATATTTTAGGTTTTGGACAGTTTTGGACAATTTAAGGTGTCCAAAACCTATTTTGGGCGGATGGTTTAAACCATGGTTTAAACCGCGGTTTAAACCACTAGTGTCCAAAACTTGTCAACCCTGCGGGAGGGTGTGAGGTAGATCTTCCCAATGGAAATCTTTGAAGATTTAGCTCGATCTGAGAATCCTTCTAATACTTTAATGGTAGAGTTTAGACATAGGGTTGCTCTTAAAATAAAATTAAAACAATGCACCACAACATACCATACTTCACCCTAATTTTGTTTTTTCAAATAAAAAAAATCACCGGATAGCCATTGTTGGAGGGGGTATAGTCTATGTGTGGGGTGGATATCACGAACGTAAATAAAAAAAAAACCCTACATGTTTTCAGAACCTTACAAGTTCGTTTATTGGATTTAACACAGATACCATACAAGGACAAGTTGGCTTTTAAATTTTCGAGATGCTTGCCGTATACATAGGCGTAGGGGAGGGTTGGTGCACTAGCAACCCTTCAGATTTTTTCTCTGTGTATTCTCCGTAGCGCCCATTAGGTTTTGGTCACACCCATATAGTTTAGCACCATCAACTCCCCCCCCCCCCCCCACCACCGCCCCGTCAAAGTATGTTCCTACACACCTATAAATGTAGGCGCTATATATGATATGTGATATAAATTTCAAAAGGGTTATAGCAGCTAATTGCTATTGGGGGGGGGGGGGGTGTTGGTTGTTGGGGTTGGGGGAATGGGTTAAAACATACAGCCGAACATGAGGGTTTTTTTTGAGAGGGGGGGTCTGCGTGTTGGGGCGCGGGTGTCGACGCGCTAACCGCCGATGCTGCTAATTATATATAAATAAAAAATATTAGTTGCAAACTGTTGATTTTGTAGGTTTTAATCAATATGGGTATGAAATATAAAAAAAAATATAATACCCGGCGACAGTCGCTGGAATCAAACATAGCAGTGCTACATATTATATAGGCTAACTATATAGGGCATTTACGAAAATAGGGTATTTCGTGCGATTTGTGTTAGCATATGAAATTTATTTTATAAACACTCAGTGATTCTACGTAAGAATATTATCTTTATGAAGCGAGATGTTTGTAAAAAGTTTATTTCGCTGAAAACGCCGTAAAACCTATGTGATTATTGCTAAGCGAAGGCACACAAAGTGGTATTGTTTATGTGCTTTGACCTTTGACCCGACGTTTGCTGCACATGCGCATTCGGAACTCCGAGATAGCTTATTGAATGAATGAATATTCATTTATTTTGCTGAATGATATTAACAATATATTGTGCATACAAGGAGCCCACTAGAGACATAGCCTATGTAACGTGCCCCCCCCCAATCATACCAAGTTGTCTGCCTAAGGCAGTGCCTATTGTTATGGCGGACACCTTACACACATATATACAGGTATATATAAATTGGACAAGACAGTACTTACACAAACAATTATAAATTCAGACATTACATTTACTACTTCCTTATTAACACTTTGACCCTTGATCCACATAAACAGTTTAAATTACAAAGAGGAGACCCCCCCCCCCCCCCAGAGTTCACCACCGGTTCAATTATCTTGTCAATTATCTTGTCAGTCATTACAGTGGAAAGAAAAACTCCAGGAGTGGGCCTCTCAGTCCGCGAACCAACATATAATACTGTAACAGCAGGGTGTGTATAAGAGTTAGTCAATTGTGTTATTATTATTATTATTATTATTATTATTATTATTATTATTATTATTATTATTATTATTTTGCGATACATATGGGTAGTAAATAAGGACAAGACAGTTACGTAACAGACAAGCACAGAACATAGTCAAGTTCAATAATATACATGGATGTCTATGATTATGGATACAACAATAAACATTTATATAGTTTTGGGGGAGGGTACCTTTACTTATAATGATGATATACTGTTTACAGGATGCTGGCTAATGGGGAGCATCCTTGGACAAGGGAAGGGGGATGGATGGGAGGGGTGCTCATTCTCCTGCTCGTCCTGTAGTTTGTTACTATGGTAATTGAAATTAATATTGGATATAATAGCAAGTGGAATCATCTAGTCATAATTCTAGTAGTAGTGGTAGTAGTAGTAGCAGTAGCAATAGTAGTAGTACATGTAGTAGTAGTGCTAGTGGTAGCAGCAGAAGTAGCATCAGTATTAGTAGCAGGTCAATAGTTTTTTCAAAACAAGAAAAGAAGCATGTTATATAGATAGAAAAAATTTTCTGTCAAATACTATAAAATTATTTGGACCGATAGACATCGCTGTCCTATTAGACAGCAATGTCTTAGGATCCAATTATGCACGAGTATAAAACAGCATTCTTTACCTTGTTTTGTAGACGAGTCGGGCCATTTTTGAGCTGTACTGCATGAGTTGGATAATACTAGTATACTGTGTTAATCAAGTAGTTTTTTTATTGTTTTCTTGCAGAATTTTGTTGATAGAATTTTCTCACGTGTTTCCTGTTTTGTGTTGGTCCATAGTTTAGTGGCTGCAACTGATATTCAGTGTTTTCCTATGTCTGTCCGTGTGTATTGCTCATGTAGTTTATGTCTGCTTCTAGTGTTATGTTGGTGGATGTTAATATTGTTTATAAAGAAGGGGGCTATAGATTTGGGTAAAGTGTCGTGGTGGATGTCTTTGACAATAGTTAGCATTTGAGATTTTCCTATGTCGGTGAGCGTAAGCAATTTTTCTGCTTTGAACATGTTTTGGCCCTCTGCTGGCCTAGAAAATAGTTTGATGCTTTTTTTTTTTGGAGACTGAATTTTGGATATTCTGTGTTTGTAGGTGTTGGTCCAAACAGCATTGCAGTAAGTGAGGTGCGGGAGGATCAAGGTGCTGTACAGTGTTTTATCCGTGGCCTGTGTCATATATGGTTTTAGTCTTTGGATGACACCTATTCCTCTTGCTACTTCTGCGGTAACTGATTTGTTTGGCCCAGGTCAAGTTTTTATCTAAACATACTCCTAGGAACTTTGAATAAGGGGCCTCTTCAATTTCCGTTTCCATTTATTCAGTTGTAAATAAGCTTTGATAGTGTAAATCATCATCATCATCACTTCATGAGGCATACGTCATTGACTTGTTTGTGTCTCATTGTGGTATGGCTTGTTCAGTCTAATTCAAAAGTTCTTTCCTTGAAGTCGAGTTCTAGTTTGTTCTTGAATGATTTGACTGGCGTTGCTTAATTAAGTCTCCTCGAAACCAGTAGTTGGTATTACACCACAAAAACATCCATTACCGTTCAATCACTACTTGCTAAATCAATTATCTGCATTTAGCTATATGAATAAGATTTTTATGCTTGCATACACACCTCCCCATGCCTATTCCTATAAATATGGACCCTCAACCAGGCTACTGGTTAGGTCCATCTCCAGTATATTAACTGATATAGACTGACACGGTGACACCAGTCTGTACTCACTCCATAGTGACACCTAAGCGCGCTTGCGCATGCGCACTGGAGCCCAAATAGGAAACAGATTCACTTTTCAATTATTCTGCAAGCAGAACAACTGCACAAATATTATCAGAAAGTTTTTATAGCTTTGCTCTGTGTCAGCTTACTATTGAAGGACTTCCTCACGCTAAGATATGCCTACTATGAAGTCTATCCTCCCAAAATTATGTTTTTGGAAGTATTTCGTGGTTATATTGAACTTTATAACTATGTATATAAATGTTACCGGTTTTCGTGGGTTTCGTTTTCGTGGTAACAACTTTAATATGCCTAAGTCATCATCATATAAAAACACTCTATTACTCCAGTGAACTCTTAATCACTTTCAGTTAAAAGAAAAAATAGTGCTTTACAAGGAATTAAGTTTATTTCCCTATGATAGAAAACAATCTTGAATTTGAACTTTCCGGCCTTTCTTTGAAAGGCGTTTGCATGGTTCTAGACTCTTTTATCGAAATTCTAAGCTGTATGCTTCTTTCGTAATCTTTTTTCGTTTTTAAAAGTCTGTTTTAACGAATGATAAATCAAGTGCACGTCCTCAATCTGTGAACGAGTTCACTCTGTGGCGTATGGAGGACATGTCTGTTTTAAGTGCACTATGTGTATCCCCGCATTGATGTGCGGGTTTTGCATAGGGTGGTCTGCGTTCGTATCTAAGTTTTCTTTAACCCTCTGGACCATACCAAGAATTTACAAATAAGTGCTACAAACCCTACAGCCAAAAGCTAGAAACTTGCTTAGAAACCTAGCCTATAAGCAGCAGAGGCGTTTTAATTTCCGGTTTAGCAAGACATCCAGGTCGTCAGGATCTGGTTCTTTCTTCGGTTGCATCCGTTTCCGGTAGTACTTCCAGTTTTATGCATTTCCGTTTCCTTTTTTCCACATCCGGATTTCGTACAGCCGGGGATATGGTCATTTCCGGTTTTACCCGGCATTGCATTGTTCATCCATTTCCGGTTTTTCAGATTCCTCTTCCGGTAATTCTGTACATCCCGGTTGTAGGATTTTGATCAGTTTCCGGTAGTCTACTTCCGGTTTTATGCATTTCCATTTCCTTTTTTCCACATCCGGATTTCGTACAGCCAGGGATAGGGTCATTTCCGGTTTTACCCGGCATTGCATTGTTCATCCATTTCCGGTTTTTCAGCTTCCTCTTCCGGTAATTCTGTACATCCGGGTTGTAGGATTTTGATCAGTTTCCGGTAGTATACTTCCGTTTTATGCATTTCCGTTTTCTTTTTCCCACATCCGCTTTCCTAGAATCTAGTCATCTTCTTGCCTAAGAATTAGTCTTATTTCCGTATTTGTTTAATATTGGGAATGTTTAATGGTTGAAAATATTCATACCGAGTCATTGACAGTCTTGTAGTCTCTCTTGGAATTGTAGTCTATTCAGACGTTTATCGGTGACAATTTTCAACGTAATTAAAGACTTCTGACTGGTTACCGTATGGGATTTTGCTGCAGATTATTTTATATGCGCATTTCATCAGCCGATAAGTCAGTTTGTATTCTACGCATTATTTCGAGATACGATTTTTGCTTTCATCCAATTTTAGATGGCCAGTTGTCTTCGGGCCATTCAGCCTTTTTTCTCGCTCCTTTTACCTCTTATGTCGGCAGGTTGACATATTTATTTAACCAAAGGGAGTTTATTTGTGGATGGGATAACCCTGATTCTTAAGTAAATCGTAGTATAATTTTGTCAGTCGCTGAAAAGAATTAGATTCAGTAAAGGTTTCATAGGATCATTATGAGTACAGGATTAATGTCTACAAGTACATTATTCGCTTAGAAAAGATAATCAATCGGATAAGGGGCAGGAAGGAGGAATATATGAGTCGAATTCTTCTTCTGCGTTGACATAGTTTCGGTGAGTTCGTTTTGTTTAATTTTTTCCAGATTTTTGTTTGGTTTCCATTTTATAGCATTATTTTGCTCTATTTTGACTGGGATGCTGCGGGCCTTCCGACGGTGGTTTCGGAGGGGGGGGGGGGGGGGGGGGGGGCGCGGGATTTGCTGGGTATTTTGGGGGCAGTTTGGCTGAGGGTTGTTGGTGATGCCACCGGCAATTTTCGGTCGGATTATTCCCGAACTATTCAGTGGGTCTTGGGTTTTTGCTCGTTGAGGTTGTTGTCTGGGGGCTGGCGGCGGGCCGGTTGGAGTGGGGTGGGGGTTGCGCTGGAGGGGGGAAGGTGCGGCCGAGAATCTTTGGATTTAAGCATCCACCAACTATTTTCGGTCAAAATGTTTTCAAAATCTTTGCAAGTCCAGAGATATTACAGTTGTAATATGTCGTCTGCAAAATTCAGTATTCAATCAGTTAATATCTAGTATCAGTGTTCAATCTCCTTTTATTGGGATTTCTAACACAATGTCATTTGTTATTACAAAGATGAAATTATTGATGCTAAGACTATAAATATAAGAATCAATAAATTTATTAAAATCTTTTAAGTTTCTGCCTCTTGGCATAAATATCGAATTGTTAAGGATATCTAATTTATCAGCAAGCCCGAGCGGCTAGGCAACCGTTGATGTATTCAATACAATTTTTTAGTAAATCTCCATTATTATACGATTTTAAAATTAGATAGTCTAATGTTTGCCATAGTTCCCTTATCAGGACCGTGTCATGTATTCTATTCATAGAATTGTGATGACAGCCATCACTAGTAAGTTTCCCTTAGTTCATGTAGATCTCAGGCACATGATTTGGCTATATCTTGACTCTAAGCTCTCCCATAGACTTACTATGGGTTTTTGGTTTGCCACAATATCTGGTTAAATCTCTAAATAAAATTATCTGTAATTTTTGCAGAGTCTTTAGCATTATTAATAAGTTGGGCTATACTGATATGAACCTTTTTTGTCTCCATTCAGAGTAAGCGGTATTATTAAAATATCCATAATAAACGTGAGTTACCTCTTTAATGAGGACTAAGCATTATGATATAGCCCAGGATTTTTGGTTGGAGCATCATGGCAGATGTAATCTATGTGTTTTCTATGAGCAGTCCTCATTAGCATATAGTAAGTTTGACACTTCTTTTAAGGGCGGCCATTATCAAAAGGGCTAGATAGATATTCTTGGATTTAGAATCCTTCTCTGTAGTCTCTTCTTCCAAAATGGTCTTCTGTTCCTTCTTATTAGAAGCTATTAGCTTTAGAGGGGTTGTTGTTTTCTATGATTGTCAAGGAGTCTATAGAAGAGGCTATTCATTGGAAAGTAGATCCAGGCTTCTGTTCATTGGTTGGATTGTCTGTTAGGCTTCTAAATCTCGATTCGTTCAGTCATTGCCATGGGGTTTTCTTTCATTTTTAGAAGGAGGAATGAGGTTTAGTCTTATGGATCGTCCTCTAGTAAATCTGTTCGCAGCCTCTCTGAATGCGCAGATCTTCTCTTACATGTCTCCTTTTCCGGACAGTCAAGCCCTGGTGGTGGATGCTCTGTCTCAGTAGTGGACAGGAATGTTCGCCTATGCCTTCTCTCTAACAATTTTGACTCAGTTAGTCTTGAAGAGGGTCAAGGATCAGGTTTGCGAAATTCTTCTGATAGCTCCCTTTTGGCCAAAGAGGATTTGGTTTTTAGACCTTCTAGATTTTCTGGTAGATTTCCCTCTTCTTCTTCCAGTATCCCAGGATCTTCTATCTCAAGTAAGAGGTCTTTGTGTGCATCCAAATCCAATAAATTTTAGTCTGTGTGTCTGGAGAATCTCGAGTCTGAGGTCCTTGAGAATAAGGGTTCTTCTGATCTCAGGAAATTATTGACTGCCAGAAGGGATTCGACCCGTCGAGTTTACAAGGGTCGACTTAAAATTTTTGGTGAATGATGTTCAGACCAAGGTTTCGTGCCCGATTCTGTTTCTATACGTAAAGTATTAGATTTTTTATCTTATCTGTTTGATTATTTTCATTTGTCAGTTATTACATTACGGTCAGGGAGTATAGATTTTCTCTGGCGTCATCCCTTCCTTGTCTTCTGTATGCCGATCTCAAGGATACTAAGACTCTTAATAGCTTTATTAGAGGTCTAAGTAATATTCGTCCTCCGATTGCTAAGCATTTACCTTCTTGGAGTTTGGCTTTGGTTCTTCAAGTTTTGGCAGGGCGCCATTTTGAACCTATTTCTTCTACCAGTATTAAGTTTTGTTTTGTTTTTAACTGTCAAAGCTGTTTTTTTGTTGCTACAGCCTCTGTTAGAAGGCGTTCAAGAGATTCATGCTCTTTCTGCTGAAAAGGAGAGATTTATAGTTTCAGGAGATGGCTTGGTTTTATATCCCAGAAGGAATTTTTTATCTAAAACTCAAACTAACCGCTATCCTGCTAGTCCGATCATTTTAAAATCTTTTTCATCTTTCGCCGTCGGAAAAATTTTGGTGTCCTGTTAGGGCATTAGGAACCTTCAATCAGCGATCAGATTTTATAAGAGTCGATCGATCTCATTTATGGTTTTCCTACGTGGAAGAGTTATCTAAGCCTGTCTCAAATTTTTCGATTGTCAGATGGATTTGTGAGACAATAATTAAGCTTTGTTATGAGATAGCCTCACCGGATCAAATTAATCTCTCCCTTATTAAAGCCGATGACATTAGAGGTATGGCTACTTCTTTCGCTCTTTTTGAGGGTTCGTCTTTAGATGAGGTTATGCAGGTAGCAGGATGGAAATCTGAATTCACCTTTACATCCTTTTATCTCAAAGACCAGAGTGCAGCAGCTTCCTTCTTTCGTAACATTTCCACTTTTAACTAAAAAAGCCGAAGACTATTTACCAAGCACTTCCCACCATTTTTGTTAGGACTCTGCGTCTGTGAGAAATGGTGAGAGTCTTCTTTCGGTTTTTTTTTATTTCTTTAAGTTCAAGTTTTTCTTATCTGATAATCACGGTGTGATTGAGCTAAATGCACTATTATGTTATGTTATTAACATTTGGATAAGATTGGTTTAATTTTTATCCTTGTTTGTTGATTCTCAAATCTCCTCCCACCTAATGTTTGAATTGGGCACTGACCAATTCTCCTTCAATCAATACTCACCATTCTGTTACTTCTGATATACAGCTGGCCCTGACAGCGGCTCTAGGATTATAGACTTAGAAAGCTTTACCGACTCCTGGGAACCGGGTACCCGGCTCCCCACTGCCGAGTACCCGTTTACCATAGAGCTCATTCTTGTTTGCATAGCAACAAGTGCAATACATGCTTTTCGCATTAGGGATTTTAGTGTTTTTTAAAAAAGATTCTAAGTCTTTAATCGGTGATAGTTTGTGCGCTAAAGGAATAACTAAGGACTATGGAGAATACCGCCCAAGATAACCAGGTTGTATTGTTCTTTATATCCATAGTTAAAAGACTTAGGTCTCTAAATTTCGTTGTGTCGCATGTTCCAATTTCTAACCCCATAGAATCTGGGACGTGTGCTAGCAACGATATATGCCAGACGATCGCCTTCTTTAAACCCCAACAGGCGATCGGCAGATATGAAAATAGGTGTTTGCTACGGTATTTCTAACACGAATATCGGCTGACGTCGTTCTCCGTAGAATCCGAGCGGGTGACGTCACACCCGGTCGCTCGGATGTTTATGTGAAGAAAAATTTTTTCATTTATTCGCGCATCTTGTTCTGGGTGCTGCGTACTAAAAAATGGTACCGGAAACTTTAGAATGATCAAGTTTTTCGTGTGATCACGATCGGTTTGCAATGATCGGTGGTTTCAAAATTCTTGAGTAGATGCGTGGTCTGCGGTTTTACCGTGTGAGACAGCAGTTGTTATACATTTTGTTGTTTTCTTCACATATCGTGCTGCGTTCGTTAGGAGTATAATTTATATTGATTGGTAAATATACCCTGAATGCTATGCGATATGATTCCTGGAGCCGTTACACATCCTGTAGGATCTATTATGGGTGTGTTGTGCCCGCCGCGTTCTTGTCGTCATAATCAATGCGATCGTTGTTGTAACGTGGCGGGGTGGGGTGCGGGAGGTTACGGTTAATTTATGAGTCAAAATATTTGAAAATTAATTGTCTGCCTTCCATCCGTGTCTCGTTCCGCTTGTTTATTGTAGGTTTGTGCTTATTTTATAGGCCAAGCCAGCCCCGCCATCATGTGACGACTGCCATAAGTTTGTCCGTGTTATGTTCAAGGACCATGTCTGTTTTAGGTGTGCCCTGTGTAATATAGATCATAGGTGTAATGTTTGTGCAGTGTGGTCCGTCGAAACGATGGTTAAGTTCCTTGCCCAGAAGGACTTGGCTGGGTCTGACGCGGGGTCAGGCGGTCCGAGAGGAAATCGTGGAGCGCCCGGTTCGGCCGGTGGGGGTGCTCCACGTCCCCAGCTGGAGGTGGCGGAGATGGCACCGCCGGCGTGGTTTGGTCCGGCTATGCAGGGTTTTCTGCATAGCGTTCTGCCCACGCTGGTGTCGTCCCTGCTACCAAAGGTTGGGGGGCAGTTTCTCCCCATGCCTGGTACGGATCCTGTCTTCGGACAGGATTCTGGACTGGTTACCGAGGGGGCCGTCTCGTACGGCCCCCTGGCGGGTCCGTCTGGCTTCGGCCAGACGGGTTCTGTCTCTCTGCGGCCACCTCCGGGTGGTCCAGTAGCGGTGGCCGGTCCGTCAGGTGTGGGAGCCGTCCGCCAGGACGGCTCCACGGTTTATTCGTCTAGTGACGGCTCTTCGGAGTCTGAAGACGATGAGGCCGAGGAGGAGAAGTTGCTGCGGCCCGTGAAGCCGCAGGTGGAGAATATGGAGGTTGATTCCGTCCTGGACGGAACCGGCCTCCATTTGTCTGGTTTGGCGCAAGCCAGGTCAGCGGCTCCGCCTGCGGCTGAGGCCAATCCGTTACCGTGCACCGGTTCCACGCGGCTTGGTTTGTCACCAGCCGTCAGGGGAACCGGTGTGCCGGGCCAGGCGTGGTACTCACCTATCTCGCCTGGTCTGGCAGCCGGACATGGGGTGCCGTTGGCGCCCGTGGCTGGCTATGGTTCCGCGACGGTTACGGGTCCGTACGGTTTTCCGTGCGGACCTACCCCATGGACCGGAGTGTTTCATGGGGTGGCGGCGGAACCATGTGGTAGCGGAGTGCCTGGCGTGTCAGCCGTGGCTCCTGGCCGGGAGGCCATGGCTGGCAGACCCGTAAGCATGTCAACGGGTGACGTGTTTGCGGGGGTATCTTCTTCGGAGATAGACTGGTCTGATGCTCTGGCGTGGCTAGCCAGAGTTGACCCGTCTGTGGTTTCGGCCACGGCCGATGAAGATGCGCCCCGTCCGTCGGTTGCGTCGATTAGGACGGGGATTTTGCCCGCGGCCCGGATCCAGTCAGGGGGACTGGATCCACGGTTCATTGATTTGTTGGATGCTATTTATAGTAAACAACTGATGACCAAGGGTCAGCTCCCTGCGGCCTCCAGGGAGGTGCGGGCAAGGTGCCGTATTCCGAGGGGTGAATACGACAGGTATGGTGTAGTCCCGTCGGTCACTGAGGATGACCGATGGGTACTGGGCGTCCAGAGTGCGGGGTCGGGTGGTCCCGGTCCGGCACTAGTGGATAAAGCCCAGGTACACCAGGAAGAAGTCCTGGCCCTATGCGATGAGGGTGTGAGGGCAGCCATGAGCGCTGTCAATCACTCCTATCGTCTACTTCAGTCGGTGTGGGCTGAAGCGGGGGCAGGCCACCCTGTGCCACCTGTGGCGCTATCGTGCGTTAATGACGGCTTGGTGCTGTCAATGGACGCATTGGCAAGGGTGCAAGCGCGTGTGACGAAGTCCAGGAGGCAAATGGTCATTGACCATATGCGTCCGGCTACGGCAGTCAGGGAGCGTCTTCTTGGGACGCCCCTGACAGGGCCTAGCATCTTTGGTGGCCAGGCGCGGGCCATCTTAGAGGACACCGCCAGCATTGCGCAGAATCGGTTAGCGGTGAATCTCCAGCTAGAGCTGGTGCGGCAAGCGCACGCACTAGGGGCTGTGGGCAAGCCGCTAACCGGACAGCCTTCGAAGAAACAGAAGAAGCATAAGGGCAAGGCGAAAGCCAGGCCTATTGCGACTTCTGTTTCGGCTGGGTTTTCTGAGCCGCCGCCGGCAAAGAAACCCAGGAAGGCTGTAGAGGCGCCTACCCTCCCCAATGTTGCTCCTGACCGCCCTAGAGGTGGTAAGGGCAAGGGGAAGGGTAAGGGTAAGGCCTCAAAGGGCGGACAGAAGGGGCCGAAGCGTACCTGAGGGTACGCAAGCTCCCTTCATATCCGCCTGGACCGCACCTGTGCGACAGGAACAGCGGTGCCAGTTATACCCGTCGTGCCTAGAACGAAATGGTTCTCACTCTCTCTCGTTAAGAAAGGGGGGGGGGCGGACTGCGAGCCGGACAACCCCGTTAGACGTCGAGGCGTCTATGGTGGGTGGAAGGCTCATGCGTTTCGTCGAGGCTTGGCGAGGTGTGACGTCAGACAGTCTGGTCCTGGGATGGTTATCCCAGGGTTACATGCCGGAGTGGTGGGACTTTCCGCCGCAAAATCTGTCTTTGGCACCAGTCTGGACACCCGTACCAAGGGAGCCAGACAAGTTAGAAGCCGTTCAAAAGGAAGTGTCGGGTTTGCTTCTGAAGGGAGCAATAAAACCAGCAAACCGGAACACTCCAGGCTTCTATTCAAACATGTTCCTTGTCCCCAAGAGCACGGGGGGATGGAGACCCATACTCAATCTCAGGCCATTAAATTGGTTTATCCATACGCCTCGGTTCCAGATGGAAACACCGAGGTCGGTAATGGCGGGATTGAGGAAAGGAATGTGGTGTGTATCGATCGATCTGAAAGATGCATATTTCCACATTCCGATCAATCGGAGTTGGCACAGGTTTCTGAGATTTGCGTTTCAGAATCAAGTATGGGAGTTTACAGTTCTCCCGTTTGGCCTGTCGACAGCTCCGAGGGTTTTCACAAGAGTGGTCCTTGCGGTGACAGCGTTTCTCAGAAAAGAGAACGTGGCGCTACACACCTACATAGACGACTGGCTGCTCAAGGCAGACTCGGCAGCCAGGTTGAACGTGGATACTGCTCTGACTCTGAAGTTACTTTCAGATCTAGGCTGGTTAGTCAACGAGGAGAAATCCGAGTTGACACCCACTCAACATTTCGTTTATTTGGGGATGCGATTCGACCTCGAGGAGGGCAGGGTTTACCCGTCAGAGCCCAGAGTGGTGTCTCTGTTAGCCATCCTCGGGAGTTTTCGAGTGGGAAACCACATTCAGGCGAGGCGGTTCCTTCAGATGCTGGGCATGATGGTCTCCATGGAGCAGGTTATCCCGTACGCTGCTCTAATGCGAAGACCTATCCAGTTGTATCTGATGTCTCTGTGGAAACAGAGAACAGAACCCCTGTCAAAACTGGTGCCAGTTTTGGAGCCGATAATATCGCATCTTCTATGGTGGAAACAGCGTCAGAATCTCCTAATAGGGGTTTCGCTGCACCTACCCCACCCCCAGCTGTCCGTTTACACGGATGCATCGCTGGAAGGGTGGGGTGCCTGCCTGGGAGAACACCAGGTCTCGGGCACATGGACTCTCCCGGAGAGTCAGCTGCATATCAATCTGTTGGAAATGATGGCAGTGGAACTGGCGTTGGAAGAATTCCTTCCGATGATCAGGGGCAAGGTGATATTGATACGGTCGGACAATTCGACAGTAGTATCATATATAAATCGCCAAGGAGGGACCAGGTCGCCCACCCTGTGCATCAGGGTGTGGCACTTGATTCAATGGTGCAGGAATTACTCGGTTGTTTTGAAAGCAGCTCATATTCCTGGCCGATTGAACATTCTGGCGGATGCTTTGTCTCGCAGACAGAGAATCCTGCCAACAGAATGGTCCCTCAACCCTCCAGTTCTACGACGGATCTTCGAGCATTGGGGCAAACCCAACGTGGACTTGTTCGCCACAAAGGAAAATGCTCAAATCATGACATATGTCTCGCCGATTCCAGATCCAAATGCCGTCGATACAGACGCTCTGGCGATAAGCTGGAGAGGGATGCACGCTTACGCGTATCCACCCACCATTCTTCTACCGAAGGTATTGGTGAAGGTCAGGGAGGAACCGTGTCTGGTCCTGCTAATAGCGCCGTATTGGCCGAGCAGGGCGTGGTTCACGGATCTTCTAGATCTGCTGGTGGAAAATCCTGTGCAGTTGCCCGAGATTCCGAACATAATCTCCCAGGCCAAGGGACGCTTCCTACACGAGCGTCCCGAAATGTTCAAATTGACTGCGTGGATGTTGTCAAACAACGTTCCACGTCGGAAGGCTTTTCTCGACAGGCTGCTGATTTCATCGCGGCTGCGAGAAGGAGGTCAACCTTCAAGTCATATAACAACAAGGTTAACAGATTTGCAGACTGGTGTGAAGAAAAGGGTATTGATACCTTTCAATCCACTATTCAGCAAATAGCAGACTTTCTCTGTGAGCTGTTCTTTACAGGACTAGCTCCCGTCACAATTGCTGGATACAAGTCAGCTTTGGCATCAGTTATCCCTTGTCTAGCCAACAGGGATAGTCCAGAGGTGGCCCAGTTAAACGTGATGTTGAAGGGAATGAGCAATCTCCGCCCGAGACAACCGGTAGTCATTCCAGCCTGGAGTCTATCTTTAGTGCTTAATGTACTGGCCAAGCACCCATTCGAACCGTTGCGTTCGGCTAGTCTAAAGCATTTGACTCTAAAGGCGGTCTTTCTATTGGCAGCTTCCTCAGCTAGAAGGCGCAGTGAGATCCATGCGCTTTCGGCAGAGAGGAACCGATTTATTGTTTCTGGAGAAGGTCTGCGTCTTCTGCCAAGAGCAGAATTTATGTCAAAGAACCAATCTTTGAGATATCCCGGCAAACCGATCATTATACCGAAGTTAACCAGGTTTGATCGTGATGCCAGTGTCTGGTGCCCGGTCCGTGCTTTGACTAAGTACAAGAAACGGACTGACTCGTTACGGTCGAACGATAGACATCTGTGGATCTGCCATAAAAAGCCTTATGGCGCCGCATCCATGGATACTATCTCTCGTTGGGTGGTCGAATGCATTCAAACTACTCATGAGATGGCGACTGGGCACCAGGTGCAGGGCGTAAGGGCACACGATGTTAGAGGAATAGCCGCCTCGACCGCCCTTTACAATGGTGTTCCGTTAGAGGACATCATGGCCGTTGCACAATGGCACTGTGAGTCCTCATTTACGGATTACTATATGAGGGATGTGTCAGACTCAGCCAATCCACTCGCTTTAGCTGTTTTGAAACGATAGTTAGTGACCACACTGCTTTTCCCCTTTTTTCACTTTGGTAAGAAAAGAACCTAAAGCAGGCATGGTCAAGCGAGAGGATGTCAACCAGATTGTGTCACTGATGGCCGAACCGGTGAATGGTTGTAGGCGGTACGTCTGAAGTCCTGTTATCATAAGGTAATTCAACAAGTGAGAGTTTTTTGTATTATGTATATGTATCATGTTCATTCATCGTATATATTCATGCTCATTCCAGGCTAATACAAGCGATATGCAGGGAGTAGTTAACCCTCTTGGCATATTGGTGTTTCAGGCGAGATACATGTTCGTTAGTTCTCTCCCTTTTCTTAGGAGGAAAAAGGGGGGGGGGCTGTGACGCGAATGTGATTCGGTTCCGTGAACTTGACGGTCCTTTTAGGTCTCCGTTAGTCAAGTTTGAAGTCTAAAATCTTTCTCCAAGGGGCAAAATTAGCATGTATGGCTTGCCCCTTCCCACCAGGTGACTGATCAAATCTGGTGTATATCAGAAGTAACAGAATGGTGAGTATTGATCGAAGGAGAATGCAGGAAATGTCAATTTCCCTTTCTCCGAGATCTAACAATACTCACCATTCTGTTACGGACCCAGCCTCCCAGCCCCACGGAGGCAAGCCATAGTTTTCTCTTGTTTGGTGGCTATGCAAACAATATGAGCTCTATGGTAAACGGGTACTCGGCAGTGGGGAGCCGGGTACCCGGTTCCCAGGAGTCGGTAAAGCTTTCTAAGTCTATAATCCTAGAGCCGCTGTCAGGGCCAGCTGTATATCAGAAGTAACAGAATGGTGAGTATTGTTAGATCTCGGAGAAAGGGAAATTGACATTTCCTGCAATCTACGGGTTTAGCAAGTAGTGATTGAACGGTAATGGATGTTTTTGTGGTGTAATAACAACCCCCCACAGACCCCCCTTGCGGGTTTGTCTGTTGTTTTATTAACCACTATAAAAACATACTTAGCGTTCAATCCCTACGACCCGGCCTCAACCACCCCGCATGGTAAGATTTGAGAATTGGACTTTAATATTTAGCACTTAAATTTAGAAAAGTGAATCTGTTTCCTATTTGGGCTCCAGTGCGCATGCGCGAGCATGCTTAGTGACAAGCGTCACTATGAGGGATTATAGACTGGTGCCAGTCTATATCTGTCATTATACTGGAGATGGACAGGCCATTAGCCTGGTTAAGGGTCCATATTAATAGGAATAGGCATGGGGAGGTGTGTATGCACGCATAAAAATTTTATTCTGCTAGCTAAATGCAGATAATTGATTTAGCAAGTAGTGATTGAACGGTAAGTATGTCTTTATAGTGGTTAATAACACAACAGACCAACCCACAAGGGGGGGTCTGTGGGGGGTTTCCAAACAAGGGCACTTCTTTATTTAAACATAAAACATATTTACATTTCAATCAGTACTCCATTCCTCCATCTAAGCTAAATATACTTAATTATCAATTAGCACCCCACCCCCACCCCAAGTTTCCTTCCCGAGTGATTCATCATATCAATAAAAATAATATAATAATAATAATAATAATAATAAATAAAATATATAAAATACAACAGTATTAATATCACCGTATAATAATTTATAACAAAGAAATAAGTTTATCTAAAAAAAACCCATAGCATTCACCAGAAAATTTCATTTTAACTTTACCTATCACTGTAAGCTGAAATTTTAATTCTTTTTTAAAATTTATCAAATTGATATTATTATCCATAATATGGCACTTATAGATATAAAATTTGTACAACAATAATAAATAATTTATATGTGAAGACTTGGATATTGGATAATATCCAAAAATAACAGTTTCCTCCATTATAATTGACATTAAAGGTAGATTCAATCTGCTTAATTTTACTAAATAACAGATGCCAAAATTGGTATACATCTTGACAACCAAACACACAATGAACAATATCATCTACTGTATTTGGGCACTTACTACAAAAAGGATCTGTCGCGATTGTTAATTTATATAAAAACTTATTACAGGGCAAAATATGATGAAATAATTTAAAACTGCTTAATTTTATATTATAGAGGAAGTTTATGAAAAAATTACCATATATTGAATTTCAATGGTGCAGAATGCATTGAATTAAATAGTACATGTAATAACTAGAAGCACTAGCCTCAATTCTGTAAACTGCTTTCAGTGTGGCCACACCTTTTTTCATCCAGTTCACCTTCCATCTAGGTTGCCTTGTACAATTTCCCTGTATCCTTTTCTTAGAAACATTCATTTGTCTGGTTCATTTAATAGTAATATTAATAATTCTGCAATTAGTGTGCAAAATACATGCCACCAACTACACCGAAGTAATCATCTGAAATACATTCCCATTTGTAAAATATAGGTAATGTTTCTGAATGTGCAGCTATCAACTGAATATGAGCCTAGTAGTTCTAACTGAGTATGGCATTGCATGACTAACTTTGATTATCAGTCGCCAACAACAACTAACTAAAGTTGTAATATAATACAGCTCAAAACTAAATTAACCAGGAACCAAACAAAATGAAAATACATTGCACATAAATCAACAACTGTTTTTATTTCATTTTAGTTCTGATCGCCACTGTAAGTTTGGCTTTTTAAACATGGCTTGAAGATATCATTAAAAGGGCACGGAAATGTTGCCTTAATGGCCTTCATAATTTTAGGGGCTCTAAAGCAATGTCTTAGGACATCAAGGCAGACTATGCCTCATAAGGAAGGGCATCAAGGCAAAATTTTGACTTTCTCATGCAATCTGGATCAAGAAGCCCTTATTTCCCTTCTACAGTACAAACTTTACAGTCAGAGTATGTTCAGTGTTGCTATTTACATTTGGCTGACTCTGTACATTTACTCTGGGTACTTTAGTTGGCAGTCTGATTGACGGGCAGCAAGGCAATAGTGGATGGCATCTAAAGCAGTTGTGCTCTTGAAACGATAGCAAAATGGAGGCAAGAGGCATGGGCAACCAAGGCAATTGCCTTGCAATTGGTTACCATGGTTTATTTCAAGCCCTGCTAAAACGTAAAATTGCTTGGATTCCTTGGAATCTGTTTGAACTTTGTCTTTTCCAATCCTTTATCTAAAGACAATATATATATTATATAAATATATATTTGCACAAATGTCATTTGCTAGCTACAGAGCCATGATTTATACTAATGCATTGTATATATTCCTTTTATAGAAGCAGTCCAAAAGTGATATTTATTAGTTCTAAATCAGAAAGTTTGAAATTGGATGAAAAAGGACCATTAATATCTAATATAAAGATAAAAAACTATAAAGTTGTATAATGTTGTCCCATACATAACAACATAGTTTAATGTATTATGTATGGGGCAGTGCATTTTCCAGCATACCTCACAATGGGATATACAGGATTATAAGCAGTTTTGCACCTTTGTGTCATTGCTATGTGACAGAGTAACAGAATGAAAGGATTAAACATTGAATTGAGGCTTTAGCGAAAAATAAAATATGGTTTTATGTATGGGACAAAGCACTTTTTCCTCAAATATTCCATCAGATTTTGTACATCTGTAATTCCAGAAATATGCAGATGATACAGGCATATACCTATTTAAAATAAAAATGAAGATATCTAAGTTCAATTATAGCAACTAACATTCTATTTCTAAGTATGTTGCATTAGGAATTAGGTATTTCTTTAGATTTTGAGACCTCTCATGTTATGCGTGGGACATTGCCACTGACATTAACAAAAATAATCTATCCAGGTTGCTATAGCAGCTTTTAGATGTTATACTTTTAAAAACTTCAGTTAAAATTATGATATTCTTCCTGGTTGATCCAAAATTGGCAAAAAGGGGTTATGTATGGAACATATCTGTGTTATTTTTGATAAAATTATCATTCTAAGATGAACTTCTGAGCTATTCACATTCTACGGAAGTCTCCAGAAGGAAGAAAATGTATACAGTATATTAATAAATAGGCATGTTTATTTTTCTGTAGCGTGTTACATGCCATTCATTTCAAATTTCATGTTATTTTGAAACATCCCACATATATGAGCCACAGACAGTAACAATGAGGTGTGCATGTTCTGGGTGTATAGACATATATAAGCCACAGACAGTAACAGTGAGGTGTGCATGTTCTGGGTGTATGGACATATATAAGCCACAGACTAACAGTGAGGTGTGCATGTTCTGGGTGTCTGGACATATATAAGCCACATACCATAACAGTGAGGCGTGCATGTTCTGGGTGTATGGACATATATAAGCCACAGACAGTAACAATGGGGTGTGCATGTGTGTATGGACATATAAGCCACAGACAGTAACAGTGGGGTGTGCATATTCTGCGTGTATGGACATATATATGCCACAGACAGTAACAGTGAGGTGTGCATATTCTGGGTGTTTGGACATAAATAAGCCACAGACCGTAACAGTGAGGTGTGCATATTCTGGGTGTTTGGACATATATAAGCCACAGACCGTAACAGTGAGGTGTGCATATTCTGGGTGTTTGGACATATATAAGCCACAGACAGTAACAGTGAGGTGTGCATGTTCTGGGTGTATGGACATATATAAGCCACAGACAGTAACAATGGGGTGTGCATGTTGTGTATGGACATATAAGCCACAGACAGTAACAGTGGGGTGTGCATATTCTGTGTATGGACATATATATGCCACAGACAGTAACAGTGGGGTGTGCATATTCTGGGTGTTTGGACATATATAAGCCACAGACAATAACAGTGGGGTGTGCATGGTCTGGGTGTATGGACATATATAAGCCACAGACAGTAACAATGGGGTGTGCATATTCTGGGTGTATGGACATATATAAGCCACAGACAGTAATAGTGGGGTGTGCATACTCTGGGTGTATATATATATATATATATATATATATATATATATATATATATATATAAGCCAAAGACAGTAACAGTGAGCTGCGCATGGTCTGGGTGTATGGACATATATAAGCCACAGACAGTACCAATGGGGTGTGCATGTTGTGTATGGACATATATAAGCCACAGACTACCAATGGGGTGTGCATGTTGTGTATGGACATATATAAGCCACAGACAGTAACAGTGAGGTGTGCATGGTCTGGGTGTATGGACATATATAAGCCACAGACAGTAACAGTGGGGTGTGCATACTCTGGGTGTATGGACATATAAAAGCCACAGACAGTAACAGTGGGGTGTGCATACTCTGGGTGTATAGATATATATAAGCCACAGACAGTAACAGTGAGGTGCGCATGGTCTGGGTGTATGGACATATATAAGCCACAGACAGTAACAGTGGGGTGTGCATACTCTGGGTGTATGGACATATATAAGCCACAGACAGTAACAGTGGGGTGTGCATACTCTGGGTGTATAGATATATATATAAGCCACAGACAGTAACAGTGGGGTGTGCATATTCTGGGTGTATAGATATATATAAGCCACAAACAGTAACAGTGGGGTGTGCATATTCTGGGTGTATGGACATATATAAGCCACAGACAGTAACAGTGGGGTGCGCATACACTGTGTGTATAGATATATATAAGCCACATACCGTAACAGTGAGGTGCGCATGGTCTGGGTGTATAATGAGGTGTGCATTAGGGACTGTGGTTTTCCGTAACAACATTTGCCATTTTCCAAAATTGCTGTTTACATTTCGCTTTTGGTTTGTAAATGTGCGTCATCTAAGATAAATAAAGTCCATAAAACAGTCAAATTTGTTGTATGCTTTGTATTATTAATATGGCCAGATATTAAGTTAAGGTGATGAAGGTATGGGTGGGTACAAAATTTCTGGAGAATGTGTCATGTTTTGGAGGGAAATGCCTTTTAACTTGTTAATTTCTGCTTGAATATCATGTTTCCGTTATAATTTAGATTTTCCATTGATTTCTGTTTGAAAATCGCTTCTTTTCAAATTACTAATTCCGTGAATTACGCTTATTTTCCGTTATCACGGAAAACCACTGGGTAGTGGCCCTAGTGCATGTTGTGTATGGTCATATATAAGCCACAGACATAAATTGTGGGTTGTGCATATTCTGGGTGTATGTACTTATATAAGCCACAGACAGTAACTGTGGGGTGTGCATGTTCTGGGTGTATGAACATATATAAACCACAGACAGTAACAGTGGGGTGTGCATGTTTTGGATGTATGAACATATATAAGCCACAGACAGTAACAGTGGGGTGTGCATGTTCTGGGTGTATGGACATATATAAGCCACAGACAGCAACAGTGGGGTGTGCATCTTCTGCATGTATGGACATATATAAGCAACAGACAGTAACAGTGCGATGTGCATGTTGTGTATGGACATAGATAAGCCACAGACAGTAACAGTGGGGTGTGCATGTCCTGGGTGTATGGACATATATAAGCCACAGACAGTAACAGTGCGATGTGCATGTTGTGTATGGACATAGATAAGCCACAGACAGTAACAGTGCGATGTGCATGTTGTGTATGGACATAGATAAGCCACACACAGTAACAGTGGGGTGTGCATGTTCTGCATGTATGGACATAGATAAGCCACAGACAGTAACAGTGGGGTGTGCATGTTCTGCATGTATGGACATAGATAAGCCACAGACAGTAATAGAGGGGTGTGCATGTTCTGGGGCAGGGTGCCCATCATTAACACTCAAATATGTCCATTAGCAGACCAAGAGAAAACTATTTTTAGCTATCTTTATCGAGAGTTCTGGGTGCAATTCTCAAGACCACTAAAGGAGCAGTTTTTTGCTTACCTGTGTTTTAAAGTGTTAATCTTGTTATTTTTATCTGCATTAACGCAGCGTTGGATAAATCGTGATTGTGGGATAATCAGCGTTGGATAAATCCTGATTGTGGGATAATCAGCATTGGATTAATCGTGATTGTGGAATAATCAGCATTGGATTAATCGTGATTTGTGGGATAATCAGCGTTGGATTAATTATGATTGTGGGATAATCAGATTAATCTTGTGTGGTCTGAATGCAGTTTGGTGAGTTACAGTTTAACTGTCTGGCTGCTGCAAGCTACCAGACAATAATTTGAATGGGCAATAACTCTGGCCCTACTGAATATTTTGAAAATAATTTGACTGAATGTTGTCTGTGGCTCAGCCACCGACAACTTACAGTCAAATTGTTTTCAAAATATTCAGCATATCCTGGGGTAAACCCCATGGAAAATGGAGTCTGCAGAAATTCAGCAGCAGACAGTTCATTAAGCACATTAAAATTCTGAGGTTTATTGGACATTGATTGATAATTCTGTTAGTTTATAGCGTCTCGAATTTACATGTATAACAAACTTTGTCTTGAAATTTCAAATTAATTATTCAGGAAAGCTGTTAAATGTTTCGAAATTAATTTGCCTTCAGTTGCGGCCATACGTGTAATCGTCTAACTGTCTGTCTGCTGAATTTCTGCGGACTACATTTTCCATGGGGTTTATCTCTTGATATGCTGAATATTTTGGCTAAGCCACCAACAACCTTTAGTCAAATTGTTTTCAAAATATTCAGCATATCCAGTCAGTGAGTTATGTGTTAAATAATTGTCTCAACAAATCTATACAGTATTTAACCTATTTAACACTCGAGCTGGCCAAACAAACGCTTGGACATTGGTCTTGGGGTATGCACATATGGTAACCAAGAGAATATTTGTGAAAATCTATGATTGGTATGAATGGCTCGATGTCATTCCGGTTATAAATTTTTTTTAATAATCTCTTGCTCTACAAATGAACATTATCTACTAGAAAATTTAAACATTCATGCTCAAATTTGAGGGTTAAGGGGTTAAAGAAAGTCTACAATGTACTCGGTTTATAACAATTATAGATTATTTTGAAATCTATTTGACTTCTAATGGAGACAGCAACATCTGACAGTCAAAATGATTTCAGAATAGTCAACAATGTACTTTAAATATTCGGTGTGTCAATGGTGAGGGGTCAAGACGTAGCAATAGCAAATTATGCCTCTTTTTCCTCAACCTCAATGTCCTAGGCTCTTATCATCATCATCATCATCATCATCATCATCATCATCACCACCACAGTCCACCACTACCGTCATCATTATCATCACCTCACTACCATCATCTTCATCATCGTCGCTGTCAACATTCATCATCATCATCATCATGTCAGACTTAAGTCGGATCTATGTGTCTTGTGAGTGCCTAATATGGGCTCCGTGTAAGTAGGCTTAGTTGAAAGAGTACAGGCTGTTGTGTGTATACGATGCTTTAGTTGAAAGGGTACAGGCTGTAGTGTGCAGGGACAGACCTACCCATTCAGCAATTCGCTTTTGAGAATGATTTTCATGCTAATAAAATGTCAAAATAGTCTAATTCACTGGCTAATGATTTTACATATATGTTGGTGGGTCAGTTCCTCTTAAACCATGATGTCACATCTAATTCTGTCCAATATTTTGTTTCTTACATGAGCCGCTGGTCATCTCTTACTTGGTTATTATTAGCCTTAAGATCTAGCAGGATCATAAAGGATTAGATTGATAGGTTATTGATTAGGCTAAGAAGGTCCAGATTTGGCTAGTGATCTTCCAAAATAGGCTAATTCACTGGCTAATGATTTCAAATGAGTAGGTCGGTCCCTGAGTGTGTATATATTTTAGTTGAAAGAGTACAGGCTGTAGTATGTATATGGTTTAGTTGAAAGAGTATAGGCTGTAGTATGTATGCTTTGGTTGTAAGAGTACAGGCTGTAGTATGCATATGATGCTTTAGTTGAAACAGTGCAGGCTGTAGCGTGTATATGCTGCTTTAGTTGTAAGAGTACAGGCTGTAGCGTGTATATGATGCTTTAGTTGAAACAGTGCAGGCTGTAGCGTGTATATGATGCTTTAGGTGTAAGAGTACAGGCTGTAGTGTGTATATGATGCTTTATTTGAAAGAGTACAGGCTGTAGTGTGTATATGGTGCTTTAGTTGAAAGAGTACAGGCTGTAGTGTGTATATGATGCTTTATTTGAAAGAGTACAGGCTGTAGTGTGTATATGATGCTTTAGTTGAAAGAGTACAGGCTGTAGTATGTATATGATGCTTTATTTTAAAGAGTACAGGCTGTAGTGTGTATATGATGCTTTAGTTGAAAGAGTACATGCTGTAGTGTGTATATGATGCTTTATTTGAAAGAGTACAGGCTGTAGTATGTATATGATGCTTTAGTTGAAACAATGCAGGCTGTAGCGTGTATATGATGCTTTAGTTGTAAGAGTACAGGCTGTAGTATGTATATGGTTTAGTTCAAAGAGTATAGGCTGTGGTATGTATGCTTTGGTTGTAAGAGTACAGGCTGTAGTGTGTATATGATGCTTTAGATGAAAGAGTACAGGATGTAGTATGTATATGATACTTTAGTTGTAAGAGTACAGGCTGTAGTGTGTATATGAGGCTTTAGTTGAAAGAGTACAGGCTGTAATGTGTAAATGATGCTTTAGTTGAAAGAGTACAGGCTCTAGCGTGTATATGATGCTTTAGTTGAAAGAGTGGAGGCTGTAGTATATATATGATGCTTAGTTGTGAGAGTACAGGCTGTAGTGTGTATATGATGCTTTAGTTGAAAGAGTACAGGCTGTTGTATCTATATGCTTTAGTTGAAAGAGTACAGGCTGTAATGTGTATATGATGCTTTAGTTGAAAGAGTACAGGCTGTAGTGTGTATATGATGCTTTAGTTGAAAGAGTACAGGCTGTAGTGTCTATATGCTTTAGTTGAAAGAGTACAGGCTGTAGTGTGTATATGCTTTAGTTGTAAGAGTACAGGCTGTAGTGTGTATATGAGGCTTTAGTTGTAAGAGTAGAGGCTGTAGTATGTATATATGCTTTAGTTGAAAGAATACAGGCTGTAGTGTGTATACATGTATGATGCTTAGTTGTAAGAGTACAGGCTGTAGTGTGTATATGATGCTTTAGATGAAAGAGTACAGGCTGTAGTGTGTATATGATGCTTTAGATGAAAGAGTACAGGCTGTAGTGTGTATATGATGCTTTAGTTGTAAGAGTAGAGGCTGTAGTATGTATATGCTTTAGTTGAAAGAATACAGGCTGTAGTGTGTATACATGTATGATGCTTAGTTGTAAGAGTACAGGCTGTAATGTGTATATGATGCTTTAGTTGAAAGAGTACAGGCTGTAGTGTGTATATGATGCTTTAGTTGTAAGAGTACAGGCTGTAGTGTGTATATGATGCTTTAGTTGAAAGAGTACAGGCTGTAGTAGGTATATGATGCTTTAGTTGAAAGAGTACAGGCTGTAGTATGTATATGATGCTTTAGTTGAAAGAGTACAGGCTGTAATGTGTATATGATGCTTTAGTTGAAAGAGTACAGGCTGTAGTGTGTATATGATGCTTTAGTTGAAAGAGTACAGGCTGTAGTATGTATATGATGCTTTAGTTGAAAGCGTACAGGCTGTAGTATGTATATGATGCTTTAGTTGAAAGAGTACAGGCTGTAATGTGTATATGATGCTTTAGTTGAAAGAGTACAGGCTGTAGTATGTATATGATGCTTTAGTTGAAAGAGTACAGGCTGTAGTATGTATATGATGCTTTAGTTGAAAGAGTACAGGATGTAATGTGTATATGATGCTTTAGTTGAAAGAGTACAGGCTTTATGTGTACATGTATATGATGCTTTAGTTGAAAGAGTACAGGCTGTAGTGTGTATATGATGCTTTAGTTGAAAGAGTACAGGCTGTAGTATGTATATGATGCTTTAGTTGAAAGAGTACAGGCTGTAGTATGTATATGATGCTTTAGTTGAAAGAGTACAGGCTGTAGTGTGTATATGATGCTTTAGTTGAAAGAGTACAGGCTGTAGTATGTATATGATGCTTTAGTTGAAAGAGTACAGGCTGTAGTATGTATATGATGCTTTAGTTGAAAGAGTACAGGCTGTAGTATGTATATGATGCTTTAGTTGAAAGAGTACAGGCTGTAGTGTGTATTATGATACTTTAGTTGAAAGAGTACAGGATGTAATGTGTATATGATGCTTTAGTTGAAAGAGTACAGGCTGTAGTGTGTATATGATGCTTTAGTTGAAAGAGAACAGGCTGTAGTATGTATATGATGCTTTAGTTGTAAGAGTACAGGCTGTAGTGTGTATATGAGGCTTTAGTTGAAAGAGTACAGGCTGTAGTGTGTATATGATGCTTTAGATGAAAGAGTACAGGCTGTAGTGTGTATATGATGCTTTAGTTGTAAGAGTAGAGGCTGTAGTATGTATACACCTGTGCAAAAGTTAAGCACCAGCAAAAACAATAGAACGTAGAAACATGATGGTACAACTAGGCTGCCATACTTTTTGTCCCCGCGTTAGCTGACATAATTCCAAGTACGAAATGCACATGCATGCATGACTTCACGCCGCTTGATGTCCGTGCGTGGCGGGAAACAGCACATGTGTTCAGTTATGTAAAAGCCCAGTTTGAGGTGTAGAACATTACATACAGATTTAGGCGACAAGATTAGGAATTTTGTGTTCATGACCGTGGTTTATTTGTACAGAGAGAATTAGCTCTTGATTGTGAACCGCTATGGCAAGACGAAGGTTAAGTGATCGTGTGAAATGGCAAATCATAGGCATGCATACCACTGGTATGTCATGCAGAGAGATTGGCAGACAGCTGAACATTAACCATACTGTAATCAGTCGTTTGATTGCAAAACATGGGCAAACTAACGAGGTGAAGGACAGGCCTAGATCTGGAAGACCGAAGAAGACTACTGCCTGTGATGATCGAGCCCTAGTACGCCTTGTTAGGAGATCTACATTCACCAACAGCAGAGTGCTCAGCCAGCAATGGGAAATGCGCAATAGAGTGTCAATGTCTACCGTCAAAAGGAGACTGTATGCTGCTGGCATGAAAGCTAGGAGACCTGTCAGACGTCCTCTCCTCACTGCACACCACAAAGAGGAGCGTCTGAGGTGGTGCAACGAAAGAAGACACTGGAACATGAGATCCTGGAGACGGGTACACTGGTCCGATGAAAGTCGGTTCCTGCTTCATGCCACAGATGGTCGAACTCGTGTATGGAGGTCCAGACGCACGGCGTACGACCAACGTAACATCATGGAAGAAGTTCCATTTGGTGGAGGTTCCGTTATGATATGGGGGTGCATCTCATTTGATTGTAAGCTGGATCTGTTGACTGTACCTGGAACACTAAATGGACAAAGATATCAAGATTCCATACTGGATAGAGTTGTGGTCCCTCATTTTGTAAATCATGCACCTGGAACCCACCCTATATTCATGGATGACAACGCCCGACCACATCGTGCTAGAGCTGTGCATGAATACCTCCGCCAGAATGCCATCGAAACCCTACCATGGCCAGCAAGGAGCCCTGACATGAACCCTATTGAGCATATCTGGGACATTCTGGGAAACATGGTGAGAAGGAGGGATCCTCCTGTGCAGAACCTACAGGAATTAACAGACGCACTCCATCTTGAATGGCAACGAATACCACAATGGCGTATCAGTCGGTTGGTGACCAGCATGAGACGTCGTGTCCAGGCCGTCATCCAGGCACAAGGTGGATATACCCGGTATTAATAATGACAGTCTCAAACTCGTGCACAGATGTTAAACTTCGTTTTCAGACACCATTAATGACAATCTAGCCACGTGTGTCAACTGTAGGGCAATAGTTGTCAGTTGTGTCAACGTAACCATATTCAGGCCTCGTTTTCAAGTTCAAACAAAAACATACAGTGTTTCCCCACCATCATAATCAGCATTCCTCTAGTTGCATTATTACCTCTTGCACTAAGATGGATGGGTACATAAATGTTTATGCTATTGCTTTCTTCATAGCACATGAATATACCCTCGCATGTGCGTAAAAATAGGGTGGTGCTTAACTTTTGCACAGGTGTATATATGCTTTAGTTGAAAGAATACAGGCTGTAGTGTGTATACATGTATGATGCTTAGTTGTAAGAGTACAGGCTGTAGTGTGTATATGATTGTATTGACTGAGGGTCAAACTGTTTCCTAAGTACCCAACATGCCCCAAGATCACTGATAATTATATTAACAGGCACATACTATTGTCCGGCTGCATGTGAAGCATAACAGTTTCCTGATATATTCTGGAATCTGTTTGTATATATGTATATGTATTCATAATTGACCCTGTATAGATGTTACAAAGTATAAATATATAAGCATATAACATATAGCAATAGTACTGTCAAGTTGTAGATTAGTTGAAAGGACACTGCCTGCGAAAACTTGAAAGCTACGAATGGCTGACAGGCCAACAGCCTATTACGCATACAGCCGAAATTGATATGCTATGATGATATGATGCTTAGTTGTAAGAGTACAAGCTGTAGTATGTATATGATGCTTAGTTGTAAGAGTACAGGCTGTAGTGTGTATATGATGCTTAGTTGTAAGAGTACAAGCTGTAGTGTGTATATGATGCTTATTTGTAAGAATACAGGCTGTAGTGTGTGTATGATGCTTAGTTGTAGGAGTACAGGCTGTAGTGTGTATATGAGGCTTTAGTTGAAAGAGTACAGGCTGTAGTGTGTATATGATGCTTTAGTTGAAAGAGTACAGGCTGTAGTGTGTATATGATGGTTTAGTTGAAAGAGTACAGGCTGTAATGTGTATATGATGCTTTAGATGAAAGAGTACAGGCTGTAGTATGGATATGATGCTTTAGTTGAAAGAGTACAGGCTGTAATGTGTATATGATGCTTTAGTTGAAAGAGTACAGGCTGTAATGTGTATACATGTATGATGCTTTAGTTGTAAGAGTAGAGGCTGTAGTATTATATTAGGCTGTAGTTGTAAGAGTACAGGCTGTAGTATGTATATGATGCTTTAGTTGAAAGAGTACAGGCTGTAGTATTATATTAGGCTGTAGTTGAAAGAGTACAGGCTGTAGTATGTATATGATGCTTTAGTTGAAAGAGTACATGTACAGGCTGTAATGTGTATACATGTATGATGCTTTAGTTGAAAGAGTACAGTCTGTAATGTGTATACATGTATGATGCTTTAGTTGAAAGAGTATGGGCTGTAGTATGTATATGATGCTTAGTTGTAAGAGTACAGGCTGTAGTATGTATATGATGCTTAGTTGTAAGAGTACAGGCTGTAGTATGTATATGAGGCTTTAGTTGAAAGAGTACCGCTTCAGATCTTGTATACAGAATTTTGATTGGTTGATTTTCATTTTGTTTTGGAAACATGTTAACTCCTAGCACTCCGATGTCACAATTTAAAATTTTCAAATTTTCAAATTAAATTAAAAGATGAACGGGTGTTCATTTTTGAACAAATTTGGAGGACGATGGTGCAGGCAGTACGGGTAGACAGCAACATCGGCCACCAAAATTGTTAAAAAAGGTACACCAGTTTATTTGCTACTGGCACCGTATAAAGATAGAATGTTAACATCCGAGTGGTAAGAGTTAAGTTATTTCTATGCTGTACTGCATGTGTAGCTTTATTTTTTATCATCTCGTCTTCGTACTCATACTGCATAATCCTGGCCATTAGTAAGCATTGTGTTTTGAAATGTGTACATGATTATATCCTCAGGTGTCTTTTCCTAGAATAATCAATGCACATCATTAGTCTTGCCTGCCTTTCTGCACAGTACAATGCATGGATGATAGATGCATCTCCTTTCATAAATAGTAACCTTTTAACCCTCAAATTTGTTCAAGATAATTTTAATTTTCTCAGAAAATACAAAATGTATCATTTGCAGACCAAGAGATTATTATTTTAAATTTATCACTGGCATGACTGGCTCGGTAACTGAGCCAGTCATTCCAGTGATAAAAAAAAAAAATTGTACTTTCTTGGTCTGCAAATGGCATTTCTCAAGACTACTGCAGAAGCCGTTTTTGTGCTCCTTCGTTGTTAAAGGGTTAACCCTTTCAAAGGCAAATCCATGAAGAAGTAAATTTCTTATCATGTATATAGCATAGTCTGGTGAATATTTTGAAATTAATGTGACTAGAAGCCTAAGGCAGCAACTGCTTCAAGTTAAATTAATTAGATTTCCTGTTTGGTTACCCTGAGATTGAGATACAGGGAATTTATCAGTGAAGGGGTTAATATTGTTCATATTTCTGGCAACGCACCATTAACCTTTCATCATTGACATTCTCAGGACTCAGTTTCAAAACAACTGCAGTATGCGCTACAGGGCATAATTTAGGATTTGATATTTGCATAGCATCTATTGCTATGTAACTATATATTGTATAGTTAGCAGCAAAAATGTATAGCAATCAACTCTTTCACCGGTAAATTCCCTGTATCTCAATCTCAGAGCAAACAAACAGGAAAGCTGCTGAATATTTTGAAATTAATATGACTGGAAGCCATTAGGTAGCAATGGTTCCAGTCATATTAATTTCAAAATATTCAACAAAATATGGTGTGCATTGTAAAGAAAGTACTTTTTCAGGGATTTGTTGTTAAAAGGGTTAATAATAGAATTTTGAAAATTAATGATAAATTGCAATCGCGTTCAAATTTTGCATAGCAGATACGGCTATGCATGTTGCAGAATGTATAGCAACTGCTTAAATATGTGTAGCAAATGAAGATGTGATACCAGATCAATTATTCCCTGCACTAATTAGACAGACCTGTTGCTGCCTGCCCAGAGCCAACAACAGGTCTCACTCAAGCTGCTTTCAAAATATTCAACAGAATTTTCCTTACCTCATTAAGAGTTTGTGGTGTGCACTAGTGTTAATTAACCCTTTCACCAACAAATCCTGAAAAATGTATATTCTTTACGATATATAAAACCTTTTCTGTTAAATACTTTGAAATTAATTTGACTAGAAGTCATTGCTGCATATGGCAGCAACAGCGCCCAGTCAAATTAATTTCAAAATATTTAACGGTTTTCTGGTATGTTTGCCTTGAAAATCAGATATGGGGAATTAAGCAGTGAAAGGGTCAAAGTGTTTAAGTATTTCTTGAAATTGATTATAAAAATTAGTACTACATTTATCTATATCTATGGGTTATTGTATTTCTTTATCGGAATTAACTGTCTGACACTATATATATATATAATATATATATAGATAGATAGATAGATAGATAGATCGTCTGAACACCCCGACTATCAATTTCCAAAAAAACACACAGGTAAGCTGTTGAATATTTTGAAACTAATTTGACTGGATGCTGTTGCTGCTTAAGGCAGCAACAGCACCCAGTCAAATTAGTTTTAAAATATTCAGCAGCATGTTCATTAAATAGCAAAGAATTACAAAGACATACAATTCATACAACGTGTCAGACTGAGATTTGATGACGGTCTATATGGAACCCTTTGTGACGTAATGATTGTGACATCATCATACGCTGAGCTGAATATGACATCATACGAGGTCAGATGATGGATATGTCACGGTGTCAAATAAACAGAATCATTTATTTTAAAATTTTGAAAACAGATCCGCTGATTTCAAAATTTTAAAATAGCACTGATTTTAATTTTGCAATTTTAAAACATCAGTTATTTTGAAATTTTGAAAACAGATCTACTAATTTCAAAATTTTTAAATATCACTGAATTAAATTTTTAATTTTGAAAGCACAGTTAGTTTTGAAATTTGGTATTTTATTAATTTTAAATGTGGGCATGTTATAGTATAAATTGTAAATACTATTTTGATGACAATTATGTAAATGGTTTTTTTAAAAACAGTATTATATTTTGCTCTGGTGGTCAGCCAGCATATTAATGACTAATGCTGGCTCTAATTATTTCCATTCTACTATCTGGAAGAAGAAAGGTCTACCAAGCACCTGGTCAACCCCCACCCAACCCCCTCTCCAAGGTGTTGATGAAATGTCACCATCAAAGTGACCAGTCTAGAGCTAAAAGTTCTCACTAAGAGAATGCATTTAAATTATGCATAGATTTAACCCTTTTATATGGCTAGCCTTGCAAACAAGGTAACTTCAGTCAAATAATAAACTATTTTGAAATCTCTAAGAGTGAATAATATTTGGTCAAGGTGTCTTTAAAATGGGCAGTATAATCTGCTTATTTTGAGAGCTCTTTGGGTGAATAATATTCAGTCACTGAATGTCAAAATAATCAGATTATTCAGCAAAAACTTATCTAAAGGCCCACATCTGTTTAAAGCACCATATTTCATTCTTGCCATTTTGAGACCATTAACCCTTTAATACTCATAGAAAAGAATAAAATGAAAAATTGTGTTGATGTAGGAGCAATATGTTGGGTATTTTGGAAACTGATTTGGATGGAAGCTGTTGCTGCCTATGGCAACAACAAGTTTCAGTCAAATTAGTTTCAAATTATTCCACAATATTTCTGTTTAATAGGCTTGAATTAAAAACTCTATTATGCAAAGATTTAATGTGTTAATGCAAACTAATTATGCATTATGAATATAGCGGCAAGAAATGGGCTTGAAATGGTTAAGATATTAACTTCAAAAATGGAATTATCCGAGGGATTAACTCTTACAACACTCTAACAAAAATGTAAAGTATTATGTTACTGCAAAGTTCAAATAATTCTGTGGCAAAATACATTTACATTTTTGTTGGTTCATGGTAACAATAATTTTTCAACTGGTAATTAATTATTTTTAAATGAGCTAAAAGTTATTTTAAAACAAATATGAAAGTAAAACTGAGAAACTGAATCAGTGACATAGAGGGAAAGGTGTCTACCTGCCACCCATGCTGCCATATGGAGTAGAACATTAGCCCAGCTGTTGACTTCCTCCTACTCACCACCTACCCCACCCTAGTTTATTTATAAGAAATTACTCTAGACATCTGTCCAAGCTTGTCCGGTTACTATGGAAATGTGAGACAAGCAAGGAACTGTGTATATGCAAACTCACTAGTCATTCTGAATTCGACAGCCAAAGTGTGTACATCATAATTATAAGAAATTATCAGCAAACATATACAGAGTTTCTCACTTTCTCACTTTCTCTCGTGCTTGACAGGTTACCCTGAACAAGAACAAATGGGGACCAACCCAACACGTCTGACATAGCAATCCATCGATCTGTCAATCTGTCCGTCCGCCTATCTAGCAAAGCGTCCTCAGAAATAGACCAGAAACCTAACTTAATTTCAGTTGGATACTCTGGAAAGGTCCATTGACTTGTTCTATGAATTGCTGTAACCATTAACTATCCAACAGAGCACTCCACATTTATCTATATAGGGTGGCTTAGAGCATACCAGTGAGGTAGCTTATAATAGCGGTGTCACAGGCTCACGCTGTTTCAATGGCATATTTGTATTTAGCTAGCAGGCGCATAATTTCTATATCGTTGTAAATGATAATAAGGCAGTGGCTGTTTGAGTGAAGCCATCTTCTAAAAGGACTGGCCCGGAGGCGGGTAGATATTTGTTAGTATATAGTGGATCCTACTGTCTACAATTCTAAGTTGTGACTGTAGCCACTCTGTCATGTGTGTGTTTGCGGGTGTAAAGGTGACAGACTTATACATTCTGTTCTAGACTTCTTCTGTTAGAGTAGTGTCTTAACCCATAGCACACTGTGTTAATGGCAAAGAAACTAGTGTACATTTTTCAACAATTTTGGTGGAAGATGTTTCTGTCTGCGACAGCACCATCTTCCACCAAATTTGTTGAAAAATAAACACCAGTTCATCTTTTACGTTAATTTGAAAACTTAAAATTTTGACATCAGGGTGGTAAGGGTTAAGAGATGCAAAATCTGTCATCAATATAAACAGGTGGTTTCCTTAGTAACTGTTAGTGATTATGATTGAACAAGAAAGTCAAGAATATTTACTCAGTAAATCAGCATCTGCAGGTCAAGAAGACTATTTTTTAAAACTTACCACTCGCTTGACTGGCTTGGTTATTGAGCGAATAAATTTTCAAAATATATTCAATGCAAATAGACAGTTACCCATCTAACTGCTGGGATTTAGCAGACAACTGCTGAATATGTTGAAAACAATTTGACTGAAAGTTGTTGTTGGCTAAACCACCAACAACTTTCACTCAAATTGTTTTCAAAATATTCAGCAAGTCCATAGTTTTTGCTCATTGAAATTATTTTCTGGTGGCTTCCAGCAGCGAGACAGTTTAATAAGACAGGCACTTTTTCCTGACCTCGCCATAAAATTTAATGACTAAATTTGTTCAAGAAAATCAAAGTATCTGCTTATTGAATGTCAGTTTGCAGACCAAGGAAATACTATTTTTGAATATTTACCACAGGGTTAATTTCTGAACAGTTGTAGTCTGTTGGTCTGTAAATTACCATTAAGCAGATATTTTGATTGCCATTCTCCAAGACCATTGCAGAGGCCAGTTTTGGCCAATTGCCATTAAGCAGACAGTTTGATTGACATTCCCCAAAGGCCATTGCAGAGGCCGGTTTTGGCCAGTCTGGTCGTGAAAGGGTTAATATATCATAAGTATATATATATCATACAGTAAGGGAAAGATTAACCCTTCATGACAACCCAAACCTGACCCTGCAGAGGTCATGACAACCCAAAGCTGACCCTGCAGAGGTCATGACAACCCAAACCTGACCCTGCAGAGGTCATGCCAACCCAAACCTGACTCTGCAGAGGTCAGGACAACCCAAAGCTGACTCTGCAGAGGTCATGACAACCCAAACCTGACCCTGCAGAGGTCATGACAACCCAAACCTAACCCTGCAGAGGTCATGACAACCCAAACCTGACCCTGCAGTGCTTGTGAACAATGTCCATTTGACGACCAAGAAAAGACTACTATTGACAATTTATCACTTAAATGCTGATGAGAAGCCAGTGATTCCAAGGGTAAATTTATAAATATGGTCTTCTTTAATTGCAACAGTGCTCTAGCTCGATAACATGGACATACTTTTTTTTCTAAATATGGAACATTTAAGTTAGGAGGGTTTGTAGGACAAAATACTAAATCTGTTCTGGCCTAATGTTGACTACGACATTAAGTCTTTGACATTTGTGCAGTATTTCTGTTGGATTAAAGCTTTGTCAGAATCCTGTAAGTATGTGCTTGAATGATAGACCCGTGTCTGTGACCATGCATACACGTACATACACACGCACGCAGATACACACACATATGCACGCATACACACATACTGCTAGTGGCTTGAGTGATGGACCCATGTCTCTGACACGCATGCACACATACTGCTGGAAGCTTGAATGATGGACCCATGTCTCTGACACGCATGCACGCACGCACACATACTGCTGGAAGCTTGAGTGATGTACCCATGTCTCTGACACGCACGCACGCACACATACTGCTGGAAGCTTGAATGATGGACCCATGTCTCTGACACGCACTCATGCATGCACGCACATACTGCTGGAAGCTTGAATGATGGACCCATGTCTCTGACACACACGCATGCATACATACTGCTGGAAGCTTGAGTGATGGACCCATGTCTCTGACACGCACGCACATATGCACGCACATACATACACATACTGCTGGAAGGCTGGAAGCTTGACATATTATTCAATGTTAGTCACATACCACGCATACACATACGCACATACACGCATTCACGCACACACACACACTGCTGGAAGCTTGAATGATGGACCCGTGTCTCTGACCGCACTTACACGCACGCACACGCGCGCACCCGTGTCTGACCGCGCATACATGCACACACGCACGCACGCACGCACGCACGCATGCACACACACACACACATACTGCTGGAAGCTGATCCCATCGCACACATTGTTGTCGGATTAAGCTGATCAAACAGAACATTGATTAACAAACTGTTTATAAAACTTACTTCTCTATAGCATCCTTATAAATACCAGATCTATTCTGACATGTTTGTCAGGGGGGGGGGGGGTCGTGGGGGTTGTGTGTGGAAATGCACATGTCCATATCTTTTATGATTATTCAGTGTCATGTCATGTTTGATCAGGCTACAGTACGGCTCATAATTAAATAAGCTAACATGGTCTCAAGACAAAAAACAGAAATATACCTTAGTAAGAAATGTTCTGTTGAAAATCTTGAACATAACTGGATTAGAAGACGTTGCTACCGTAGGCCTATCTCTGCCTTAGGCAGCAATGTCTTCTAATCAATTTTTGTTCAATGCATTTAAGAGTACTTTTTATTTTGTTTTGTAATGTTAAGTTATTTCTGAGCTGTACTGCATTTCTGTACACACTAGACATGATTGGACAGAGCTTGGATAATCAGAAATAAACAATTATGGCTATACAGCTTGAAGGGGCATTAAAGCTGAAGGGACATCATTTTCAATACTGTTCAGTGGTCACTCACATGAGAATCAGCTCAGTCTCAATAACGCTAAAGGGGCATCATTTACAATGCTCAATTGTAGTCACTATCATGATGATACAGCTCAGACTAATTAAAGCTGAAGGGACACCATTTACAATGGTCACCAGTAATCACTATCATGATGATACAGCTCAGACTAATTAAAGCTGAAGGGACATCATTTACAATGCTTACCAGTGGTCACTATCATGAGGATCAGTTCAGTTTCATTAACACTAAAGGGACATCATTTTCAATACTAACCACTATCACTTTCATTATGATACAGCTCAAACACCAACTTCTTTAGCCTGTGTACAAACTGTGGAACCTCTGGGTTTATTGAAAGAACTTGGATGATCCTGAAATTTACATCTATAGCTCCTCTTTCTTGTGTGAAGTGTCTTCAGATAGGAGTTTCATATCTAACCTATTGTTAAAATCTACTATTGAGAATAGGTGCTCCTGTATTTTGATATCAAAAGTGCGTTTTGTTTTTCCGACATATTGATTTTTGCATATTATTAGTTAGATCACGTTTCTGGTTTGGCAATTTGCACAAATGTAATCTCTCTTAGGTTAGTGTGCTGATTTGGTCCATGACTCCACAAGTCACATTTGACCTTTGGGCATACTAAAAACAATTTCTCTGTGAGTTGGTCCATCCTGATCTGGATTTCGGTTGGCATGCTTTTTGAACCCAAAAGGCGTTTTTCTGTGAATGCTAATCAGTATCTCTGACTGCGTTTTAAGATGTGCCTGTGTGGCTTAGAATTTGCTTTTACTGTAAAGGCTAATCAGTATCTCTGGTTGCATTTTAAGATCTACCTGTGTGGCTTGGCTTAGAATTTTCTTTTTCTTGGAAGGCTAATCAGTATCTCTGCCTACATTCTAAGATATGCCTGTGTGGCTTAGAATTTGCTTTTTCTATGAAGGCTAATCATCAGTATCTCTGACTGCGTATTAAGATACGCCTGTGTGGCTTAGAATTTTTTTTTCTTTGAAGGCTAATCAGTATCTCTGGCTGTATTTTAAGATATGCCTGTGTGGCTTAGAATTTGCTTTTTCTGTGAAGGCTAATCGGTATCTCTGGCTGTGTTTTAAGCTTTGTCTGTGTGGCTTAGAATTTGTTTCTTTTGTGAAGGCTAATCAGTATCTCTGGCTGTATTTTAAGATATGCCTGTGTGGCTTAGAATTTGCTTTTTCTGCAAAGGCTAATCACTATCTCTGGCTGCTTCCTAAGAGCTGCCTGTGTGGCTTAGAATTAGCCTTTTCTTGGAATACTAATCAGTACCTCTGGCTGTATTTTACGATATGCCTGTGTGGCTTTGAATTTGCTTTTTCGGGGAATGCTAATCAGTACCCCTGGCTACTCTTTAAGAAATGCATGTGTGGCTTAGAATTTGTTTTTTCTGTGAAGGCTAATCAGTATCTCTGGCTGTGTTTTAAGATATGGCTGTGTGGCTTAGAATTTTCTTTTTCGGCGAAGGCTAATCAGTGTCTCTGGGTGTGTTTTAAGCTATGTCTGTGTGGCTTAGAATTAGCTTTTCTTGGAATGCTAATCAGTATCTCTGCCTACATTCTAAGATATGCCTGTGTGGGTTAGAATTAGTTTTTTCTGGGAATGCTAATCAGTATCTCTGGCTGCGTTTTAAGATCTGCCTGTGTGGATTAGAATTTGCTTTTTCTGTGAGGGCTAATCAGTATCTCTGCCTACAATCTAAAATATGCCTGTGTGGCCTAGGATTAGCTTTTTCTTGGAATGCTAATCAGTATCTCTGGCTGTGTTTTAAGATCTGCCTGTATGGCTTAGAATTAGCGTTTTCTGTGAATGCTAATCTGTATCTCTGCCTACATTCTAAGATATGCTTGTGTGGTTTAGAATTAGCTTTTTCTAGGAGTGCTCATCAGTATCTCTGCCTACATTCTAAGATATGCCTGTTGGGCTTAGAATTAGCTTTTTCTTGGAAGACTAATCAGTATCTCTGCCTACATTCTAAGATATGCCTGTGTGGGTTAGAATTTGTTTTTCTGGGAATGCTAATCAGTATCTCTGGCTGTGTTTTAAGATCTGCCTGTATGGCTTAGAATTAGCGTTTTCTGTGAATGCTAATCTGTATCTCTGCCTACATTCTAAGATATGCCTGTGTGGTTTAGAATTAGCTTTTTCTTGGAGTGCTCATCAGTATCTCTGCCTACATTCTAAGATATGCCTGTTGGGCTTAGAATTAGCTTTTTCTTGGAAGACTAATCAGTATCTCTGCCTACATTCTAAGATATGCCTGTGTGGGTTAGAATTTGTTTTTCTGGGAATGCTAATCAGTATCTCTGGCTGTGTTTTAAGATATGGCTGTGTGGCTTAGAATTTTCTTTTTCGTGGAAGGCTAATCAGTATCTCTGGTTGTGTTTTAAGCTATGTCTGTGTGGTTTAGAATCAGCTTTTTCTTGGAATGCCAATCAGTATCTCTGCCTACATTCTAAGATATGCCTGTGTGGGTTAGAATTGGTTTTCTGGGAATGCTAATCTGTATCTCTGCCTACATTCTAAGATATGCCTGTGTGGCTTAGAATTAGCTTTTTCTGTGAAGGCTAATCAGTATCTCTGGTTGCGTTTTAAGATCTGCCTGTGTGGTCTAGAATTAGCTTTTTTCTTGGAATGTAAATCAGTATCGCTGCCTACATTCTAAGATCTGCCTGTGGGGCTTAGAATTAGCTTTTTCTTGGAAGACTAATCAGTATCTCTGCCTACATTCCAAGATATGCCTGTGTGGCTTAGGATTAGCTTTTTCTTGGAATGCTAATCAGTATCTCTGCCTACATTCTAAGATATGCCTGTGTTGCTTAGAATTTGCTTTTTCTTGGAATGCTAATCAGTATCTCAGCCTACATTCTAAGACCTGCCTGTGGGTATTAGAATTAGCTTTTTCTTGGAAGACTAATCAGTATCTCTGCCTACATTCTAAGATATGGCTGTGTGGCTTAGAATTTGTTTTTTCTGGGAATGCTAATCAGTATCTTGGCTGCGTTTTAAGATCTGCCTGTGTGGCTTAGAATTAGCTTTTTCTTGGAATGCTAATCAGTATCTCTGGCTGTGTTTTAAGATGTGCCAGTGTGGCTTGGAATTTGCTTTTTCTGTGAAGGCTAATCGCTATCTCTGGCTGCGTTTTAAGATATCCCTGTGTGGCTTAGAATTTGCTTTTTCTGGGAAGGCTAATCAGTATCTCTGTCTAGGCTTGCGTGACTTTTCAATTTAATCGTGAAGTTTGATTTATTTTTAAAATCGCGATTTTCACATGTAATTGAGGAAAAATCGGAAAATCGTCAAAAATGTCATGTTTGTTTAAAATCGGAAGTGTGTTCTTTTCCTTTGCATTTTATCAGTACATGAGTACAATTATAATCGATTCACGCTTACAGGTGTTCATTGTGTTTATATCCCGCCGTACCATGCACGTGTCGAATAGTTACTAATCACAACACAAAGCGCTACAATAAACAAGCTAACAATAGCGAGGTAACACCTCTGTCATTGAGAAAACCAGCTAGTTACTCCGTCGAATCGCCATATAATTTTCTTTCTTTCGCTGCGGACCCCGAGTCTGTCGTGAAAAACCAAGTATATACTTAGTTACAGAGAGTTAGGTAATAATCAGTGAACATAATTCTTTTCAATTCTAGGGGTAGCAATTTCAGGTGGTGTAATAATTTTTCCCTTCTGATTCGGTTGTCATGAATGTCTAATTAAAGAAAATAAAGCAACAGCATTCCAGATTGTTGTATTTTGAACTGTGCATTCTGTTGATTACTCTTAAATGTAAATCGTACATTCTGAAAGCAACTATAAACTGAACTATAGGGCGAGTTTATGCCGTTACTCTCGTGGCTACTCAAAGCTACCGCTCTATGTATGTGGATTGCGCAGTATCTTCCCGGGTACTAATATTAGCGTCTTCGTGCGACTCGGGTAATGACCTAAACTCGTCCTACAAAGGGAGGCTATAAGCAGAATGATGAACGAATGACTATGGACATATTTACACATTTAGTGTGAATTTTCAAACTTTAAGCTGCAAAGATAAGTTTATCTACTTGCTGACAGCTGATAATTCTGCCATAAAGGAAGTGGCAAGTTTTTGCTTCAAGGCTTTTAAAAAATGATCAATGACGTTGACACAGTAAGTGCCAATGTACAGGTTACTTACCCTTGTGCGCAGTGTACCTGTGCGGTGTGTGTGTGCGTGCGTGCGTGTGTGTGATGCGTGTTTGCATTGCATGTAGTAACTTTATAACTTGTGTGTATATATATTGCTGCTATGTAGATATGTTAATCGTTAATTCATTCTTGTAATGACCCATCATGGGTTGGATACTATAAATATTATTATTATTATTATTATTATTATTATTATTATTATTATTATTATTATTATTATTATTATTATTATTATTATTTTTATTATTATTATTACATGAACCAATTTATATTTTTTCTCGACAACATTTTGTGTCAAATTTTGATGAAATAAACGATGTTTATTAAACTATACCCAATATTTAAGCGGTCCCAATTAATAATTTCACTCCCGCGATGATGGATATAAGGTATACATTAAACATAGACGTAGGATGGTAAGAATTTGTCGCGTGAAATTGTGTTCTAATTTGGTGCTATTTTTGCATCATTTCAACTTTTAAACTTTTTAGAAACATGCAAACGCCTTTCAAAGAAAGGCCGGAAAAGTTCAAATTCAAAAATCCCTAACGACAAGAAAACAATCTCACTATTTTTTCTTTTAACTGAAAGTTAATAAGGGCTCACTGGAGTAATAGAGGGTTTTTAGATGATGATGACTTAGGCATATTAAAGTTGTTACTACGAAAACGAAACCCCACGAAAACCGGTAACATTTATATACATAGTTATAAAGTTCAATATAACCACGAAATACTTCCATAAACATAATTTTGGGAGGATAGACTTCATAGTAGGCATATATTAGCTTGAGGAAGTCATTCAATAGTAAGCTGACACAGCGCAAAGCTATAAAAACTTTGATAATATTTAGGCAGTTATTCTGCTTGCAGAATAATTGAAAAGTGAATCTGTTTCCTATTTGGGCTCCAGTGCGCATGCGCAAGCGCGCTTAGTGACAGGCATCACTATTGAGTGAGTACAGACTGGTGCCAGTCTATATTAGTTAATATGCTGGAGATGGACCTAACCAGTAGCCTGGTTGAGGGTCCATATTTATAGGAATAGGCATGGGGAGGGGTGTATGCAGATTTGCCCTTATGCGTCCTTTTGCGCGTATATACGCATAAAAATGGCAGAGGGACGCATAAAAAGTAACCCTCTGCGTCCCCGAGGACGCACGAGGGACGCAGTGAAAAAGTGTAACAGAAACTGGTAACGTTGCGTGTGCTTAATTATCGATTATATTATCGTGTGTGTATATTTATTTGTGCATGTTTTTACTTTAAGAAATGTACCTAATGCATTGTGTGTTCAATAAAAACGAACTTACTGTGTTGTTTAAGACTATGATTTGTTGTATGTTTTCTTGCACAACTCAAAGTTGTTAATGCCCATAAATCAGATTCAACCACCACATTTAATTGTAAACACAATCCCCAAATCATCCTTAGTATTCTATTTGATCTAATTTTGATAAATAATGAGTTTACAAGCCCGATGTTAGTCGCCTTGTTAGGCCTACAAATTGCAAAAAATACCCGCCATGTTTCTGTCTGTTGTGCTAAACTTCAGTGTGATATCTTTTACATTTGAATGGTCATTTGACGGATTGGCGGCGGTGTCTGTGTATTGCTGTTTGAATAACGGTATCAATATGCGCTATAAGTCGTCTTTTATTTAGCAATAGCGGCTGATTGATTGACTGATGGATTAGTGTTTATAATGTTTAACAATACTCGATCATTAGGTGTTCCCAATTTCTCAACTCAAAAGCTCATCCCAGCAACGATGTTCAACGATATCATCATTTTTTTCAAACAGCGTATAGCTCAAAGCTCCCTAATACAAGCGTCCTTATTGGATACACGCTAATGAGTTATCTATGCTTCAACCAATCAGCAATCGCGTTACATAGTTACTCCCTATGAATTAGACAAATCAGGTTGTTGGCTGATATATTTTCACTAATTACACATTTAATCTGATTTATACAGATTATTTTTGATAAATTATTGTTTTGTCTGATCTTAGCCTATGTATTCCACTATATTTAGTCATTCCAGTTACATTATAAAAAAATACGCGTGCATTATGTCGAAGTAGGTTAAGTCGTCCTTGAGCAAACTCGCCACAGGTACGCATAATTTTTCAATTCGTCCAAAGTCAAGTTAGGGTTTTATAGAAAAACTAATGCAGTGGTCTTAGCTAATTACTAATATAGTGGTCTTTGGAAATGTTAATCATACAAGGTTGTCAATGTAGGTTGGTTGGTTTATCAGACAACAAACAAGTACAGTGCTTTAAGTCATTGTTTATTGATATGCAGTTCAAATGTCATTAGTTAAATATGCAATGGCCATTTCAATATATCAATTTTAGCCACGATTGTAGACCACAGAACACATATTTTTTTTAACTTACCACTGGAATGACTGGCACTGTTTAGAGCCAGTCATTCCAGTGTTAAACTTTCAAAAATAGGTATTTTGGTGATCTACAATAGTGGCCAAAAGTGTTAATATTCTCTATATACACATTAACATTATTTACACAATGTCATACCTAGTGCTTTCAACATGTTTAATAAAGTGCTTTATAATTAGATCAATGTGTTGTGTTTATTTTAAGAAAAAAACATGGGACCCCCATATTTCAGATGAGGACCCCATGGGACCCCCAGATTTTACAGTGGGACCCCCAAATCTGAGAGTGTGGGGTCCTTGGGACCCCCAAAAATCAGATGTTGTTGGCAACACTGGGTGTATGCAAGCATAAAAATCTTATTCTGGTAGCTAAATGCAGGTAATTGATTTAGCAAGTAGTGATTGAACGGTAATGGATGTTTTTATAGTGGTTAATAAAACTACAGACCAACCCGCAAGGGGGGTCTGTGGGGGTTTTCAGGTTCCCCGTAGCAGATTAAGGTTACCCGTATATGTTAAGCTAAATAACAAAGAAAATTAGAATCACTATTTCTTTCGTAAATTCTGAAAAATAGCCACAATTATTCAGAAATGGCATTAAGTATACTGGCTACTCTTTTTAATAATTAAATAAATAAATGACTTAAAACAACGGGTTAGTCAGTAGGTATCACAAACACAGTATGGTATTATTAGTCGTGAGTATTTGTCCTGGTTGCCCTGTGTACCATTAACAGCCAAAGAGCTTAGTTGCCCTTTTAAAAATCAGGTTTCCCTGGGCAACAGAGCAAATGGACATTTCGATCCGTGACACCCCATGTTTGTGTGCGTTTCTGTGTGTTTCTGAGTGTTTGTGTGTGTTTCTGAATATCTATGTAAAGAAAATGAAATTTTTCTCCTAGAAAATGTCCATTCGCAGACCAAGACAAGGTTATTTTTGAAAATTTATGACTGGCTTAGCTATTCCAATGGTAAATTAGATGTTTTTTAAATTGTCTTCTTATTCTTGGGCATCCTCCACGAGCGTTTCAGAAGCTGTATTTGGCTGGCTTTAGCATTGCACGTTTGATTCAATTGGATTGTTTGTGCATAACATGTGTTGCACTCTGTATGTATGATATCAGTCACTATAGACTATACAGTAATGTGTGCCACATTGAAGTGATGCCACATTGAAGTGATGCTACATTGAAGTGACATGTTCCGGCTGCAGGGATGCAGTAAATTGTATAGTTGTCCGCAAAGATGTGTAGCAATCAACTCTGTCACTGATAAATCCCCTGTGTATATATCAATCTCAGAGCAAACAAACAGGAAAGCTGTTATATATTTTGAAATTAATATGGATGGAAGCCATTGCTGCCTAAGGTAGCAATGGCCTCCAGTCATATTAATTTCAAAATATTCTACAGAATATGCTATACATGTAGTACATGTATAGTACATAGTATTTAGAATTTACTTTTTCAGGTATTGTTGTTGAAAGGTTTAATAATAGAACTTACAGGAAATCTCACCTTGTCTTATACTAACCATTCCTGATATTTTAGCATTTTATCATGCCGACAACGAAATATATTCAGGCTTTAGTAGCTAAATTCTGCTACATTTCTACAGCCTATGATGGCTGTCATGATTTACATTTTAAGCAATCAGAAAAAACCTAGCGTGCCTGCCTCAGGATATACGCTCAGTCATAGACGTGCCAGCTATAGTTTGGCAATGTGGTATAGAAGCAATCATACAGGTAAGCTGTTGTATATTTTGAAATATATATATATGTATAATTCTGCCATAGACAGCAACAACTTCAAGTCAAATTAGTTTCAAAATATTCAACGAGATGGATATTATATACTAAAGAATGTAATTAATTGGCACTTGACATCACTTGAGGAGACAAAATGGTGGCGATCACCGTTAAACATTTATGGGATATTACAAAGCAGATAATTTGTGATACAGATAGGGGAATGTGATAGGATATGAATGATATGGAATCTATAAACCATCCTCTATTGGCACAATACAACATGAGATGGGATTAGCAGCCCTTTAAGAAAATCAATAGTAAATTGCAATCCAATAAATTTTGCACAGCAGATATAGCTATGCATGGTGCAGAATGTATAGCAACTTCCTAAATATGTGTAGCAAATTCGTAGATGCGATACCAGATAAATTATGCCCGGGTTTTAGTAAATCGAAGTTTTAACTTTTGCAATTATTCATCTGATTTAATTTGCAATTTTGATAGAGCTTACATATATGTTAACCCTTTCACGGACAAATCCCTGAAAAAGTAGACGCTTTACGATATAAAACTTACATGTATTTTGTTGAATATATTGAAATTAATTTGACTGGAAGCCATTGCTGTGTGGACTTAAGAGAAATTAATTTCAAAACATTCAGCAGTTTTCCTGTATGGTTGCCTTGAAAATGAGCTATACAGAATTCATTAGTGAAAGGGTTAATTACTTTGTAATTTAGTGTTTAAATTATATATTTTTAATGCTTGGTTTA